>CM028339.1:27558772-28758772 GCA_016647705.1 Eucommia ulmoides
TCCAAAAATTCTTAAAGAAAAAATAATTAGCAAGAGATTCAGACCAAACTTCCTCAAGTGTTTTACGTTCAATAGCAGTTGACAGAGACCTATTCACCAAATAACATGCCATGTTTACTACTTCCACCCAAAATTTCTTAAACAGACCTGCATTAAATAACATACAACGTTCCCTTTCCAAAAGAGTTCTGTTCCTGTATTCTGCAACTCCATTTTGTTGTGGAATGCTATTGACTGTACAGTGTCTAACAATGCCTTCCTTCCTGTAGACCTCATTAAATTCATCTAAACAGAATTCCAAACCATTATCAGTCCGAAAATGCTTCACTTCTTACCAGTCTAATTTTTAATCATTACCTTCTACTGTTTAAATTTAATGAACACATTACTTTTATTTTTCAAGGTATAAATCTTTGTTTTACAAAAAAAAAAAAAAAAAAAAAAAAAAAAAAAAAAAGGGTCATCAATAAAAGTCAATAAATACCGGGAACCACTAAGAGAGGGAATTTGTGAAAGACCCCAGAGATCCGAATGAATGTAGTCCACCATACCCTTGAGATCCAAATGGATATAGTCCACCATACCTTTGGTCCTATGTACTGTAGTAGAAAACTGGACTCATTTTTGTTTACCAAAAATACAATTTTCAAAAAATCCAAGTTAACTAATTTTCTAATCACAAAGCAAACCTCGTTTGCTTAATATTTCCATACCTCTCTTGCTCATATGCCCAAAACGCATATGCCACAAAGGAGTAGTATCTGAATCTGAGTCAACCGATGAAGATACTGATGCAGAGCCAAGAAATGTGTTACCCTACAAAAAATAAAGGCCATTCTTCTTTCTACTCATCACGATTAGAGCACCTTTCAAAACTCTCAAGATTCCACCTTCTGCGGAAAACTTACAACCGTTAGAATCGAGAGTACCCCAGGTAAATTAAATATTTCTTAATATCTAGAACATGTCGAACATTCGTCAATGTTTTTATAATACCATCATACATCTTGTGTTGGACGGTTCCTATTCCAACTATTTTACATGGCATATTATTTCCCATTAAAACTGTATCACTATTAATTGATTCATATGTTGAAAATCAATATTTATTGAGACATATCTAGTAGGAAGCGCTTGAATCAAGAATCCACTCACTTTCTGAGCCCAAATCACCATTAGTAACGGAAAGAACATTTTCATCACCCGATTTATTTTCTACAACTCCAGCAACATCAGAAGAATTACTAGTGGATTTATCATTTTTATCATTTTTCTTAAGTTTTGACAATTCCATCTAGTGTGCCCTTTTTTGTGACAGTAGTAGCACTCAATATTTTTGTTTGATCTAGATTTTGACATAGATCAATTTTTATTTGCAGAACCCCTATTTTGCGTTCTCCCCCTTTACAACAAGACCTTCGGTAATTTCATTTGAATTATTGTTAGACACCCATTTTCTCAACTCATGAGAATTTAGCGATGATTTAACATCTTCCATACTAATAATGTCTCTTCCATAGAGCAAAGTTGTAACAAAATGGTCGTAGAAAGGAGGTAAGAAACATAATAAAATAAGGTTCTGATCTTCATCTTCAATTTTAATGTCAATATTTCTCAGATCTATGATTACTTTATTAAACTTGTCATTATGTTCTTTAGTAGGCGTACCTTCTTTCATCCGAAGTCCATAGAGATTTTGTTTCAAATACAACTTATTGGTGAGAGACTTTTTCATATAAAGTCTTTCAAGCTTTAACTATAATTTTGTTATGGTGTCTTCTTCCACGACTTCACACAACACCTTGTCTTCCAAGTTGAAAATAATTGTACTGCGAGCTTTCTTGTCAATTTCTGCAAATTCGGCATCGGACATGGTAGCAGCTGGAACCTTAGTTACAATTACAGATCCAGCAGAAGTTTCTGCTCCGGCACCTGTGTCTGTGCCTTGATCGATGGGCAATTTTTCTCTACTCCAAAGTGCCTTTTGCAAGCCCTGTTGGGCTAACAACACGTGCATTTTAACACGCCATAAATTGAAGATGATTTTGTCATCAAATTTCTCGATCTCATATTTGAATGTCATTTTCTAGAAACTCCAAAAGTGACAAAGTTAAAATAGCTCTGATACCAGTTTGTTATGAAATAGGTACGAAATCACTATTTCCATACTGGTTACTTTCACATAAATAGCAACTTGTACTGTCCAAAATCTAAAATGGTGTTAAAATATGATAACGAGAAATAAAAATAGTATGGTAAACACATAAATAAATGGAGACAAGAATTTAACGCGATTCGGCAAGATGCCTACTCTACGGGTAAAGATGGATGAAGAGTATTCATTATAAGAACATATGAATACAAGTGATAGCAGCTCAAAAGTCAAAACCTAAATCCCAAATACACCCAATAATCCTCATGGATAAAATACAAAATTGGATATAAAAACTCTCAAATGGGATCTTTCTTCAAAAATGTATTTTTTTCGTTTACCTCATACTAAAATAATGAACGCACACTCCTTGTATTTGTAGATGAGAGTGGCGGGTGAAAATTGTGGTGAAGAAGATGCAAGAAACTTCATCATGACATGCATGAATCTCACAACAAGTAGGTAAGACAAATATTGGTGGGCACCCCAATTAGTGGAAAATGGACATCCACTAACACCCATAATGCCTTTTTAGATATCAATTTTGAATATATATATATAATTGATTATTTAGAAAAAGACAATTTTTGTAGGTTATTATTGGATATCAAAATTAACAAATTAGGGGAACATTGTAAATTTCTGGCAACATAATACTGCAAAAAAGTGGGAAAATCACAATTATGGGAACATTGTAAATTGACAAAACAGAATACTGCAAAACAAAACAGAAAATGATTTCTACCTAATTTTTTAGGAACGAAATAAGATTTTCTTCCTAACACTTCCTTTCATTTTGGGTGCTTTAAGATTGATAGGACATTTCATAACCCAAAGAATGCTCCTTAGGACATTGCCAGGAATATTGAATTTTTTCCAAGAAAGATCAAGAAAATCATTGAACACAAAATCTATGGATCCAATTTCTCTCTCTGGAATCGGATAATCTTGAAGAATAGATAATTTATAGAACATAAAATCAGTGAAAAAATAATTTATAGAACAAAATACTTTGTAAATTTTAGGGAACAAAATCGAATACATATTAATTTAATTGAATTATTAAATTAATTGTCAAACATTTACATAAATTACAAACAATTAATTAAATTATCAAATTGATTAATTAAATTTTGTGAATCTAGGATTATCACAACAACAATCAATCAAATGAAGAAAAAAATGAACAAATATTAATCAAAATCATCTTGAGAAAATTATAAATTGTCGATTCATGTACTTGAGCTTAAATGATTGATGGAGAATAAGAGATGGCCGAGGCACTAAGTAGAATCGAAAATGGATGGAGAATCAAATATGGCTGAGGTGACCTATGGAGAATCGGACATGGATGGAGAATCAAAGATGATAGAGATTGGAGATGATGGGGATCGAGATGATAGAGAATTTTAGCTGAATTAGAGATGATTGAGAATCAAAATGTGGCGAACGATGTCGAAATGGAGTTGAGAGAAAATCAGACTGAGGCAAATGATGTAGAAACGAAGCTTATGGAGAACCAGATTGAGGCGAACGATGGGGCTTGGGCGCACGATTGAGAATCTCAAGGGGTTGATGGATAATAAGGATGGAGAATAATAGATGAAATTATTTGGGGATAAAGAATCGAACTGAGTCCAATAGAGGTTAGGGCTTTTGGGAATGGATTTTTCGTGGAAATTATTTTTCAATTCCAGTGGGCTAGATTGGTTCCAGTCCATCAACTATAAAATTGAATCCCATCATCTTTTAATTTCAATAGAATCAATTGTTTTATTACATCAAACAACCAAACAAGAAAATCAGAATTGACGGTGGAATCTTAATTTTATTTCACCTTGATTCTATTCAACTAAATAAGCCACAAGAGTTCATCTGGAACAACAGAAAAGATGAAGGATATTTTCAAAAAAATGTACAATAATGATTTGTTTGGTTTGCATGGAAAACGGGTAGAAACAGAAAATGTTTTTTTTTTTTTTTTTAATTTGAAATCTTGGCATTTTTGGATTGGGGATGGGAGGAATTGTAGAAATATTGTATTGATTAATTAGGGATTATTGTGCCTAAAGACACTATATTGATATTCAAATTTGTTGATGTAAAAAATAATGAATAATATAAAATTAGCTAATAAAGTCCATATATGAAATTTAAAGGAGTATAAAATGTAATTAAATTCAATCATTTAGTAAGTAGGAGCGTGAAATTTTTAGAATGAAATTTTTATTCCTAAGTATTTCATCAACTCGTCCTTGAAAGACAATAATGCCTGGCTAGCCATGGGATATTTTAATGATATTGAGAGTTATAACAAAAATGTTTGAACCAGTAATTCAAAAGACATCTCAAGAATGAATAAATTCAAACTTTCCATGAACAAGTGCAACTTGAACGACTAGGAGCCAACGGTTCCCAAATGACTTGATCGAGAACTAACAGAAACGGTATGAAGGTATTCAAATGCCTGGATAGAGCTTTGGCCAATCACGATGAGAGTAGAAAAATTCATGAAGCCTCGTTGTAGAACATCCCTTGTACATACTTTGATCACTCTACAATTATTGTTTATTTAAATGGTTTTGTTAGGAATTCTTACATTAAACAGTGTTCTATTTTGAAGTGATGTGGCTTACACATCTGTCTTTTAAGGACGTAGTCAAGGAAAAATGAGAGTCCACTAAGGATAACCTCCTGAACAAACTTAAAAATATGGAAAAAGATCTTAGAAACTGGAATAAGAACATTTTTGGCAATCTATTTAAGAAAAAACATAACATAATTGATAGATTAAGAAGGATCCAAAAAGCCCAAGAGGAAATATTTTCTTTTAACATGAACATTCTTGAATCGAAGCTCCAAAAATATTATGATCTTATCCTTAAACAAAAATAAAGTTTTTGGTACCAAAAATCACGTATTCAATGGTTGACATTGGGAAATAAGAACACGAGATCCTTTCATATTATTAATAATAATAGAAGAAAGAGGAACAAAGTTAGTATGCTTAGAAGTGTGGATAGTACCTGGATAAAGGAACAAGATGGTCTTAAAAAACATGTTAATGATTTCTTTAAAAACCTTTTCAATAAAGACAGAGAGGTTGCTCCCTATCCTGAAACTAATTTAATCACCCCTAAACTGAAAGAGACTGACCGTGCTTGTCTTTCAAGAAAACCAGAATTTGAAGAGATAAAAGGAACTATAAAATTCATGAAAGATTTGAAAGCTCCTGGCCTGGGTGGTTATCAAGTAATATTTTTTAAGAAAAATTGAAAGCCCATAGGAGAAGACTTGTGTAATTTTGTTAAGTCGCTTTTACAAGAAAAACATGTCTGAAATTAATAATAGAACCCTTATTTCCCCTATTCCCAAAATTGAAAGACCTGAAAGCATAAGTCAATTTAGACCTACCAGTCCTTGCAATGTTACTTATAAAGTTGGTACCAGAATCCTTGTTGGTAGATTGAAATCATTCCTAGAAGATATTATAGGACCATGTCAAAGTAGTTTTGTCCCGGGTAGTTCTATTATGGATAATATTATTATAACCCAAGAAGTCATACATAGTCTTAGGAGAACGAAATGTAATCAAGGAGGTATGATAATAGAGATTGATCTTGAAAAAGCTAATGACATAATCTACTGGGATTTTCTAGAGGACACGTTAAATGTCTTCAATTTTCCCCCTGACTCGAAGCTTACTATAAATTGTGTCATAAATGCTTCCTTTAGAATTCTGTAGAATGAAAAAACTTTGGGGGAATTCAGATCTTCTAGGCCGGAGTTGAGACAAGGGGATCCTCTATCCCCTTACCTATTTGTTTTATGAATGGATAGATTCGGGCATATTATTAATGATAGTGTTAGAAAAGAAAATTGGAAGGGGTTAAAATTATTAAATCCGGCCCCTATCTAACCCATTTATTCTTTGTCAATGACCTTATTCTTTTTTCTAAGGTTAGAGAAAAGTGGTGCAATGCTATTGTTGAAATTTTGGTGAATTTTGCTAACTATTCAAGTAAAAAAGTCAATCTTGAAAAATCTAAAGGTTTTGTTTCTCCTAATAATTAAATATAAGTGAAAACCTGGGAATTCACCTGACTGAGGATCTTGGTCTGTACTTGGGATCTAAAATGGTGCATATTAAAAACAAAAAATATTGTTATAGGCATGTTATTGAGAAAGTTCAAAATAGATTCTCCGCTTGGAAGTCGAAAAATCTTTCTCTAGCTGGAAGAAGCACGCTCATTAAAGTGGTAACTTTGGCCATTCCGAGTTGATCTATTCAAACCAGTATCATCCCTAAGACAATTTGTGATGACCTAGATAAGATGAATAGAAAATTCTTATGGGGTGATGGGGACTAGAGTAGAAAATATCATTTAATAAATTGGGAAAAAGTTTGTAGCAATAAAGAATTTTGGGGTTTGGGTATTCGCAAGGCCAGAACGTTAAATGATGTGTATATGATGAAATTGTGGTGGAATATCTTGACCAGGAATGATAGCATCTAGACCAAATTTATGAACTCTAAATACAAAATTGAGGAGAGTCCGAAATCCCCAAGTCCTTACCGATCCTTTTACTTCTATTTCCTTTCCTTTAGTTATAGGGTTTTTCAAGTTAAATACTTATGGATGTGCCAAGGGCTCAATTGTACAGGGTGGATTTGGTGGGATTCATTGTGATCATCTAGTTGTTTGGCATGTTGGATTCTATGAACATATCTCAATGCTTGGGACTAGAGGCTAAAATTCAAGGGATCCAAGATCGCAAGATGAGGATGAGGGAGAAGGCTATGTTATTAACCTGATTCTAAGAGAAAGGAACCGTTATGCAGATTTCTTAACTAATGTAGGATACGAGAGAGGAGAAAAGTTTAAAATGTTGTTTAGACCTCCTGAAGAGATGACCGACTTTATGTTGTTTGAGATAAAATTGGAAGCCTTTGATAGGTGTCCATAGTCTTCGTTCGTTATTTTCTTTCGCACAAAAAATAAAAAATAAGAAATTCTACAGCATTAATGAAAATACATTTAAAAAAAAAAAAATCAGGAATATACAACAATGTGAAATATTATTTTTCTTCACAATACCAAATAAAAAGAAAAAATATTTTTTTGAAAACTAAAAGTTATATTTATTTTATTTTTCATTTTTTTGGTTTTAATGTTAGGTGTGTCTGAGTCAATTTATGTACATCTTAATTAATCACCTCTCCGAGCGATTTTAAGTGCGCACCCCTCATATCGACATAGTACATCCACGATTAAATTCAAGATTTAATTTTTAGATTATTTTTCAAAATAATTGAATCATAATTGACAAGGAAATAAACAACTCCACCAGATCAACTCAACCATACTAATAGCTGTGGGTATATTTTGTTCACCCTTCTAAGTTTCAAATGGAACTCAAGTGTTGGAGTATTGCTGAATTAGGATTCGAGGGAGAGGGTACCCATATGACATATAACGTACGGCCAGGATCCATTTGTCGGCGGGCCAGGGCATGCCACCTTAGTCTCCTTCACCAATTGATTTTGTACCAGGATCCATAATTTAATAATTCAGCTACAGACAACTGTTCCACTTATGTATAATTATATATCATTAAATTCTACTATATCTCTTTGGGTGCATGTGATTCACTTTGGCACGGCTAAGCTGTTGTTTCTATCATTGTCTGGAATCCTGTAAACTCTCTCTCTCTCTCTCCTCTCTCTAATAATATTTATGTTGAGCATTATTATTGTTTTGGGTGAAATATTAAATATATATGCTCTGCTGGACTTGTCTGAGGCATCTCTCTCTCACACACAAAAAATAAGCTGAATGTGATTGGCTAAGGGGACTGGGATATGTTTGGCATGCCTCAAAACCCAGATGCAAAAGCACTCATAGCGTTGATTTCTGTGTAGAGCTAGAAAGAGAATTATCAAAAGTTCTTGTTGGGTTTTGGGTTTTCTCTATCATGATCTTCTGTGTGCTGTGGATAATGTGAAAGGAGGAAGGTGTTGTATATAGTACGGACCATTTAGCCAAACAAGGCTCCATCCATCCATCTTGCCTTTCTCTCACTAGATCTTCTCTCTCTCTCTCTCTCTCTCTCTCTCTCCGGTCTCCATCTCCTTTGCTTTGGAAGGAAGATAAAAGAGATTGATATCTCAAGTTCATGAAGAGTTTCTAACAGAAAGGTCAGATTCATTATTATCATCATCATTATTTTCATAATATTAATTGCTTTCTTTCTTTCTTTCTTTCTTTTTTCATTTGAAATGCTAATACAAATATCTTGGAGAAACTCAAACCTTCTGATTTTTTTTGTCTCTTTTCCAATTAATACCCATATGATTAACAATCATAATTTGCATGAATTCTGCAATTTTTCCTTTGTTGTCTCTGGGTTAAGCCTGCAATCTAGACCTAATTATGCTTGTCTGATGATTAGGCCGCGTTTGGCCGATAGTTTGGAAATCCCAAATCACGCCCGATTTTAATGTCATTTCAAACTACCTCCAAACGGGTACTTACGCTAACATGTAATTAAACTTACACTCTTTGTTTCATTTTATTTTTTGGATCATTCATGTAATGAATTTAACATGTAAAAATCAAGAAGCTTCTTATCTGTTTTCTCGCCTATTTTCCTTTCGTTTTTTTAAATTAAAAAAAAATGGGTAGCTTGTAAATAAGAAGGAACAATTTTGACCGTTAACTAAAAATATCTTGGTACTTCCGTGAGAAGACTATGGAAGAGGATAATGTAATAAGAATAATATAGGACTTGTATTTGCTGAGCCATCTTTTCATTTTTTGTCCGCGAAAGTGATAAGCCTCCTATATATGACGTCATCTCACCAGATATTTTCTTCTAGTATTTAGGACCCAAACAAAACAAAAGTTCTACTGATAACTGTCGGTTTATTAGCAATTTTTCATTATTTTTTCTTTTTGGGATTTTAATGGAAACCCTTTTGTGTTTGCTAACAGGGAAACTATTAAAAGAGCTTTAATTTTTTCATTTTTAAACTTCAATGGAGAAGCTTCTCAAACCTTACGATAAGGAATGCATGAGGATGGCCATGCTAAAGCACGAAGAAACATTTAGAGAGCAGGTATCACATAATTGTTTATACTCGCGCGTCCAAACCAGACCCACGTTTTCTTTTTTAAAAACCCTAGTTAAACCTCGCTTAAAATTCATGCAGGTTTATGAACTCCACCGCCTGTACCGAATCCAAAAAATGCTAATGAAAGACCTGGAGAGGAGGAAGAGAAATTACAGCTGCACCGGCCAAAAGGCCCAACAACAAACTCTGGACCTTGAAAGGCCGGCAGACGAATACATCGCCGGAGCAGCCGTCGAGGAGGACGAGATCGAGCTGACATTGGGCCCCACCAGTTACTACAGGAGAAGAAAAGCTTCAGATTCCGGACGAAGCTTCTCGTCTTCTTCGAGTGGATCGAGCCAGATGATGAAGAGGGGTAATTCGGGGAGATCACAGTATCATCATCAGATTAATACTACATGTAATAGTGAAGGAGGAAGAAATGGTGGTAGTGATGATGTTGAAGAACAATTGAGAGTAGAAGAAGATAGGATGAAACAACCTGCTTGGCTTTTCCAAGTTTTGAGTCTAAATATGACTTGAAAAAGAAAAAAACTTGGAGAGATGGTATGGTGATAAGGTTAATTTGAAGACTGAATTTCATAAAACTAATTTAGTGACTGTTGATTGTGTAGATTTTGGTTTAGATTTTACTGTGATTAATTGAGTTGTTTGTGTGTGTATGACTTGTTTGGAATGACAAATTGTTGGATTGAGTTATAAGAATTAATACATGGGAGAGTCAAATTATAGCCCAAAAATGTTATTATGACATCTCTATTTTTAGGGTTATTTGGCAATTATTCTAAATTTTGTAATTCATCATTTATTCAATCCACTTAATATATTAATTTTTTAAGTTTTTAATAATTCTGTCAAAAAATTTAAGTCATTTATACAGTCATAAAAGTTATTGCAAATTTGAACTTCTAAACAAATTACTGTGCATTGCGTGGACAATTGCGTGGACGGTATGTAAAAAAGAAAAAATGAACTATTGACCAACCCCCGATTTTTATATATTTATTTATAGGTCCATTTCTCAATTTCGCATATGAATATTTGTGTCACATGTATAAAAGGATTGGTAGTCCAACAATGCTGGCTAAAACTTTAGTCATTTAATAGTTGTTTGAGGGCTTTTTTTTCATGATTTTCTTTTTCAAATTTGTCTCACACAAGTTATGGCATTTATACCAAGACGTATGACACAGTTGTAAGAATCACAATTTAAGTTTAACATGCTAAAATTGAAGTTAACAGTTTTCTCTCACGCCATGATCTAAAACGTCTTGCTACGCTCTTTTTTTCTTTTTCTTTTTTTTTCTTTTTTTTTTTAATGGTGTGTCTGGTATACACATCAACAAATTATCTTTTCGGACGATCTTAAGGAAGCACTCCCCCACATTACCCTGGTGCATTTAGGATTAAATTTAAGATTCAATTTTTCGAGTGCTATCCAGGAAAGTGTTGTTATACCTCTAAAATGTGGGACCGTTTTAATATCTAGAAAGTTGATTGAGTAGGAATAATTTTTTAAAATATTTATATAAATTAAGTGAGCATTCTATGAGTAAAATCTAGAATTTACCAACCAATGTGGGGGAATACGCTTTTAAAATCGCCAAGGGAGGTGACTAGTTGAGGTGCACGTAAATTGTCTTAGATACACCTTACCGTATAATCAAAAACAATATAAATCAAGGCGAGTTTATGCAAAATTTTAAGAATTTTAATTATTTTTCTACAAAAATGTAAGGGTAAAAATAAAAAAAAAAGATTCAAATGTTGAGGGGGGATTGAGTCCCCCGTTCTAACATAGCTCCGCCACCGTCTATAATGGTACATATTGCCCACTATCGTAAGAATTTTTAAATCGAGTCTACATGACCCAAAATATGTAAGTCAAGTTGTTAGTAGTAGTCGGGATTGAGGTGGTGGCCTAGTGCTAGGTTTACCATCTCGCCCCACGGTGTGGGGTTCGAATCCCACCGGGTGTGTCTGAAAAAAAAAGAAGTACTAGTAGTAGTCCACAGTGTACTAAATGTATTAGACTGTCTAATATATTACGTTATGTGATCTCATAACATATAATTCATTGGGCTAATAACTTTTTGACCGAGTCCATATAATCCAAAATGCTCAAGTCAAATTATTAGTAATAGCTCATGTTCCAAGGTAAAATCTCACACCATTGTTAAACAAAAAAATCCAATTTACCTAAAAATAAAAAAAATGACTCAAACTTATGTGGTACCAATTTTATGTTACGTAAAATATTATTCACTCTTATTAATAATCAAATGTAAAATGTTGCGTATGTTCCACCGTAAAAAGTAATTAAGTTGATGTACACTAATCTTGTTTATGGGAGAAAATTGATCCAAAAGGAATCTCAAGTCAATGGGTACTTTTTGTGATCAAATCCATGGAGAATGGATCCAGAAATTTAATTAAGAATTAATACAATATTTTCAAACGAAGTTCATTGTACCAAGAACGTGAAGTTGACATTACAAATTAATAACGCAGTTGGCAGAATCTCATCTAATCATTTTCCTTTTTTGTTTTAAAGAAATAGAACTTCTTTTTCCAGTATTCTTTTGAGTTTCCTCCCACTATTTAATACTCATCTGCCAGATAATTTGGAAGCCACAACAAAATTTGAAGTATTTAAAGTACGAGTGATGTTGGTCCTCACAAATTTCAAAATATTTATTTTATCTTTCTATTTTTTTAAAAATTATATTAAAATTGTATATATTAGATTCAAGTCTCATATCTATCACTTGAGAATTCTCAGACCACTATATAATTCAAAAGAATTACACCACTAATTACCATATGGTTTTAAGTTGAAACTAAAGATGTTAATGGTTCGGTTTCGCTCCAGTTTCATATAAAATCAAAACCGTTAAATATATACCAAACCAAAACCGTAACCAAGACCGTTAGTTATTTTAAAAGGTTTTAAAACCAAACCATTTAAATTTATACAAAACTAAAGCTAAAACTGCAAAACCATCAAACCATTTAACATTTTTCATTTTATAAAAAACCAAAACCAAAATCAAAACCACGAAACTACGGACATTGTTTTTTATATATAAACAAAAATATAACTAAAATATAAAAAATAAATTTCAAAAACCAAAACCAAACCTCAAAACTATAAATATAACTAAAATATAAAAAAATAAATTTCAAAAAACAAAACCAAACCACAAAACTATTAATTGTTACTATAAACATTTCAACCCATAATTAAAATACAATGATGATTAAAATAAATGATTATAACTATAATTGTTACAATAAATAAATAAACACACATGTATATGTATTAGGAGTTAAACTATAAATATATATATATATATATATATATATATATATATATATATATATATATATATATAAAAAGAGGGCATATAGTTCATAAAAATACATCTAAAATATCGATTTCTCGATTACTATCCCAAAATCAAAACCAAAATCAAAACCGCTTCGGTTACTAGTTTCAAAATCAAAACCACAACCAAACCACTTAATCGGTTTCAAAACACCATTCGATACGGTTTCTATCGGTTATCCGTCGGTTCAGATTTTTTTGCCATCCCTAAAACCTAACATGGTATCAAAGTTAAATTTTCTTGACCCTATCTCTAGTCAAATTATCCGGGCAAATCAAACATTGCACTTAAAGGCGAGTGCTAGATTCTTGTCCCATATCGATCGCTTCAGAGTTCCCAAACAATTATATAAATGAGA
Source organism: Eucommia ulmoides (assembly GCA_016647705.1). Lineage (NCBI taxonomy): Eukaryota > Viridiplantae > Streptophyta > Magnoliopsida > Garryales > Eucommiaceae > Eucommia > Eucommia ulmoides. The sequence continues at coordinate 27,571,807 of CM028339.1, forward strand.
GAAACTACTACTGAAATCATATATTTTTAAATGAGAACTTCTTAACATAATATTCGACCTAAGGTTACTCACTCTTTTATTTTTTTCATAGTCAAATCATCTGTGCAAGTCGAGATTGTACATTTTTCATTATTTTTTTCTAATTAAATCTTCTGTAGAAACCAAGGATTGTATTTATGGAAGTGTTAGATTTCAATCCCAATATCAAAGTTACAAACTATATTAAGTCAGAGTTTAACTGACACCATATCTACATATATAATGCGCAAAACTGAATCTCTAGCTCCGCCATATATAATCGCCAGCCTTATATGTTTATCTGCCACCATTATGAACCCTAGATTTCCTTCACAAATAAATGACACTTCAAATATTATATACATATAAATATTGTTGAATAAGTGCTGTCATTAAATTGATTTAGGATCTCTGAACTTGAAAATTCTTATGATAAAAAGCCCAAATAATTGAAAAGCCATATCTTCTTCTTTAAGGCCTCGCGATGAATCAGCAGCTTCAGACATGGGCATACAGCCTTGCTAGTCTGTCCCTTCCTTTTTTTTGTTTGGCTTTGCTTTTTCACAAATGCTACCCAAAAAAATAAAAAATAAAAAACTCAATAATTCTGATTCATACCCCACAAATTCATGTAATCAAGTCTCCAAAATTCTCATTTAGTTTAAACTAATAGATTATGACCTGTTTAATTGTTTATATTATCTTATTTTTTAAATTATTTAAATTATTTTACTAATAGTTTCATTGACTTCATATTTAATAAAAACACAATTAGTTTAGTTTAACTAATTAATTAATAGGGTTTTTTTCCCCGAAAGCTCACTATTTTTCAAGTTTATACTTTTTATCTTTATTTCATGAAAACCCTAATTCTGAAAATACATTATTTATATGACAAAAAAACCCCTCAGTTCAATTTTTAATAATAAATATCAATTACTTGAAAAAATATTCAATATTATGTTATAATCATAGTAAATATTAACACCACCACCACCACCACCACCACCACCACCACCACCACCACCACCACCACCGACAATTTTCGATGTCATACAACCACACCACAACAACAACTATCATAATTCTGTATAGAAAAAAAAAAAAAAAAAAAATCAAAATTTCCTTTTAACATAGAAAAAAAATGCAATTTATCAAAAAAAAACAAAATTTCATTTCAATAGGTAAAAAAAATAAAAATAAAAAATAAAAAAATTACATAGCTAAGAAAAAGAGAAAAAAAAATTAAAATATTTTTTAAAAAAATGAGGCCGAAAAATCCCTCACTACCCAAATCTGGTTGGCGATAACCAGGATCTCGGTCGTCGCTCCCCAAATATGTTCAAGATCTGGCCACGACGGCCAGTTCTTGGTCGTTGCTAACCAATCTAGCCAGCAACTGTGGAGAGAGAGAGAGAGAGAGATCCATTTGTGATGTCGTTGGAAGGGGGCAATGCAGTTCGTGGAGAAGATGGTAGTAAGAGCTTTTGGGGGAAGTGGTCGTACTCTCCTCGCCGCCAATAGTGATTCATTTGCTTTAGACAAAGATTTGGTTGTTCCAAATCCAGATAGTGATTTGGTTTTTCCATTTTGGGTTTGCGTGGTGGCTTCATGGTAGAGTTGAACAGTGAAGAAGTACAAACCGTCGGATATCAACGACCATCTAATAAGAGAGAGAGAGAGAGAGAGAGAGAGAGAGACATGAACTGAAGATTAGAGAAAGAAAATGTATATAATTTTTTTGAAAGGATAAATTTGGAATTTGCTTATGGAAGGGGTTGGTGGTAAGGTTATTGTTGATCTTAGATGTTTTGATGAAAAAATTAATGTTGATGTTTTTATAGAACTAATGATTTTATTGAGTGAATTCAGAATTAAGTTGCATTTGAGAAAATGAGAAAAAATAAGGGATTTCTAGATAACATTTGAGGAAAGTTCAAGATGATTGCAATGAAGACATTGAAGATTTCTTGAGTATAAAATATTTTATTTTTTTTTATATTTCTTGGTAAAAATGACTCAATCCTTTTTATGATCTAAATGTAACCCAATGATGATAACGCACGATACTTATAAAATAAGTTAAATTATGTGCCAAATGGTTAAAACTGATAAACTCAAGTGTCTAAATGTGTTTCCTAAAGTATTGATCAAGAAAATATTTTTAAAATGAGAAAAATATGTTTTTTTAGCCTAAACGGTCAACCGCCTATTGAAACAGTTGACTAGAAAATTCAGGATAGGTGATTTTGAGGTTTTCGTCCAGAAAGGTGACAATCAACCGAGTGGTTCAACGGTAGATTCATACCTAAAATGGTTGACCGCCTGATTGATTGACTAGTTGTCAATTACTTGAAAATGAACAATTGAGGGTACAATCGGTTGACCGATGGCATTGTCGGCCAACCGAGTGTACATTTTCTGCTTGTTTGACTTAAGTAGTTTTTGAGATCTTCAACCCAAATCTTATGCCTTTGAGCATTATAAAATCATATTTTGATAGGGTTTTGACTATATTTTATTAGTATACTATATATTTCAAAAATCTTATTATTTAGTCACTGTACTATTTGATTCTATGAGATTTACTAGGAAATTACTTTCTATTTTTAAGAGGTTTGAATAAAAATCTTTTTGTGGTTAAATTGAAAGTTGTTAAAAAGAGTATTTTTTGGGTCAAACATTTCATATTTAAAGGGATTTAATAAAAGGGGTCTATATATGGAATTTACGGACTTATCTTTTAAAATATAGCCATTATAGGCAGCCTTTGAAATCTATATTGATAATGGGTAATTTTTATGGGTAATTTTGCTAACCATTTTCCATCAAAATTACCACTATAACCTAACTTGGTTACTAAAACCTACCACTACCCTAGATAGCCTAACCACTACTAAATGGTGGCCTAATTTCACCACAAAAAATAATATTTAACTCCAAATTTAGCCCAAGAAATTCCTATAAATAGGGGTCTCATTCTTTACCAAAGACTTGCTTACAAAACACAAGTATTCCAATTTCCTCTCTACTTGAAGAAAAGTCATGACTTAATAGCGAAACAGGCAAGCCGAATTCTAGAGCCTATACTTCTTGTTAGAGAGAAATAAACTCTACTCCACTATAAATTCTACTTTAAATTTCCTGAAACATATTTTTCCTCTGAACAACAGTGACTTATTCTCACACCGGAGTGGCTTCACTGGGAACCCAACCCCTGGTGTCCAAGCCTTGTTTTGCAAGAATAGGTCAATAAAGTAAATCCGATAGAGTTCAATCATATTGACTGTGATCTATCGAATTAGATTTCAGCATCATCAGTTTAGCGTCGTTATGGGAACGACAAACAATTGTACAAACAGTTGTTCTAAATAATATCATCAATGGTTACTCTGAGATCCAGAATCATGACCAACGAAAATGAAAGTGGGAGACAACCAATCCGTATGGCTAATCATGAAACTGGTCCTTCAAAGGAATCACCTACACTCTTGATGGAATTGAGAAAGGAGATTCGTGATTTTTTTCAGATTGTTTAATACCTAACTAGACAGGTTAATCAAGGTCAAGTGTATCCACTGTCGCCCGTACCCTAAGGATACGTGTTGTCTTTCAGTGAGGCACAACTTATTGCCGATGAAGGACGGAGAGTTCGTGGTGAACAACACCAGGAAGATGAACGTTTCCAAGGGCAGTATGATCTCCATTGAGAACTGAAGAGAATCTGAAATGAGAAAGACGAGCTACACCAGGAAAGTCAGAACAGCCGATAAGGCCCTAGAGATCTACGGTCTGGGAAGTCCCCCAGCGTACACTCGCAACTGGGACCCCGCGCATCATCGGCACGAACTAAAGATAGGAGGAATGGAGAACCTGTATCGAGAAATGAGTCACATCGTGCTCGGATGGAGGATAAAGCTCATGATGTGTCTCACAACATTTCACTACCTTCAATAGAGGCCTCATTGACATCGCGTCTGAGAGATCGACAAAGGGACTTGAATCGACAAACCAACAAAGACCTGCGGGAGCAGGTTAAGGCCATCAATGAAAAACTCAGGCAGATTAGGAAGAAGAAGCCCAATGTTTACAAGATCGTGAAAATGAATGATTCTCCCTTTACTACCCAGGTACTACGGGAAAATATCCCAACAAACTTCAAGATGCCGTCTCAAATCGGGACATACCAAAGAAACTCCAATCCGGCAGAGCACCTCGATACATACCATGCTCACATAGATCTGCGTGTGACAACGGATTCAACGAAGTACCAAGCCTTCTAGGTGACTCTAGCCAGAGCGGGCTGAAAATGGTACAAGGCGTTAAAACCAAATAGTTTTAATTCTTTTGATTCTTTTAGCCTCACATTTACACACAGGTTTGTAAGACGCAAGCGGCTGGCTAAAAACCCATCGCACCTCATGTCGATAAAGTAGAGAAAGGATGAGACATTGGAATACCTACGCGGGGTTCATATACCTCACGATGATGCTCTGGTGGTTACCCTGCAAATTACCAACTACAATATGGGGTGAGTGTTGGTTGACAGCGATAACTCAATGGAGATAATCTACTTAACTGTATTTAACAGGATGAGAATCAGCCACGAATAGCTAAAGCCAATAATGACCCCCCTAATCGACTTTGGAGGAAAAATAGTAAAGTCGCTCGGTTAGATCACACTTCAAATTACAACGGGCACGGAGCCAAAAAACTCGACAGTCGATACTCAGTTCATGGTAGTGGACTATTCGTCAATGTACAACGCTATCATCGGAAGGCCATGTCTAAATGCTTTAAAGGCCATCACTTCAACATACCACATAATGCTTAAGTTCCCAACTAAGAATGGGATCGGCGACGTACAAGGAAGCCAAAAGGTAGCTCAAAAGTGTTTCATGACCGAAATGGAAATTCCCAAATAGCAATCAAATAATGAGGAAGTCGATGAGGACTTCCTGCCCAGGGATATAGTCGAGCATCCTAAGAAATAAGACATCATGGACCCATGGATCGAACAACCACGGCAACCTTGGCCTTAGCTTGATAAAGAATTGGAAGATGTACAAGTACACTCGATTGATCCAGACCGAACTGTCCAGATTGGGATGTCTCTCGAGAGAGAGACAAAAAAGAGCAACTAATCAAGCTTCTCAGAGCTAACTATGATGTGTTTGTTTGGTCGCATACGGATCTACCTGGGATAGATCCAAGTATCTCAATGCACCGGTTGTACACTAACCCAGCATACCCACTAGTTCGATAGAAGCGACGAAAGTTTGGGCCAAAGAGACATGCTATGATTGAGGAAGAAACCAAGAAGCTACTTGTTGCAAATACCATCGAAGAAATCAACTTCCCCCTCTGGCTATCGAATATGGCCTTGGTAAAGAAAAGGACGGAAAAGTGGCTTAAGTGTGTGGAATTTACCGACCTCAACAAGGGTTGTTCGAAGGATTGTTTTCCACTTCCAAAGATCGACATAATCGTAGACGTTACGACAGGTTACGAGTCGCTTAGTTTTCTTGACGCCTTCTCAGGGTACAACCAAATCAACATGTACTCTCCTGACAAAGAAAAACTAGCTTTCATCACCGACAATGGCCTATACTGCTACGAAGTAGTGCCGTTCAGTCTAAAAAATGCTGGTGTGACATACCAAAGGTTGGTGAACAAAATGTTCGCTAATCTACTCGAGAAGACCATAGAAGTCTATATCAACGACATGCTGTTTAAAAGTAAAGGGTCAGTGATCATCTAGTCAATCTACAAAAGTGCTTCGATGTGCTTAGAAGGCAAAGGATGAAACTCAACCCAAGTAAATGCGTGTTTGGAGTTAGCGCCCGCAAATTTCTCGGTCATGTAGTAACAAGAAAGGGAATTGAAGCTAGCTTAGAGCAAGTTAAGGCAATCTTAAACATGACATCTCCAAGGATGATCAAGGAGGTACAAATCCTGACAAGGCGAGTAAAATCTTTGAATCGTTTTATTTCCCAAGCGTCAGATAAGTGCCTACCCTTATTCAAAACTCTACGGAGCAACAAAAGTTTGTAGTGGACCGATGAGTGTGAGAAAGTCTTCCAAGAACTCAAGAAGTACATCTCAGAACCACTGATACTCACCACCCCGAAGCCAAAAAAAGAAATGATCATATACTTGGCGACATTGTCAACCACCGTAAGCTCGGGGCTCATGATAAAAGAACAAAGAGTTCAAAATCCTGTATATTCTTCTTCTGTCAGGCCTTTTTTCTCAGGGAAAGTAAACTTTGATATAAAATCAACTAAGGTAATATCTTAGAGTACGCGTTAAGGCTTAACTTCAAAGCAACAAACTACGATGCTGAGTACGAAGCATTGATCTCCTCCTTGAGGGTCTTGAAGGAACTCGGAGCGACTGAAGCAGAACTATACTATGACTTCCTCCTAGTAGCAAACCAAATCAACGAGGAATACACAGCTTAGGAAGTAAAAATGATGGAATACCTACACAAAGCCAAGCTACTCATGCAAGATTTCTCGAAAGTCACCATCAGGCAAATCCCAAGAGAGGAGAACAAACATGCAGACTCATTAGCTAATTTAGCCTCTGTCGTCGATGCCAGGAGACAAATGACCATCTTAGTTGAAAACATGCCATGACCTAACTTTTTCGAGATCGATGAAGAAGTCAAAGTGGTAACACAATAAACTAGGCGGATGGATCCCATCTACAACTACCTCGACAATGGAGTTCTCCCCGAGCAAAAGAATGAAGCCAGAAAAGTTCGGTATCGATGATAAGTGAGTACTTTTAGCAATAAATTAAGGACTTTTGACCTAAAATATTTGTGTGTTTTCAAGTATTTTTGTTTGTTTAATATTTTTTTTGTGTTGTTTGATAAGAATATAAATAAATGGGAGAAAAGGTGCAAAATCAGTGCAGGTGTTGTAACTTCAAGGCCATTGTTTACCACGATTCAATCCGATTTTGGAAAATCTTAAAACATGGAAGTTGTAAATCTACGTCTTAGCTTTCCATAGGTTTTTAATAACCTCAATCGGAGTTCGTATGGGAAAGTTATGGCAAAAATACGAAACAGTAGTCCATACCACCCAACGCGCGTTACAGTGCGCTCCCGTCAGTAGGTTTCTGCCCTTATAGTGCTGCAGCGCACTAAAACGCAAGCTGTAGTGTCGTCTGTCGCATCTGAACCCTAAAATAGGGTATTTAAGCTCATTTTGACCAACGAACAGAAAAGAGACGAAATAGAATAGAGGAGAGGCAATTTTGGGAGCTATTAGAGGCAATTTTGGGTGAAACAACACATGGTGCTGGTGTTTTGATGCAAGATCGAAGAAGAAAACATCATTGGTGGCACATGTAGTTAAAGATCCAGAGCCCAAACCTACAATAAGCATTTTCTCTTCCTTTTTCTCTCCCTAATCTTTTGTTTTAAGTTTATACTTGTAATATTGTGTTGAACATACTGCATTTATGATTTTATTGAGAAGATTAGCTATAGATCTATCTATGTTGTATTCATAATCTAGATCTAGGGTTTTACGTAGTCTCGTTTGAACCGTGTTGTGAATATTTTGTCAACTGTTAGATTTAATTCTTTTTTGTGCATTCCCTAGGCCTAATATGTTTTATTCATGTGGCCAATTAGTTAAACGAGTTTAGGTTACGAATTTTATACTCGAAAGGGGTTGAATTTGTAACCGGAATTGGGAGTGCATAACTTAGGCTGTTGTGAATCTAGGAGGAAATCAACACCTAAGTATTCGAGCTGAGAATTTAGGATCTTGTGAAACCGAAAGGTAATCGAGTTCTAGATTTATCAATTAGAAACGTTATTCAATTGTGTTTTTTGTTATAATGCTTCAAATGTATGCTTTCACATGATATTTTGGTTGAATTGAGAACTTGGAATTTGACACTCGGGAGAGGTAATCTCGGGTTCGGACTTAGGTTAAACACAACATAAACTTTAATTGATCGGGAGATATTTAGAGCTTGCGTAATCTATAAGGTCGGGTATAGAAAATGTTTTCACATAAATACGGGATAGGGATATCAATATTGAAGTAATTACATATTCTCTCACTTGACGCTCGAAAGAGGTAGTGAGAGAGCAATAGCACGAGAACCTTGATTATTGAATGAACAGAATTAACTAATAAGTACTAAATAAGAAAACATGGGAATAAAAAGATGAAATCAAGCCCCTAGAACATTTGTGCATAGATAATCCATATTTTATTTTATTGTTGTATTTATATTTATTTTAGTTGTTTTAGATTTATTAATTTAAAAACCAAAAATTTGATCGCTTAAATAAAGTTGGGTTACAATAATCGTGGTACTTAATGAAAATTTAAATCAATCCTTGTGGATAGGACAACCCTAATTTCCCTATTCTATTAAAATTTAACCCGTACACTTGCGGTATAGTAGTGACGAAATAATTCGCTGTTAATCGAGCATCCCAATATGTACTAATACAGGGGGTATTGTACAAACGACTCTTCATGGGACCATTACTTCGATGTATACACCAAAGCGAAGGTCTCCATGTGCTCTAAGATATCCAGGAAGGACTTTGTGGCAACTACTCGACGGCATGATCCTTAGCAAATAAGGCACTGAGGTAAGGATATTTATGGCTGACGATCGAAGCTGACGCTAAAGAATTGGTGAAAAAATACAATAAATGTCAAAGATTCAGACCAGCAATCAACGTTCCCGCCACGAAACAACATCCCATAACCGGACCGTGGCCATTTGCTCAGTGGGGGGGGTAGACATCCTTGGTCCATTCCCCATAGTTGCCGCTCAGAAGAAAGTCCTAATTGTCATAATTGACTAATTCACCAAATAGGTCGAGGCCGAGGCCGTGGCTAAAATTACTGACGCCAAAATCAAGGACTTCGCGTGGAAGCACATTGTTTGCCGGTTTGGGGAACCGCAAGCTATTATTAGCGATCACGGAATGCAATTTGATTTCAATCTATTTGACGACTTTTACGTAGGATTAGGCATTCATCATCACATGTCTAGCCTGGGCCATCTTCAGTCGAATGGCCAAGTAGAGGTAACCAACTGGACCATTCTACACACGCTGAAGACTCAGCTTTAAAAATCAAAGGCAAAGTGAGTACAAAATCTCCCCTCGGTTTTGTGGGCCTATCACACGACTTCTAGGGTATCCACTAGAGAAACATCGTTCTCCATGGCTTTCAGCTTGGTTGCAGTGATCCTGATTGAACTAGCCCTACCAACTTGTAGGGTAGCCCACTACGATCTTGAGGAGAACCAATACGAGCTCGCACTTAATCTCGATCTAATAGAGGAAAGGCGAGAATGAGCTCACATTCGACAGGCGGCCTATAAGAGGCAAATGGCTCGGTATTACAACAAACATATCAAGGTACGATCATTCTAAAAATGTAACTTAGTCTTGCGAAGGGTCACCATTGCAACCCACGATCGAGTTGAAGGAAAACTGTGACCAAAGTGGAAAGGACCATATCGGGTCACCAATGCGATTGGTCTCGGCACTTACAAGCACGAAACATTGGAAGGACAACCCCTGAAAAACCCATGGAATGTACAACACTTAAACAAATATTATCAGTGAAGAATATGTAAGTTGTTGCATGCACAATAAAGTTCTGCTTCACATAAGAGGATGAAAATAATATGATACACCGACATCTACATCAACTACCCTGCCTATAGGATAAGTAGGAAGGAGATCGCGACTAGTAGGCTGGGACGCACTCATCCGGCTAGATGGCTTTGGCCTCTTGATGTGTCTAGCTCAACAATGGCCTAAAAAATTCTTCTTGTACTTGGGCACACCTAATACCCTTAGCCTACCCTTGTAAGGGGGCCAGCGAGGAGAGGAGGCCATTGGATTACGAACTCGGGTTACAAACCCTTTCTACTTGGTTCGATCCTCTGCAACAGATTTTCCATGATTTATACGTGTTACTCAACATTTTTTGTCATATAATACTCACAAGATACAATAGGCCTGGTTGGAATAAGCCAGGATTAAAGAAAAAAAAATGACAAGAGAGCGGTGAAGGTCTGATAAAGTGCCCAGGAGGCCAACATCCCTTCTCCGCTATCTCTTTCGTACGTCGGTTAGATTCTTCCAATCTACAAAACTCTACTTAAAAGGATTGGTCATGGAGACGACCTAAAAAACCCTCTTGGGATAAATCTTATGTTCAAGTATAACCCGATAAATGGGACAATCGAAACAGGATCCTAAAGATTATGAGATTGTTTGACATCACTACAAAAATAAATAAAAAATTATACTCTTCCATTTGACTCATCAAGAGAAAAAATGAGGGCCTCTGATAATGGTTAATTTTGATGGGTAAATTTGCTAACCATTTACCATCAAAACTGCGACTATAACCTAATTTCGTTACTAAAACCTACCACTACCCTAAATGGCCTAACCACTAGTAAATTGTGGCCTAGTTTCACCATTAAAATGAGTATTTAACTCTAAAATTAGACCAAGAAACCCTTATAAATAGGGGTCTCATTCTTTAACAAAGAGCACACCAAGACTTGCTTACAAAACACAAGTCTTTCTCTCTACTTGAAGAAAAGTCCTAACTTAATAGCAAAACAGGCACGCCAAATTCGCGAGCCTACACTTCTTGTTAGAGAGCAATAAACTCTACTCCAATATAAATTCTTCTTTAAATTCTAAACAACGGTAACTTATTCTCTTACCGAAGGGGCTTCACCAAGAACCCAACCCCTAGTGTCTAGGCCTTGTTTTGCAGGAACAGGTCAACAAAGTAAACCCGACAGAGTTCAACCATATTGATTGTAATCCATCGAACCAGATTTTGGCATCATATATATATATATATATATATATATATTAACCTACATTTTTGAAAACATATAATCAAGAACAATAGTTTAAATGAACAACTTTTAGAAGACCGAATCATTTTTCTGAAATATAAATTTCAGAGAGATTTTTTAAGAAGTTCATGAACGAAGCATTCATCATTTTTATCACTGCTTTTTGCGTTTTATTCTTGTCTCTACTATTAAACACCGTTGAGATCTCTCCAATTACTTTATGTACTTTATATTCAGTGATCTACATGATATATACATACTTGTATGAATTCGTAGTAATCTGTTATATATATATATATATATATATATATATAAATTTAAAAAAAAAGAAAAAAGAAAAATCTATCTTGAAATATCTTGCAAAACGATTTTTGCCTGATAATTTGATTTATATCATCTTTGTGCTTTAATTGAGTAAAATCTTATATATATTCTCACACAGTTTTTTCGCATAGTATATCGGGACATTATTGAGCATATCCTGCACTAAGGTAGTAGAAGCTATTGTGGGAAGATTTTATTTTATTTTTTATTTAGTGAGTGTGAGAAGATTAGACATATTGTGTCGGTGTCTAATCTGAATTAGTCTTTAACTTGGTAAAAAGATAGATAGGTTAAATTCTCCTCCTATAAACGGATTAGATTTGATTCTTAACCTGTAAAAGGATTAAGTTAGTCGTTAGCTTGGAAAAAAAATAGATAAGTTTGATTTTTAGCATGCAAAAGAATTAGATTCTTTCTGAGCCTGGTAAAAGGGAACTTATAAAGGTTTGATTATGAGTCTAGTAAAAGAATTAAATTAGTTTTGAGCCTGTGAAAAGAATTAAAAGAGTTTGATTCCTACCTGAGAAATGAATTAGAATTAGTGGATTGCAAAATTCTTGCAGGAGCTCAGAAGATTAAATTTAGACAAGGGTTACTAAACCTAGATAAATTAGTGTGTTCAATTTTTTTATCTCTACTTCCTTGATTGTGCATCCAGTTAAATATGTTTTCGCTGTAACTCAAAATAATAACAGGTTAGAAAATCGATAATTGATTGATTTTTAAGTTACTTGATTAAATTTTTATACCTACATAATTCAACTCCCTCCTCGGGTAGATCTGTGGGCCAACAATTGGTATTAGAGTTTGTTTTAACTCATTAGGCTTCACATCATAGTAAAACATAATCACATGTGTCACGACCCATCCCGAAATCTCGACATCCCGGGATGGCATGATGATATCATGACATCACCGAAAACAATCAACCAACCATCTATTACACGACAATATGCATATATATAAATAAACCATCATCTATAACAAGTTATACATATTTTTGTTATGGGAACACAGTCGTTCCCCAAATATATTAACAACAAAATATAATACCATGAACCCCCCACAAGTTTGCCTCAGAAAGCTCATCTCAACCCTCTACATGACTCCATCGTAAGACTCTACCTAGCGCCAGTAGGGGACCGACTCCTAGCTGTTTCACCTGCGAGTGTACTGCCTTCTTAGTGAAAATATTTTTTATAATAAAAACTCATTCTACAACATCTAAATGGATCAAACGTAAGTTTATAAATACCATATAGCTCGTAAAATCCTCAGTATAAAAGCAGAAAAAATAAAACGACATAATTAAGTTCTATTCAAATCCAACTAATATAAAAATCATACTAATCACCATGATAATAAATATCAAATCAGCAAATATACGTAAAACACCATATCTTAAACACACTTTTTAAGCCCACAACTCAAACACACACCTCAAACACACACACTGGCCAACCTTAGTGATCGTTTTAACCTCACAATCGAGAGTTGCAACGGTACCATACCATCCATAGGATTTACCTTCCTAACGGATACTTATCACTCCGCCGAAGCGGATAATCACTGCGCAATATTAACGTCTAACATCACTATGCCGAAGCAGATAAACATCAATCCGCCGAAGTGGATAACATCACTCCACCGAAGCGGATAAATACTATAGTATCGTCAAATCAATAACATCGTCAAATTACGAATCAATAGCATCGTCTAACCAACAACATCGCCAAATTGATAACATCATCATCAAATCACAACGTAATGATATCGTCTAATCAACATCGTCAAATCACACATCTATCTCTCTTTTCCAAAAATGGACTTTTTATCCGAAAATCATATTTCTTACTTTCTTTTAAAAGGAAACATTTGATCTTACCAAAACCACTTTTCAACTTTTTTTTTTTTTTTCACCAAATTTCAGCGAAAAATTATTTTCAACTTCCTTTCGAAACCAACACAATTCATCGAAAATCCATTTTCTCAACTCACCTAGAAACCTGCTTGATCCATATCATTTTGAAATCATTTAATTTAACTACAACCATTTTCCATCATATATATATATATATATATATAAATAGTTTGGTAAGAAGACAGTACACTCACCTTGATATTCATTTTGCAAAACTGACACTGACCACACTCTATCTAGACGCCGGTGCCTGCGAACCTAATAGTGACAAAGCCTAAATTAATATCTTATCTAAAACATTCTAATCATGCAATGCAGACCCTATATTCCGAATCGTTACTATTTTATGTACCACGTGATTAAAATTAATTAGTCGTTACGAAATTATTATGATTTTAGGATTTGTAACGCTAAATAAAATTTAATTTAACGAAAATTAATAATCGATTGAAATTTCACATGTTTCTGAATCGTTTGGCGACCACGAGATGGGTTTTAGATTTTCCTGGGGTGGTTTCTACAAATTCTCCATTTTTTTTTCTTCTTTCTTCTTTTTCTTTCTTCTTTTCTTCCTCTGTTTGCGCTCACTGTTTCTATTTCGGTTCAAACACCGCCGGCCACCTCCTCTCTTTCTCTACTATTACCGTCTACTAAAGGCCTCCCACGCCTTGTCGCTTTCACCGCCGGCCCTACTCCATCCCCCACCACGGATCACCAACCACCACCGGCCACTCCACCACCAATCTCATCTACCCACTTGACACTTACACACCCAACCGTGATGACCCACACACACCCCATCGGGCCAAACTCATGCCCCCATCGCCTCCGTCGTTTATCCCAGTTGATCACACACCCACACATAGCTGCACAAAGAAAAACAGAACACATGCACACGTCACCACCACCACTGCCGATGGAGGAACACCCACACACACGACGATCGTAGATCACCTGCACACACACATCAGACAATCACACCTTCACACATGCACACCGGAGGAACACACACATACTCTGTCGCATACACGCCGACGATCACGCGTACACACATCGTCGATAGTAAAGCACACACACCCATATGCGATCAACACACCAACCACACTCACAACGAAACACACACATACCGTAGCACACAAACAATGACAACGAATGACGACGATCCCACATCTCTGACAACGATGAATGAAAAATAGGACACACACATAGTCACACACTAATCGGCCGACTCAATTACTCCCACTCACCAGATGAACGACGATGCATATCGGCGACGACAACACGCACATGCAATTCGTCGGACGAACACTCCCATACCGCCGGCAATCACAGGACAGCACCGACGCTCCGCTCCTCCGATTCTCTCTCTCTCTCTCTCTCTCTCTCTAGATTTCTGAATTTTTGGATTGTTCTTCCGTTTTCAGTGGTGCGATTGAAATGGTATGCATATGTATATATATATATGCATGGAAATGGTAGTGTGAAATTTATCAATTGCTCCCCCTACCTTCCATTAAATCTTTATTTTAATCCAATTCATCTTTTAGGATTTTCTTAAATTGCATTTTGATCCCTAAAATTTTTATTCTAGAATTCGACTACAAATTTGCATCTCAAATTTAGAATAAGTGTTTCTAAATGTGCAATTTGACCCAATTATTTTTCATTTTCTTCATTTCATTTTTTTTCCGAAATTTTCTAACTCAATTTTTTCCCGAAATTTTCTAAATGCTCTCAATTGAAATTAAGATGACGTACGTGCTAAATTGGGGTCTTACAACTCTTCCTTCCTAAAAAAAAATTTGTCCCAAAATTTTTGTCAAACCAACAGGAATTAAAGTTTTGGTCCACATAATCAAAATCCAGAGTCGCACCACATGGTCATATTAGTTACACTTGATTTTAGGACAATTGTTACTTATGTAAGGTCCCATAACCAAAAGTCACTCTCAATTCGTAACCATCAACTTCTGTTAAATCATTTTCACCTATTGCAACATTTCCATTTGCAACGGCCAACATTATAATAAAGAACCGACAAACAAGATGTACTTTGGTTGGTAACACTTAACACAGACAATCAACTATCAAATAATCTTCATTCCAGAAAGTTCACGACCTCAATAATTTCCCATAACTAACATTTATCCATTTTGTCCAACAATTTCCAGGCAACTAGTTTGCAACAATATCTTCATTCACATTTAAACCAATAATACTCGCAACTAATCTCATAAGCAACAGCTAACTCAAACCCTATGTGAATTGGGTCGAGAGACTAACAATCATCGATTGCAATAGTTACATCAGAACTTTCAATAATCCCATAAACGTTTTATACTTAATATCACAATCCTACGTCAACTAATAAATTTTTCTCAAGATGTCATTGCGTCAAAACCACATAGATACCCCCAAACCACATCAACACGTATTAAAATACGTTGAACAGGTCATCTATAAAAATTCCTTTCATGCCTTCACATTTAATCAAGTCCCTGGAAAAACCACGTGCTTCAATTATGCTTCAGTCTACCTACTCATGCTTCAACATATATAAATATGGATCGAAGTACCTAACTACATTCCAACTACAAAATTTCAAGACATCACAAAATCCATTCGGGATAATTCAAATTATCCCTCCCTCGTGAGATCTCAGTGACCCCACATGCCAACTTCGCCTAATAATTAGTAGAAGATCAATACATCAATTGAGTTCCTTTTATCAACTCCATTTTCTATATATAAAACAAAAAAAAAAAAAAGTAACCACACCGGACTGTCTCCAATTCTCGATAATTTTTTGTTCTCCTATCTCAGTTCAGTCTATTTGACTAAAGTCATACATTATTTTTATACAACGCTTTATATGGTACCACCTTGATAATCGAAAAGGTATCTATGAGTTTAAACACATTCTATTAGCGCCACGTGATCCTCCTCGCTACCAGAAATTCCCAAACGCAAATCCTCAACATATCATTCAATATCTGAATCACACCTCTCGATTGACCATTAATTTACAAATAAGAAGAGTTACGAACTCTCAACTTGACACCCAAAGCAATATGGAAACTCGACTAGAACGTCAAAATAATTATCAAATTCTGGTACTACAGTTTCTCATATACAGTTTCTCCGTTTGAGGATTATTATCTGGAAATACTT
Source organism: Eucommia ulmoides (assembly GCA_016647705.1). NCBI lineage: Eukaryota > Viridiplantae > Streptophyta > Magnoliopsida > Garryales > Eucommiaceae > Eucommia > Eucommia ulmoides. The sequence continues at coordinate 27,588,125 of CM028339.1, forward strand.
CTTAACTTTCCATATTTACAACATGCCGATTTAAGTTATTATCATTCAATACAGCATTTTTGAGTTCCTCCGCAGACTATTCATACAATGGCGACTTACTTCGCTTTGATAACAATTATCATCCAAGTCACAAAACGGTGACAACACTTATGATTTCAGAATTCCAATTCAAAATTTCAAATAACCGATCAACCGAGTTTAATATCTATAAAATTCATTAGCATTTTTGTATACTAATAAGTCAATCTATCAACATATGCTAAAGTTTTAATCCAGGAGCCACTAATCCTTATCAAACGTATAATTCAACTTCCAATTTTACTTATTTATTTATTTATTTATTTTTATTATTTTTATTTTTATTTTTTCACTTTTAATTTAAAATAGTTATCTTAACCCAACTTTATTTGACATTTGCATTGAACCGGTGCCTCATGCGACCGAACAATCCCGTCAATATATACTCGGTATACATATTAAGAAAACATTCATCGGGCTACTCTCCACTTTTCCTTCTGGAATAGGTCAAAGCTACAATAACCTACCTGGGTATTACCACTCGACCTTAACTTTACTAACAAACAAGACACCTAATGACAAATGCTGCGATTTCTCATTTCCATTCCAATCTACTAATAATACTCACACAATCTCAATATAGTTTGATATTACCAGGCCATTGCATATATTGTTCTAGGCACCTCTTCTAAAGTCTCTTCCGTTATATGGGCATCATTAGGAACACACAATCTATTTCCAATCATCCCAACTTCATCATTATTTCCAACACGATAGTCAGCTCTGTGACCATTTTCCATTTCCTCTCTAATCTTTCCCAACTGGACATCGGACTTCTGCGCTTCTACTACCCAATCGATTAATGTCGGTTTCAAACCAAAAACTCAAACAGCGTGGTCATCTGACCAACCGCCCACTGAACTCACGAGGATCTCAACTTAACACATACATTAGCATGAACAACCTGAATATGCGCAACCACGTTTATCGATTTCTGTGTCAAAGCATTTGCTACACCATTAGCCTTTCTTGAATACTAATGGATAATACGATTGTAGTCTTTGATCAATGTTTATTCAACGCCTCTACCTCAGATTTAGCTCCTCGTAAATAAGCAAGTATGTTAAACTTTGGTGATCAATGCATATCCCACAATTCTCGTTATACAGGAAATGTTGCTAAATTGTGAAGGCAACTACAAATACTGCTACTCCAGAAGTTTTAAATTTCAATCACACTTTTTGGTCTTCTCCATACTCCATGAAACCACATCTTCAACTCCATTTGGATTCAGTTGAATACTCTTTCCAAAATCACATGTCCTAAAATTAGCACTCGATTTAACCCAACTCACATTTATTACATTTAACATACAATTGCTTTTCTTTCAGCATTAGCAACACACTCTAGAAATGTTCTACAGGCTCTTTTCTACTCTCGATCGAGTCATCGTTTTCTCTACGTCATAGTCTCTGACATTCAACTGATAATACCCTTAATCTAGCCTGCTAGTCTTTTGCAAGTCGATTTAACAAACCATCCATTCTAACCGATGAGTACCAACACTGGATTTTCCTGGATAAAACACCAGGTCCACGTTAATCATGAGTTAATGGTCTAATTTATTGTAATGACCCCGTTTCCCAGGGTCGTCACAAGGCTTCTCCTATATAGACTTCCTAAACCAAAAACTAATTTACTCACATTTCCACTATTCGGTAAATTTTTTAATTACTAACACCACGGCGACCACCTTTAAAGTCCCCTAAAGTTATAATTCCAAATCCCAATTTTCCATATTTTATCAACACAATTATATTTAGCCAACTTAATGAGCCGAACGTTCACCTCTTAATATTATGGAACTTATTTTACAATAACCACAATTATTAATCACACTTACCAGTACCTCGACAGCTCTCAAAACTACTTAGGAAAAATCCCTAGCTATTACATTATCCACTGCCTGAACTTGTTTTTGTCTGGTGCCGAGCACCCACGTACTGAATTTTTTATATCCATTCTTTAACACTTTTCTGACCTCCCAGACCCACTATTAAACTAATTGGGATACTAATTACACCTTCCAGACAATACACCCTTTAATTCTTTTAAGATTTAACTCTACCTCATACAAACGGACTTTATTTATATGCGCACTTATTTTCATCCCAGACTCACAATTCTCGGCTACTTCCTACATATCATTTTTTATTACGTTTGCTATATCTACAAGTTCCATAAAGTTTTGCTCTACCTTCTCGTCAATCTAGAACGTATTACCTTTTCATCACAGCTTTCTCACGTCTTTATTTTCCAACTAATATAACTTTTTTTTTTTTAATATCATTATAAGATGCCTTTCATATTTCCTAGAAGGCGATGTTATATTTTATATGAATGTCATTTCATATTCCAACTTAAATGTGTTCTGCTATACTATCTACAATTTTAATGACGACTTATTAGATGACTTATTGGGTGCTACCGATAGTTATCTCATCACCACCTAATACGCATATAGTTGTTTCTTAATTAAAATCTCACGTTCCCAACTATTAGCACTCCCACAATCGCGATCCACCAATTTCCACCACCAACAACACAACACTACTCAAATTCTCCAACTGGCAATAACACCATTACTACCTGCCAACAAGATAACCCTCCGTGCACAATGTTAATGCACTAACTAATGCAATAAAAGAACTAACACTCACGAACCAAACTAACTTATTGACACCCTATCTCATGTCCTCTACTGACTAGATGACTGACACGTCCTCCTATCTTATAGTCTTCTACTGACAAGACCACCAACAAGTCTTCAGAACCTATAACCTAGGCTCTGATACCAAAATTGTCACAACCCGTCCCGAAATCCCGACATCCCAGGCTGGCGTAACGACATCATGACATCATCGAAAACAACCAACTAACCATCTATTACACGACAATATGCATATATATAAATAAACCATCATCTATAACAAGCTATACATATTTCTGTTATGGGAACACACTCGTTCCCCAAATATATTAACAGCAAAATATAATACCTTGAACCCCTCACAAGTTTGCCTCAAAAAGCTCATCTCAACCCTCTACACGACTCCATAGTAAGACTCTACCTAGCGCCAGTAGGGGACCGACTCCTAGTTGCTTCACCTGCGAGTGTACTGCCTTTTTATTAAAAATATTTTTTCCAAAAAAAAACTCATTCTACAACATCTAAATGGATCAAGCGTAAGTTTATAAATACCATATAGCTCGTAAAATCCTCAGTATAAAAGCAGAGAAAATAAAACGACATAATTAAGTTTCATTCAAATCCAACTAATATAAAAATCATACTAATCACCATGATAATAAATATCAAATCAGCCAATAGACGTAAAACACCACATCTCAAACACACATCCCAAATACACTTTTTAAGCCCACAACTCAAACACACACATTGGTCAGCACTAGTGATCGTTTTAACCTCACAATCAGGAGTTGCGACGGTACCGTACCACCTGTAGGATTTGCCTTCTAATAGGTGTGAAAAATCTATCTATTTCTAAACCGGATTTGTTAGTTCTCAAGCATTTTAGTTATATTTAATTGTGTTTTAGTGTGTTTTAGTGTAGAATAGGGAAATGACATCAAAGGGCGAGAAACAAGTAAAAACGATGAAGAAACGGTGTGCAAAATATGCAAAACAGAGTTTCGGTGAATGAAGACCACCGCCCAAGCAGAAGTTCCACCGCTTAGGCGGAAAAGAGGTATAATGTTGGAGTGCTGAATGTCTGAACTACCACCTCGGCGAGAAAACCACCGCCTAGGTGAGAAAACAACAGAATATCTTGCCAGCAGCCACCGCCTAAGCGTAAAAACCACCGCTTAGGCGAAGTAACCGACAGAACTTAACCGACTTAAGTCCACCGCCTAAGCGGTGAACCACTGCTTAGGCAATGACACTCTGCACAGAAATATCTGTTTTCAAATATTTTGAAGATATTTCCAAACCCTTGCCTATAAAACCCTTTTCTCTACCAAATCAAAAGACTCTCTTAGAGGTTAGAACCCCTTAGACGTGGGAGAGGGCTTGGTTGTTCATAGAAGCTTTCTTCCACCTTAGTTAGATTAGATTAGTTTAGGAAATAGATTAGATTAGTTGTAAAGAGTGTTCTTAGCCAAATCCTTGAAGAGCCAAAAGAGGAAGTTCATCAACGGAAAAGAGGAAGCTCGGGATGATCGTTCTTTGGCGAAAGTGGACTACTCCACTTTGAGATTTGGCTTTTCTTCTCTTGTTTTCATCTTTGTATTTAATATTTATAGTTGGTAATGATGATCTTCTCTTGATTTATGTTGTATTGGCTAAGAAAATGTTAGTGTAATTTAGAGATTAGTTAGAGAAAGGTGTAGTTGTGTAAATACTCATTTGGTTTAATATACGTTTCTTTAACGGCTGTTATTTTAAGTCCGATTGTGTTTATCATTTGACGAAGATCTTAATATGCTTGTAACGGTATTAGGATTGGACTTGAGAATCTAGGATTTGACACTCGGGAGAGGTAACCCTGGATTCGGATTAGGGTAAACACATCGTTACGACCTAACGACCCGGGAGGGCGTTAGTTAGTATGCAATCAATGACGTTGGGTTAAGACTCACGCGGCCTAGAGTCGTTAAGACATCGAGGGGGACCTCGGTGTCGACTCGAAGTCACATATTCCCTTGTCTTATACTCGGAAGAGGTGGCGGAGGAGTTTACGAACCAAGATTGTCGGATACCTAAACTCCGTTATTGTTAACCGACGAAATCAAACGTGTATTAAGTGAACGAAATCAATCCCTAATTAATCAACTTAGTTAGAATTAACCCACTAATTGTAATTTAGCTTAGTTTAATTTTAATTCACGCTTTCCGTCGTCAGGATAACACGAGACTACGTCAATTGCAGTATTTAATTCAATTATTCACACTTTTCTCTGTGGGAACGATATCCGATCTTCAAAGATCCACTATATTAAAACTTTAGACCTCGTATACTTGTGAGCGTACGTAGGCGTGCCCTAAAAGCACCTACCACCTTCCTAACGGACACCCATCACTCCACCGAAGTGGATAATCAATGCACAGTATAAACGTCTAACATCACTCTATCGAAGCAGATAAACATCACTCCGTCGAAGTGGATAACATCACTCCGCCGAAGCGGATAAATACTATGACATCGCCAAATCAATAACATCGTCAAATTACGAATCAATAGCATCGTCTAATCAACAACATCGTCAAATTAATAACATCATCAAATCACAACGTAATGATATCGTCTAATCAACATCGTCAGATCACACATCCACCTCTCTTTTCCAAAAATGGACTTTTTATCTGAAAATCATATTTCTCACTTTCTTTTAAAAGGAAATGTCTGACCTTACCAAAACCACTTTTTCACTTTTTTATTTTTTTTTTAAAACCATACATATTTAGAAAACAAATATTTTCCACTCTCTTTTAAAACCACCAAATTTCAGTGAAAAACCATTTTCAACTTCCTTTCGAAACTAACACAATTCATCGAAAATCCATTTTCTCAACTCATCCAGAAACCTGCTTGATCCATATCATTTTGAAATCATTTAATTTAACTACAACCATTTTCCATCATATATATATATATATATATATATATATATAAATAGTTTGGCAAGAAGACAGTACACTCACCTCGATATCCGTTTTGCAAAACTGATACTAACCACACTCTATCTAGACGCCGGTGCCTGGGAACCTAATAGTGACAGAGCCTAAATTAATATCTTATCTAAAATATCTTAATCATGCAATGCAGACCCTATATTCCGAATCGTTACTATTTTATGTACCACGTGATTAAAATTAATTAGTCATTACGAAATTATTACGATTTTAAGATTTGTAATGCTAAATAAAATTTAATTTAACAAAAATTAATAATCGATTGAAATTTCACATGTTTCCGAATCGTTTGGCGACCACAAGGTGGGTTTTGGATTTTTCTAGGGTGGTTTCTGCAAATTCTCCATTTTGTTTTCTTCTTTTTTCTTTTTCTTTCTTCTTTTCTTCCTCTATTTGCGCTCACTGTTTCTGTTTCGGTTCAAACACCGTCGGTTACCTCCTCTCTCTCTACTATTACCATCCACTAGAGGCCTCCCACGCTTTCTTGCTCTCACCGCCGGCCCTACTCCATCCCCCACCACGGATCACCAACCACCACCGGCCACTCCACCACCAATCTCATCGACCCACACACATACCATCGGGCCAAACTCATGCCACCACCGCCTCCGTCGTTTATCCCAGCTGATCACACACCCACACATAGCTGCGCAAAGAGAAACAGAACACACGCACACATCACCGCCACCACTGCCGACGGAGGAACACCCACACACACGACGATCGCCGATCACCTGCACACACACATCGGATAAACATACCTTCACACATGCACACCAGAGGAACACACACATGCTATATCGCACACACACCGGCGACTGAACGTCGGCGATCACACGCACACATATCGTCGATAGCAATACACGCACACCCACATACAATCAACACACCAACCACACTCATAACGAAACACACACGTACCATAACACACAAACAACGACAACGAACGACGACGATCCCACATCTCCGACGACGATAAATGAAAAACATGACACACACATAGTCACACACTGATCGGCCGACTCAATTACTCCCACTAACCGGACGAATGACGATGCACATCGGCGATGACAACACGCACACGCAATTCGTCAGAAAAACACTCCCACACCACCGGCAATCACAAGACAGCACCGATGCTCCGCTCTTCCAATTCTCTCTCTCTCTCTCTCTAGATTTCTGAATTTTTGGATTGTTCTTCTGTTTTCAGTAGTGCGATTGAAATGGTATGCATATATATATATATATATATATATATATATATATATATATATATATATATATATGTTGTGAAATTGATCAATTGCTTGCCACGTCGATCCCCACTCTTCTCGATCTCCTTACCGACCGGCTGAGCTCACAAACGCATACACGCGCGCGCGCGCGCGCACACACACACACACACACATATATATATATATATTATATAAAAAAAAATCTTTGGTTAAATTGCACTTTTCTCCCCCTATCTTCCACTAAGTCTTTATTTTAATCCAATTCATCTTTTTCGGATTTTCTTAAATTGCATTTTGATCCCTAAAATTTTTATTCTAGAAATCGACTCCAAATTTGCATCTCAAATTTAGAATAAGTGTTTCTAAATGTGCAATTTGACCCAATTTGTACTCGGGTCGGGCCTAGAAGACCCTAAAAAAATTAGGTCTAGCCCTAACCAGGCCCTAAATTTGATTAGGCCTAAAAAATAAAAGCCTAAACCCTACCCATGGGCTTAAAACTAAAGCTCAAGTCCTAAAAAATAGGGTCGAGCTAGGCAGGTCGGGTGGGCCCCGGCCCTATGACCACCCCTATGCAAAAGAGTATAAAACTCACATGGAAACGACTATAAAATTGATAATGATGATATGGGTAAAAGTATGAATGAAAATATGTATATAGTTATGATCAGTAGTTAATTATATCTTACTTCATGTGGACTAGATATCATGTTCAGTATTTGTTTACGTGCAAGATTTCAATCTTGTCCGAAAGAGTCTCATTTAAATACTATCAAATAAATTTTTCAATATTCAAAAGGGACTTGTGATGTAGGATTATAGTATCCTAGGGAGAGTAATTTCACATTAGTTAGTTACTCCAACACTGATTTCTCCGGTTTCAAAGTAGAACGTAAAATCACAAGTGGATCATGTCATTTTTTTGGGTAATGAACTAGTTTGGTTGTCGAGAAAGAAACAAAACTCTATAGCCTTATCCACCACATAGACTGAGTATATGGAAACAGGTAATTGTTGTTCACATCTCTCCGATCACTTTACGTGCTTTGTATTTTGTGATCTACATGATATATATTTGTTTGAGCTCGTAATAATCTATTCTAAGAAAAATCGTTTTCTATCTTTGATTATCTTGACATATCTTGTGAAACGAATTTTGCCTGATAATCTTATTTATATTATCTTTGTGCTTTAATTGAGTACAATCAGATTTGTAGTCTCACATATTTTTATCACAGAGTATATAGGGACATTAATTGAGTATATATAGAAACTCTTGTGGGAATAAAAAGATTTTTTTGTATTTTTTTTTTTTTTTTTTTTTTTTGTTATTTTGTGTGTGTGAGAGGATTGAACATATTGGGTTGGAGGCTAATCAGAGTTAGTTTTTAGCCTAGTATATAGATAGATATATTTGATTCTTAACCTGTAAAAAGATTATGTTTGATTCTTAACCTCTAAAATGGTTAGGTTAGTCTTTAGTCTGGAAAAAAAATTGTTAGGTTTGATTCTTAACTTGCAAAAGAATTAGGCTATTCTTGACCCTAAAAAAATGGAGCTTGTAAAGGTTTTATTCTGAGTTTGGTAAAAGAATTAGGTTAAACCTATGCCTATGAAAAGGATTGTAAGGGTTTGGTTTCTACCTGGGAAATAAATTAGGTTGTGGAAGTTCAGAGGACTGGACATAGGCAAGGGTAGCATGTCAAACTAGGATAAATCAGTGTGATTCCTCTATCCCAACATGTATGGTTGTACATCTAGTTAAATATGTTTCCACTATAACTCAAGATAATAACCGGTTAGGGAAATTGGTAATTAATTGATTGTTAATTTATATGTTTAAATTTTTATAATTACTCAATTCACCCCCTCTTGGGTAGATGTTTGGACCAACTGTTATTAATGTGAGGGAAATCCTAACCTCATGAGCTATCTCTTGGGGGCCGAGAGAAACTCAAGACCAACCTACACAAGTATTAGAGCCTAGGTTACAACAACTCTACCCTAATAGTCACAAAGGGAGAGATTGGTCAAGAGTTAGCCAACCAAAGCCCTGATGTGTGAAAGAAAAATTATTAGATTTATCTCACGTCAGATATGAAAGGGATTAGTGGCAAGACTAAAATTGTAAGGGAAAGGCTCACCTCATGAGCTAACTTTTAGTGTTGAGAGATGCCTAAGACCACTCTACATAATTGCTCGTCCCTAATGGTACTACTGTAATATCCAACTAGGGCTATTGCAATAATGACATAAATTTTTTACTTTAATTATCCATAACTTCAAATCAATTATAAGGTTTACACTGAGTAAGGATCTCTTTCATTATATATATATATATATATATATATATATATATATATTCGTATATATTACAGAGAAATGGGGGAAATTAGAGTATAGAGGCAGGAAATATATAGTGGTCTTTCACTGGTATGGTGGTGGGCGGTCGTACATATGATATTGGGCATCAATGTGGTGGTGTCATCGGTGGTTGAGGTGATATTATCCTCGTTGTGGTGGTGGTGGTGGTGGTGTGTTCAACTGTGAAGGAAACAGACGAATATGGTGATACTGAATAGTGTAAATGATGATATAGTTAATTTTCATTTTGTACCCTTGAACTTTTGAATGCGTCTAAATCATTCCCAAAAAATTAATTGAATATAATTTTTAATTTGAAAGGTATAAATGTCAATTAATATTGATTAATTTATGTTCATTTACTTCTAATATTTGACCATTAAAGTTAACGAAAAATATAACAGTTGCATTTAACTCTGAAACATAGGAGTATAAGTGTTGACGAAAATAATACTGAGGGGTAAAGTGAAATTTTCGTCTAACCACAGGGGAGCAAAGTTGTTATTTGAGTGAATTCACCCTCTATAGTATTTTCATAAGCATTTACCCCAATGTGGTTCAAACTTAAGTGTAATAATTATATCTTTTGTTGAAGTTAAGGATCAAACTGTAAAAAATTAACAATAAGTTATTTAATATTAATTGACATTTTTCCCCCGAGATGAGTCATGTCGAGTAATATTGTTTGTCCTATTTTTCCTATTTCATCTATTCCATCAAGTTGGGTCTGATCAGTCATGTAAAAGGTTAAATTCGTTATTTACGTAATTCTATTAATTTTAATTATCGTACCTTAATTTGAACTACAGGAAGTAAGTGCTTACGAAAATACTATAGGAAAATAAAATATAATTTTGTCAAATTACAGGTGGTAAAGTGCTATTATCTCTTTAAATAATTATTCTTTTTTCAGCTAAGAGACAAACAAAGTCATTGATTTGATCAATAAAATCATAAAATTTATACATGAAATTTGACCTTCTCTAAGACTATATTTTGTTGGAAGAATATAATAGGAAAAAGAAAAGAAAAAGATAAATGTAAGGAAAGAAAATAATTATTTTTGGAAGAAAAATCATTTTTCCTCAGAGTTGTTTCGTCGAACAGATGTAAAAGAAAGATAATATAATATTTTATATTTAATAAAACAAATACATTCATTTAATTCACCGTTTTACCCACACATATTACCCCAAAAAAAACAATCTATTATCAATATTTCAAATCAGGTAAAAATTAGCAATTTAAAATAATTAACTATAATAGAATTATAATTATAGTAATTAGCATTCAACATGAATACAATATATGCAAATTATTAATCAAAAAAATAAATAAATAAAATAAAATTCAAAAACCATACAAATGAAGAGGTTGATAAGATATAAAAGGATAAGAGTATAATTGTAAGTTTGATACTTTTTTCTCAAAATTCAACCATTTGCTCTCAATTTTAATCCCAAATTTGAGAAGACAGGGGGGGTGCCAAATTCAATACTCAAAATTCAACCATTTGCTCTTAATTTCATCCCAAATTTGAGAAGACTGGGGGTGCCAAATTCAATATTAATACTAGTTTTAGCCCGCGCAATGCACGAGTTCAGACAAAATTAAGAAAATTCATATTAGATTTGTTTATGATAATACGAAATAGTTGTTTACTATTTGGATACCAAACAAATAGGAATCATACTTTCTTCTTCATGATGTTTGCATGCATTTGATACTCATAATAAATTGATCGAATACCTAAATTTTTTATAATATGATCCGTTGTGAAAAAAATAAAACAAAAGTTAGAAGCTATAAAATAACAATAAACAAAATAAAAAATACAAAATTATGAAATGGCAAAATTGATTTTTGACCTCGGAGCAAAAAAATCACTAAAATATCAACAATGCGTGTTTTTCAAGCTTTGTAAAATTATGATGAGCTAGTAGACTATAAAAACATAAATTTAAAGTTTTATTTTTGAATAGTTTACGAACTTAAAATTTTAGTCAATATATTTCGCGTTGGTACAATAATATTTTTATGAATCTAAAATTATTACTTTAAAATAAATGCAATTTTCATATAAAAATTACAATAATTTTTATGGCGTATAATGACTTTTAATTTTTGAGAGAATTATTAGTTTTTCTTAAAAAATCACTGCACAAAGTGAATTAGATAAATAGTGAATTGTAAAATTTAGATTTAAAAAAAAAATTAATTTATGAAATACTCATCAAGAACCAATTTTGTTTTCAATTATGGAAAAAATACATTCATTTAGGATAAGATTAATACTAAAATTGATTGTTAGGGACAAGAATGTCTTTGAGGGACCATAATATTTAACCCACATCATTCATCATTTTTTTAATTAAAAATTAATTTAATTATTTATTAAAAAATCCAATATTATGAAGAAGAAAAAATTGATAAAAAATGAATGAAAGTTCGAATTGATAATAATAACGAAACAAAAATAAATAAATAAATAAATAAATAGAATTATTAATTAAAAATATTTTTATTTGAATGAAAATTAATTTGTTTTAAAAACACAATATTATGAATATATTTTTTTTTTTAAAAAAAGAATAAAATTTTGAATTGATAATAAAAAAACAAAACAAAAATAAATAAATAAATAAATATAATTATTAATTAAAAAAATAATTTATTTATTATGCAAATATAGATAGAATTGGAATTATAAGCAATTTTCTATTCATTTTCAATATTAATAATTGAGATTAGAAATAGTTTTCTATTCATTTAATGTTATTGGTAATGGAAAGAGAAGTTCTTGGTAATTAATTTAATAAGAGTAAGGAGATTAAAGATTAGTCATACTTGATTCTGAAGGCTTGTCTTCCACTTTTAAGTATTATAATAAGATCAGTAAATTTATTAATATTGAATCCAAACAAAACAAAATGCATAAATGTGCAAATGGCATGTCAACTTTATTCTTTCCATAGGATCTTTATTAAATGTGGTCTCTATTAAATGTCAATTCCATTCATTTGTGCAGAAGAAATCAAATAAATTAGTTGCACAGAGATTGAATTTGAAATCTTGGTGTTAATTTTGGGTTTTTACCAACTTCGTAAACTTAAAATTCACATTGTTCCTCCTGAGGTGCAGATAATCGATACGCTAGCAGCAAAGATCGTCGCAGTAGAAAGAATGTTGACGCGAATGGCCCAACAAATCGTTGCGAATGCTCAGCATCCTCCTCCCATCAATAATGGCTTCGAGGAGCAGGCGGAGGCGCCGGAGTCTTTGGACCCATCACAGGAAAGAAGAACAGACCAAAGGGACATGAGTACCCACCTAGGAGGGGGACCGATGCTGACTCAAAATGAGACGTTAGATTCACATTAACGACGTGGAGCACTGGAGAGCAATAACCTACCGATGGACGAGCTAGATGCACTGTTAAGGGGAACTAGGATGCCTTACACCTCGAACATCCTGGAGGCACCATTGTCCAATAAATTCGACCCCACCAAATTTGAGAAATACGATGGGAGAACAGACCTAGTGGACTACATCCTCTAGTTCAAATATTTGATGTCAATCTATGGAGCAAGTAACTCCGCGCTTTGTAGGGTTTTCGCGACGACCTTGAAAGGGTCGGTGGTAGCGGAATATTATGTCGTTACTTTAACTGCAAGTGTACGGGTCAAGTTTTAGTAGAGTGAGAAGAGTAGGGGTTGTCGTATCCATAGGGATTGGATTAGATAGTCGTTGAGTACCGTGATTATCATAATCTAACTTTATCTAGGCGACTCAATTTATATTTTTGTTAATAAAATAATATACTAAACTAATTAATCTAGTATACTAATATTGATGTTTAAGGGAGTAAATTGTCTAGGGATTAATTTCGTTCATTTAAACGTGTTCAATTCAATCTAGTTTACATTAACGGCATTCACATTATCCAACAATCTAGGTATCAAAATCTCACTCACTACATCTCCCGAGTGTAAAGTGAATGAATATGCGACTTCGTGTCAACGCTGAAGTCCCCCTCGAGCATCTATATGACACTTGGTCACATGAGTCTCATCTCAACCTCATGGATTGCATACTCTCTAACACCCTCCCGGGTCATTAGATCCCTAGTCCAAATCTGGGGTTACCTCTCCTGAGTGTCAAACCCCGTATTCTCAAAATCAACCCTGATACCATAACAAGAATATCAAGATTGTAATAAAATGTTAAACACAATCGGATAAAGATAAACAACTGATAACGAAACAAAGCTTCAACCAAAGAACGTTTCTTATAAATAAATCACTCCCTAGACAATATATGTTTAGTTTCTCATGCCCGTAACCATATATACAACAATATACAAGCTAAACATATACAAAACTACCAAAGGTTTAAGAAATAAGAAGAGAAACAAAGGAGAAAATCCGTTATTTGAAGAACTGATGTTTCCACGTCCGTGATTTCCACTCCGAGCTTGTTCCCTCTTCCTGAATTTGTGATCTCCTCCCTTTGGTATGTCTTGGAGCTCTCAAGAGCACTCCCAAAAACGTGTTAGGTCTGATGGGGATGAGTGGGATCAAGTAGAGGATGAAAAAATATCTCAAAATATCAAGAAAAACACTTTACAGCTGGTGCCGGACCGCTGCAACGGTGCTTCACACTGCTGTAGCGGTGAAAGGGCAGTAAACTCACTATTGGATCATCGTTGCAGCGGTGGTCTAGGTAGTACCGATACCAAATTCTTTATTTGGGCATAACTTTCTTGTACAAACTCCAATTGAGGTGATTCAAAAACCTATGGATATCTAAGAAAGAGATATACAACTTTCATGTTCTGAGTTTTTCAAAATCAAATTGCATTGTGTTCAAAATTGGCCTTAAAGTTACTACACTTGTACATAATTTGAATATTTTCACCCATTTATTCAAAAACCTATAAAACAATACAAAAACACATTAAACTAACAAAAATGCTTGAAAACACACAAATATGTAAATCTAAAAGTACTTAATTTATTGGTAAATAAACCACTCATCAGTCGGCCCTGGAGTGGTTGCACTCGTTACTACCCAATTCGATTTCATCTTTTATGGACTTCGGAAAGCAGTTCATCTGCCAATTTATCGCATGCCAAAGACTGATGAAGGGCACTAACTACCTATTAACACTACGGCAAGAAAGAAGCAAATCCTTACATCAGTACATGAATCCTTACCCCCAGCTATTGTCGTCAGAAGGTTAAGAGCCACACCTCATATCAACACAGAGAGCATCCTAGGAGTTCGATGACAAGAGCTGGGGTACATCAGGAGCCAAAGCTCCCAAGTTTTCCTATTTCAATCTCTAGAATACTTCATGAGATCAGGTCGTCCGAGGTTATACAATGGCCTCCTAAGCTCCCAACGAAATCCACTAAGAATAAACACAAGTGTTGTGAATTTCACAAAGATTATGAACATGATACTGACAGCTGTTGGGAGCTTTAAATAGAAATCAAGCGATTGATTGATATGGGATGACTACACAGATATTTGTAGGAGCCGAAGAGGAAAAAGAATAGACCAAGAAGGGAAGTTCGTTCAGAGAACCAAGAAGAGGAAAGGAAGAGTGATAACCTGAGCAAAACTCGTGGGGTCATTTATATGATAAACACGTTAAGTCCCCATGCCGAGAAGACAAACTGCGAGCAAAAAATGAAGGTCCGCGAGGTAGCAGAGGAGCGATGCTGCAGGGAGGTGATAGCTTTAACTAGTAACGTGGGTCCAATGATCACTTTTAACGACGAAGATTATAAGGGGGTAGCTCACCCTCATGATGATGCCTTAGTGATAATGCTCTAGATTTTTGGCTTTGATGTGAGGAGAATCCTAATTGACGTCGGCAGTTCAGCCATCATTATTTTTGTCAATACGCTTAATCAGGTAGGTGTTCCCAGCTCGAACATTGGGTCAACACAGACAATAATAGTAGGCTTTAATGAGGATCTAAGCTCCCTTAAGGGTAAGATCACCTTATCCGTCACTACAAACAAAACTAAATGTGGGGTGACCAAAGCTATCCTAGGACAGCCCTAGCTCCATGCAATGGGAGCGGTGGTGTTGACTCTACATCAATGCATCAAGTACGTGAAGGATGATAAGGTGATCATAATCAGAGGAGACCAGATTATGTCCTGGCAATGCTTCGTAGTAGCCATGAAGGGGAAGAGGGCTATACAGTGATGACAAACATAAAGGCGTGAAGAAGTACAGGCTAGCAACCCAGATCAAGGATAAGATTTCTACGGAGATGGAGTCCACAACTCAAATTATTTAGTTTATTTTAAAGACTCATTTTGTGAGTTTTTGTTTTCTGAGTTTTGTTTTGTGATCTGTTTAATTCAAGTTTGGAAGAAGAATTATCCCTTACTATTTTTTGAAATGCAATAAAAACGACATACCTTTACAAAGAAGTATTAGTTTTATGTTTAGAAACAATCAGTCAAAGCTTCCTAGCTCAACTCAACCAAAGCTGCCTAGCTCAACTCAATTGAACTGCCTAGCTTAGTTCGTTCATAGCTGAACTGCCCAGCCTAGTTCACAATGAAAGCTACCTAGCTCAGCTCAAGTGAACTGCCCAGCTCAGTTCATTCATTAAGTAAACTACTCAGTCCAGCTCATGAACAGAGCTGCCTAGTTCAGCTCAACCAAAATTGCATTGCTCAGCTCAATTGAACTGCCTAACTTAGTTCGTTCATTAATTGAACTGCCTAGTCGAGTTTACGACCAGAGCTACTTAGCTCAGCTCAACCAAAGCTGCCTAGCTTAGCTAAACCAAAATTGTCTAGCTCAGCTCAACTAAACTGCCTATCTCAGTTCGTTCATTAATTGAATTGCCCAACCCAATTCACAACCAAAGCTGCTTAGCTCAGCTCAATTGAACTACCTAACTCAGTTCGATTATGAATCGAACTGCCAAGCCCAGTTCAGGACTAGAGCCGCCCAGCCTAGCTCAACTAATGTTGGTCTAACCCAACTTAATCTATGTCTAGCTCAGCTCAACTAATGCTGACTTAGCCCAACTGTAAACCTCAAAAACTCAAGCAATTCATAACATGTTAGTTACTTAAGCTTGTTATGGAGGAGGGAAAGAAGAGCATTGAGGGCTACTGATAGAGTACTACGGAGTACTAATGTTCCTAATATAGCCAGTCATTCCTCAAATATGTTTAAATAGACTTGCATTTTTTCACATATTAAGAGATCACTTCTTTCAAGAGCAATCAATTCCTGAGCTTTCTGAGAGTTATTATTCTGATATTATATTGAGAGATTATTGTGAGATCATTCTTGAGAAAAGTTCTTGAGAATAAGTGTTAATTATTTTGGCGTCACCGATCTAAACTTTGTTGCTAGTCAATTTTAATTCCTTTGGTGATATCCTACTGAGATTGTTCCAAGCTTTCATTATTTATTGTGATTATATATTATTCTGTTTCCTTGGATTTTAGATTATGTGAAATTGTTTTTGAACTTTAAATTGCATAAAAATTATTTTAAAAGGTTTTTTGGTAATCTGATTATATGCTTGATTTTGTGCTACCTGTTTATTTTATAATTAGATTTTGAATTTTCTCACTTAGTTCTATACTAGTATTTATGGGACATTAATTGAGTTTAAATATACTTAAGGTAGCAGAAGCTCCGAGTAGGAAGAGACTTATCAATTTATTGTAATTGGTGAGTTGTGTATGGATTAGATATTGTTATGAATATCTAATCAGGGGTAGCTGTGTTTCAATCTCTTTCTGTAACGAGATTGAGCTTCGATCTTTACCGAAGGCATAAAAAGGTTAGGTTACTATTTTACGTGAAAAGAGATAGGTGTTAATTCTTCCTGAATAGAATTAATATGTGTGATTTGTAACAGTTCCATCCTTACCAATGAAAGGGATACTTGGATTTCTTTTGGTAAGGTTTAATTCTTTGCCTAGTATAAAAGAATTAGGTTAATCTTTAGCCTGTGAAAAAAAAAAAAAAAAAAAAAAAAAAAAAAGAGAGATTCTTTCTTAACTTGTAAAAGGAAAATTGTAAAGGTTGATTATCAACCCGTGAAAATAATCATTATGTAAAGGTTTGGTTTCAACCTGTTTAAAGGAATCTTAATGCTTTAGTGTGTACGACTCTCCGTGGGATTCGAAGGACTGGATTAGCCAAGAGTAGCTTGATGAACAAGTATACATCGTGGTGTACTGCATTATTACTTTCTTTATTTCGTGTTGTTTTGGTGTGCATCTAGAGCTAATTATATTTATCCGCTACTATGTAAAGATAATAATTAATTTAGGATTAAATTAATTATTTGAAATTTTAAGTGTGGAAAGTTGATAATTTGCTTTAATTTTTATAACTACCCAATTCACTCCCCCTCTTGGATAGATTATTAGGCCAACATTTTGGTTTTCTGTGGCTGTATCTAAAGCAAGCCAAGAAAACCTTCTCAAACTCAACAAAACAAGTTATGGTCGTCAAGGTAAGAGTATGCTACCATTTCTTAGCACGACCAATCAAAGTAATGGGGAAGGTCTTACACCGCATCGCATATGTGGCTCCCTAGAGATCCAAGAGCATCTTGAACCTAGAGACATGATCGATCAAGTTGGTCGTCCTATCATAAGATGGAATTTTATTGGTGGAATAGGATAATAGAGCAAAGAAAGGCTTGTCCAAGTGATGCTCCTTGATTTTTTGAAAAGGAAAAAGAATATGAGACAATAATAAGCATAAAGAGAGGGGTTTTAAAGCACTGATTTTCTCAAAACAAAAATAATTAGGTCTTTTTAAAAAAAATAAGGAATCGCCACCTAGCATTGGATTTAAACGGCATGCTAGGTCACCAAATTTTTAGAAAATAATTTAAAAAGGCCTAAGTAAAATTGACTCTCGAAACACGGTCGAACCAAAGATTCATTTAAAGCTCGAGGGTCGATTACACTTGGGGAATGTACTAAGCACCTCAAGACACCCGTCTAAAAACGACACCTTATGTTCAATTTAGTCCAATTAATTTAAGTCCAAACGTTTTATTTTATTTTGAAATCTTTTCATTCTTATGAAATAATTTTGGTATTTTTTAAAAAATAAGATAAGACAAGTCTTTGTTTTTTTTTTGTTTTTTTTTTTTGTTCCACTAGTATGATCTCTTATCAAATATTAAGAATTCGACAAGAATAGTCCCTGAGATGTATTTATATATGTTTCCAAGATATTTTTTTACTTTAAATGAGTAAACTAAAATAAGTGAATAAGTATGAAAATATGAATGCAAAAACTAACATTATACGAATTCTATCTTATTTATGCAAAAGTGACCTAAAAAACTAAATGGTTTAATTTAAACATGCCAATTCAAAATGATATGAATACAGAAATTAAACAAGAAACACTATGTGAATTAACATGATTATGCGTGATAAGGATTTAATTATTTAATATATAAAAAAAAATACAAGTAGCGTACATGTCGTGACTAAATGTGAAGAAGTAGCATGGATTATGAATTTAAAAAAAAAAAAAAAACTATATGTATGAAATATAAAAAATTGCAAGTAGTGAAAGTGTCTTAAACATGTCGTCTAAATGAAATAAGAAATAAATATGCGAGATGGATGCAAATAATGTCTAGTTTAAGTTTTCTCAATTAATTTAAAGAAATCTTGAATTGAAATTCTCTCAAATTCTATGGATACAAAAATCGAAGGAGGATCATGGAAACAGTTTTATCGGAATTATTTTTTACAAAACTTAAGCAGAATCCCATGAAAAGATTTACTAATGGAAGAAATTTCCTAAAATCAATTGTTTCTAAATTTCACTCTAGTTGGGGAATGGAAATGAGGCCATGAAAAACTCTCCCACGATTTATCGAATCGTCAGATTCATCTTAAGGTTCGTAAGAATTAATTCCCACAAACTAAGATTTTACTATTATTATTTTTTTTTGGAAATTTATATTTATTTATTTATTTTAGGGTTTTTTTATGAAATAAAAATAAAAATAAAATAAAAAATAGAAAAAAATAAATAATGAAAAACATCATTCACCTAACGCTCAGGAATTAAGTTTAAGCACAAGAAACACATCCCGTCGTTTTCATCAAATCATCGGACGACTTATGTTTTTTTTTAAGTTGTTCTTTAATGAATTGTGACAAATAAAAATAATGGAAAAATAGAAAAACAGTGAGATATGAGTGTCCTAGTCTAAACGCTCAAAGGGTTAGATTAATAATAGAGAACCTCATCCTGACATTTTCATCGAGTTATCGAACAATTAAAAGAGATAAAGATCACAAGAATTTAAATTGTGAGAAAAGAAATAAGCTAAAACATTAGAGATAAAAGAAAAACATACTTGTTCTAAGCCAAGAATCTCGATACTCGAATTTTTTCTCTTAAGCAGATGACTTCTCGAAAGGGATTTTGATGAGAATCACTCTTCTAGGGGTCTCTCCTCTTAATTTTTGAATGAATAAATTAGGAGGAGGATGGTCTTATTTATAGAGAAATATGTAGAATAAAAAACCTTAGAAAACCCTAAAAACTAGGTCTAACTGCCTCATCCCAATGCAAGTTGGACAGGGAAAAGGAAAAAAAATGAAAGAAAAAATCTAGAATTTTTGGAATCTCACGCACTTATTTTTTTTCTCTTTTTTTCCCCTTTTTGCCGTTTTAACTGGCTAACCATGCATGGCCCGTGCCTCCTTTCTATCTCTCTCTCTCTCTAGACTGACAGGTGGCAGGGGCCGTACTTCCATTCTTCTTCCCTCTCTCTCTTTCTCTCATCATCTCTTTCTTATTCTCTATTATTTCTCTCTTCTTTTTTTCTCTTTTTTCTTTTTCTATTTCCTTATTTCTTTAATCCTTTTTATTTTATTTTATTTTATTATTTCAAATTTTTTTTTTTTTTTCTTTTTTTTTTTTTTCTATTTTTATATTTCTTGAAAAATAAAATAAAATATAAAATAAAACAAAAAAAAAATAGTTATGGGACGGACAAAAATGTAGTGTCTACAACTACTCCTCTTTGTCAAGCAAGTTTCACTTGCTTGACAAAGTTAGGAGACTACGTCATTTTAACCGTCCTATTTTTGGGATTTTTCAACGTAATTTTTTGTCAATCGAACAAGTAAAACATAAAAATGACTCATGGCAAACAACATGTCAATTCAGAGGATCATTTAGAATAATTAAAAATGACCCATGATGATACTCATGACAAACACATGTCCGTTTAGAAGATCGTTGAAAGTAATGAAAAAATGACTCATGACGAACGCGTATCTGTTTGGAGGATCGTTTAGAGTAATGAAAAATAACTCATCACGATACTTAAGACGAACACGTGTCCATTTAGAGAATCATTTAGAGTGATAGAAAATAACTCATGACGAACAGGTGTCTGTTTAGAGGATCGTTTAGAGTAATAAAAAAATACTTGTGACGATACTCAAAACGAAGAGGCGTTAGAGGATTGTTTAGAGTAATGAAATTGAACTCATAACGATACTCCTAATGAACAGATGTCTATTTAGATGATCGTTTAGAGTAATGAAAATGACGCATGCCCTACCCTTCTTGATTGGAAGGACAAAAGAAAGTTTAGAAGTATAAAATATGCCGCAACTTGTGGCTGGGAAAAAATGAGAGATCAAATATATATAATGTGCCCTAGTGCGGCTAGGGCTGACTCTCAGATGACTGAACATTTACAAGTACCTAAGTACCTTAGTATTACGTCAAGGATCAAGTTTAGCGTAGTTCACTTGATGCCCCTTTTAGGACAAGGAAATAATACAAAATAAAATGGCACTCACGGAGAGATAATGAAAAATATAAAAGCTGTTATGGAGAGGCAAATGCAAAAAATGAAAAAGTCGTCATGGAGAGGTAGAATGCAAAATAAAAAGCCGTCATGGAGAAACAAAATGCTAAAAAGAAAAATCCATCACAGAGAAGCATAATGTAAAATGAAAAAGCCATCACGGAGAGGTAAAATACAAATAAAAATCCATCACGGAGAGGCATAATGTAAAAATGAATAAGCCATCACAGAGAGGCAGAATAAAAAAATGAAAATCCATAATGGAGACGCATAATGCACAATGAAAAGACATCATGGAGAGACATAATGCAAAATGAAAAGCTATCACGGAGAGGCTAAACACAAAATGAAAATACCATCACAGAGGGGCAAATGTAACACGAAATGTCATCACGGAGAGGCAAAGTAAAAGATCATCACATAGATGCTAAATGCAATATGAAATGCCTTCACGGAGAGACAAAAATAAAAAGTCATCACTGAAAGGCTGAATGCAATATGAAATGCCATCACGGTGAGGCAAAAATAAAAAGCCATCACAGAGAGGCTAAATGTAACATGAATTGCCATCACGGAGAGACAAAAGTAAAATAACGACAAAATATAAAATGTGCCCAAGCCTGCAGTTGGGGCTGCCAAACTCAAAACTCTCTAGATGCAGAAATTGAAAATTTTCACATAATATGCCACAGTCTAAGGCTGGGGTAAAATAAGGGACAAAATATATAAAATGTGCCCCAGCCCACTATTAGGGCGGACATTTCAATGACCAAACCTTTAGAGGTTTCCTACATACCTCATCATTAAGTCGAGGATCAGGCTTAGCGTAGTTCATTGAATGTCCCTTTCAGGGCAAAAACACATACTTGGATGCTCATTTAGAGCTTTTGAATTTTTAGCAGTAGGATTTTTGAATTTTTAGTTTGAGTTGGCAAGAAGATGTGGGGACCCAGTGATAAGAAAATCCATGCTTTCGACCTTTTCAGATTCCTGTAAGATAACACTTCCAAACTAAAATATTAGTTTGAAAAAATTGGTTACCTTTGATGACATACAATTTCATTCCCCTTTTTTTCGTCATAGTCACTCAGCTTACGATGCTTTGTCTCGGGGTAATTCAATGAGATTCTTTTATTTGTATTTAAAAACTTCGCTTTCCAACTCAAGGAAAAGGGCTCGACATGTCTCGAGGTGATTCAATGAGACTTTTTTTTTTTTTTTTTTGTAATTTAGAGACTTCGTTTTTCAACTCAGGGGAGGGCCCAACATTCCTCATCAATGACTCGTTGGCTTTCCCAACTAGATTCCTGTCTTTCTAAATTTCTAGGTTCTTTGATTATTGGGGTTCTAATACTCCTGCATGCTATGTGTTTTCTCAAATCCAGCAAAACTAATTTAATCCAAAAAATAGGCAAAATGTCAAAAATTACTAAAACAAGTACCTTCAATACCTGATATGGTTTTCTATGAGATTTTGAGTTGGATTGCAAAGGAATATGGTTCCAACATACTTCCAGATTACGACTAATGTTTCTTTTCACAAATTTTGATTCCATTCAAATCCATCAAGTTCTGAGTTGAAAAATATTGCTTGCCTACTAAGTTGGCCCGAGCTAGAAACCTTGAGAGAACCAACATATCCCTTTTCTTTTCTCTTCAAATCTCTTTCATATTTGTACTAGTGCTTCTTGTTTGTTAATGGTTTGAATGTTTTACCCCTTCTTTTTCATAATTATCTTTTCTTTTTCTCATTTTTCTTTTATTTTTCCTCTTTTTTTTTTCTTCATTTTTTCTTTTGAGAAATAGATGATCGAACATACAATGGTTCGAGGGCAGCCAAGCTTAGAAATCAACCTGGTCTTCTTTGTGAATTAAGACCTTCTTACGACCCGATGATCCGTCAATGGAGGACTAGCTTTGATCTTCAATGAATGATCTGATATCAGTATTACATTTGAGAGATTTTTCATTGGGATTATTGGTTAGAGATGATTACATTTCCTTTTCGTCATTGGGTCCGACAGCAAGCAAGCCCGGATGTTTACACCCAGTTTTATCAAATCACTAAAGGACCACTGAAGATAGCTTGAACAACTTGCAGCAGTATATGGATGCAAATCTTGACTTTTGAATCCTCCAGTATTCTGGAATTGTTGTCGAATTTGGTCAAAGGCCTTTTGGATCTCACCATTGTTTGGTAGGACAAAATCTTCCTTTGCTTCAATTCTCAATGGATCGTGGTCTAGCTTTGTATTGAAATCATATCTTCTCATCCTCGCACAGTCATATTATATACAATATATGTAAGCAATTTTGGGTACCTAAAAGAGTAAGATTTAAATATTAGACTATAGTTTGGATAAAATAGTATTGTATTTATTGAAATTTTAAAAAGGCATCATAGAATAAATCATTTTCCATCAAAAAGACCAACGGAATGGAAAGATGAGTACACGAAAATGTCCCAATTTTATCAAAACACCTAGCAATTGAAAGTAAATAAGGACCCAATTTTTCAGACTTTTAGATTTTTTTTTCTTATTTTTGTTTCGATGGTCAGGGCCTATTGATTGGCTATCGGATAGTTGGATGGAGCAACAACCTTCTCTAGGTAAATGATGATCTACGGTATAGAGGGAGGGACGGGCCATCGGGTGAGGCCTAATAGACATGCCCCTGGCTAAGATATGTCGGTGCTCCATAAGTAAAGGGGTGAGAGCTAATCTAAGGTCCTTAGTAAATTGGGAATGCGAAGTTTGGGTAGGCGTGGTTCGAATTCGGTACTCTATTATCTATCATAACACTTAAAAGTTTTTTATTTGGTGATTCAATCATGGGAGTTCCACTGGATAGGGGAATAGACACCCCCTTAAGTCGACTTAGTTCATTGACCTTTTTTCATCTGTATGTCGATAGTCTCTTGCATCCGAGCTATCTGGGCCGTGTGGGGAGATTTGGGATTGCCTTTAAATGTCATCCTGGAATGATTTTGGGCCCGACTATGAGTAAAGAGTGGACTTTGGATGGGGGGAACCGAAATTTCTTTTCTGGGACCAATTTTCCTGTATCGTCCTGTTCATACAACAAATTCATTTATTAGTCCACATGGGTCTTCGGTAGTCTTAAAATCCATTCAAGTTCAAAGTTCTCAATTTCGATAATAACCGATCAAAATAGATAATGATTTATAAAAATTCTTTCATTACTTAATATGTATTGAAAACTTTGAACTCGTTTGGTATTTAAGACTTCCCAAGACATCATCAATCTATCAAGTATAAAACCCCCTTCCACGTATTGTATCATAGTATCCCGATGGGAAAATATGGATAGAAGACAACCATATTCGTGTCAGAGGGTTTACAACAATATAAGAGCTCAAGAGAAAGTAAAGAAAAATATCACAACTTATTTACAAAATGGAAGTAAAAGGTAACAAAATAAAATTTTAACATTCATACATAGATTAGTTGGAATTATTTGGACATATTAGGCTCGACCCTCCACGCTAGGCATGCTAGTAGAGCTACCAGCTGACGCGCCCCAATTTTCTAAAAAGTAAAAATAAAATAAAACAATAATAAGGTTAAAGAAAGGTGTTTTAAAAGCAACGGTTTTATCAAAAACAATAATGAGGCCGTCTTTTTTTTAAATAAGGAGTCGCCAACTAACATTGGATTTAGATGGTATGCTAGGTCACTGAACTTTTATAAAACAATTTAAAAAGGCTTAAGTGTTGATCCAGAGGTTTTGATGGACAATTAAGGGTTAATGTTTTTGGTAGAATTAATGTGTTTATTGAGTGTTTTAGCATAAGAAGTTCCATTAAAGATCAAATCATGAAGTAATTATTGGAGATGCAGAGACGAACATTAAAGAGATAAAGAGTATTGAAGATTCTGAAAAAAAATAGATAAAAACAACTCAAACCTCTTTTAGTATTAATGTATTCTGATTAGAATCACACATGACATAAATTAATGAATTATATTTATGTGTGTTTACTTTAATGAAATGAAGATCCTGATTAGTGTTCAATTATTTACTTCAATGTGAAATTGAAAAATGAAAATTGACCTAAGTAAGATTGGTGTTTAAAAGTAAATATTAGTATCAATTGAGTTAATCAAGAAAAGAAATTGCTTAACGATATTAAAACGATGAAGTTTGGAGTTGAAATAATTTGAGAAATGAGCGTTCCAACAATGATCAATCAACCAACGGGTGAAGGTTCGGTCAACCGATGGGCAAAGGCTAGAAAATGAGGAGTCTCTGAATTGATCGGTCAACTGACCATAGGATATCGGTCAATCGATTAGTCGAATTGAAACTTTCTATATCGATCAGTCAACCGACCGTAAGGGATCGGTCAACCGACCAAGGCTAGATCGGTCAATCAATTGCCTTAAGGGATGAAAATTCTTAACAACCTATTTTGATCGGTCAACCGATAGTTGATGATCAATCAACATACTGTCTGGTTAGAATTTCGAGGTTTTTGAGGATCAAATCAAATACTAGCCGTTTTTGGCATATCTGATTCAAATATTCTCTGGATTTGAATATATTTAAAATATATCACATCTATTTTGATATGCTTATAGATATGGTACATAAAATTAAAGTGTCTCTCAATTTGGTTCATTTAATTCTCTCTATTTATGCAATTTTGAAATTGAGAAATAATTTGTGGACTTAATCGAAAGTTTTAAAATCCATATTTGAGTAAATTATACCAGGAATGAATGGTTATGATATATGGGGTCTACAGGTGTATTTAAATGTCATATCTTGAGGAAACTAGCCGTTAGAGGGCCTGATTCAAATCAGCTTAAATAGACCTGCGAATTTCATATCATTAGAACACATCAATCAAGAACTATCAAAGTTCTCGAGCTTTCTAAGAATTTTTATTCTAAGATATATTCGAGAGATCTATTGTGATATTATTGTGTAAGAAGTTCTTGAGAAAAAACGCTATTGAGTTGGCGTCACCAATCTGTGATGTCTTGCTATTCTGATTTTAATCATTCGGTGTTTTCCCAATGAGATCTTTCTAATCTATCATTTTTTATTTTGAAATCATATTATTATATTTTCTTGGTTGATAATGTCATATTAAAATCGCTTTTGAATTTTAAGAGCATAAAAATTCTTTTTAAAACGATTTTTGTGATTATCTGATTACGTGTTTTATTTTGTGCTACCCAGACATATTATGATCAGATATTAAATTCATCACTTAATTTCTATCACATAGTAATTATCAGGATATTAATTGAATTTAATTGGTTTGAGGTGGTAGAAGTTCCGAGTGGGAAGAAACTCAGTGATTTTTTGTAATAGGTAAGTTTGTACAGATTGGATACGGTTGGGGATGTATCTAATTGGGGTATCTTGGGTTTCCATCTTTTTCGAAAAAAAAATATTGAGTTTTGATCTTTACCTAGTGGACAAAAATTTTAGATTATTCTTTTCCCTTGAAAAGAATTAGTTGTGAATTCTTCCTTAATAGAGTTTATTTTTGAGTGAATTGTAACGGTTTCATCCTTACCGGTAAAAATGATACTTGGAGTGTCTGTGAGGTTTGATTCTTAGCCTGGTAAAATGATTAAGTTGTGATTCTTCCTGTAATAGAATTAGGTTATTCTTTAGCCTACAAAAAAATAAGGTTCTTCCTTAGCCTGTGAAAAGGGAATTGTAAAGGTTGATTTTGAGCGTGTGAAAAGAATCGTTGTGAGGATTTGGTTCCTATCGTTAAAGGAATCTTGGGTTTTTAGTGGGTGTGAATCTCCGTTAAGCTAAGGGGACTAGATTAACCAATGCTAGTTTGGTGAATTATGATATATCTTGGTGTGCTACATTGATTTCCTTTATTTATATTTATTTGTTTGGGTGTGCACCTAGATTTGAACACTTACCTACTGCGAAATAAGATAATAATTGATTTCAGATAAAATTTATTATTTGATTAATTAAGTGTTTATTAAATTGTTTAAAGTTTTATAACTACCCAATTCACCCACTCCTCCCCCCATCTTAGGTAGCTCATTGGCCAACACTAAGTAAAATTGACTCCAGAAACACAGTCAAACCAAAGATTCATTTAAAGCTCGGGGGTCGGTTACGCTCGGGGAAGGTACTAGGTACCCTAAGATGTCCTTCCGAAAATAGTACCTTATGTCCAATTAAATCCAATTAATTTAAATCCGAATTTTTTATTTTATTTTGAAATATTTTCCTTCTTATGAAATATTTTGGTATTTTTTTAAAAATAAGATGGGACAAATCTTTGTATTTTTATTTATTTTTTTGAGATTATTTTCCCCAATATGCCCTTGTTGGCCCAGTAGAATACCCAAGAGGGGGGGTGAATTGGGTATTTAAAAAAATTATCAGAATAAAATTTCAATAAATCAAATAATTAATTTTAATCCTAAATTAATTATTATCTTTATAAAACGGCAAAATAAATTAATCAACTAGATCCACACAAAAAATAAACAAAGTAAATATTTCAGCGCACCAAGATCTATCTTGGTTCACCAAGTTACTCTTGACTAGTCTAGTCCTCCGAGCCCCACGGAGATTCACACCCACTAATTCTCAAGATCCCTTTAAAGGTAGGAACCAAACCCATACACCGATTCTTTTACAGGCTCATAATCAACCTTTACAATATCTTTTTCCCAAGTTAAGGAATAACCTCTACTTTTTACAAGTTAAAGAATAACCTAATTATTTTTAACACTAAGGTCAAAGAATCAAAACCTCACCAATTACTCCAAATATCCTTTTACCCGGTAAGGATTGAACCGTTACAAATTTCACTCAAAACGCAATTTTATCCAAGAAGAATCACTGCCTCAATCTCTTTATAGGAAGAGACTAAAACCAGTTACCCTTGATTAAATACCCCCAACAATATTTAACCCATCACACTCCTCACCAATACAAATTGATAAGTAAAAAATCTTACTAGAAACTTCTACCACCCTAGATAAATAATAACTCAATTAATATCTCAAATCTAGTGATAGAAAAAATGTGAGATTGAAAATCTAATTTTAAACAAGATATGAGTAGCAAATAATTTAGCATGTAATCAGATTCAAGAAATTGTTTGTAAAAAATTTCTTCAATAAAAATCAGAAACAATTTCGAAGATCAATTTTCAAAAGATAAAAAAGTAATGCAATGATATAATACAATTAGAAATATCTCACCCGAAATCTACAGAAAGACTAATTAGAACGATGTAACTTCAAATCCGGTAGCAGCAAAGATTAGTCGCAATTGATCTTTAAGAACGTCTCTTAGAATAGCTCACAAACTCTTAGAAAAATAACTCTTATAAAAACTCACTCTTATGATATGATATGATTTCTCTTGCTCAATGATATAAGAAATTCGCAGGTCTATTTAAGAGAAAATGAAAACAGCCTTCTAACAGCTAGTTCACATGTGTCATGACAATTAATAGCACTTATAGACCCCTTATATCATAATAACTTCATTTTGGTTCAATTCACTTAATAACAACTTTCAAATCTTTCAATTAAGTCCCCAAAATATTTCTCAAACTCAATTAGATAAAATAGAAATAATTTTACGTACCAATTTGAGAAACATTAAAAATTAATGAACCAAATCAATAGAATTTATATTCAAGTGAAGCATATCTTAAATATAAAAATATCCCATAAATATCTCTCAAATCCTAATAAAAAATGGCTATTTTTCCATATAATTTTGGAATAAACAGTTTCATGAAACAACGCATCTAGTCGATCGACCAGTCGACTGGTAGATTCAGGTTGTAGCCAAGGGCATTCATCAGTCGACCTGTCTATGTACTTGTAGATTCAGAGAGTTCATTTTTCCTTCACCGGTCGACTTAGGGATACAGAGAGTTCAGCTCCTCTTGGCCAGTCGACCTACCTATCGACTTAGAGATACAGGAAGTTACAGCTACTTGGTCTAGTCGACTTACATCTTCTAGATCTCTATTCTGAACTCGTTTTTAACTTATTCTTTTTTACGTTTTCGCCCATTTAACAATTTTCTTTTCTAAATAAGCTCCACGAATCTTTTTATATTCCATTTTAGTCATTTAAACATATTTCTCTTCAAATCACATATTGGAGCAAATAATTTCACTTAATCAAAACACACAAAAATAATAAATACTTTTTGTGCCATGTCTGTTCCTAATTGGGATATTAAGAATTTACATTTACCTGGGTTATTTTCCCTAATTTTTTCAAAGTCTTAATTCTTCAATATCTTCAACATCATCGTTTAGAATCCATTTAATTTGCATCTTCATCACTGGAACTTTAAATCACTAAAACACTCAATTGAAAAATATTAGTTCCACCAAAATATCAACATTTAATTATTCATCAAAATCTTAGGATCAATAGCCCTCTTATCAAATATTAAGGATTCGATAAGAATGGTCCTCGGGGGGTATTTATATATATTTCCGAGATATTTCTTTACTTTAAGTGGGCAAACTAAAATAAGCGAATAAGTATGAAAGTATGAATGCAAAAACTAACATTATATGAATTCTATTTTGTTTATGCAAAAGTGACCTAAAAAACTAAAGGGTTTAATTTAAATATACCAATGTAAAATGATATAATTACGGGAATTAAACAAGGAACACTATATGAATTAAAATGATTATGCATGGCAAAGATTTAATTATTTAATATATATATATATATATATATATATATATATATATATATATATATATATATATATATATATATAAGTAGTGTACATGTCGTAACTAAATGTGAAGAAGTAGCATGGATTATGAAAAAAAAAAAAAAAAAAAAAAACTATATTTATAAAATATGAAAACATGTAAGTGTTGAAAGTGTCCTAAACATGCCGTCTAAATGAAACAAGAAATAAATATGCAAGGTGGAATGCAAATAATGTCTATTTTAAGTTTACCCAATTAATTTAAAGAAATTATTATTTGTAATTATCTCAAATTCTATGGATATGAGAATCGAGGGAGGATTGCGGAAACAGTTTTGTCGGAATTAATCTTTTCAAAACTTAAGCGGAATCCCACGAAAAGATTTACCGAGGGAAGAGATTTCCTAAAACCAATTATTTCTAAATTCCACTCTAGTTAGGGAATGGAAACGAGACCATAAAAAATTCTCCCACAATTTATCAAATCGGCGGATTCATCTTAAGGTTCGTAAGGATTAATTCCCACAAACTAAGATTTTACCCTCTTTTTTTTTTGCATTTTATATTTTATTTTAGGGTTTTTTTATAACAAAAAATAAAAATAAAATAAATAACGAAATACAAAAAAATAAATAACAAAAAATATCCTTAACTTAACGCTAGGGAATTAAGTTTAAGCACGAGAAACCCATTCCGACGTTTTCTTCGGATCAAACGACTTTTTTTTTTTTTTTTTTTTTATTTATGAATTGAAACAAATAAAAAGAATGCAAAAATAGAAAAAAATAGTGAGATATGAGTGGCATCATTTAAACATTCAAATGGTCAGATTGAGAATGGGGAACCTCATCCTAACATTTTCATCGACTCATCGGACAATTGAAAGAGCCAAAGCTTGCAAGAATTTAAATTGCGACAAAAGAAATAAGCTAAAAAAAAATTGAGATAAAAGAAAAACGTATTTGTTCTAGGTCAAGAATTCTGATACTTGGGTTTTTTCTCTCTCGCAAACGGCTTCCTGAAAAGGCTTTTGATGAGAATTACTCTTGTAGGGGTTGCTCCTCACAATTTTTGAATGAATAAACTAGAAGGAGAAGGATCATATTTATAGGTCTGGACGCCTCAACCCAATCCAAGTTGGACAAGGAAAAGAAAAAAAAACGAAAGAAAAAAACTAGAATTTCTGGAATTTCACACACCTCTATTTTTCCATTTATTTTTTTTTTCCCCTTTTTGTTGTTTTGACTAACTGACCATGTGGGGGGTCGAGCCTCTCTCTCTCTCTCTCTCTCTCCCCTTTGCCTTTTCCTCTCTCTCTCCTCTCTAAGCTGACAGATGGCAAGGCCCGTGCCTCCATCCTCTTCCTCTTTTTCTCTATCTCTCTCTTATTTTCTCTTTTCTCTCTCCTCTTTTCTCTTTTTCTATTTCCTTATTTTTTTTCCTTTTTATTTCATTTTCTTTTCTTATTTTAATTTTTATTAATTTTCCTTTTCCTTTTTCCTTTTTTATTTTTTTATATTTTTCTGAAAAATAAAATATATGTAAAAAATAAATTAAATTATAAAATAAAACATAAATTTTTTTGCTGGATGGTAAAAAATGTCGTGTCTATACCAGAATCACTCTTGTGAATGGAGGACGAATGGAGAAATGAGCCTCCTAGCCTGCATTTGCTGTCAGGGCCTAAATTTGTGCCTCCATTTCCTCGAGGCAATGCTCCACGATAGAGGTTTATCAGTTAAGAAGGAGTCGCTCGTGTATTTGGTGCAGGCGCGACTTAGCATGAGAGACATCTGAAGGTAGAGATGGAGATTGCCTCCGGTGCAGATCATCCCCCAAGTGAATGTAACTCCTGAGGGGCTTGTATGAAGGTTATGAATACGCTTGGCTCCCCAAGATGCATATCCAATGAAGCGAGGCGGTAGCCCCAATTGAGAGCCATTATAACGTGGGTCCTGATCCCCAAAAATTGACTATTGCGAAGGTGCCTGAAGGGCATTTACTAACTGAATTAGCTGGTGATTGAGTTCCACAACCTAGTTCTCAATCTATTCAAGGCGGGCTTCCCCAAGTATTGGCGCGAGATCGACCGTAGAAGGATCCTTCAGTGGTTTTTGCAAAGGTGAGTGTCTAAATTGAGATTCTCAAGACGATGGTCGATTTTTTCTGATCACGACACTCTTAGAACAAGTGAACATGAACAAAGAGCTAGGCAAGCACATCAGAGAGGAAACACGACTTTGGTCATTGTTCCCACAAACGACGCCAACTTATGTTAGCGAAAATTGATAGCATAGTAAATTTGCAATTAATCTCTACAGTCTCCATTCTTTACTCCAAGAATGGAAGTACAAATTTTTAACATCGGGGGTATAGATCTTAGTGAATAACATTTAATGTGAGAGTAAGTACCTTGAGAAGATAATATCAAGCTGAATATAAATTCAAATTGTGCCCAGCGCATCCCACGCCAACCTGGGTATTTACAGTCTTTTATACAACGGGAAAAAAGAGAGAAAGTATACAATCATGAATTTGTTAGCAATGCACACACCCTTGGAGTGTTCATATTCTTAGACAATCTACGTGACTCTCCAACGAACTTTCCATCCAACTTGCCTTTTGGACTTGACCTGAGTGTAGGCTTGGGCTCCGAGTGCTCACGGGCCTAGTCTGAGTGTATCGCCCACTCAAAAGACTCCAGCCCTTTAGCTATGATAGATTTGCGCCTTTCTGAACAGTAAAGGGCCCCCCGGCCTATTAAAGGTTGTTCGGGCCTTGAGCCCAATAAGTGTTGTTCGGGCTTCTGCTTTGCACTGTCCATTATGTTCATGCTTTAGGCCCATTTCTATGGTAGCCCACTTGAGCGGCCCATGACCAAATTAACCATCATCAAATTCGTTGGCTCTACGTCCACCAAAAATATGTCACCTTTGTCATCATCTGCATTTGGTTCTTTCTCAATGGCTTCCACAGTCCACTGAAAGCCTTAGTGTTTGGTGTAATGAACTACAAGTACGATGGTTCACTCGGAGCATCCAACGACTTACTCTCTCTCTCTCTTTTTCTGAGAGACTAACAACAACAGACAAAGAGGGTGAGAGAAAATGAGAAATATGGTTAGAGTTTTCAGACTTGAACACGATTGAGAGAATTCAGTTGTCTATTGTGAGAGAGTGAAAGGAATAGGAAATGGCGACTAACTTAGGAGGATTAGGGGTTGATTGCGTCATTTAATCTGGACCAGACTGTTGTTTATCTTATAGGATATTTGACGACTAGAAAATATAAAAATAAAATAAAATAAAATAAAAAGAAGAAAAAAAACTAATATTTGTCCTAATTTGTTATATAGATACTAAAAAAAAAAAAATAGATTAATAAAATTTGACATCCTATTTTATAATTGAATTGTAAATAATATTTATTGATTTTAATAATTAATTTTAAATTTTAATTTGATTTTATATTCTTAACAAGTTATGATTAACTTCTCTATTTTGACAAGTATTATAAAGCTATAGTTCAAATTAGTTTTAAAAATCTATGAGACTAAAATTTATATAAGTCATAAAAATAAAATAAAATTAACTTTTTCTGAGTAAATTTATTCAAATAGGATTTGAATATCTTAAATTTAATTCTGAATGCACTACACTTACGTGTGAATGCACTATACTTACGTGAAAGAATAATATTTTTAAGATCACCGGATAAATCGGATAAGGTGATTAGTCAGGATGCATGTAAACTATCCGGATATTATTCCAACACAAATTAATTTACAGCAATATGACACAAGTCTAGGGCGGGGGGAACGGTAAAAGAGACGATAAAACATCCACAAGCTAGTGCTACAATAGCTATCAAGATATTGAATGGCGGCGGTCTTTGCTTGGTTTGTTCCGGCCTTTGGAAGTTGGCGGCGTCACAAACGGATAAAGCCGACCCAGTTTTTTAGAAACAGAGCCAATGAACGATTTCCGAGGTAGCGGAGGTTTATCGGCAGACGGACGAGTGTTTGCCAGCGGACTGCTCACCGCCAACGATTTTTCCATCTCTTTCAGTCTCATTTTCATCTTCACCAGCTCCAATTTGAGGTCCTGGTTTTCTCTTCGTAACCCGGAGAACTCATCGGGAACAGGCTGGATGTAAGTGGGGACTGTGGGGTAGAGATCCAATTTTGGGGGAAGAAGAGCAGGTGAATCTCCGCCGACGCTGCCTCCGCCACCGCCGCTGTCCATGGCCTCCCTCAGGCGTTGCTGCTCGTAGTAGAGGACTTGTACGACGGTTTGAACCGGGAGGCGGTCGTTCTGGGCGGCGTGAGCGCAGGCCTCCCGGGAGAGCTTCTGACAGTCCATCACGCCGCAAACTTTCTTCCTTTCCATGTCGCTTAACGCAGGATGAGCCTATGAATGTAACGGGAAAAGTATGGAAAATGCGATATAGAAATACGCAATGGCATTTGTTTGTTTAGTGTTCTGTTCCCAGATATTTGGAAGAAAATAAAAAAATCTGGGAACAAATTTGTTCCCAAAATTTGTAACAAAAATCAAGGAGAAGAACAGACAGATTTGTTATAAGATTTCGGTTTCTGTTCCTAATTTTCAGAAACTAAATCCGAGAATAGAAAAATCTGTGAACAAAAAATATCCGGGAATCACATTTCTGTTCCCGTTTGTTTATTGTTTCTGTTCTCGGATTTCCGTTTCTCTTCCCAGAAAACTCGGAACAGAAACAGAATTATGAAAACAAAAAAAATAAGTTTCTGTTCTGTTCCTTGATTTTTAGAACAAATTTCTAGGAACA
Organism: Eucommia ulmoides; assembly: GCA_016647705.1. NCBI lineage: Eukaryota > Viridiplantae > Streptophyta > Magnoliopsida > Garryales > Eucommiaceae > Eucommia > Eucommia ulmoides. The sequence continues at coordinate 27,622,851 of CM028339.1, forward strand.
TGACATAAGTATTTCCAGATTTTTGTTTCTGTTCACAGTTTTATGGGAACCGAAATGGAACTGTGGGAATAGAAACACCACCTAAGGCTCCGTTTGTTTAGAGCTTCTGTTTTCCTCCTATAGTTTGGGAACAAAACAGAATTGTTCCAGATTTCATTTTGTTTCTGTTCCAAGTTTCCTGGAAGCAGAACAGCAATCGGGAAGTGGAAACACTAAACAAACGCCACCATTTAGTGTTTTTGTGTCTACACTCCGGAAATTAAGAGAGAGAGAGAGAGAGAGAGAGAACATAAATATGGGAGAAAAAAAATCTATTTGCGGTTCAGTCTGCATATGTTTAGAACAAATTTTTGGTAGTGGGAACAGAACAAAATTGTTCCAAGATTTCTGTTTCGGGTTCCAAGGTTTCTGGGAACAGTTCTGTTCGATTCCCAAAAAGTTATTCCAAGCATATGAGTAAAACAGAATGGCTCTGTTTGTTTAATGTTTCTGTTCCCTGATTTATGTTACTGTTTCAAGAAACTGGGAGCAGAAACAGAAATAAAGAAAAAAGAAAAGCTTCTGTTCCGCTTCCCTATTTTTAGAAAATAAAAACTAAAATCAGTGAACAAAGCAAAATTGTTGCCAGGTTTTTCTGTGTTCCAAATTTTCTAGAAACACAAACGCAAAACCCGAAATCTGAGAACGGAAACACTAAAAACCCGAAATGTGAGAACAGAAACCCAAAACCCGAAATGTGAGAATGGAAACACTAATAAAAAACCGAAATGTAGAAACAGAAACAGAAAACTCGAAATTTGGGAACAGAAACATTAAAAACCAGAAATGTGGGAACAAAAACACTACGACAACCAAAAAACGTACCTTCAAAAAGATATCTATGGCTCTATACATCCCATCTTCAGTCACCCTCGATTGTTCGGGTATCAGCTCAGCAAGTCCTATGAATTTCGAAACACTCAAATTCCTGTCCGAAGCAATTTCAGCCAAATAATTCTCCATCAGCTTCCCCACCCGCTCCATCTCACTCGCCCCCGCAGCAGCATACTCTTCATCCGCGTTATTACATCCCAACAATAATCTATGATTTCTGCCCTCCATTTCATGATCCAAATAATTGTTCAGTATCCTATGAACCGCATCCACATCAAACACCGTTTCCCCCGTGAAAGAAAAGGATGGGATCAAGAGATCGTCCAACACCGCCTGTCCTAACTGCAGCCCCATCCTCTTCTCCAGGTCCAGCCTGCAGGCAACCGTTGTCTCCAGATAGATTGTTGCCCGGAGAAGCATCGACAGGAAGCTCACCGACATGGTGTTCTTCTCCCTCGGTAACAGACTCACAATTGTTTCCAAAATTACCCTCTTCTCATGTTCTTGTTTCGGCTCCATTTTCTTCCTCCCCTTCCCGAACATGTCCTGCTATCCCAATAAAAATCAATTTATTTCTTCTCTTTTATCGATACCTGACTCATATAAATAGAAAAAATTGTTTTTTCTACCACGTAATCCACGTGCTACAATAATTTTTTTCAAAATTCAAAATTACTGTAATATATAAAAATTACTGTAATTTTTTATATAAAAAAATACAGTAAATTTTATGGTATACAACAACTTTCAGACTTTTGATAGTAAACTTTGGACTTTGGATTTTTGAAAAAAATTATTATATAAAAAAAAAAAAAAAAAAATTAATAGAAACCCATCTCAGATCAATGACATCGAGGTTTACGGGACAAAATCTTACCAAACCCCGGAGTGATTTTTGTGCGTAGAGCATTAGCATCGGACCAAGTGCATACTGTTTAAACCCCCTCGAGATCATTGCGATTAGAACTCTTTGAAACACATCGATTCTAAGGACCGTTAAATCTTCGGCCCACCAATCGACAACCGGTTTTGAAGCCGAGGAAGAATTCACACCATTGAATCCGCTGTCCATTTTACCGGAACTACTAAACTGGCTATCCTTGAAGGCTATGTAAGCGATTGTGTCTATGCACTGGCCCACAAGTTTCACTTCCTCCGCCACCGGAAAGAGGTTTTCCGACGAGTGCAAGACGGAAACCGCCCCAGCCAGACTCTTGAGTGCCACCTCATTCAAGTAGGCCTCCGTTCTCCCGACGAGGTTTCCGACGGCGTAGTCCTCCGTCATCTCGAGGTGTTCCGCCACGCACCTCAGCATGGCGATGTTTTCGGTGTTGATTTCAAAGTTTATTCCGTAGCAGAATTTTGCGGCGAGTTCGAACCCTTCCGCTCCGCCGGGTACGTCCAGGACTTCGATCACCGAGATGTCTGAATCACTAGATTCCGACACCAATTTTCTTATGTAACCACACTTCGAGACCAACGGAAACTGCATTCGAATTAAACCAAAAAAAAAAAAAATGATTCTTTTTTTCGAATTTATATCATTATTGAATTCAAAAATTTTGTATGTACCTTGTGCAATGAAAATGAAGATCCTCCAGCATGAACAGTGACATCACTGGGAATCTCTTGGGAGAAAATCCTTAAAACATATATTAAATTAAATTAATTTCCAATAAATACTGAATCATTAATTAGATAAAGAAGGAAAGACAAACCATTCGCTGGTCCTCTTCATGGCAGAGGAAAGAAGCTCCTTCTTTGAGGCCATGTTCGTGGGCTGAGGTGGAGCAGCTTTCTCATGAGCAATATCCCCATGGAAGTGATTTAAGAACCTCCAACTCCAACATGTTCATTTCTCCATTCTATTCACTGATATAATTCATAAAACCTGCACTGCAGTTTCTCTTCTATTTATTGAATTTGGGTACTTTTTTCAAGCAAAGAGATTTCTGTGATCATTCATTTCCGTTACTCGTTTTACTGCTTTCACAAATCAATCATTTTCCAAGGTGAAATGCCCATTTTAGGTCTCATCCCCGGGGGGCGATATACTATGTAGTAGTAGTCTACTGAATATTAAGGGAGTGGCATTATGGGAATAATAGGGAGAAAGAGGGGGAGAGTAGAACGGAAAGGATGTAGTTCATAGTGTGTGGTGGTGAGCAAAGGTTGGAGAGGATGAGGAGAGTGGCGCCAAAACAATGGGTTGATTTCCTAGTTGAACTTGTTCCCATCTTCATAGCCTTTTTCCCCCATCTAAGTTTATTCGTCAGAAAATGTTTTTTTTTTTTTTTTTTTTCAAAACTATCTCTAAACATTATTCCTTGGAAAGACATACCCAAGATTTGTTAGTCCCACAAGAGAAGATGTCCTATTTTTTTTTGTCAAACTCCAGGATTTAAATCTTAAATTTAATCCTGAATGTATCAAGCTGATGTGAGGGAATTTGAAATGCACATAAACTAGTTTGGAAACACATTACCGTTAAAAAAAAAATAAAAAAATACCATCAATGAAGAAAATGTATTTCAAAAGTGAACTCTAACCATTTTACTGCTACAGGAGGTTACAAATATGGATTCAATTGCAGGGTTTTTAAGAAAGAGGTCGTCTATTCCTCATTCACTATCCATTTGCTTGCAGTCCCAGAAAGAGTAAAAAACTAGGTTGAAAAAAGAACACTCTCCGGTAGCATCTGGGCCAATTATTGTCATAATCTGAGTCAGTCCGTACAGCCTTAATACTTACTTATGGGTTACTGTCTACTTCCAAATTTCGGACTTCTGCTGCAGGATTTATCGGTTATGTAATTCAACCACCAACTAAGATCTAAAATAAACAAATAAGATAGGCACCATTTGGTAACTATTTTTTTAAACCACTTTTATAGTTAAAAATTTTAATTGAAAAAAAAATAAAAATAAAAAATCACCATAAGTGTAAAGATGATATCTTAAAGTACAACAACAACAACTAAGTCTTTATTCCACTTATGTAAGGTCAGCTACATAAATCCATTTACGTTGTAGAGATCGATCAAAGGTCATCCCTTCCGTCAGGTTTAATGTCGTCAAATCATTTCTAATAATCTCATCCAACGTCTTCTTAAATATACTTTTCCCTAAAGTAGTCTCCTAAATTTGAATTAAATCAAATTTTCTGACTGGTGCTTCTATGGGTCTTCTATGCACATGCCTAAATCATCGTAAATGATTTTATCCAATTTTTTCTTCGATGGGTATTATTCCTAAATTTTATCTAATAGTTTTATTCTTAATTTTATTCATTCTCGTCTTCCCACTCATGTACCGCAGCATCCTCATTTTTGTCACCCCAATTTTCGGGACATGATTCGTTTTTACCGCCCAACATTCTGAACCACAAAGAAGTGTTGGTCTTATAGCAGTTTTGTAGAATTTTCTTTTAAGTTTCAACAGAATCCTACGATCACAAATCACCTTAACTGCACTTCTCCACTTTAACCAACCTGCATTGATTCTATGTGTAATATCCTTCTCGATTTCGCCATTACTCTGAATCATTGAACCTAAATATCTAAAACGATCAACCTTCGGTACCTCTTCGTCTTCAATTTTGACCGTACCACCGTGTCGTCGGGCATTATTAAAATTGCAATATATGTATTCCATCTTACTTGTACTAACTTTCAAACATTTACTAAAATTGCAATCCATGATATCTTAAGGTCCAGGGAGGAAAATTGGAAGGAAATATGAATGGATAGACTGTGTCCATCACAAATGGAAAGTTGTTTTCCCTCATTCTTGTCTGTTTGGTATGACGGATGCAAAGTGAGAATAGATTTTTTTTTTTTTTTATTTAATATAATAATTATGGACATGAAAAGTAAAATAATTATTATTTCAAGTACTTTACTATTTTTCCCTTCAAAACGTGACGTAACAATTTATTAAATATTAAAAGTGATGATATTATGGTAAATTCAACGTTTTCCTCACTTTTCCTCCTGTTTTGGGGGAATGAGGATTACCTCCCATTTTTCGTTCCTTCAATTCCTTCATATCAAACAAAGAAAAATCCATCCACCTCTTTCTTTGCTCTTACTTTTCCATCATACAAAACATACTATTTAGGAAGCACGGACACTTGCCGAAGGGTAGATGTACGAGAATCAGACACGTCTTGGACACGAACACGCAGTGGATACGGAGGGACACGTATGGGATATGTGTCAAAGTGTCCTGAAAATTTAAAAATTAAAATTTCAAATGAAACACGTATTGGACACGTTAGGACACTTCGCGGCACATCTCAAACGCATTAGGAGACTTAGGACGCTCCGCAGACACATCAAGGGACACATCTCAAACACGTTAGGAGACTTAGGACACTTAGAGGACGCTAAGGAACATGTCGGGTCATTATTTTCTATTTTAAAAAATATAGGGTAGTATATGTAAATAACTTGAAGGCTTAAAAAAACACACAAAACATATGCACATCAATGATATGATTGTCTCATCTTCTCCAAAATTCCAGCCGAAACACGCAAATAACCTGCACAACTTGACAATGCGGTCGTGATGTTAGATCTCTGACTAGCCAACTCCACGCCATTAAATTTCTGACCCAACAGCCACCTGCTTCTCCATGCCTTTAGTTCTCTTACCAGCCAACCACTTGCTTCTCCATTTCGTTAGATCTCACACCGCCATCCCGTTTGATCTCACGCTTCGTTAGACCGTCACCCAACTTTGTAGGTGATAGGTATGCGTCAATATGGTGATTCAGAAATTGTTTGTGCAAGTTTTGTACTTTTTTGAATTTACTCAGAAGATTTAGATTTTAGCTTATTTATTTCTTAACTTCTTTATTTTTCAGTATTTTATTATTTGTTACATTAAAGAATTCCTCAATTTAAATTTGTTAAATTAATAGTTAATAATTTTTGTCCAAAATTATTCATATTTATTGTTTGTATTGTTAAGGAAAATGAGTTAATTGTTTGTGTCTAAAATTATTCATATTGATTGTTTGTATTGTCTTGGAAAATCATTAATTTAGAAGCCTATGGGAAAAGAAAAAAAAGATTAATTCAGCTGATTCTAAAATCAAACGATATTGATAATAGTGCCCCTTTGTGGCACTTTGTTACCAATAATGTAAGTAATAATAAAACTTTGTTTTTAGAAGCCTATGGGAAAAGAAAAAAAAGATTAATTCAGCTGATTCTAAAATCAAACGATATTGATAATAGTGCCCCTTTGTGGCACTTTGTTACCAATAATATAAGTAATAATAAAACTTTGTTTGTGAAATTTGTTGGTGTTATAAATAATAAGGAATAATAAAATTATTGAATATATAATAATAATAATAATAATAATAATAATAATATATTGTTGTGTCCCTGAGGTACCCATGTCTTGATTTTATGAAATTCGTCGTGTCCCCTTATTTTATCCGCGTTTTATCCGCGTCGAACACAATATGCATGTTCGCATCCATGCTTCCTAACATACCATTAGTGTTATCCATTTAAATGATCTCTTAATTCATAAGGGTTCAAAAAATTAGATAGAGAAGTCATAGTCCATCAATTTCTTAAAATATAAATGTGAATGTATTATATGGGTTTGGCCCATGTGTCCCATTAAGGCAAAACTCTAGCCCCCACTTCTCCTATAAATATGTGTATATTATTGTATTATACTTGTATCACTTTTCATAGTATTAATTCATGATTCTTCTCTCACTTCTCAATTATCTTAACATGGAATTAAGAGCAACTCTTTCCTAAACCTGTTCTCAATAAAATTTTCGCAATGCTGCCACCGCCCTTATTCTTCCGAGACTTTCGTCGCTACTATAGGCTTAATCTCTACTCCAGTATCAACAATTATCACACCATCGTTTTCGTTTTGCAGAGATGAACACAACGCTATCAAAATCACTGCCACCGGAGTCCAGACGCACCCTCACACGCCTCCAACAGCCAGCAGCGCCACCACCCTTCGCCGTCTCAGATTTTGGGCTCTACCGCCTCCACTAGAGCTCCAAATCCACCTTACGATATACCATCGGAATCATATTGACGAGGCGATTCCAACGACGCAAAAATTAGCCCCATCCGATACGCCACGCGCCCATACGTGTGGCAAGTGTAACTGCACGTCAAATCCATGCGCCACCTACAGTACTCTGCCACATTAGCTGCTACGCAAGCACCACGTTAGCGCTGACTTCACCCACGTCAGCGTTGACCCTTACCACGTCAGCGCCATCTCGTCTGCCATGTCAGTACCCTGGGCAATTTTTTTGCCACGTATCCGCCACGTCAGCACCCTACTATCTCCTCAGCCCCTGCCACGTCATCGTTACATTCTTTGTCCCGATTCAGGCATTTGTTCACCGATTTTCTGCAAACTTCGACCGGTTCGTAGGGCTTTTCGATGTTCTGATTCTGTTTTCGCCCTTTGTTTTGTGATTTGAGGCTCACAGAATATACTTTCTGTTATATCCGTGTGGTTCCTACATCGGTTCACTTGATTTTCACCCGGTCCTTGAAGATTCAATACCGATTCATGGATAATTTTGACATTCTGAATCCATCCATTACAACAGTTTCTCCAAGTTCAACAGCGATATCTATGGGTTCTTCGCTCATTTTCAATGCCAAAGAGGATTCAGACCCTACCTCCTCTACTATCACCATGTCTATTGCAGATTTGGCCTCATTTATCCTTCATATCTTCTCCAAAATTAGTACTGATACAAATCTTTCCCCTGCTCTCTCACTTACTACAAGTAATTCATCTTGGTTCTTTGATTCTGTCTATTGTAATTACATGACCCTCTGATCCCAATATTTTTTCCACCAAATTATCCGCGATGAATATCTCTAGTATTCATACTACTGATGATTCTCAAATGCCTGTTACACATACTGATCAGGTTTCTACTTCCCATCTTTCTATTCCTGACATGTATTTGATTCCAAACCTCACCTTAAATCTGTTGTCTGTTGGGCAACTTTGTGAATTGGGATTTGAAGTCATATTTTCTAATAGTAGTTGTCGTGTGCAGGATCCACGGACAGGAGAAACTCTTGGGACTGGTCATAAGGCTGGACGCCTATTTGAACTTACCAGTTTACACCTTCTATCTCCAACTCCACCATCACCACAACCAAATATCCCTTCATCAACCTGTGCAATCTCACCACTACCGCTAGTATCCTCTTCCTCATCCATATCTCCACAACCACCAGTGTCTCTCTCACCATCCCAACTTTGGCATGCTCAGTTAGGCCACACTTCATCTAGCTGACTAAAATTGCTTCTCTCTAGTGGTTAATTAGGTTCAGTTCAACATGAGTCCTTCAAATGCATCCATTGCCAACTTGCCAAACAACCAGCCCTACCTTTCAAAGAGAGTCAGTCTATTTCTCTTGCATCATTTGATCTAATTCATTTTGATATTTGGGGGCCTTCTCCTCATACCTCGATGGGTGGCCTTCATTACGTTATTATCTTTGTGGACGACTACTCTCGATATACATGGTTGTTTCTTATGAAATATCGATCCGAACTATTCCAAATATATTCTGAGTTTTTTCTATGGTTCAAACCCAATTTTCTAGAAATATCAAAGTTTTTCGCTCAAATAATGCAATGAAATACAAGGATCATGTTTTTCTTAACTTGCTTCGCAAAAATGACACGCTCTCCCATCACTCGTATCCTAGTACATCCCAATAAAATGGATGAGCCGAACGCAAACATAGATATATTCTTGACACAGCTCGTGCTCTCCTCATTTCTTCATTATGTTCTGAGCGTTTTTAGGGTGAGGCTGCCTTCACAGTTGTCTACACAATAAACCGTGTTCCTTCTGCTACAATCCAAAACTAGTCTCCATTTGAACGCCTTTTCGGTAAAACTCCTGATTACTCTGAACTCAGAGTCTTTTGTTGTACCTGTTTTATTCTTCTCAAACCACATGAACACAACAAACTGAAACCAAGGGCTTGTCTGTGTTGTTTTCTTTGATATGGCATTGAACATAAAGGGTATTGGTGTTGGGATCCCATTTCTAAAACTCTTCATATCTCGAGACATGTCATCTTTTGGGAACATCAAATGTTTTCTTCCTTACGGTCATTTGACATGTCAACCCTCACCAACTCCAGATTCTTTACTGATCCATCCATTGAGTTATTTCTAGATGATACAGTTCCAGTTACTGTTGAGTCCACTCAAGCACCACCAGTTGAGCCTAGCCTTGCATCTTATGCTGAGTCCATTCCAGAACCACCAACTGAACATTCCAGAACCAGTAGCTGATCTTACCCTTCTAATTCCAGCGACCATGCCTGAGACTTCTCTTGTGGTCGATGATCTTGTACCATCTTCCGTTGACACCCACACCCCAGATCACTCTCGTCGCTCTACCAGGGTAACTCATCCTCCACATTACCTTTCTAATTTTCATTGTTTTTCCACTATACTTCATCTGCATGAGCCTCAATCCTATAAGGAGGCTAGTACTAATCATCTTTAGTAGAAAGTAATGGACGAAGAACTTCAGGCCCTCGTCAAAACTCATACCTGGGATATTGTAGATCTGTCCCCTAGAAAAATTCCTATTGGGTGCAAATGGATATTTAAGATCAAAACACTTTCTGATGGCTCTGTTGAATGATATGAAGCCCCGACTTGTTGTCAAGGGATTTTGCTCAAGAATATGGTATTGATTATGAAAAGATATTTGCTCTAGTGGCGAGGCTAACATCTGTCAATACACCTCTTGTCGTCGCCATCATTCGAAAATGGGCTTTTTTTTCAAATGGATGTCAAAAATGCATTTCTCAATGGTGATCTTCTTGAAAAAGTATATATGTATACCCCTCCTGGCCTGGCTACTCCTCGAAATAAAGTTTGTCGCCTTTGTCATGCTCTATATGGTTTAAAACAAGCTTCACGTGCATGATTTACAAAATTCAGTACTACTATTCATCAGTTTGGGTTCACATATAGTGCTCATGATTTGACACTATTTATTCGTTATACTGCCAACGGTATTATCCTTTTTTTACTATACGTGGACGATATAGTTATTACTGGAAATGATCTACGTAGCATTTCTTAACTCAAAAAAGTTTCTAAGTGGCCAATTCGAAATGAAAGACCTTGGTGTGCTTACCTACTTTCTTGGCCTTGGAGTCTCATCAGGTTCAGATAGATATTTTCTTTCTCAGGCCAAATATGCCTCGGATCTCCTTTCTAAGGCTGGGATCACTGACTCAACCACTGCCACTACTCCCCTCGAGCCGAATGTCAGACTTACCCCACTTGATGGTTCACGTCTTCAGGATGCCACTCTATATCGCCAACTGGTTGGAAGTCTTGTATACCTCACTGTCACTCACCCTGACATTGCCTATATCGTTCATCAGGTCAGCCGTTCTTGTCCGCTCCTCGGACCACCCATTACTCGACTATTCTTCACATTCTTCGGTATGTTAAGGGTACTTTATTTCATGGGTTTCACTTTTCAGCTCAGTCTACTCTCGTCTTATAAGCTTATTCTGATGCCGATTGGGCCAAAGACCCTACCGATAGACGTTCAACTACTGGTTATTGTTTCTTTTTGGGTAATTCTCTCATTTCTTAGCGTAGTAAGAAACAAACTGTAGTTGCTCGCTCCAGTACTAAAGCTAAACATCGTGTCATGGCTGATGCAACTCAAGAACTTCTCTGGCTTCGATGGCTCCTCGCTGACATGGGCATCTCTTCTCTTGCTGCCACTACCTTACACTGTGACAACAAGAGTGTTATTCAGATCGCTCACAATGATGTATTCCATGAGCGTACAAAACACATCAAGACTAATTGCCATTTCATCCGTCATCACATTCTTCAAAATACGGTTCGTCTACAATCTGCCAGTTCAGCCGATCAAACAACAAATATTTTCACTAAGACTCATCCACCCGGACACTTCAACTCTCTGGTTTTCAAACTCAAATTCACCTCTCACTTACTGCCTAGAGTTTGAGGGAGAATGTTAACGTATTATATGGGCTTGACCCACGTGGCCCATTCGGGCAAAACCCTAACCCACTTTCCCTATAAATATGTGTATATCGTTGTATTATACTTGTATCACTTTTCATAATATCAATTCATAATTCTTCTTTCACCTCTCAATTATCTTAACAATAAAAATGAATATCTTAACAATAAAAATGAAAAACAATTACTTTTTGGCTTTTTTAAAAACAACTTTTACTTTAATGATTTTTAGAAGTAAATTTTTAAACCGCAAAAAAAAAAAATACTAATTCTTTTAAGTAAAGCCAAAAAAAAAAAAAAAACAGTGCATTAGGTGTTGAACCAATTGTACTGAGCATAATGTGACTCATTGCGCTAGACGATCAAGGGAGTAAAACTTTCCGATATCGGGAGTTCAAAAACAATTACAGGATGAGTACGCGCTCAGTATATTTTGTTCAATATTGATGGTGGACGAATAAAAGACCAATCACAATGAGATAGAGAGAGATGCAAAGGATCCTAAGCTAGAGGCAACATGGGGAAATTAAGGAGGAGGATGCAATAAAGCAAGAAATTATATGCATATGATTTCAGAACTACGACCATGACAAGATAGGACATCATCTCTGCCTGTACCCTATAACCTTCAAAGAGAGGGAGGGGGTGTTGCCCTTCATGTGTCTCTTCACATCATACATTTGGAGGGTCCCCTTTTATAATGCTGATTGATCATTAAGCAGATAATATATGGAAAGATCCACAATACAGCCGTTTCGATTAGTATTTATCATTGCCAATAGGTCCACAACTTAGTTTGGTGAAGAAGATCATAACTCTCAAGTGACCCCATCACATATGGACTATCAATTTCTTAGTAATAAATGTCGACGAAAAACAATCATGGTTTTGGGTTTTATGATAAACAGTAAGCTAGTTTCTGTAGAAATCCAATGGGCCTAACTCACTCTCAAAGGACGTCTTGTAAGATGAGAATTGTCCTAGATTTTATATATAACTAAAGATCAGGTAACACGAGCAATGTGAGATTCAACACGTCCCCTCACATGCAGAATAACCTTTTGATAAACCACTGCAAATGGATATCAGGGGAATCGATGTGGGATTCAATACGCCCCCTCATGTACAGGGTGGAGTTTTTCACAAACCACTACAAATGGATATTGGGAGGCTCAACATCAATGTGGGATTCAACATACCCAATATCAAACAAGAGTTTTAGCTCTGATACCATGTAGAAACACAATGTACAGCCTCACTCTCAAAAGATCAAGTAACACAAACAATATGGGATTCAACAAGCTCCCTCACGCGTAGGGTGGACTTTTGACACTGTAAACGGATATCGAGGGAATCAATGTGGGATTCAACAATTTCTACTCTCTAGTACAAGTTAGAAACCAATGGCACAAACAAACAACTTCTCACTTAAATCTAGGACATTCACTTCAAAATTCACTCTTTTTTCACTTAAATTTCACTGTTTTCTTCTTGATAGGGAATGCATAGCTCCCATATGCAGCAGCAGGAGCAGCAGCAGCTAGCTGGTGTGATCAGTAGACGTGACATATAACACAAAGGCCCACAAATTGAACAATAATTTCATATGAGGTGTACATATAAAGATGCCTGCGGTGAGTGCTGAGTAGATTATATGTAAAAGGCCAAAGACTTACTATTTAATATTCAATCATACAAGTCTTATTCTGAGAATTTTGACAGAGAAAAGAAAATGTTAGCATCTAATGTGACCCCGGGGTGGACAGAATCATAGAACAGAGAGTAAATCTAGAAAGTACGTGTAATATTTTGCTCGAGAGATGTCTTCATTATTAGCCCAAGGATTATATATATATATATATAGGCCCCTTGATCCATTGAAAATAGAATTTTTTGTCGGGATCCAACCAAGTATGACAATGAACATACCTGTAGAAGAATGGGGGTGGCAAGGATTTGATTGGTGCTATGCCGTTAAAAGACATGAGCATACCAAGCCATCTATAGAGAACAAGTTCTCCTTCTCCCTCAGTTGCAACCTTCCACCCATTTGCTCTCAATTTCCTCCAAGTGCAGCCCATAGATAATCTATCAAAAGTCGAAAGTAATAACCTAGGCATTATTTTGTAGCATTTTTGTTAAGTTTTTTTTTTTGATAAAAAAGGTTAATTGAACAAAAGAGTACTTCTACTTTAAAACGAAAACAAAAATGAAACGTGTGCTTGATAAAGCAAACATGATATAACAGTAGTATCCAAATAAACAATCTCTTAATCCAAAAGAATTTCATAGAGGGTTGAGAAAATTTAGATATATAGGTCTTAATCTATCAATCTCTTAAAATATAAACTCAAAGAAATGAAAAACAACTTTTTTTTTTTTGTTTTTGCTGATTCGAAAAAAAAAAAAAAAAAAAAAAAAGGATTTTTCCTTTCTTGATTTTTTAATGGTATTTTTTTTTAACTGTAAAACCAACGCTACTTTTATTTTTTTTTAAATATTATCAAACGGTGCATTAGTAAATACTTGTGTGTAATATTTGTACAAAAAATCATTTCTATTGTGATGCCACTCTATTCTTCTCTTCGCATGAAAGCAGATTAAAAGTTGTGCTAGAGGAGGCTTTCTGTGTAAACTCTATTTCTTTAGATTATGAAATTAGTCTGCTCTAAGAGCCCAAACCGAGTTAATTTTAGCCACTAACATTGTTGGCATAGAAAATGGCATGGACTTAGTGCATTTCCTAACCCACTTGATGCACAGATCTTGGCTCGGGTAGGTGCATGCGTTGGACAAGCGGCACAAGTTGGTTAGTAGAATGTTGGCATGATGGTGCTAAGTTGTGGTATTTAGCACTGATGTTGATTCCTGGCTAAATATAGGTGTTAGGCCTGTTGGCAATGGCTGCCAACACTATTATGACTCCTCAAACACAACCACATCTACTTCCTTCACTTAGGATATTTTGCATAAGCTACTGTAAGTGGGACTCTGCCACTGAACCCTATTATGGCTCCTAAAGTAGAAGGCGGTCAACTGCTGCCACTTAAGATATTTTCCCTAAGGTGTATTAAGTGGACCTCAACCATCGAAGACTCTCAGCAGTGGCATTAAACCTTGGCGTGCTAAGGCCCCCAGCATGGCAAGGGTAAGGTGTAGGCATCGCCTACACGTGATGGAAGGTATTGGGCCATGACTTACCCAAGATGCTAAATTAAAGCAGGAAATAGCGGGCATTTGGCATCGCTAAAGCAAGGATCAAGGTGATCCTAGGCGCAACACTAGGATCAATATTCATGAACGAGGTCTGAAATAGGGAAGACCTCGGCATCAGGTCAAGGCAATGAGTATCAGCAATGCATCGGCACGTGTCGACACAATAGGTTGTCATTGCGAATGCTAGTGGACATTAGGCAGTTTTGGAGTAAGGTTCAAGGCAATCCTAGGCCCAACACTAGGATTGATGTTCATGGTCGTGAGCATGAAATCAAGGAGGACTTTGGCACAAAGCCAAGGAAACGGGGCAGAACATGAATATAACGACACGGTTTGGTCAGGGTCATGTGGGTGACATTACAAACCATTAGCGCTCAACAGCGGAAGATGAGCAAAATTCAAGCTAAACGCACCAAGTATCTAAGTTAGACGAGGAGCATGGTCTGGAGACATGTGCAAGGCGTGGGCCGGATCATATGCAAGGCACACACTTGGCAGTTAGGGGAGTCTAGACAGTTTTTGGCAGAACCATGGGCTGCAGATGCTAGGCAGGTGTAGGACGGATGTCGCATCTTAATGGATCTGATTCCCTAGCAGTAGAGGATGTCAACTGCATTATCTTGTTCCTATAAATATTGAAAATCAGGGCTACAATAGGGAGATGATGAGTTTATTTATGTATAACCCTTGACTGGATTCTGGTTGTATGTTCCCACTTTAGCAAGTTATAAAAGCAGTCGCCCTTTGGCTGTACGTGTGGTGCGATTTATTACTATTTCTGGAACCTGTGTGCACGTTGAGCTGTCAAACAGTCTCCGTGTTCAAATAGAGGCGCAATCAGTTCATCTCAGGTGTGAAAAATTCTGGTTCGTAATTTGACCCTGTGATAATTACCTAAGTGCTTTGTTTAGTGTTTCTGATCCTAGATTTCTGTTTCTACTCCCCAAAAGGGAACAGAACTAAAATATGAGAACAGAAAAAATGTTGTTGGTCTTTTCCCACATTTCTGTTTATGTTCCAAGGTAAACAGAAACAGAAATGTGGGAACAAAACAATAAACAAACACCACCCTAGTGTCTCAACGCCATGACGTCAGGCAACATAACAATGGAGAGAATACAAAACTATCTTCCGCCATAAGGCAATTTATCTAAATAAAGAGGAGGAAACTGACTACAAATAAACAGGGAAACCCATATAAAGTAATCGTAAACTATACTACATTTTTTTTGAGAAAATAGCACACGAGAGCTTTTATGCACACGGAGAAGCTAACCGCAAGTCACTTGTTCCTTCCTCGTCCATTGTCATAAATGGAGAAGCATAAAACCAAGGGTTCACCTGAAAATACAGTGAGATTTCACACTGGTTTCAATCTTCATGTCTGTGAACGTTGAATGCCCCTAATTCAAACACGAAATTGTGATTTGTTTCGATCTCACAAAACGGAGTAACATTCTCCGTTTTAACGATTCAAAAATGGGCGTAGGCTCGGACCATCCAAAGTTAATGGGTCAATATTCCAGCCCAGATAGACGGTCCAGTGGACCAGAACAAAGGCACTCCAATGCGACCCGGAAATATCTACGGGACGACTCCTGTTGCTGCACCTTATCTCCAACCCCGCCCCCCAAAATTCCGGCTAGTTTAAACCCCGGCGAAACCCGCCACAAACCGGCCATACTCGCCACTGTATATTTACAGATATCCAAACAGATCCCATTTCTGATTGCGTATTGAAGGTCTTGATGCAATTGTTCTATTCACTTGTCAATCGAACGAACTGTTCAAACCTCACTTCTCTCTGCTTTACTCCAACTCCATATGGAGCTCTCTTCTTCACCCTTCAAGCCCCTATCCAAACCTAACCTTTCATCACTATCCTCATTTTCACGTTCTCCCTTCCAAATCCACCTCAAAAAACGGAAAATCCGAAGACCCTCTTCTCCAAACTTCCGAGTTCTCGCCGTCGCCGTAGACCCAAAAGAGCTTCCCCAGAACAGCCCCCAGAGGCTCCTCAAAGAGCTCTCGGAGCGCAAAAGGGAGACATCTCCGAGGAAAAAAGCACCGCCAAAAAGGTTCATACTGAAACCCCCACTGGACGATGCCCGATTGACCGAGCGATTTCTAAACAGCCCGCAGCTGTCGCTCAAGCAATTTCCTTTACTGAGTTCTTGTCTGCCCTCGTCAAGGCTTAACGGGGCCGACAAGACTTGGATCGAAGAATACCTGCTCGAGGGGAAACAAGCTCTTGGGTATCCGTTGGAGCCGTCCGACAGCTATGGCGACGACAACCCAGCTAAACAATTCGACACCTTGCTGTACCTGGCATTCCAGTATCCGAATTGCGAGAGGACCAGAGTACGGCACGTGCGGTCGGGGCATACGAGGTTGTCTTTCTTGGGACAGTACGTCATTGAGCTGGCTTTCTGTGAGTTTTTCTTGCAGAGGTACCCAAGGGAGTCGCCGGGTCCGATGAGGGAGAGGGTCTACGCACTGATCGGGAAGAGATATCTACCCAAATGGATTAAAGCCGCAAGCTTGCAGAATTTGATATTTCCTTATGATAACATGGATAAATTAATCCGTAAGGATCGAGAGCCACCTGTGAAGTAAGTTCAAGTTTTGATTATGATTTGCAATTCGATTATTCATTTGTCACTGTGAATTCTCTCTTTATTCATGGATATCTAATGAACACTTCTTCATCATTTCGCTATCTGTTGTCACCATTGCAGTCTCTTTGCTATTCATGTTATTGTTAACTTGTACAGTTCAAACTCTCTTTCCCCTCGAGTCTCTCACCATGAATTATACATTAAATGTCTTTTCACAATGAGGGCTATACATACATAAGCTTTGAATTATGAAATTTGGCTAGGTAGCTTGCCCTGTTATTCCATTATTTTAAAGATAAAAGTGTCCTCTTTATTCTTCTTAAATACCATTTCCCCCCTTAGTGGAAGAGGAAGCAAGCCCAGCTCAAACATTGTGGCAGCTAAAAGTGCAAAAGCCTTAAGGCATTAGCACTTTAAATAGGACTCAACGCGCGAAAACCACACAACGTTGTAGCTAGCATACGGACAGCTAAGCGCACACCGTTTGAGCTATGCTTGATTGCTTGTAATCAGAGGGCCATTGCTTGTTTGGTGGGGTAGTTTGTTCAACCTTGTCCGGTAGCCTTTTCCTCTTCGGTTTGATGTTGCTCAAGTTATCCTATTTTGTGACTTATCTTATTTTTTGATGAATTTATTTGTATATTTCTCCATTTACCTATACTTTAATAAACTTTACATAATATTTGAACAAAGAAACTTGTAATTGTTTTAGTTTAGTTAAAATATTTAAAATTTATTTTATTCCAATTCAAAGAAACATGCAATTGTTTTAGTTTAGTTAAATTTTTAAAATCTATTTTATTCCAATTACATGAAAAATATAGCATCTGACATATAAATAAAATATGGTTTGTTAACTAATTTAAGTTTTTTTAATTCTCACAACTAAACGATAAAGTATAAGAATTCATAAATTTAACCGATTGAAAAATAGTACAATTTGCAAATTGAAGGACAACCAAACAGACTCTTAGTGTTTTTTTTTTTCATTTTTTACTTTTGTCTCTATGATGGTTGAAGAGTGATTTATGCCCAACCAATCAACCACTGAAATTATCTATTTATTTAGAAGATTAATAGAAAAATATAGAGAAAAAAAAAATATTTACATATGATATTTATGGACTTGGAAAAGGCTTACCGCTTATGATTAGTACCCAGAGAAGTTTTGTGTTAGATGCTAGAAAAGAAACATGTATCCAATGTGTACATCGATGTAATTAAGGATATGTATGAAGGTATAATCACTAGTGTTCTAACAGGAGGAGGTGAGGAGGTGCGGAAGGTTGATCGTTTTAGATATTTAGGTTCAATGATTCAGAGTAATGACGAAATTGAGGAGGATACTACGCATAGAATCAAGGCAGATTGGTTAAAATGGAAAAGTGCAGTTGAGGTAATTTGTGATCGTAAGATTCCGTTGAAACTTAAAGAAAAATTTTACAAAACTGTTATAAAACTAGCGCTTCTTTATGGTTCAGAATGATAAGTGGTAAAAACGAATTATGTCCAAAAAATTGGGGTGACAGAAATGAGGATACTGCGGTGGATGAATTGGAAGACGAGATTGAATAAAATTAATAATAAAATTATTAGAGAAAATTTTGGAATAGTATCCATCGAAGAGAAAATTATAGAAAATCGTTTACGATGGTTTAGGCATGTGCATAGAAGACCCATAACAGCACCAGTGAGAAAATGTGATTTAGTTCAAGTACAGGGAATTATTAGAGAAAGAGGTAGACCTAAGAATACGTTGAACAAGACTATTAGAAATGATTTGACGACATTAAACCTGACGGAGGGGATGACTCTTAATCGATCTCTATCGCGTAAATGGATTCATGTAGCTGTCCCTACATCAGTGGGACAAAGGCTTTGTTGTTATTGTTGTTTTTGTATTAGTCTAAGCTGTCTTCAAGTATTTGTTTAGTAATGCATTTACATTTTCTTGCAACCCCCCCCCCCCCCCCCCCAAAAAAAAAAAGAGAACTCTTTAATGAAACCTTCGTGGTTGAATATGACCCTATTTTAAATAAATTTTGTTTTGGTGGGGTGCAGATCTGTATTTTGGGCCTTGTTTGGGGCAATATATTTGTGTTTTGGAATGGCAGAAGTGTACCGTGTACTTTTTGAAGTATTCGGAATGGATCCTGAAGATGAAGAGTGCCAACCTAAGTTAAGGAGACAACTTGAAGATGTGGACTATGTCTCCGCTGAATTTGAAGACCGAAAGCTTAGCTGGCAAGACGTTGCTTCCTACCAGGCAAGGCCCCATTGTATTGATCTTTTGATAAAATAAAACTTCAAATTTTGTGTATATTAATGAATTTAGAAAATCAGACATTGCAATAATTCGCATAGTTTATATCTTGTTGACGCACCGTTTGTAGTTTGATAATGCCTATTTTTTTAACCCCCATTATTTTGGTCACCACTCTTCCTCCTCATGGTTTTGCGAAAAGGGCTAAATTTTCCGTTAAATTTAGAGCGCAACACAACGGCCAAAAAGTCACTTTATGTCAAAAAAATAACTCTCTATTGACACTTATACCCCTTGATTTTCATTCTAAACAATTATTTTTTTTTAAATAAAAAACAAGCTGCATTATTTTTACTAATATAATAAATATTAAATAAAATTAGTAAAACGGAAGAAAAGAAAAATTAAAAAAAGAAAAAAAATGGAACAAAGGGTAAATTTATCTATTAATTTATTTCTGTCGAGAATTATATGTTTCACTTTTTGCAAAACCATGAGGGACTAAGTGGTTAGCAAAATACCACACGGGGGTGAAACTCGGCCAAACCACAAGGGAGTCAAATACCATTTGTCAAAAAAGTATTTTAAGCAAAAAAATAATAAAGGATGTTTGATAATCTTGAGGGATTATCTTGGGGTTATTCCTATATAATCTGTCTTTATTCAAAATAACTTTATAGATAAATAGAGAATTTGAGTGTCGATCTCTTAAAATATAAAAATCGAAGGCAAAAAGTAAACTACTTTTTGCTTTTAAAAGAAGTACTTAAATCATGTTTACTCTTTTTTTTTTTTTTAAATAACTTCTTAAATTTATGGTTTAAAAAAACATGACTAAATGGTGCCTAAATGTTCTTCATATTATGTAGCTATAGTTGCGGATGACTTTGTAAATAAGTTTATTTTTTTAATTTATTAATTTACAAATTTACAGCCTCCGAAAGATGCTCTGTTTGCTCACCCGAGGCTTTTCAGAGCATGTGTTCCACCGGGAATGCATAGATTCAGGGGCAACATATGGGATTTTGATTGCAGACCGCAAGTTATGGAAACATTGGGATATCCATTAGCAATGACTGACCCAATTCCTGAGATTACTGAAGCAAGAAACATAGAACTTGGACTTGGATTACAGGTGTTTTTTTCTTTTTTCTTTTTCTTTTTTTTTTTTTCAGTTGTCGAATTGGTGCATTTCATAACATAAATATAGAAATCCGGCCAATGATGTAAGCTAGATATAAATGCAGCTGCCTGCTTTGCATGTAAATTGACATTTGATTAATATTTCTGTTCCTGTTTTTTGATTTCTGTTCCCAGAAAATTTGGAACAAAAAAAATTAGAAAATAAAAACTGGGGAAAAATCTGCTTTTGTTCTGTTCCTGAAATTTGTTCTAAAATCAAGGAACAGAACAGAATCAGTTTTCTTTTCGTTCCATTTTTTTTTTTTTTTAGAATTTTCTGGGAACAGGAAAACTAATCGAAAGTCTCATGAAGCTTTATCTATGATATCATGGTTTGTTTTGAATGTGTCCTAATGAACTTAACTTCTGGGCGGGTTAATTTTATATGATTCTCCCTCAAATTTGGTATCATTCGTCATTGATTTTTTTTTTTTTCTTTTTTCTCTTTTTCTATTTGAAATGCAGCTTAGTTTCATGCATCCATCAAAGCATAAGATGGAGCATCCTCGGTTTTGCTTCGAGCGATTAGAATATGTTGGACAAAAGATCCAGGTATAAATAATAA
Organism: Eucommia ulmoides; assembly: GCA_016647705.1. Classification (NCBI taxonomy): domain Eukaryota; kingdom Viridiplantae; phylum Streptophyta; class Magnoliopsida; order Garryales; family Eucommiaceae; genus Eucommia; species Eucommia ulmoides. The sequence continues at coordinate 27,643,629 of CM028339.1, forward strand.
CCTATTCCTTGCATTGATGTAAATGTAAGTATATCTCCTTTGTTTGGTGTTTCTATTCCCAATTCCCATGTTTCTGTTTCTGGTCTGGGAACAAAAACAAGATTAGTTTGTTTCTGTTCCCAGAAAACTTGAGTGCAGACACAGAAATCTGGGAACGTAAAGGTGTAAACACTAATACAGTATATTCTTGCATTGACGTAAATGTAAACAGACCTCATTGTTTAGTGTTTCTGTTTTGAGAACAAAAACAGAAATATGGGAACGAAAAAAAATTGTTTTTGTTGCGCTCTCCAAATTTTTGAACAATTTTTGTTGGGAACAGAACAAAATTGTTGCCAGATATCAGTTTCTGTTATATGTTCTCTGAGAACAAAAACAGAAATCTGGGAAACCTAAACACATCAGTACTTCTTTTCCTGTATTTCTGTTTCGGTTATCAGTTATTTGAGAACAAAAACAAAAATCGATGATCATAAGCACGCAACAAACACAACCTTTCTTTTCGTTTCTCAGATTGATCAGGGTTCTAAGTATCGGCTATTATGTACCGTAACAGCTAATACGTGACAGAAAATCAGCCCGTTATGGGCCGATGCGGGCTCGTAATGGTGTCTTTTCCTGTTATCTAAGCCGTTACGGCCGATACAGGTTGTATTTAGCCTTGTGCAGGCCATCTCCTATCAAATACAAGTTGTATTCAGCCTTGTGCAGACCCTCTCCCATCAAAAACATCCCTCCCATCAGCAGACTGTAATTTCAACCTTATGTAGAGGCCAAGTGATGGCTGGAAATTCATCATTTCTTCATATTTCAACCTTTCGTCAGCCTTAATGAAAAAAATCGTATTTTTTCATATCTTTATTGTGTTGTATATGTAGTTAAATACAATAATATCTATTAAAATATGTTTATTAAGGGTTTAATGAGTAAAACAATTACTATTATCGAGTTTTTGAGAATCATCGGGTGATTATAAAAATTCACGACCATTACGGGTAATTTCCGTTACGGACAGGCCGATATACCCGATATCGTTACACCGCGACCGTTACCATTACGTAACCCAATACCACGATTTAAAACCTTGAGACTGATACATAATTTGTACTGTCCTGCTCTCACATTGTTGGTAACAAAACTCTAAGTTCCTAGAAAAAAAAAAAAGGAAGACTTTTTGAGAGGTCTCAAGATTCTAAAAATAATTTAAATAATTTTCTAAGGACTATCTTATGCGTAAAAAAATAAATCACTGTTATATAATTATAAAGTGGTGTTTTTATGGGATGTGACTTTTGAAAGAATTTTCAAAAAAAAAAAAAAAAAAAAAAACAGAAACTGAAATCTGGGACTAAACACTAAACAAAAGCCATTCTTTGTTTTTCGTTTTTGTTTTTCAGACATATATATATATATATTACACCTTTTTTTTTTTTTTTTTTTTTTTTTTAATATTTATACAGGATCTAGTAATGGCTGAGAGGTTGCTTATGAAACACCTGGATGCTCCGGGGAAATGGCTACAAGAGAAGCACCGGCGTCTTGTCATGAACAAATTCTGCGGGAAGTACTTGAGAGAGAAATACCTTCACCGCTTCATCATTTACAGTGACGAGGTCCAAGATTCTTACGAGCATAATCGCCGGCTGAGGAATCCGGCAACCACCTCCGTTCAACAAGCCATCCATGGGCTCTCCTATACTGTTTACGGGAAGCCCGACGTTAGACGTCTTATGTTTGAGGTTTTCGACTTTGAACAGAACCAACCCAAAGCTGTCTGAAGAAAAGAATTGGACTTTTTAATGCTAATTAATGTACATGATCTGACCCTTATTTTTTAATGTATTTTCTTTATAGTCCATTAACTTTGATCCCTTCTATTTACAACCTCTTTATTTTAATGGCCAATGATTTATTAGTCTTTTATAGAAATAGATATTCTGTAGTATTCCATTCATTAATTTTAGTACCTATATATATTTTGAATCAGTTTGCCCTTGGGTCATTTTATGCATACACTCGTTGTTAGTATACACTTCATTTAAAAATAATAATAATAATAATAATAATAATTATAACGATAGCTTCTTATAATATTACCGTGTTGTAAAAGGCACAACGAGGTGCAGCTGACGTGCCTCATTGTTGAGGTGAGGCGACTTCAAAGAGGCGCACGTCTTGACAACTAGGCATTAAGACGTAAGGTGCACCTTTTTGAGGCAACTATTTTATTTTATTTTTAATTTTTTTGCTCTTTTTTTTTTAAAATAAAATTTGATTTGTATTTGTTAATTTGACGTGGAACATGGATCAAAATTTTTCATTTTCTTCTTCTTCTTCCTTGGTTGTTTGATCTTCTTCCACTTTTATTGTTCTTTAATTCCTCTATTCTTCTTTCTCTTCCCTTCTCTTCTTCCACAATTTTGTATGTTCTTCATCTCTGTTTTTGCACAAAAAAGAGTTGTTTTGTGCAAAAACAGTCCATTTCTCGTCTTCATCCTCTCTTCTTCTTCTTATCCCTACCACGTCTTTATTTTGTTCTTCATCTCTGATTGTTTGCATAATAGGGGTTATTACTGAAATTCGTGATGTGGGTCTCATATACACACAATTATACGTATTCTTATGTGGGCACTAACAATATATGGCGCTCTCTCTCTCTCTCTAGAAAAGGGCTCTGACTCTAAGAACGCTCTTGGAAAAACCTCCGAGGAGGAGGATGGACTGAAGCGCAGTACAGAGAAGGTTACGAATAATCACCAGAAAAGCAAGTAGATGTTGAGATGGAAATTGAAGTCTTAGATGAAGAAGATCCAATTAAGGACAAAGAAAAGCAACAAGAAGATATCGAAAATTATGTTGCCATGGAAGAAGATACCCGAAAAGGAAAAACCCAAACCAAATCATTTGTTGAAACCCTAAAAGGAAATTCCTCAAATAAAAAAGAAGCAATGGAAGAAGTGCTCTTTGACGCAGAGGGAATGTGTACGGCGAAGGATTCGATCCTCGCATATTGACTACTCGCAAATGTACGAAGTCAAAGTTTTAGTATAATGTGATCTTGAAAGATCAGGTATCGTATTCATAAGGATTGGTGTCGTTATTATCGAGTACCGCAATTGTCTTGACCTAACTTTATCTAGGCTAAAAATAAATGTATTTAATTAATTAAACTTGTACTAATTTACTAAATTATCTATATTAATATACTAATATGTTTTAGGGGAAAGAATTGCCTAGGGATTAACGTGTTTACAAATACGTGTTCGATCTCAATTGACTTACGTTTACGGTGTTCGACCTATTTAACAATTTCAGTTCTAAAACTCCTCTGCCACCTCTCCTGAGTGTAAGATGGGGGATATAACACAACTTTGTGTCAATGAAGAAATCCTCATCAACGTCTTAACGACCCTAAGTCACGTGAGTCTTGCCTCAACGTCATTGATTGCACACAATCCAACTCCTAACCGGGTCATTGGATCGTCGCATCGTGTTTACCCTATCGATAATCTCGGTTCTAAAACTCCACCGCCACCTCTCCTGAGTGTAAGACGGGGGAATACATGACTTCGAGTTAACGAAGAAGTCTCCCTCAACGTCTTAACAACCCTAGGTCACATGAGTCTTGCCTCAACGTCATCAATTGTCTACAATCCTAACCCCGACCAGGTTATTAGATCGTGGCGTTTGTTTACCCTAATCCGAATCCGGAATTTGTCAAACCCCGTATTCTCCATTTATCTATCTAAGCATGATAAACAAACAGTACGATAGACACAATCAAACTATGAAGAACAACATAAACGCAACACCGAAATCATTCAAACAACATATTTATAAATATCGTGTCAATCCCTATACAATCCATATTTAGCCTATGGCCATAACCGCATTTACAAATAAAGCAAGAGCTAAACATGCTCACAATATCCTAAATTAAAAAAATAAGGGAAGAAATCGAAGAACTTAGCCTCATCCGAAGATTTGTCGCTAAGAACCGTTCAACGATCACTTCATCGTCTCCCTCCACTTCGGGATGTGAGCCCCCCTTCTAAAACTCCTAAATCTAACCCTAAGTATAGCCCAAGGGGCTCTAGTGGCCGAAAGGTACAAGAGGAGATGAGAGAAGTGGATATTTATAGGCAAAGTATCTAAAAAATATCTAATAAATATCATAGGTTGTGCAGAGGCCACCGCCTAGGTGGTGAGTAGGTCGGTTGGTTGATCGCTGCAACGATGAAGAAGGCGGTGGATTTGAAAAACATTCTGCAGTTTCACCTCCTAGGCGGTGAGTGTCCAGCAAGAATGGGATTTTCTCAGCATTTTTACCATCGCGGCGGAGGTCTTGACGCCGCGTTGGTGGGCTTCTTTCACAATATTGCCTCCGAGCTTGTTTTTCCACCGTTCTTCGACCATTTTTTATTCGATCTTATCGTTTTTGCTCCAGTTTCCTATCTTTTTGTCCCATACACCTGGTTTATACAAAAAGAACAAAAATTAATTAAAATGTAATAAAAATACTATAGAAAATACTCTAAAACTAACAAAACCGGTTTGAAAATATGTAGGTAGATCACACCTATCAAATATCCCCAAACTTGAAATTTTGCTAATCCTCGAGCAAAACACACACACGAAAATGAAAAAAACACAACGAAATAAAATAACAATCCTAAAAATAATCTAAACACAACGACATGCAAGTTTTACATTCTTCTAACGTCCTATTTATTTTTTTCCTCAACAACCACCAGTCATATCGAGTTCCAACGGTAAAACACATCATGTGGTAGTCTAGAATTTTGACATGCAATAATGGTAAACGCTATTCTAGATCCTGTAAATGTGTTTGTGTGAGACTCAATAATATGGCTATATAATGCCCGGATTAGATTATCCCCCAACGAAACTCATGACTTAGACCATATAGGACTAGGATTTCCATATGTAGGATTGGGGTCCACTCTCTACTAATGTGGGCTTGGAAGTTCGTAGAGATCAGAAAGACTTGATTCAGTTTTGGTATATCTAGCCAATGGTATTTTGGAAAAGAAAATGGTTTAACGTTGTTAACTTAACGTTATATATATATATATATATATTATTTACGAACCACACCCCCAAACTTATTCGAATAGTATGATTTCACGGGTGTGGTTAAAACGAAAGAAAAACAACAAGTGAGTACTCGAATACCGAACCAATCCGAAGTTCGCCCTAAACCCAACCTCTCACATCAAGAAGTATTTGCAATTGCTAACTTGATTTACTCAAATGTGCCTTTAAATTCAGCAATTAAGGTTTGGAAAAAGATTAATTGGCCAGGGTATTTGTTCATGTATTCAGAATTGAAATGTCATTTTAGGCTTCGACAGAGTAACAAGGGATAATAATGTTATAAGGTAGGTTTCAAAGCTCAAGCGATAAAAAATAATGCCTAAATCACGTTTCCTAAACTACTTCGCCTAGGATTTCACCTCAAGCTTTCCCTCAATCAGGTTCTAGAATTCTTAATTTGTCATGAATTTGGCTAATCGATAATTGTTCTCAAATCAATTGAATAGAAATATATTGAGTCTATGTACTCGTGCAAATTAGGATCTACAATAATTTTTACCAAAAAACATAGTCAAGCACACAGAACACACATGCATAGGTATTACCCTTGACCTCGAAAACAATCAGAGAGTAATATCATCATCAGGTAACAGCCCAAATAAATGCAAAACTTAGCATGCACAACAACAACACAAAAATAAACATATTCTAACCTAAACAAACATGCACACAAGAAAACAATAATACATTTAACATAATATACTACACATCCCTTCCGAACTCAAAATGGACAGTGTCCTCAGCGATCCTAATCATCATTCTTCAATATATGAAATTGAAAGCATGCTGACGAAGGGGATTTAGAACACATAAATGGGAGGCGAGAGAATCCTGCCTCCGAATAAATTCGACTGTGACGAATTTAATTTATTTGACTTTGGATTGCCTCCCAAGAAGTACGTGGTTTAATGTCATTGGCCCAACATTTTTAGAACGCCCTCAAGCTTGGCGAGGTTTTGCTTTGTTCGGCTTGATCTTTCAACGAAACGCCTCATCGGCTTATGTGCGTAGCCCCGCACAATAAACAACTTGGAATCCCGTCGAAAGGAATGCATCAATACCTGACAATCTAACATATCCAAGTACCCTGCATAAAAAATAAAAACAAAACTATAAACAAAAATTATATACAAAAGAAATGCCTAAAGTAAAATCGAGTCATTTACTAACAATATCAATAATAAACAACAAAACACAATTCCTGGCAATCGTTACCAAAAACTTGGTGGCGATCGCCGAAAACTGTATTTGACAACAACCAATCCCCGGTAATGGTGCCAAAAACTTGTACGGCGAAGGATTCGATCCTCGCGTATTGACTACTCTCAAGTATACGAGGTCAAAGTTTTAGTATAATGTGATCTTGAAAGATCGGGCATCGTATCCACAGGGATTGGTGTCGTTATTATCGAGTACCGCAATTGTCATGACCTAACTTTATCAAGGCTAAAAATAAATGTATTTAATTAATTAAACTAATACTAATTAACTAAATTATCCATACTAATATACTAATACATTTTAGGGGGAAAGAATTACCTAGGGATTAATGTGTTTACAAATACATGTTCGATCTCGATTGACTTACATTTATGGTGTTCGACTTATTTGACAATCTTGGTTCTAAAACTACTCCACCACCTCTCCCGAGTGTAATACGGGGGATATAATACAACTTCGTGTCAACGAATAAGTATCCCTCAATGTCTTAACGACCCTAGGTCGTGTGAGTCTCGCTCCAACTTCATTGATTGCACACAATCCAACTCCCGACCGAGTTATTGGATCGTCGCGTTATGTTTATCCTATCGACAATCTCGGTTCTAAAACTCCACCGCCACCTCTCCAGATTGTAATACGGGGGAATACATGATTTCGATTCAACAAAGAAGTCCCCATCAACATCTTAACAACCCTAAGTCACGTGAGTCTAGTCCCTATACAACCCCATCAACATCTTAACAACCCTAAGTCACGTGAGTCTTGTCCCTAACAACATATTTATAAATATCGTGTTAATCCCTATACAATCCATATTTAGCCTATGTCCATAACCGCATTTACAAATAAAGCATGAGCTAAACATGCTCACAATATCCTAAGTTAAAAAAATAAGGGGAGAAATCGAAGAACTTCGCCTCGTCCGAAGATTTGTCGTTAAGAACCGTTCAATGATCAATTCGCCATCTCCCTCCACTTCGGGATGTGAGCTCCCCCTCTAAATCTCCTAAATCCAACCCTAAGTATAGCCCAAGGGGCTCTAGTGGCCAGAAGGTGCAAAAGGAGAGGAGAGGAGTGGATATTTATAGACAAAATATCTCAAAAATATCTAATAAATATCCTAGGCTGTGCAGAGGCCACTTCACCGCCTAGACGGTGAGTAGGTCGGTTGGTTGATTACCGTGGCGGTGAAGAAGGCGGTGGATTTGAAAAATATTCTGCAGTTTCACCGCCTAGGAGGTGAGTGTCCAGCAAGAATGAGGTTTTCTCAGTATTTTCACTGTCGCGGCAGTGGGCTTCTTTCACAATATTGCCTCCGAGCTTGTTTTTCCACTGTTCTTCGACCGTTTTTGGTTCGATCTCATCGTTTTCGCTCTAGTTTCCTATATTTTTTCCCCACACACCTGGTTTATACAAAAAGAATAAAAACTAATTAAAATGTAATAAAAATACTATAAAAAATACTCTAAAACTAACAAAACCGGTTTGGAAATATGTAGGTAGATCACACCTATCAGAATAAGACTTCCTGAGTCAATCTAAATAATTCCTTGCATGGGAAAAAGAAGGTAATTCCAATAATTTGCTTCCAAACATTATCATTCCTGATCAAATGATTGAAGTTATTAAAGAAAAATGGAAGGATACCCTCCTTATTAGATTGCTCAGAAGACCCATAGTTTATAAAATACTTTATGAGAGGTAAATACCTTAAGAAAACCCATGGAGATTTTGAGTTGATTGATCTGAATTACGGATATTACATTGCTAAATTGATAAAAGCATAGATGCTCACCGTGTTTTATAGAAGGCCTATGGGTAATACTTGATCACTACCATACTATAATAAAATGGGAGTTAAATTTTAAACTTGGACAAGCTAAGGAGTTGAAAACATCAATATGGGTTCGTCTTTTAGATTTGCCTGTGAAATTCTTTGAACCTCTGATTCTATATAGCATAAGCAAAGCTCTTGGAAGGCTCATCAAGATGGATAAAAACACAGCAGCTTCTGCATGGGAAAATTTTGCCCGAATTTGTGTAAAAATCGATTTAAACAAGCCATTGATACCAGGGTATGTGCTCAGAGGAAATAATACAAATTTGAGTATGAAAGCCTATATGGCTTATGCTATAACTGTGGAAGGGTTAATCACAGATCTGAGCTTTGCCCATTTGTAAATGATAAAGAAAGATATAAGGAAAATGTGTCGGAGACGTCGTCTACTTCATAGGAGAAAGAAAGTACGACAGAATAGGGAGAGTAAAATAATGTCGTTGGGTAATGTCTAAAATTAAAACAAGGACAGAACCAGAGAGATGGGAAAGAAGCTAATGATTCCACTTAAGATGATACAACTCACGAGTCAAAAGGTACAAGTTATGGGCTTTGGCTATTGGCAAAGAAAAATAGAAGATTCTCAAACATCAGGCCCAAACATCAAGGAGGTAATATGAAAAACCCAAGACAAAGTAGAAGCAAGTTCCAATTTTTGTATTCTGATGAATATCAAAGCCCATCTAGAAGAGTGAAAGCAGATAGAAATGACCCAAATAGAAATAATAAACAAACCCAAATAGTGTACCAGCCCAAAAAAAAAAAAATACAAGAGGGCAAATCTAGAAACGGCAACACCGGATCGGACCCCAATCATAATTTAATGACAGCTCAAGCAATGAGCTCGGATAAGCTCCAAAAGCAAAATGTAAATCTCGAGAAAGGTCTGAGGAAGTCTAAATCCACTGCTACAGGTCTGAACTTGAATAGTATTGTCAGGCACACATCTGAAAAGTCGAATGACATGCCTTCACAACATATAGGGCATTCGGTGTCTTCCTTTTATTGGCTTTTGGCTTAATTTTCAAATGTAGGCCGAGTTCCTTTTTGGTTTTTTCTTGACAATTGGTCAACCATCTTTGAAATTTGGGGTTTTTTATTTTGGTTTTTTTTTTTTAGGTTTTGTTTAAAAGATAAAACTTTTCTTTTATTTGACAAAAGAGAAAGAGAATTGTTTTTCTCTTTGTCATTTGTTCGGCGGCCATTTCTGTTAAAGGAAGTTAGAAGAAGGCAACAGCTTTTGAAGAATAGAGAAGACAGTAGAAGGTTGTGGCTGAATTCTTGAAGGTTATGAGTGCTTTGTACAGACTAAATTTGTGCCTCATGGCTCCTCTATAAATAGAGGCCATGAGCAGGGAGTAAAGTAAATCTCTCAAACTGTAGAAGGTATCTCTCGTGAGGTGTATCGAAAATTCTAAATAGAAATTTTTGTGTGCCCATACTCAAAGAGAGTGTATTTGTTGAGAGAAATTTTTGAGAAGATTTTGTTGTTAGTTCTTGAGCTCAAGAACTTATCTACTTTTGTGTAATTTTCTTCATATTAGTAAAATCATTTGTTGTTCTTCGCCCTTGGAGATAGGCAAGTTGTGTCAAACCAAATTATATCTTGTGTCACTTTTGTATTTGTCATTTTCTCCACTTTCGCATATTCTCTATTTTCATATTTTTGTCGCCTCCAATTCCAACAAGTAGTATTAGAGCACAAGGTTCAATGGCTTCCGTGAAATATGAAATAGAGAAGTTTGATAGAGAGAATGACTTCAGCTTGTGGCGTATCAAAATACGCGTATTTTTTCCACAACAATTGGTATTTAAAGAAACAACCAAGGGGCTATGGGACAAGCTAGAAAGCTTGTATATGACTAAATCTCTCACAAACTGGTTGTATTTGAAGCAACGGTTGTATACTCTCAGGATGGAGGTAGGAGGACCAAGATCTTATCCTTTTGTGTTCATTACCAATTAGTATGACTCCTTTGTTAATTCCATGTTATATAGACGGGATTCATTTTCTTTGATCGACGTCAAGGTATCCTTAAACTCAAAAGAGTTGAGGATTCAGTTGAATGGAGAAGGTAGTGATGATCAGACTGCAGACTTGTTCGTTGACAGGGAAAAAGGTTTGGCAACCTTTATGTTCTTCAAGGTGGTACAATTGGTACTACAGATGTTTCGAGGTCTCAGAAATAGGTGGAGCTTCAAATGAGATAATTTGGTGGAGTGCAAGTTAGTACTCTTTCAGTCCGTGGAAGAGACTTTTCAGAGAAGATAGGTTGGTCGTTCTCGAATGAAAAGCACAGGTTTGTGAATCACTTATTGTGGTAGATAATGTAGAGGTTCCATATTCCAGATTTGTCAAAATAAGTGAGTCTGTTTGGCGTAGTTTGGTATATCGAGTTGATGTTTGGAAACCAACAGACAAGTTCAAAGAGCTCTTGGACTTGGTCGGAGTTAATGTCTAAAATTGAGATTTTGTTGGAGAAGACAAAATGAGGAAGAATGTCCTCAAGTATGAAGAAAAAATTGTTTGGTTGAAAATTTCACCAAGATGGAGATTGTTGGCTTTTGCCTTAATTTTCAAATCTGAAGCTCCAATTGCTTCTGAGACCCCGAAACACATGTAGTACCAACTGTACCACCTTGAAGAACATAAAGGCCGCCAAACTTTTTCCCTGTCAATGAACAAGCCTGCAGCATGATCATCACTACCTTCACTATTCAATTGAGCCCTCAACTATTTCGAATTTAAGGATGCCTTGACATCGATCAAAGAAAATGAATCTCGTCCATATAGCATGGAATTAACAAAGGAATCATACGAAATTGGTAGTGAATACAAAAAAATAAGAGCCTGATCCTCCTCGTCAACCTTGACGTCAAAATTCTTCTAATCCATGATAATGTGATTAAAATTATCAAGGTGTTGGTGAATGGACATACCTGCCTCCATCCTACGAGTATACAACCTTTGCTTCAGATACAACTGGTTCGTGAGAGATTTCGTCAGGTACAAGATTTAGCTTGTCCCATAGCCCCTTGGCTGTTTCTTCAAATACCAATTGTTGTCGCAAAAATGTTACTTTGATATGCCACAAACTAAAGTCATTCTCTCCATCAAACTTCTCTATTTCATATTTCGCGGGCCATTGAACCTTGTGCTTTGATACTACTTGGTAGAGTACGAGTTAGAACTCTTTCAGTCCGTGGAAAAGAGTTTTCAGAGAAGACAGGTTGGTTTTTTTCAGATAAAAAGCACAGATTTGTGAAACACTTATTGTAGCAAAGAATATGGGGTTTCATATTCCAGATTTGTCAAACTAAGTGAGTCTGTCCGGCAGATTTTGGTATATCGAGTTGATGTTTGAGAACAAACAAACAAGTACAAAGAGCTCTTGGACTGGGTTGAAGTTAATCTCTAAATTTAAGATTTTGTGGGAGAACACAATATGATGAAGAATGTCCTCAAGTATAAAGAAAAATTTGTTTGGTTGAAAATTTCGCTAAGGTGGAGATTGTTGGCTTTTGGCTTAATTTTCAAATGTGGGTCAGGCTCTCTTCTATTTTTTTCTTGACAATTGATCTGCCATCTTTGAAATTTGGGGTTTTTTCTTTTGCCTCTTTTGTTGGTTTTTTTTTAAAAGATAATGCTTTTCTTTTATTTGACAAAAAAGAAAAATAATTGTTTTTCTTTTCGTCATTTGTTCGGCGGGCATTTTTGTTGAAGGAAGATAGAAGAAGGCAACAACTTTTGAAGAATGGAGAAGGCAGTAGAAGGTTGCGGCAAAATTCTTGAAGGTTCTGAGTGTTTTGTTTAGACTGAATTTGTGTCTCATGGCTCCTCTAATAATAGAGTCCATGAGCAAAGGAGTAAAGTAGATCTCTCAAAATGTAAAAAGCATCTCATGAGGTGTATTGGAAATTCCAAATAGGAATTTTGTGTGCCAATACTAAAAGAGAGTGTATTTGTTGAGAGATTTTTTGGGAGATTTTGTTGTTAGTTCTTGAGTTCAAGAATTTTTCTCCTTTTATGTAAGTCTCTTCATATTAGTGAAATCATTCACTGTTTTTCACCCTTAGAGGTAGAAAGGTTGTGTCGAACCACGTTATATCTTGTGTTACTTTTGTATTTGTCATTTTCTCTACTTTCGCATATTCTCTATTTTCATAGTTTTTTCGCCTCTGAATCCAACACCTCCAAGCCCTATTCCTTTGTTTCTTCAAAATCTCTCAAACCCAAATCTCCTATTCTCTTCCCAAAACTGCTATGCTCTCTCCCTCCCACTCTCATTTGGAAGTTCCACCAAGAAAACCATTTGAACTTAACCTTAGACCAAACTATGGAAGATCTAATGAGAAATTGCCTTCTTAAAACCCAATACTCCAGATTCCTGGAGCATATGGAGGAGTTCCTAATCATCTTAGAGGCCTTTTAGGTCCTGGAGAAATTAAGAGCGACTTTTAGGTCCTGGAGTCTTAGGACCTACCCATCCAACCAAGTAAAAGATCAATAAAAATCATTTCCTGGAACAACAAAGGGTAGGTAACAGTCGTTTTAAATCTATTTTTAATGATTTGTTGAAATTTCATAATCCTGATATTGTTGCCTTAATGGAAACTAAAAATTATTTTGAGAGTATTGGGAAATTTTTTGAAAATATCTAATTCACGGTGGTGGATAAGGTTTATCCTCAAGGGAAAGATGAGAGTATTTGGATGATTTGGAACCCTAACAAGATCCAAGTCTCAAACTGAATCGTTATGGACCAAGCTATACATGCTACTCTCCAAAAATCAAAATTTGAGAAATGGATTTTGTCTTCTGTCTATGTGAGCCCTCATCTTAAAGAAGAAAGCAACTCTAGAAAGAACTTAAAAGTTTAGCTATCAAAAATCAGAAGCCTTGGCCGATGATGGGTGATTTCAATAACATTGCGACTTCTGACAAAAGAACTGGTGCCAGTAGTTCCATGGACCACTCTAGAATGATGAATTTAGTTTCGAATTTTACGGAGTGTTCCATGAACGACTTAGGTACTAGTGGTCCAAAAATGATATGGGGTTGTACTAACATAAATGGTCATAAAACGTGTAGGCGCCTGAATAGGGCAATGACAATTGATGATTGGTGTCATGATTTCCTTGATGCCATGGTGGAAAGTTGACCACATAGGTATTCTAATTATTCACCTATTATTATGCATGTTTTCGGTAAGATGAACAAACCTAGATTTAAACCTTTTCAGTTTAAAGCTATGTAGTTAAGTCATCCCGATGTTAAAAAAACTCTTGAAAATAACTGGAAAATTCTGAGGACAATATCATATAGAAACTTAAGAAACTTGAAGAAATTATACAAAAAATGGAACAAAGAGGTGTTTGGGGATATTTAAAAAAAAAAAAAAAACACTTAAGATTTTGAACAAAATTAGAGGTATCCAAATTTCTTGGGACAGAAAGTTCTCTGACACATTACACTTTCTTGAAATGGATCTTCAAAAAGAATTCACTAATACACTCAAGCAAGAAGAAATGTTATGGTTTCAAAAATCTAGGGTCCAGTGGCTTCAATCGAGAAACAAAAATTCTAAATTCTTCTATGTCGCCACTAACCAAAGACATAGAAGAAATATGGTCACCTTGCTTAAAAATGATGATAATAACTAGATCAGCGACCCAAATGAACTTCAAAATCATGTGAGAAACTTTTTTAAATCCTTATTCCAGGAAGATGGTTATGATACTGAATTCCCAAAAAATGAGAAAAATCATCCTCCTATTAAGAATGAGGACCATGGAAACCTTGATAAAATTCTTGATAAGGAAGAAATTAAGGACACTCCTAAATACATAAACGATTTGAAAGCTCCAGGCCCTAATGGTTTTCAAACTATCTGTTTCAAAAAAAAAACTGGATTAATATTATCAATGAAGACCTGTGTAGATTTGTGCGAGAGTGATTTGAGAAATGGTTTTATGCCTGAAATCAATAATAGCACTCTAATTGCGCTTATCCCCAAGATTGAAGGCCTTGAAAAAATAAGTCAATTCAGATCGATTAGTCTATGTAATACTACATATAAAAACGTGAGTAAATTTCTTGTTGCTAGACTACATACCTTCTTAAAAGAAATCGTAGGGCCTTATCAAAGTAGTTTCATCCTTGGTAGAATGACCATGGACAATATAATCATTACTCAGGAAGTGATACACAGTCTTAAGAAAACTAAGAGTAAAAGGGGGAGAATGATCATCAAAATTAACCTAAAAAAGGCTTGTGACAGAATAAATAGGAATTTCCTTGAAAAAACCCTGATAAGTTTTAACCTCCCTCTATTGTGGATCAAATTAACTATGAGTTGTGTTGAAAATTTCTCGTTCAGAATCCTTTGGAATGGGGAGCCTCTGGAAGAATTTAAATCTTTTATGGGCCTAAGACAAGGAGATCCTTTATCCTCCTATCTCTTTGCCTCGTGTATGGAAAGGTTATCCCTCCTAATTATTGATGCTAACAGAAATGGTAACTAGAAGGGGATTAAACTCAATAAAAATGTTCTGAAACTTACTCATCTTTTTATGGGACAACCTAATTTTATCCTCGAAATTGGAGGAAAATGTTTGAAACTATTCGAAAGCTGCTCTGGGAAAAAAGTCAATCTTAATAAATCTAAATTGTTTGTTTCAACTAACGTTAGAAAATGGATGCAAATGACATTTGCAACAAATTGGGGATTCAACTTGCAAAGAACCTAGGTAGGTATTTGGGAGCTAATCTGATTCATGGTAGAAATAATAAAAACTTCTTCATAAATGTCATTGAAAAAGTCCAAAAACGTTTGTCTTCTTGGAAGGCTAAATTCTTGTCCCTTATGGGGAGATTATTTCTTATTAAGACTGTCACTACTACTTTCCCTAGCTATGCTATGCAAACCTCCATCTTACCTAGGAAGGTATATGATTATTTGGATAAAATGAACAAAAAATTCCTATGGGGTGAGGTGGAGGAAAAAAAGAAATTTCATCTACTAAATTAGGATGCGACTTGCAAAGTCAAAGATGAGGGAGGCTTAGAGATAAGAAAAATGAGAATTTTTATGATGCTTATATGAATAAACTGGGATGGAATATCTTAACAAATGATGATACTTTGTGGACTAATTTGTCTAGAGCTAAGTATAAAATCGAAGGAAGTCCCAATGTGTGGAAAGAGAACTCAAAAGGTTCTAATCTTTGGAAAGGTATTTAAATAAATAAATAAAAATAAAATAAAATAAAATAAAAATCCCACTCTAGTTGTGTCCAATGGAAAGTTGAAAATGGGACTAAAATAAATATCTGGAATGATTGGTGGTATGGAGAAAGCACCATTGGAGATGATTCTCTGCAAATTGAATGGGATCTAAAGGTTGGGGATACTACTGGTGATTATGGTAATTGATACCTTTTACCCATTCTTCATATTATCAGTGATAACCAAAAAACGAAATTCATAAGATCATTCTCCTCTTTTCTTTCAAGGGGACTCAGTAGTTTGATCTCGTGAACAGTCAAGTTGTGTTTGGGTAAGGGATTTGGGAAACGGATTTGATTGGGATAAGGGATTTCTGAATCCTTTTTTGACAAATACCTTGTTTGAGTATTTATGAAAAAAGATTTGTAAAATTCTTTCAATTAAAAATAGTAGTGAATGAAAAAATTGGAAATCCTTTCAAATTAGGTGTCATTTACAAATCCTTCAAAGGAGGGATTTTAGATCTGACTGCTGACCACCGCCATCGGCCGCCGCTGACTGCCAACCACTATCGCCGGCCACCGCCGACTATTGACCACCACCGTTGGCTGCCAACCACCGCCGGCCACCGTCGCTGATCATTGCCAGTCACCGTTGTCAATCACCACCACCTGCCGCCGACCCCCACAATGGTGATGGTGGTTATCCAAATTAGGAAATTATAAAATTACATGATGAAATTTTTTGCCTAAAATAATTATTCAAACATGGAATTTGTAAATTATGGGATTTTAAAATCCCATCATTTACAATCCCTTGGATTTGTCAAATCCCTTACCCAAACCCAACCTCAGGTATTTTTTTTTCCACTTAAATCTGCTTACAACTTTTGGAAAGACATAGAGTATCATGGTAGAAACAATAATTGGAAGTGGATTTAGAAATTGAAAGTGCCTCAAAATTTCAAAATTTTAATATGGTTGTTATTCTATAACAGCCTTATGTCTAATAGCCTACGGGCTAGATGGTCTCGTGATGGAATGGCAATTTGCCAAAGTTATAACAATGTTTGTGACTCTGTTGAACATATTCTAAGAACTTGTAGGAAAGTTAGGAAAATTTGGGCTCAGTTTGTGTTGGTAGAACAACTTAGTTCCATGAGGCAGAATTTTTTATCTGGCTATGGTTTAATTTGATCCATTAAATTTCACATTTGTGTCAATCCCGCAAAATTAAAAATATTGTTAATGATTTTCAACGAAAAATGAGTTATGTTCAACACCTAGCCTTCTAATAGGGGTGTTTTCTTTATTTCATCACTCTATTAAATCTATATATTTTTTCTAACAATAATTCCGTTATATGGTTGTGTTCATTTTGGTGCTAAATGTCCTGGTACTTCATGAGTGCTTCTAGAGAACTTAGTCTTTTCATTCTCTCAGAACCGACGTAGTTCTCACTCATATATGTGATTTTCTATAAAGAGTATTTTGTTATGCCCCACTTGATAAACTCGTACATCAAGGCCCAATGATCAATGTCAAAATGGGCTTAAATAGATATAACTCATATTACATAAGGTGTGATGAATAAGTAATATTTAATAATTCGGCCAAAAAAACTACGGTCTATAATAATCGGTGAACCAGGTTCAATTTGAATTTTTCATAAATATTTAACTAAAAAAATTTATATCATTTTCTATTTTAGAGTGAGAATAATTCAAATTGAACCTGGTTTGTGATTTGAATTAATTGATTTTTATCTTCTTAATATATGGAAACGTGATTAGCTAAATGTACAACACACAAAAAGTAAAGATAGAGATAGTTGACAAACATAAATGTTTATAGTAGTTCGATAAGGAACTCTTGCTTACTTCTACTCTCCTAAGCTCTCGCAGTGAATTTGAATCCTCTAACTAATGTTGCTCCTTTTTACAGGTAAGAATAAAACTTTTACACCAATCCTTTTCACACGTAAGAATTACATCTTTACAAACTCTGATTAGGTAAGCTCTCTTTATACCTAATCTAATACTCTTACCCATACCAATTACACCTAGGCCGGAGTTACAATCTCATAAGTAAAAAAGATAATATGTTTGTTCTCATAAGAGTTTCTACCAACTCAATTCATGATAAACTCAATTAATGTCTCGATCTAGTGATAGAAGTGTATATAAATTGTTTTTTATTTTTATGCAAATGGATATATACTAATAAAGGGAAGGTTCTCACTTACTACATGAAGTGTATTGTGTGAGAAACTAATCAATTTGGATCTTTCAAGATAAGCACAGAAATAATTAATACTAGATTTCGAAAAATCGTTTTAAAGTATATTAAGTACTTTTTAAAAAATAATTTTTCATAAGTTTTGTAAGCTAAAAAATAGAGGGATAATTAATCACAATTTAAGCACAAATGTTTTGAGCACTCAAGATAATCAAAAATAGTTTAGAACAATCTCACCGAGATTTCTTCAAAACTAATTAAAATAAGAATGCAATATAGTTGGTTTTTCAAAATAGCCTTTTTCCAAGATCAAGAACTTCAAATAATTTTGCCTCAAAAAACTTCTCTGAAATATACTTTTTATCATTTTAAAATCTGATATTTTCTTGATGTATAATTTCTTAAATTCGCAAGTCTATAAAAAAACGTTTTCAAAAATAGCATATAATGGCTATTTTTCGAAAGTTATTATAAAAAAATAAATATTATTTTAGACCCCTTATTTAAATCTAGCTTATAATAGATAGTTTAACTAAAAATACAACATTTAAAACATTCAAATTAGTCCCTAAAAATAATTAGATCTTAGCCCCCCAAAAAGAATGGGAAAAAAATTACCGAAAAATATCATAAACTTTGAAAAAAATGATACTAAATAATATATATCAATAAAATCATTTAAAATATATTCCCAATCTTTAAAAATCATTTTGACCAATAAAATATGACTTTATATTGTTCAAAACCAAAGATATAGGATAGAAGATCTTTGAAAAATATTAAATCAGAATAAAATTTCAAACACAAACAGTCGACTAGTTTAGCCATTACTCAACCGAATTAGTTCAAAGTTCAAAAATTTAGCCCTTTTTAAGATGTTTCGGTCAACCAGTTCCTTGTGTCAGTCAATTGATTTCAATCTTGTATCTCCCCTTCACTAAAACAGTTGATTGAAAAGGCTCAAAATTATTTGTTTAGGAACTTGTATTGGTAGTCGATTGATCCATGAGTTAGCCAACCAAAACATGTCTTTTTCAATATTTTGGTTCCTTTTCAAAATCTTGGTTGATCGATTTCTTAGAAAACTCTTTTTAAATTATAATTTATCACTTCTGCTCATGATCATAAACACATATAAATTCATTAAATATGTTTTAAGTGCAATGCGTGTCAGATTACATTAAGAGTTTTAAAAGAATTTGAGTTGTTTTACCTAGGAATGCAACATATTCTTTCTGAAAATGTCTTCATCGTCTTTCAATGCAACCAACTTAAACTTCAAATAAGATTTCTCATTTCTCCTCAATAAACATTGGAACTAATTTTTATAAACAAGTCTAATAAAAACATTAATCCCATAAAACAACCAAGTAAATTGTTTCATTAAAACATCAAATTACACTTTAGGGTCAAAAACATCCATTGATTGTATAAGACATTTTTATTCTTTAACCCTATTTTAAGAGTTACTATAGCCAATAAACCAATCATAGAGATATGTCAATAGAAAAATTAACCTGTAGCAGAAAGTGTTGAGAAGTTAGTCATTGATTGTTGGATAAATGCATGGAAAGGACAATAATACCTGCACATGAATTACGGATGACTAAAATAGAAATGATGGTTAAGGTAAATTATAATCACTACAACAAAAATGGGCTTTAGAGACAGTTCAATTAGTTGCTAAAAAATAATTTTTTCCATCACTGATGGTTTTAGCGGCAATTCATACAACAATTGTTAATATTGCAGTCTCTATAGGATATAAATTAGTAGCTACATATAAAAGATTTAACAGCTCTTTAGATTTTATATAGCGATAAAATTTAAATGACACTAAAAATAAAATAAAATAAAATATTAAATATTTGCTTTTATATTTAGTGGCAAATGATGATTTAGAGATTTACTGGCCATTGCATTTTATGGACAATTTTAAAAGCCAAAAAAAAATGTTAAATATTTTTACATTTAGTGGCAAAGGACTACTTAGCTGATAAATATAATGGCTATAACATTTTTTGTATAACAACAAATTTAAATATTAGTAAAAAAAAAATAATAATAAAAAAATAAATAAATAAATAATAATAATAATAATAATAATAATAATAATAATAATAATAATAATAATAATAATAATATATACACAATTAATAGAAAATGACAATTTAGCTGGTAAATAATTGTATTTTTATTTTTTATGTGGGAAAATTAAATTAAATGCCACTAAAAAAAAATTTAAAAAAATTATTTTTACATTTAGTGATAAGTGACGATTTAACAGATAAATATTTTAAGAGAAACTTAACAACATAATATGAACTTTATTAATCATCAACAAAACTTTAATGAGAATAGAATAATTGAGAACGTAAACTTGACCACCTAAAAAAATACCAAAAAAATTACATTAAGAAAATAGTATTGAAATGAACTCCTAATCTAATTTAAATTAATATAATTTAAACTAATAATTTCTAAATTCCCTTGGAAGAGTGGAACCAACATCATCCAATTAGCCAAAAAAATTACGCATGTACATATATGGAAACATAAACAGCAAAAACATCATAAACACAAAATAAATAGAAAAATCATAAACATTAAGGCGACGTTTATTTTAGCATTAGTGTAGTTGAAAAATGAATTTAAATCCACAAAAAATTGACATAATCCCTTTTGTTTATGCAACATTCCAAAGTACTTGTCCACGTAAACAACACAATATCAAATACAATCAACATCAAACAAGACAAGCTCATCACCCAGAGTAACTAGAACATATCTTAAGCATAGATTATCAAACCATAAAATCTCCCTTAGATCATTTACAAGGAAACACATGTCTCTTTTTCTTCGATCTTTCTATTTACAATCCAAAATGAAATAGCGTATCAATAATATATTAATTAACCATCTAATATTATTGAAACCTAAATATAAATCTGGGAGGGACAATTTTATGGGAAGGAAAAAAATAAAAACAAAAAATTACGTACCCTACTATGGCCTCTTCCTCAAATCCCCTGCCGACACTATAAATTAAAAATTCATTACATAAGTTTTACTGTTCAACAAAATAGAAACAGTTCTGCAACCAACAGAACAAAAAATCAGTAACCAAATTCAGAACAGAAACCGTTCAAATTAACTTTGATAAAAATAACCCCACCACCATATTAGCAAGTGATTTGGATGTAAGTTTATATACAAAAATACACAAACTCATGAATCTCAGTTAAGAAGAACAAGGATTGTTTACTTTAGGAATAAGCAGAATGAGAGTACCGTTTTCAACAATAGGATTAGTTTTGTTATGTTTCTCTTATATTCTATTGGAACAAAATAGGAACAGTTATGTTTGATGTTGCCAAAAATTACCCGATACGTGTTTCAGAGCCTCACGTGCCGGAAAACTTCGCAACTTGTAATCTAACCAGCAAAACCAGTTAGTTTTATAGGGGGACACCGGTGTGGTGTCGGCCAAAAAACTTCTGGCGTGAGAATCAAGTTAAATTGCTCTGAAGTGAGAAATAAAGTTTTAATGGGTATACAGTATAATATTGAGAGTGTTGTGTTAATTCCTCCTTCTCTGCCGTATATATAGGTCGTACCTCTTGTAACCGTCTCCGCCATGATCTTCTCCACGTTCCATAATCAACTGCCATAAATGTTATTTGTGCTTCCCATTATAGGAAGTAGCGTCAATCGTGTCCGTGCATGGGAAAGATCATAGGTGAGGTAATGGTTACCGTCGATCTACCATCCTTAGATTTGGGCCTTCATTGGGCGGCTTTATCTTGCACCGAATAGGCCCATGCGTGGCTGAGCTACATTCAGCAGGCCGAACGCCTCATTTATGGGATATTAGGGTAACTGGCCCACTACGTGCTACCGGATTGCTCCCGCCGGGTCAGGCCTCTTAAGCAACCCCGACCCGCTTCTTTATCATCGTCTGCTCCATCTTGCATGCGGAAAATTTTCCCACATCAATGTTCTTTTTCTATTCTATTCCATTTGGAACAAAAGAGAACTCTTCTATTTTGTTTCGTTCGGAATAGAATGGAAACAATTTTGTTCATGTTTTGTTCCATTTGTAACACTATAGGATATTAGTATTTTGTTTTTTTTTAAATTTCTGTTTCTTTATTCTCTATTCCAAAAAAATGATAATCACTAAAAAATAGGGATGTCAAAGATCCAGGTTCGGCTCGATTTCATACAAAATCAAAATCAAAACCGTTTACTACCGAAAATAAAACTAAAACCGCCAATTTTTTTTAAGCGGTTTTAAAACCGGACTATTTAATTTTAAACTAAAATCAAAACCGATACCACGAAATCATTTAAGATTTTTAAATGTTATAAGAAATAAAAAACAAAAACAAAACCGCGGACCATTATTTTCTATATATAAACAAAAACATAACTAAAATATAAAACATAAATTCCAATGCACATATGAAGAGAAGAGCTGAGGAGTGAAGAAGAAATCTGAGAACGAACAGAACGAATGAAAAAAACCCTAGCAACCGCTCGCCTATAAACATATATATATATATACTAGGGTTAAAGTGTAAATAAATAAAAAAGAATTAAACTGTAAAACTAAATAAAGAAAAAATAATATATATTATATATATCGGTTAAACGGTTCGACTTACGGTTTCGGTTACGTGGTTTGGTTACGCGGTTACTATCCCAAAACCCAAACCCAAACCATTTAGTCACTTTCAACCCAGACTATTCAATTCGGTTTCTCTTAGTTACCCGTCGGTTCGTTTTTTTGTTTTTTTTTTGTCATCCCTGTTGGCCCAGTAGAATATCCAAGAGAGGAAGGTCAATTGGGTAATAAAAAATTATCAGAATAAAATTCAATAAATCAAATATATAATTTTAATTCTAAATTAATTATTATTTTTATATTACAGTGGAATAATATAATCAACTAAGTGCATACCCAAACGGCAAAAATTAGCAAAGTAAATATAGCAGCACACAAAATATTTATACTGGTTCACCAAGTTACTTTTGGCTAATCTAGTCCCCCGAGCTCTACGGAGGTCGCACCCACTAAAACCAAGACCCCTTTAAAGGTGGGAACCAAATTCTCACACCGATTCTTTTACAGTCTCAGAATCAACCTTTACAATATCATTTTCTCAATCTAAAGAAGAACATCTACTTTTTACAGGCTAAAGAATAACCTAATTCTTTTTAACACTTAGGTTCAAGATTCAAAACCTCACAAAACACTCCAACTATCATTTTCTCAGGTAAGGATGCAACATTTACAAATCACTCAAATCACAATTTTATCTAGGAAAAATCACTACCTCAATCTTTTTACAGGAAGAGACTGAAACTTAGTTACCCTTGATTAAATACCCCCAACAGTATTTAACCCGTCACACTACTCACCAAATATTATAAGCAAAAAATCTCACTCGGAGCTTCTACCATCCCAGATAAATAATAACTCAATTAATATTCCAATCTAGTGATAGAAAAATGTGAGATAGAAAAATCTGATTTTGACTAAGATATGGGTAGCAAAATTGGAGTACATAATCAGATTTAAGAAATTGTTTGTAAAAATATTTTCTTCAAAAAATCAGAAACAATTTCTAAGATCAATTTCCAAACAATAATCAGATAATGCAATGAAAAAATATAATTGGAAATATCTCTCCCGGAATCCACAGAAAGAATTATTAGAACGATGCAACTTCAAATCCGGTAGCAGTAAAGATTAAATAGCAATTGATCTTCAAGATCGTCTCTTAGAAAAGCTCACAATATCTTAATATGACAACTCTTATAAAAGCTTACAAATGATCTTTACTACTTTTATCTCTCAATACACATTTTTTATATAAGAAATTCACAGGTCAATATATATGAGTATGAAATCAGTCTTCTAATGGCTAGTTTACATGTGTCATGATAATTAATAACACTTATAGACCCCTTATATCATAATGACTTCATTTAGGTTCAATTCACTTAAAAACAGCTTTCACATCTTTCAATTAAACCCTCAAAATATTTCTCAATCTCAATTAATAAGAATATAATCAATTTTAAGTACCAAATTGAGAAACATTAATATTCAATTAACCATATTAATAGGATTTAATTAATATGTGAAATATATCTTAAATATAGAAAATATCCTTGAAATCTCTCTTAAATCCTAACAAAAAACGACTACTTTTGGATATAATCTCAGATAAAATAGTATCCTGAAACAGCGTATCCGGTCGACCGACCAGTCGACTGGTGGATTTAACTGTAGCTAAGGCGTTCATCGGTCGGCCTGTCGGTCGACTTGTAGATGTAGAGAGTTCGTCTTTTCTTCACCGGTCGACTTATTGGTCGACTTGTAAATTCAGAGAGTTCAGCTCCTCTTAATCGGTCGACCTGTCGGTCGACTTAGAGATACAGAATCTTTCAGCAGCTTGGGCCGGTCGACTCATCAGTCGACTAATGTCTTTTGGATCTCTCTACTAAACACGTTTTTAACTTATTTTCTTTTATGTTTTCGTCTCTTTAACCATTTTTTCTTCTAAATAAGCTTCACTAATATTCTTATATTCCATTTTAGTCAATCAAAAATATTTCTTTTCAAATCACATAGGAGCAAATAATTTCATTTAATCAAAACACACATAAATAATAAAATACATTTTGTGTCATGTGTGTGTTCCTAATTGGGATATTAAGAGTTAAGATTCACCTGAATTGTTTTCCCTAATTTATTCAAACTCTTAATTCTTCAATATCTTAAACATCACCATTTAGCATCCATTTAATTTGTCATCTTCACCACTAGAATTTTAAAACTGAAACACTCAATCAAAACATTAGTTCCACCAAAATATCAATACTTAATTATTCATCAAAATCTTAGGATCAACAATCTTCCTATTTTTTATGATGACAATTAACTTTGATGTTTTCTTCAAAACAAAAATATTACCACACTTCTCATGAATCCGAGAACGGGTTTTTTAACTTGTTAAAGCATAGTAATGAAGATTTTATAAATATAATCAATAATGCACAAATTAAAAATACTCAATAAAGCACAACTTAATAACAAACTCCCCTTTCATAAAACATCTCTAATTTAAATCAATAATGCACAAATTAAAAATATTCAATAAAGCACAATTTAATAGCAAACTCCCCCTTAATAAAAACATCACTAATTTCTCCCCCTTTATCATCTTCAAAAATAAAATTTAGGGAGGGAGGAGGAGGAAGGGGGGAACACCCAAGTAACTCTAGGCATTCATATAATATTCTTGAAAGAATAAACCTAAAGTAATTAAATCTGGATATATATAACTCTTGTAAAAGCACATTGAATCAACTCATAAATTCAACTTTTGAAAATCAAAACTCATTTTAACAAATTAACTTTTAAGCACAAAATATCAACACTATGTGGATCATTTTTATAGATAAATATCAAGTCTACTTAATCCAACAAAATCCACACCAAAAATATCTTTCTGAGCATGCAATCTTCTTTTATCAAATTATAAATTAATAATGTAAGACCTCAATTGTAGCATGTGCGTCATTTCAGTGGTATTTTAGAGTAATTGTGAGAATTCGGGGTGAAATTAGGACAATTAAAAATTCAAATAAAAAGTCTAGGGGTCAAATTGAAAATATAGAAATAGTAAATCCCAATTTAGAAAGGTAAATTGACATTTAACTTAAAATTAAAACTTTTAGGGGTGCAATTGCAATTTAAGAAAAAATCTTAAAAATGGACCTAAACTAAAATGAAGATTTTAAGAAGTTAAGGGGAGAAAAGGGTAATTTCACAAAAATATATATATAAGTGATCGGGAGTCATCAGCCGGAGTAGTGCATGAACAGTGACGTGGCAGGAGGAGGCTACCGCTTAATCCACTAGCCACATGCATATAAATACTGACTTATGCATGTAATGATCACAAAGAAACAATTCTCGAAACAGGAACCGCAAACCGGAGAGGAAATGAGAGAAAAATAGAGAGAGAGAGAGATGGGTTGGTGATAGGGGAAGAGAGAGAAGGGTTCGCGGGCGTCGGGGGTCGGTTCCGGTGGACGACTGAAACGAAACAGAGGTAGAAATGGTCATGCAACTGTGTGTGTGGGGGGCTCCTCCGGTGGAGTGTGTGTGTTGTCATTGGTGGGCTGAAAGGAAATGGAAACAGAAAATGAAACAGAGAGAGAGTCTGATCCGGTAGTGTGATCGGACGTGTGTATGTTTCGATTGTGGGTATATTCTGGTGTGTGTGTGGGCGATCATTTGGTGGTGTGTGTGGGGGTGTTCAGCTTCTGTTGTGTGTGTGTGTGTGTGTATGTGATCGCCGGTGTGGTCGCCGGTGGGCATGGGCCGACGGTAATCGTGGGGCTGTAATCGGAGGTGTGGCGTCACCGGCGTATGTTCTGTCAAGTATGTGAGTGTTGCTGCTACGATGTGTGGGCGTGTGTGTGCAAAACGGTGCAGGGTGACCGACGGACGGTGGCAGGAAGAGTGAGAGAACTCATCGGTGGAACTGTAGCAGACGCAGGGAACAACCGCGAAAAAAAAAAAAAAAAAAAGAGGGGAAATTACAGAAACCACCCCAGGAATATCCAAAACCCATCTCGTGGTCGCCAAACGTTTCAGAAACAGGTGAAACCTCAATCGATTATAAAGTCTCGTTAAATTAAATTTTAGTTAGTGTTACAAATCCTAAAATCATAATAATTTCGTGACGATTAATTAATTTTAAGTACATGGTACATAAAATTAGTAACAATTCAGAATATAGGATCCGCATTGCATAATTAGGATGTTTTAGATAAAATATTAATTTAAAATCTGCCACTATTAGGTTCGCAGGCACTGGCGTCCTGATAAAGTGCGGTCAGTGTCAGTTTTGCAAAACGGATATCGAGGTGAGTGTACTGTCTTCTTGCCAAACTATTTTTCTATGAATATACATGATGAAATATGTGATTATTTAAACGATATGAATTTATAAATGATATGGATCAAACAGTATTTGAGGGAGTGGGTAAACTAGATTTTTTTTCGGAAGATTTCGATGGTTTTCAGAAAGAAGTTAAAAATAAATTTTTGATTTGGTTTTGGTAAAATCAGACGGTGTTTTTCTAAAGGAAAATAAAAAATATCTATTTTTCTAAAAAAATGCTAGGTTTTTTATAAATAAAAGGGTGGAAAAATGATTTTGATAAAATTAGACGTTTTCTTTAAAAGAAGATATGAAATATGATTTTTGGATGTAAATGTTGGTGTTAAGGAAAAGAGATAGACGTGGTAATTTGATGATGTTGAGTAGACGATATTTATTGAGTTGTGATTCGATGATATTGTATTTGATTTTGACGATGCCATAGTTGTTTCTCCCCGTAAGGAGTGTGGATTATGTTTCTCCCCGTAAGGGGTGTGGATTATATTTCTTCCCAAAAAAGGGTGTGTATATTTCGTAGGAAGGCATTTCTATGGATGTTACGGTACCGTTGTAACTCCCGATCGTGAGGTTAAAACGATCACTAGGACTGGCCAGTGTGTGTGTGTTGGAGGTGTGTGTTTGAGATTGGTGCTGGAAATGTGGTGTTTTACGTATATGGGTTGATTTGATATTATTTATTATGATGATTGGTAGGATTTTATACTAGATGGAACTTATCTATATCGCTTTATTGTCATTGCTTATATACTTGTGCTTGATCCATACTAGATTGTGGAAATATTTAGAAAGTATTTATATTTTAGAAATGTTTTACTAAGAAGGCAGTACACTCGCAGGTACAACAGCTAGGAGTCGGTCCCCTACTGGCACTAGGTAGAGCTATATAATGGAGTCATGTAGACGATTGAGAGAAGCTGTCAAAGGCGAACCTAAGAAGGTTCATGGATAAATACTTTTAGTTAAAAAAACTTCGAGTCGGGTGCGCCCCCCATAATAGATGTATGTATTATACAGTAGGTGTATATTGTCATTTATATTAGGTTATTTGGGATTTTGATGATGTCATGTTGTAGTCACGCCAGCCCCGGGATGATGGGTGTCCGGAACAGGTTGTGACAAATAATATTTATACATAGGTGAATAATCATAATATTTCAGCAATATAGCATGATATTAATTAATATCTTCCTAAAATTTAGAAACATGTAATCATTAATACACTAAGACCGGAAGAGTATTTCATGAATAATTCATGAAATTTTCAATCATAAATCTAATACATGCATTTATCACAAATTCAGCAAATAATATATTTATCACTTAGGTAATTTCAGGAAATCATGCAATAATTCTAAGAAAACCTAGGAATATGTAAAGTACAAGTCTTAGAAATTTTTACCATCTCATTTAAGCTTAACTTTTTAGTCATGGCCTTGTCTCCAGAAATCACATGACTTTCGTCTTTAGGTGTAGACGTAAATTTATCTTTATTCCCTGTCACGTGTTGGGAACAGCCAATTCTTTCTAGGAACAATTTGTCTTTACAAATAGATATTTAGTGATAACTTGCAAAAAGCACCTCAAAGAGTTCCTAGATGGTACCCAATCTAAGTGGGTCCGATCTTGTTAGTCGGAATAATTTTAATTCCTTTTGGAACCCAAACTTGCTTGCAGTTAGATATTCTTGAAAAATAACTACGAATAGTATGCCCCACAATGTTACATTTAAAACATCTAACAAGATCCTTGGTTTCGGAAAAGAATTTATGAAAATGTTTCTGCTTAAGATTTTTCTAAAATTCAATACCAGCTTTATCAAAGATACCTTATGAACTTCCCAAACTCATTTTCAAATTATTTTCACCGCCAATGATTTTGAGAACAATTGAATGTAAATCTAACATCTTGGATTTCAATTCAACATTTTCAGATTCATAATCCATCACTTGCTTGTTCAATGTATTAATTATACTTTGAAAGGCATTAATTTTTTAACACTGAATTTTATAATAATGCAAAAGTTCTTAATAAATATCAAATAATTCATCAAAATCTAAAGGACAAGAACTTGAACATTTAGGTACCTCAAATTCAGTAGCAATCAAAGCAAGCATAGACGAGTCATCATTGCTTGAGTTTTCTGAGCTACTCGACTCCGAGTCATCCCGTGTGACTTTTGTTGACTTCTTCGTACTTTTCTTTACTTTCTTCTTCTCCTTTCTTTTCTTTTCTTTTTCTTTTTCTTTCTTTAGCTCGGGGAATTCGGTTTGGAGATGGCCTGTCTTATGGCAGTTGTAACATTCTACTTTATTCATGTTGAAGTTCTTTCTCTCACGGAATGTACGGCGAGTCATTCTTGTAACAATTTTCTTGAAAAATGCCACATATTTCTCTTGCTCACCGTCGAGACTCTCATCACCACTATCATACTCTTTTTCAATTTTTTGAGCTTTTAGCGCCAATGATTTTTTCTTGCTATTTCTGGTATCATCCTCATAACCTTTAATTGCTCCAATGAGATCATCAATATCATATTTTCCAAGATCCTTGGCTTCCTCTTTTGCCGTAACCTTTGACTCTTATATTTTTGTTAAGGACCTTAAAACCTTTCGTATTTTATCCTCCATAGAGTATGGCTTTCCGAGTTGACTCATATTGTTGCATATGTTGTTGAAGAGAGTGTACATCTCATGAATTGATTCATTTTCTTCCATTCTGAATAACTCAAATTTTCTCATAAGAGCATTTGGTTTTTTAGTACTTCACTTGACTTATCCCTTCGTGGTTAACTTGTAACTTATCCTACATCTCCTTTGCAGATTTGCAACCTGAAACTCTAGAATATTCATTAGCATCTAAAGATCAAAAGAGAATATTGATAGCTTGAGAGTTAATGGAGAGTTTCTGCTTATCGGAAGCAATGAGTTGTTCTTTCTTCTTCTCAACTCCATTTTCCATTGGAATGAATGGACCATCCTCGATTGTAAGCCACACATCGTAATTTGTAGCCTGAAGAAAGGCTATCATCCTGTCTTTCCAAAATGGGTAGCTTTCACCTACAAATAAGGGTGATCGGTGCATAGACTGCCCCTCAACTAGTGTGGCTACTATATGTTATGTGCCATGTGATCTTTGTTAGCTAAAAAATTCTAGTTAAACTAGCTCTGATGTCAATTGTTGGCTTAGTAGAATATCCAAGAAAGGGAGTGAATTGGGTAATAAAGAATTATCAGAATAAAATTCAATAAATTAAATAATTAATTTTAATCCTAAATCAATTATTATCTTTATATTACAGTGGAATAATATAATCAACTAAGTGCACACCCAAACAACAAAAATTAGCAAAGTAAATATAACAGTACACAAAAGATTTATACTAATTCACCAAGCTACTCTTAGCTAATCCAATCCCCCGAGCTCTACAGAGGTCGCACCCACTAAAACCAAGATCCCTTTAAAGGTGGAAATCAAACCCTCATACCGATTCTTTTACAGGCTCAGAATCAACCTTTACAATATCATTTTCTCAAACTAATGAAGAACCTCTACTTTTTACAGGCTAAAGAATAACCTGATTCTTTTTAATACTTAGGATCAAGAATCAAAATCTCAGAAAACACTTCAACTATCATTTTCCTAGGTAAGGATGGAATCTTTACAAATCACTCAACTCACAATTCTATCCAGGAAGAATCATTACGTCAATCTTTTTACAGGAAAAGATTTAAACCCAACAACCCTTGATTAAATATCCCCAACAGTATTTAACCCGTCACACTACTCACAAAAAATGATAAGCAGGAAATCTCACTCGAAGTTTCTACCACCCTAGATAATAATAAATCAATTAATATTTCAATCTAGTGACAAAAAAAACGTGAGATAGAAAAATCTGATTTTAACTAAGATATGGGTAGCAAAATTAGAGCACGTAATCAGATTCAAGAAATTGTTTGTAAAAATATTTTCTTCAAAAAATCAGAAACAATTTCTAAGATCAATTTCCAAATATTAATCAGATAATGCAATGAAAGAATATAATTGAAAATATCTCACCCAAAATCCACAGAAAGAATTATTAGAAAGATGTAATTTCAAATCCGATAGCAGCAAAGATTAAATAGCAATTAATCTTCAAGATCGTCTCTCAAAAAAGCTCACAATATCTTAATATGACAACTCTTATAAAAGCTCACAAATGATCTTTACTAATTTTCTCTCTCAATACACATTTTTTATATAAGAAATACACAGGTCAATATATATGAGTATGAAATCAGTCTTCTAATGGTTAGTTTACATGTGTCATGACAATTCATAACACTTATAAACCCCTTATATCATAATGACTTCATTTAGGTTCAATTCACTTAAAAATAGCTTTCAAATCTTTCAATTAAACCCTCCAAATATTTCTCAATCTCAATTAATAAGAATAGAATCAATTTTAAGTACCAAATTGAGAAACATTAATATTCAATGAACCATATTAATAGGATTTAATTAATATGAGAACCATATCTTAAATATAGAAAATATCCCTGAAATTCTCTCAAATCCCAACAAAAAACGGCTACTTTTGGATATAATCTCAGATAAAATAGTATCCTGAAATAGTGCATCCGGTCAACCGACCAATCGACTGGTAGATTCAGTTGCAGCCAAGGCGTTTATCGGTCGACTTGTAGATGCAGAGAGTTTGTCTTTCCTTTACCGGTCAACTTGTAGATTCAGAGAGTTCAGTTCCTCTTGACCGGTCGACCGAGAGATACAGGATCTTTCAGCAACTTGGTTCGGTCGACTCATCAGTCGACTGATATCTTCTGGATCTCTCTTTTGAACACGTTTTTAACTTATTTTCTTTTACGTTCTCCCATTTAATCATTTTCTCTTCTAAATAAGCTCCACTAATATTCTTATATTCCATTTTAGTCAATAAAAAATATTTCTTTTCAAATCTCATAGGAGCAAATAATTTCATTTAATCAAAACACACATAAATAATAAAATATATTTTGTGTCATGTGTGTGTTACTAATTGGGATATTAAGAGTTAACATTCACCTAAATTGTTTTCCCTAATTTTTTCAAACTCTTAATTCTTCAATATCTTCAACATCATCATTTAACATCCATTTAATTTGTCATCTTCATCACTAAAACTTCAAAACTGAAACACTCAATCAAAATATTAGTTCCACCAAAATATCAATACTTAATTGTTCATCAAAATTTTAGGATCAACAATCCCTACTAAAAAACGAATCTAAGCAAAAACATAAACAAAATGACTGAATGCAAAAACATAATTGAAAAAAGACTGAAAAGAAAATATGGAACGCAAATAGTAAAATCAGCACATACCTAGACACAAACAAGATAGAACAGATAAGAAGAAAAAAGAAACGAATTGATTATTCAAAATTAGAATTGGGTGTCCAAAAAGGCCAAACGGGTCCGATTAGCACAAAACTTGAGGTTTAGTGTTGTCTTGTCCATTAAGCATCGTAGGAAGAACCAAAAGCAAATTTGGATAAGTAGTTTAGGAGTTATGTAAAAAAATAAATTTTTTAACCCTTAAAGAATTAAAAATGGATTAGGTGTCCAAAATAAACAAATGGGGTATGATTGGTATGAAACTCGATCTACTATTAGGACTTGTAGGAAGAAATGAAAGTATATTTGGATAAGTAGTTTAGAATTTATGTGAAAAACTAGAATTTGAGCACTTGAAGAAGGAAAAAAGGGGCCAAGTGTCCAAAATGACTAAATGGAGTCCAATTTGTGCAAAACATGAGGGTTAGTTCCATCCCATTCATTACGACTTGTAGGAAAAATGTAAGTAAATTGGATAAATGGTTTAGGGTTTATGCAAAAGATTAGATGTTAAACATTGTGATTTTAATTTGAAGTATTCAAATTCTACTGTCATAGAAATCATAAACTTCTTATCCAAATTCACTTTCGTTTCTTGTTACAAGTATTAATGACTTGAGTAGAGCTAACGCTTGAGTTTTGCTTCAATCGGACCACGTTTACCCCTTTTGGGAACCGAACACGTTTTTATTTCTTTAAGTCTTAAAAATTTATTTTTCGCATAAATCATAAATGGCTAATTGAAATTCATTTTATTTCTTCCTACAAGTCTTAAGAATCAGGATAGTGTTAACCCTCAGGTTTCGCCCAATCAAACCCTATTTGGCCATTTTGGGCACCGAACCCGTTTTAATTTTTGTAAGTGTTTAAATTATACTTGTTTGCATAACTCATAAACCGTTTATCCAAATTCACTTCCGTTTATTCCTACAAGTCTTATTGGTTGGAAAGACGTTAACCCTCGAGTATCGTGCCAATCGAACCCCGTTTGTCCATTTTTGGCATTGAACTCGATTTTACTCTTCTTTTAGTGTTTAAATTCTATTTGCTAGGATAACTCATAAACCGCTTATCCAAATTTATTTTCACTTATTCCTAAAGTTTTATTGGTTACATAGACGCTAACCCTCGAGTATCATGTCAATCGAACCCCATTTGGCCATTTGCGACACCTAATCCGATTTTAACTTTTTTTAGTGTTCAAATACTACTTTTTGCATAAATCCTAAATCGTTTATCCAAATTTACTTCCTTTATTCCTACAAGTCTTTAATGATCAAGACGACGCCTAACTCCTGAATGAGAGAAAATTAAAGATGTAAATAAAGTTATTACTACTAAGCATCTATTTTTGTTAATTTAATTATTTAACAAGTACCCATTTTGCGCGCAATTCAAATTAATCAATTCGAGAGTGAAAGACAATTTAATATTTGAGTTTTCAACCAGTGTTTGCCAAACAGTTACTAATTGGTTGAGCCTTTTACACCATTATTTCTACAATTAAAAGTCTTAAGCACCCCCAAAAGCATCGGGTTCGGATCATCAACTTGAAATGGTTGTACTTATAGAATGTTAGAAGTTTGAAGATATGGAAACCAAATCTTTTAGGATACATTAGAATAGGCGTGAGCCTCATGTAATCACCCTAGTATAGTACACTGTCAAAATCCCTTTTAAGACATGATTTAGGAAATGGAACATTTCAATTGTTACATAATCCAAGCATGGAATGTTTTGGAGATTAAACCAAATAATTTAACATTCTTCAATTGCAAATAAAATTTATTAAAAATTAAAAAATAGAAAAAGAAAATAAAAATTTAATAAAAATATATATTAAGAAAACTCTATCTACTTCCGAAAAACAAGCAAAAAAAAATTAAAAAAAAACAAAACAAAAAATGACGAGTTTGATTACCTAAAAATGGAGGGGGTTCCATAATGTTTGAATACAAGCTATCTTTAGGATTTCAAATTGTTTTCACTTACAGATTTCATAATTTTTCAAACACAATTATTATTTATCCAAAATAGTGTTGTTAAAATATTCATTCAAGTTCTTAATTCTAAAGAATTCAAGTCCTGATTAGATGATTTTGATGATTCAATTAATTAACATCGAGCTTGAGATACGATGACAATATTTAAAGATATTAATCAGATTAATGTTGGACCAATATGATGATTTTTCAGAATGAGAAGCATTAAACAAGAATATTAAGGATCGGATCACTACAACAGAATTGTCACGATAGACTCTATTGCGAGACTTGTGCTTTTTGGGACACTTGCACATGTGCCCTATAAAACGCTACCCCAATAAGTTATTAAGGCACAAAAAAATGTCATTTTTGTTTGAACTTATTAAGGCAATAATAGGTGTTCTATAACATAATTATTAGGACACTATATATTACCTCTATATCTTTTTATATTTTTCAAATTAAAACTATTGGGACACTAAATTATGCCCTAATAACTATCGCATAGGACATGTTTGTCACAAAAAGTATCCAAATTATTATTTTTATATATAATTTAAAACTGTTTCAAAATAACAAATACTCTAAATCCAAAGATAAAGATTAAAAATTCATCACAATACAAAAAGCATAAATGACTCAAATTACCCAAATACACAAGCTAAATAATATATATATATATAAACCATTACCATTATATTAACCAAAAAATAATAGCGAATTGTTTTTGTTCCCCAATGCAAGATTTATAAACTAAATTCTTGCTAACAAAACAAGATTCACGAAATAAAAACTTCCAACTAAAACAACCAACAAAACTATATTTCTAAAGTTTAGTGTTCCATCTACAACATACCATACTTTCCGCAGTCTTCATCCATCTTATTTCAATCTTCATCCAAAGAAACCTATATAAACACCTGATCGGTGAGTTTTTATCAGATTAATATGATCAAGAAAATCAACTGAACCGATACAAACTGTGATATTCTGGATTTTGATAAAGCGAATCATCTCATAGCAATGCCGCAAGCGATCAAAACAATAAAAAATTCAAGCATTCAATGCCAAAGCAACCTCCAAGCAATGAGCTTGTATGATCAGATCTACTGGTTGTATTCAATTCCTAAAGTACATATCCAATCAGTAGAACGAGAAGGGAGAAGTTAGGCCTTTTTCGACAACCAGAGAGGATCGTCGCAGGTAAATCAAATACCTAAATGCAACCGAAGATAAATCTATTAACGAAAAAAAAAAAGGGTAAGACCAATGATTTAGCATGTAAAGAACACTCCAAAATTTTAAGCAATCTAAAAAAAGATAACACTAAGAACATCATCTGATCACCAAAAATTTATTCAATATGTTCCACTGATAAACACAATACATACAGAAAAGAAAAACACAAATGTCTTTAAATAAATTTCCTTACCCATGCGAACTCAAAATCAGATTGATTTAATCGTAATAAATCCTGAAATCAACAAAGATTTGGAGATGGTTTGAGATGACAATCAACCTTAATTTTTCACCATATTCTCCAGCCGAAATAGGGAAAATTAAGGAAAACAACCAGAGAGAAAAAAAGAGGAGGAAGGCGGCGAACCTGGCATCTAGATGATCGAGAGAATCGAAAATCGAAATCGGATGAACCAGCGATTTGTTGAGAAGGATCGACGTAGAAGCCAGGGTTGCAGGAGGTACGCGCGAAGGAGACAGTGCGGCCGGATCAGAGGTACAAATCTGGAGTAGAGCTGCTAGGGTTAATGGAAGATCCGGAGTAGAGTTGTCTTCCATGGCATTAGGTGTCTCTCGTCGATTGAGCGACAACATGAGTGAGGCGGCGATTGAGCAGCCAAATGAGAGAGTCGACGATTCAACAACGGAAGAGAGCGGTGGAGATTTAGCAGCTACACGATGAAGGCAGCGATTGAGCAGCGAAGGAGAGAGGCGACATTTAGGGAGCTAGAGGAGAGAACTGGAAGACGGGGTTTTCTTTCAGCTATTGACAAAATGTAGAGCGGGAAGGGATATGAGGATTAGCGCCAACCAACGTCGTTTTGGTGTAAACAACGTCGTTTTGAGGTGTAAAATTTTCATAATTTAATTTATATATTTTTTGAATTTAATTATATTATTAAAATGATAAGGACACTATAATTTGTCCTTTAAAAATAGAGTTTAATTATAATAACATACAAAATTGCACCCTAATATAATTTTTATTTTTAGGGCACTATTTTTTGTCCTTATATATTATATGTAGATATTATTTTTTAATTACTAATTTAATTTTATTGGAGTATTACGTTTTACCTTTTAAACATTTGATTATATATTAGTTTTTCATAAAATAATAAAAATATAAATATTAAAAATATAAAATTTATTTTTATGCAAAACTTTCAATTTTATGCCCCGAAAAAACACATTTATAAGGTATAATACACATAGTGTCCGAACAAAAATGTCATTACAGACAATTTTTATTGTAATAGAAGATGCAAGATAATGATATGATGAAGAATCTTTTGGAAGAATTATTATTGCTTTGCATTCCTACAACACTTATATTATTTAAATTCACGTCAACCCGACTACGATTAGCCAATGCACGTCAACTCGTGATTAAATGCATTATATGTGTCTGATTAAGTGTAGAAATGCTTGATTTCGTGAATCAGTATTGTTGAGGGGAAAAATCGATCACCTCCAAGTCATTCCACCTAAGCATGCCACGTAGACCAAACAAATGACACGTCATGAGGCATCGACGATGTGGATAGCAAGAACTACTTTTTTGGTCGGCAAAATTCCCAGATCGACCTTCCCAGCTCAACCAATTCAAATCGGTCAATTATCGACACTTGGACGGTTACGCCTGTAAATCTTCTACAAGTAAGTGACGTTCAACCAACGATACCTTAGTCGATGCACCCACCTCAGCTCCGTACTCGCGTCCAGGCCGGTTCATCTGCTGCTTTGCTAGTACGGCCCATGTACTTTTCCACCAACACCAAAAAGCCTAGGCCCATAGCTCTAATCCCTTCACTTGACCTTTTTTTCTACTACACGCCGTGGAAAAATTGATAACCAAGCTTAAGTCCCCTAATCTCCAAAATGCTAATTAGTTTTTCTCCTATAAAAGGAAAGGTGAATAATGACGAATGAGGTAATCGCTTTTAGAATATTTAAAGCATTCCTATAATTTTACTCCTTGAGCTCTTACTTTCATGCTAAAGGAGCTTCGTCGGGTACAACCCTGGTGGGTCCTGTGCAGGTACGCTCTTGGAGTTCAAGTCAGATAGTGCCGTTGTTAGCTCGATAGAGTGCTGATCCGAACGCTCAAAGACCATAAAGAATTCTCCTTCATCGAAGAACAATCTCCAGATCACCAACAACTCTCCACACGAATTCTAACTAGACCATACTGTAGGTGTAAACCATTTTCCGACACCAACAGTTTGGTGTCGTCTGTTGGAACGTGACAAAAA
This sequence comes from Eucommia ulmoides, assembly GCA_016647705.1. Taxonomy (NCBI): domain Eukaryota; kingdom Viridiplantae; phylum Streptophyta; class Magnoliopsida; order Garryales; family Eucommiaceae; genus Eucommia; species Eucommia ulmoides. Next base: position 27,681,115 of record CM028339.1, read on the forward strand.
GCTTTCCTTTGGTCATCAACTCCTTGCTCGGCTAAGACTCAATAATCTCAAGCTCTAGTCAAATCATTCAGCGAAGAGATCAGAATGCCACAGTGAATATCAACCCGAACATATAAATGTCAAGGGTTCCAAGACTGGATGCTAGGGTTTCAGCCCCCATCTTGGTTGAAGAAGAAAACTTGCCCTCTACAGGCCAAGCGAGCCCTTCAACTCCGCCCTTAGGCGTCGTTGTAGGTCAGACATCCAAAGCCATCCAAGCGTCAAGGATCGATAATTTGGAATGCCGCCTTGGTGAATTCCAAAGCTATTTCCAAGTTCTTTTTTCCCACCTGTCGTCGACCCCGTTCAGGGGGGACTAGCTCTCTAGACCGCAGGGGAAGGGAAGCAACCCCAGGAGTTAAGCGATCACATGATCCACTCCCATGGACATGTGCCCAGGGCCCAACCTCGGCCCTGTAATCAAACAGTGAGGGAGAGGGATTTAAACCCCCTGCTACCTCAGGATCGGATTTAAACCTCCTGCTACCTCAGGATCGGATTTAAACCCCCTGCTGTCTCAGGATCATCGTCGCAACCCTCGCAACGGCACCAAACTGAGGGCCGTCATGAGTCTCCACCAGGAATAACGCCTAGTCTTGCTATCCGGTATGAGCACCGGGTCTATCGTGTTCGAGAGGTCGACTCTCACTCTCCACTTGCCACGAGGCAAGGAGCCCAGGCGATTTCAAGCCAGGTCATGGTACTGCCCAAAGGTAAAACTTTTATGGGACAACGCCTTACCGAGATGGAAGTAGATATCCACCAGCTACAAAGTTCAAGGAGAGTAGCTCGGCTACCTGATGAGGTGAGATCACCTTTCACAGATGATATCGTAAACGAGGTAGTACCTTATAGATTCCAACATCCCTAGATGGCTCTATATGACGGAACTACTAACCTAGTGAACCACCTCTCAATCTTCACATCCTACATAGGTATGCACACGGCCTCCACGGTGGTGCGATGTAAGTCTTTCCCCCTCATATTTACCAAAATAGACAGGTTATGGTTCCGAGATCTGGCTCCATCCTCAATTTTCACTTTCTCCCAGCTCGAACAACTCTTTCTAACCCAATTCGGCTGCTCTCAACAGAGGACAAAAACCATGACCCACATCCTTGCGCTTCAGCAGGAAGCTCAACGGATATCATCTTTAAGTGGGCATTCGACAGGATGAACGTAATTCCAGACTCCATACAACCCACTACCTACTCACTTGTTGATTTCGGCGGGGATGTTGTTAGCTCTGTTGGATGGATCTCCCTACCCATCACGATCAGCGCTAAACACACCTCAGCTACAGTTTGGGCCAAGTTCCTCATTGTGGATCAACTTTCTCCATACAACGCAATTATTAGGCGACCAACCTTACCTACCTTGAAGGTCATTGTTGCTATAAATTATACGCTTATGTATATTTGCAAGTGTACAAGGTCAAACAAGTAATAAAGTGATCCGAAGATCAAGTATCGTCCACTGGGATTACAGTTAGAACAAGCTAAGTACCACTATTAGAATAACTCAATTTTATCTAAACTATCGAAAATTTGAATGGTGTTCGAAATATTAAAACAAATTAAATAAACGAGTTGAAATAGTCTTAATGTGAATAAATTATATAGGAATTGACTTCGTTCACTCGTACGTTTGCTTGATTTATTCTAATTCACGTTAATAGTTATCAACCTATTCAATAATCAAGATCCACCATGCTCTCTCACTACCTCTCCCGAGTGTCGAGTGGGAGAATACGTAATCACTTCAAAACTGATATTACTATCCAGTATCTAGGTGATTACATTTACATCCCAATCTTATAGATTACACAAGTTTTAATAATCTCCCGATCTAATTAAAACTTGTGTTGTGTTTAATCTATATCTGAATCCGAGATTACCTTTCCTGAGTGTCAAATCTCGTATTCTTAAATCCACCAACACATCCGATACAAACATACATTGGAAGTAATAAAAGGATTAACACAATTGAATAGAAATTGATACCCATTAGCAAAATGCAAAATCAATCAAACGTAGTACGGGTGAACTACATTAATCCCTAGACAAGGGAATTTTAGCCACACATTGTCATTTCTAGATCTACAATAATATTTGAAGAATACATATTCAACAACAAACAAACCAAGATAAATAATAATAATAATAATAATAATAATAATAATAATAATAATAATAATAATAATAATAATAATAATAATAATAATAATAATAATAATAATAACAATAATAATAATAATAAATAAAAAATAAAAAATAAAAAAAATAAGAGATAAACGAGGAGAAGAGGAATCCAAATCTGGTTTTGTATCGAGATTCTGCTTAAACGTCCGATTTCAGCTCATTTTCTTCTTCTCGATGTAGTTCTCCTATCTCCTTAGCTGTCTCATCCCTTATCGCAAGCCAAAATTACTTAATTTCAACTTCAGACCTGTAGGTTGGTGCTGCATCCCCACATTCCCGCTACAGCGCCACTTTTAATTACAATTAGAGCAAGATTAATAGTGTTGCAATGCCAAAAAATGGTGGACGTCAACGCTGCAGCACCATCTGTTTTGCGCGGCAGCCCCGTACTGTTGTTGGCTTCTTCTTGATTTCTCCATTTTTATTCGTTTTTTTCGTTTTCATGAGCCTACAAACTAAAACCAAATATAATTTAAAACTAACCCCAAAAACACTGGAAATCACTCAAGACTTAACACTTAATTATGAAGATATAATAATCACAAATCCACTTATCAAATACCCCCACACTTAAGTTTTTGCTAGTCCCGAGCAAAAACAAAAATAAAAAATAAAATAAAATAAAATAAATGAGAAACTTAAAACATTTGGTGATTGTCCCGAATTGTCCCAATGATCACTTTTTATCCACAACGTCTCCTATTGCTTTGATTGTAGTGTAAGGTGATCCCTTATGATGTTCTAGATTTTCAATAATTGTATTTTATACAAAACACAAAAGTTTCTTAAAACATGCACTAGGACCCTGACATTCAATCAAACGGTGACCGAATTCATTTATCCATCATGTTGATCCTAAGATTTTGATAGACAATTAAAGGTTGATGTTTTTTGTAGAATTAACGGTTTGATTAAGTATTTCAGTTTATTAGTTCCTGATGATGAAGATATGTTGATAAAGATGATGAATAATTAAAAGGTTAAAGAATTTAAAGAACTTAGGGAAAAACAACTCAGGTTAAAATTTCAACTCTTAATATCCCAATTAGGATCACACACGACATAAAAAGATTTTTAAATGATTTTTATAAATATGTATTTTTTTAATAGGATCCTAATTAGCTAAATTATTTGCTCATGTGTGTAATTGAAAAAGAAATATTTATAATTGGTTAAAATTGAATTTAAAGTATTTAGTGGAGCTAACTAAGAAAAGAAATTGGTTAAAGGGGCAAAAATGTCAATTAGAATAAATTAAAAACGAGTTTAGAAAAGTGACCAGTATCTATAAGTCGATAGGTAAGTCGACCGGACAATGAATGAAAACTCTTTGTATCTCTTGGTCGACCTGTACTTAAGAATGAACTCTCTGTATCTATAAGTCGACAGAGTGGTCGACCTGTGAAGAGAAATTGAATTCTCTGAATCTCTAAGTCGACAGATAAGTCGAACGATGAGGCACAAAATCTTTGGTTTGGCTACATCCTGAATCGAGCTGTTGACTGCTGATCTTGGTCAGTCGACTAGTGTGTCTATTTCAGGATATTATGGAATTCCGGATTTCAATCTGAAAGTAGCCGTTACTAGCCCCTTTTTTTTGTTAGGATTCATGAGAGATTTTAGGGATTTAATCTGATTTGAGATATGCTACACATATTATGTTATCCCTATTAATTTGGTTCATTAAGTTTGAATATTTCTCAATTTGGTACATATAATTGTTTCTATTCTATTTAATTGTGATTGAGAAATATTTGAAAGACTTAATTTAGAAGTTTAAAAGTTATAATTAAGTGAATTGAACCAAAATTAAGTCTTAATAATATAAGGGGTCTAAAAGAGTAATTAAGTTTCATAACAAATGAGAACTAACCGTTAGAGAACTGTTTTTAATCCCATTTATAAAGACCTACGTTTTTCATATCAAGAGAGACTAGAAAAATCAAGAGATCATATTTAGCTGTTCTAAGAGAAATCATACTGAGTTTTTATGAGATATTTTCTAAGAAATATTCTTGAGAATCATTTGTTGATAATCTTTGCTGCTACTGAATCTGAAGTAACATTGCTCTAATTATTTTTTTTCGGTGGATTCCGGGTGAGATCTTTCCAAATTACTTTCTATATATTATTGCTTGAATAATTTTTGGAATTTGATCTTTAGAAATTATTTTCTGATTGTTTAGTGAAAAATATTTTTTAAATAATTTCTTGAATTAATCTGATTACGTGCTTAATTACGTGCTACCCATTTTTGTTTAAAATCTGATTTTGAGTTTCTCATTTTTCTATCACTAGTTTTGGGATATTAATTAAGTTTTAATTTATCTAGGGTGATAGAAGCTCCGAGTGAGAAAAATCACTTGTCAATTTTTAATTGGTAAGTTGAGTGACGGATTAAATATTGTTGGGAGTATTTTAATCTAAGGATAGTTGGGTTTTAGTCTCTTCCTGTAAAGAGATTGAGGTAGTAATTCTTCCTGAATTGAATTGATTTGGGAGTGAATTGTAACGGTTCAATCCTTACCGGTTAAAAAGATATTTGGAGTGTTTTGTGAGATTTTGATTCTTTAGCCTTCATGTTAAAATGAATTAGGTTATTCTTGAACTTGTAAAAAGTAGAGGTTATTCTTTAGCCTGTGAAAAGGAAATTTTGTAAAGGTTAACTCTGAGCCTGTAAAATAATCTTTGTGAGGGTTTGGTTCCTACCTTTAAAAGAATCATGAGTTTAGTGGGTGCGACTCTCCATGGGGCTCAAAGGATTGGATTAGCCAAGAGTAGCTTGGTGAACCAATATAAATTTCTGATGTGCTGCAACCTTTACTTTATTTATTTTTGTTATTTGGTGTGCTCCTATTTGATTATATATTTCTATAGTGATATAAATATAATAAATAATTTGGGATTAAAATTAATTATTTGAATTATTAAAGTATTTTTTCTCTAATATCTTTTTAATTACCTAATTCACCCCCCCTTGGGTATTCCACTGGGCCAACATATCAAGAAAGTTTAAGATTTTCTCTTTTAAGAACAAGATTCCATAGGCCCGATTGAGCTCCACTCTCCACTAATGTAAGCTAAGTTAGTATCGGAGATCAATAGGACTTTAGTGACTTGTAAAGTTTGGCTAAGGCAATGGTCAGGTAAGAAATGAAATGTTTAGGCTCCTTTCACCCTAGGCACGTCACTCACATTTTCGAACTTTATTAATTCTCAATAGAAACTCCCAAATTACCCCCAATTACAATCATATCCCTTATCAATCTTTTATTCTCAAAATATATATATATATATATATATATATATATATATATATATATATATATATATATATCACATGGAATTACTCGAGTCGTAAACATGCAATTGTAAATTTTTATTTTATTTTTTTTTAGAAAACAAAGCACACAGAATAATCCGCATTCAGCGAAACATCTTATCCCACCCCCAGATTAAAACCAATCATTGTCCTCAATGATAAAAAATAAAGAATGTAAAATGCATTGAGAACAAAATGACATATACCAGGGACTGGAGGTAAAAGTCAATGTCGCACCTCCTACCGGTGTTCATCGTGGTATGGTGGCAGTAGGGGTGGCTGGTACAACTGATATGGCTAGTATGGCTGAAATGGTTAAAGTGGTTGCCAAAGATCATCTGGGAATGGTGGCATTTGCGGAAAGTTCGGCATCCCTTGATCTGACTGGATTTTGTGGTGAGAAAACATTTAGCCCAACGTCTAATATGATTGGCCAATCGTTTGGTAGCATGTAGCGTCGTATTCAGCTCGTTGGAGATTTCAATTGTGCTCTTGTTCCTCTCGCGACGTTAGGAATTTGTCAAAATGGTCTTGTTGACCCATCTTATATTGCTCGAAATGCGATTGTCGAGTATGCAGTGCATCAATTTATAAGCCATGGTGTTGTAGTAAAACATACATATCAGACGTGGAGAAGCGAGGTACAGCTCGCTGTGTAGGTGGTCTGGATGGACCTGTCGCCTCGTTAGCCTTAGCCTCCTTCTTCAAAATCTGATTGATTGCATTATCGATGATAGGTTGTTTAGGTCGGAGGACCTCTTGGCCCTCTGTGCGGACACCGGCTACCGCAATCAACTCTGTCAGAAGAGTCGGGAAGGAAAAACCAACCGCAAGGTTATTGGCAGCATGCCGGATGGTATTACAAATCCAAGTCCCGACATTGATTTTATAATCATTCTGAATACAATAAAGCATTAAAGCACGCTATCATGTTACATCCGTCAAATGTAAGGTAGGAGACATTTTGGCACATATGAAGTGGTGCCAAACTTTGAGCGGTGTTTTAAGCTCCTTTATCATGAAAGTTGTTCGTACCCCCCGCATGACGGACTATTTGATTACCCTCCCACAAATAAAGGCTGTGACATCGTCAAGCTCGGAGGTTTTGGCAATTTTAGATAGTTGGTCGACATCAGGGATGAGAATTTTGTAGTGCCAGTTGATAGTCTCACTATCAAACTTGATTAATTTTCTCCGGACTTCCGTGGTGAAATTCGATGCTTCTTTAGCATTAGCGTAGAATTCTTGAACAACCGTCATGGTTGCTGCACCCGGTGGTTGACAATTGTCATCCCTTAGAGGTAATGGCATTAAGAATATCTAGATTTTGTGATCTCGTCACTTCAAACCCTCTTTGTTTTAGTCTGACCCTCTTAATAACCGACTCGTTGAATTGTGCCTCAGCTACTGCGGATACGAATATTTGAGAATCGTATGAGTGGGATTTAGAGTCTCGGCCCCCCTTTGTAGATTTTTTCATAGGCTTTTTTGATAAATGAGAGGAGTAATGAATCAAGACTTTCAGCAATCAAAAATTTCGCACCACAATAACAAGTATATCACAAACCGTTGTCTACCACGATCAAACGAAATTTTAGTAGAAACACCGCACGCTTACAATAAACACCCACAATCTCAAACAAAACCATACAACAACAAGAAATCCATGAAATTTACCCTGAAAATGTCCGTCATAACTTGATCCACACGAAAAATGTAGCAATTCTAGCAACCACTCAAAGAATCTCAAAACTCAAATGGAACACAGTTGAAGTCCTTGGCCTGAGAATCGTGATTCATGTTGAAATTCTTGAACCAAAACTTAAGTGGATGAAGGTAATTTTTGAGTTTAGGGAAGATAAATTATAAAATTCGGGGTTAGGATTTGGATGTGAGGTGTTTTGGATGAGGAGAAAAAGGAGTTTTCCATTTTGGGATGAAAAATGAAGGGAAACGATCTTTTGGGCTTCTGAAAACAGAACAACGGCGCTGTAGCGTAGGGTGAATGGCACTACAATGGTATTTGGTTAGGGTTTTATGATATCGGGATAAAAGCTTTCGCACTGCATCGCGAAGGGATTGATACTGCAGCGCGTAAAGGTGCTGACAAGATCTTAACGTTGGCTTGCACTGTAGCGTGAAATGAGTCGCGTTGTAGAGCCAAAAGGCGCTACTTCATTTCTTCATTTGAGTTGGCAGTGCAGCGTTGTTGGGCTTACGTTGCAGCGCCAACATTCTATTGACTAAATGTAATTTCTTCTCGTTTTGTCATGCTATAGCCTTATTCTTCTCCGCTGCAGCGCTAAGTTTCTACTCGGAATACCAAATTTTTACAGATTTTTTGCATTGCAACCCCATTTTACCTCGTTGTAGCCCCAGAGTTCTGATTTGAATAATCGATTTATCTTTTCAACTTCAATTTCAACCCAAAAATACTCATTTAAATCCCGAAACTTCTTACCGAACATGATCTCTCCTTTCCGTCTTCAATTTCAGCCCAAAAATTCTCATCCAATTTCCCAAAAACTATGCTCAAACGTTTTTTTTTTTTTTTTTAAATGAAGAAATCAAAAACTGCTTGGGTTACCTCCCAAGAAGCGCTAAATTTAACGTCTCCGGCTGGACTCAGCTATGAACCACATCAACCGTCAACAAGGGAGATACTCTCCACAACTCGTTCTTTATTTTCATAGTAGTATTGGATTCTTTTACCGTTAACTCGAAAAATGGGACCATAGTCGCCTTCCAATTCAACCTCACCAAATGAAAACACTTGTTTAATCCGGAATGGTCCGAACCACAAAGATTTCAACTTTCCATGAAAAAAATGCAATCAAGAATTAAAGAGTAAAACTTGTTGTCCTGGATTGAATTCTCTCCTTATGAGGTGTTTGTCATGCCATTCTTGGTTCTGTCTTTGTACAGACGAGCATTCTCAAATGTCTCTTGTTGAAATTCTTCTAACTCATTCAATTGTAGAAGTTGTTGTTCCCTAGAAGCCTTGGGATCAAAATTGAGCTTCTTGATTACCCAATAGGCTTGGTGCTCCAACTCCACTGGTAAGTGGCACGCCTTTCCGAACACCAATCGATATGGAGACATTCCAATTGGTGTTTTAAAAGCCGTGCGGTAAGCCCATAAAGCATCGTCGAGTTTCACCACCCAATCCTTCTAGTTTGTGTGAACCGTCTTCTTAAGAATTTATTTGATCTCCCAATTAGAGAATTCGGCTTGTCGATTCTTTTGGGGATGATATACTGGTGCTACTTTATGTCGCACTCCATATTTGGTCATCAGAGTATCGAACATTTTGTTACCGAAGTGGGTTCTTTCATCGCTAATGATGGATCGAGAAGTCTTGAACCTCATCAAGATATTCTTTTAGAGAAATTCAAATACCACTTTTGCATCATTGGTCGGCATGGCAACCGCTTCTACCTATTTTGACACGTAGTCTACCGCTAAGAAAATGTACTCTTCACCAAAGGATGAAGGGAACGGTCCCATAAAATCTATTCCCCATACATCAAAGAGTTCCAACTCAAGGATATTTGTTAAGGGAAACTCTTGTCACCTAGAGATATTTTCGACCCTCTGGCACCGATCACTTGTCTTTACAAAACTATAAGAATCACAGAAAAGAGTAAGCCAATAAAAACTTGATTGAAGTACCTTTGTGGCTGTTTGATTAGGGATTAACTTCATTCACTTGTACGTTTTCTTGGTTTATTCTAATTCACGCTAATAGTTATCAACCTATTCAACAATCAAGATCCATCATACTCTCTCACTACTTTTCCCGAGTGTTGAGTGGGAAAATACGTAATCACTTCAAAGCTGATATTCCTATCCAGTATCTAGGTGATTACATCTGTTACATCCTAATCTTACGGATTACACAAGTTTTAATAATCGCCCGATCTAATAAAACTGTTGTGTTTAATCTTAAGTCTGAATCCGAGATTACCTCTCCCGAGTGTCAAATCCCGTATTCTTAAATCCACCAACATATCAGATACAAACATATATTAGAAGTAATAAAAAGATTAACACAATTGAATAGAAATTGTTACCCATTAGCAAAACGCTAAATCAATCAAACATAGTACGGGTGAACTACATTAATCCCTAGACAAGGAACTTTTAACCACACATTCTCATTTCTAGATCCACAATAATATTTAAAGAATACATATTCAACAACAAACAAACCAAGATTAAAAACAAGAAATAAACAAGGAGAAGGGGAATCCAAATCTGGTTTTGTATCGAGATTCCGCTCAAACATTTGGTTTCAACTCATTCTCTTCTTCCCGGTCTAGTTCTCCTTTCTTCTCAGCTATTTCACCCCTTCACATAAGCCAAATTGCTTAATTTCAACTTCAAACCCGTAGGTTGGCACTCTAGCCCCACATTCCCGCTACAGCGCTGCTCTTAATTGAGATTAGGGCAAGATTAATGGCACTGCAGCGCCATCATATTGGCGCTTCTACTCCAAAAGGTGGTAAGTGTACAGGCTGTAGCACCAAGAAGAAATAGCAATCAGTGGCCGAGACCGAGAACTGTGAGACCGAGCTAATGGCCCTATTTAATCCCAAAATTGTGCCGATTAACGATCCCCGAGATGAGGAACCCCGTCCTCGGACCCATGAGGATTTGTTGGAGGCATCCATTCACCCCACCATTGAGTTGAGAACTATCAGAATTGGTGCTAAGCTCAGCATAGCCCATCGAGAAGAACTCACTGATTTCCTCAGGAAAAACTACGACGTGTTCGCTTGGTCTCACAACTAACTTCTTGGGATTAACCCGGGTGTAGCTATGCACAGTCTCCACGCCGATCCCCATCATTCCCCTGTGAGATAGAAAAGAAAGAAATTCCACCCGGAGCGTCAGAAAATCATTAAGCAAGAAATTTACAAGTTAGTGAAATCGACCATGGTAGAGGAAGTCGAGTTCCTCGATTGGCTCTCCAATGTCTTCCTTGCCTCCAAAACTAGAAACAAATGACACCTCTACATGGAATACAAAGATCTCAACAAGGGGTGCCCCAGAGATTTCTTTCCTTTGTAGATGATAGATCTAGTCATAGATGCCACAGCAGGGTACCAGCTGTTAAGCTTCCTAGACGCCGGTGCTGGATATAATCAAATTCTTATGTTCCCCCCTGACAAGGGCAAAACCTCGTTCATCACGGACATGAGTACCTACTGCTACAAGGTTATGCCCTTCGGCCTCCGTAATGCCAGGGTGACCTATCAGAGGCTTGTGAATAACATGTTCAAGGAAGAGATCAGCTAGATAATGAAGGTTTACATAGATGACATGCTCGTAAAAATCACCAAGATATCCGACCACATCGTCTATCTCTAGAATTGCTTTAAGAAACTCTGAGCCTATCGTATGAAGTTGAACCCTACCAAGTGCATTTTTTGGGTCTTAGCGGTGAAGTTCCTGCGCTACATGGTCTCCCAGCATAGCAATAATGCCAACCCAGATCAATAATTCTCGGAATGGCCTCTCCACGGACAAAAATGGAAGTACAAATGCTCACCAGGAGGTTGGCCACCCTTAACTGCTTCATTTTGCGCTCCTCGTAGAAATGCCTCCTTATCTTTAAGATTTTATGGGGCAACGATCCAACCCCAGCTATGTGCCGAGATTAGATCCCATGCTGGTCTCAGGACAGTCAAGCTTTAAATGACGTTGCCATAAAAGAACACCCCTAACATGACATCTGGCATAAAGCCTGAAAAAGGAAAAGAAAAGGTGGATAAAATAGCTAAGTGACAAGTATTATTTGTCCAAAAACGGAGTACCGCCTGACGCGCCCCGATTTTCTGAAAAGGAAAGAATTTAAATAATAATTAATTTTAAGGAGATATGGGTTTTTAAAGCGTCGGGTTTCTCAAAAAATATAATTAGGCCATTTTTAAAAAAATAAGGAGTCACTACCTAGTATTGGGTTTAAATGGTGTGCTAGGTCATTGAATTTTAAGAAATCAATTTAAAAGGTCTAAGTAAAAATTTACTCCAAAAACATGGTCAAACCAAAGATCCATTTAAAGGCTCGGGGGTCGGTTACGCTAAGAAAATGTGTTAGACATCCCAAGACGCTCGTCCAAATGTTTTATTTTATTTTAAAATCATTTCCTTCTTATAAATTTTTTTTTTGTATTTTTCACAAATAAGGTGGGACAAGGTTTTGGATTTTTTGGAATGTTCCCCCGGTATAACCTCTTATCTAATATTAAGGATTCGACAAGGATGGTCCCTGGGGGGTTTTATGTATGTTTCTGAAAGATTTCTTTAATTTAAATTAGGTAAACTAAATTGATTAATGAGAGTAAAATATGAATGCAAAAACTAACATCTATATGAATTTATTTTTTGTGCAGAAGTGACTAAAAAAATTAAAGAATTTAATTTAAATGTGTCAATGCGAAACGATATGAATAACAGGAATCGAATATGGAAACACTACATGAATTAACGTGATTATGTGTGACAATAATTTAATTCATTTAATATAAAAAATAAGTGGTGTGCGTGTCATGACTAAATAAAAAAGTAGCATGGAAAAATAAAAAATAATAAAAGTATAAGTGGTGAAAGTGTCCTAAATATGCTGTTTAAATGATATAAAAATAAATATACTAAATGAATTAAAAATATTTATTTTAAGTTTGCCAAATTAATTTAAAGAAATCCTCATTTGAAATTTTCTCAAATTCTATGGATATGAGAATTGAATGAAGATTCGCGGAAACAATTTTGTAGAAATTAATCCTTCCGAAACTTAAACGAAATCCTACGAAAAATTTACCAATGGAAGAGATTTCATAAAACCATTCGGTTCTAAATTCCAATCGAGTCGGGGAATGAAAACGAGATCATGGAAAACTCTCCCACGATTTATCGAATCTTCGGATTCATCTTAAGGTTCGTAAGAGTTAATTTCTACAAATAAAAGATTTTATTATTTTTTTTTTGGATTTTTTTTTTTTTTTTTTTGATAACAAGAATAAATCAAAAGAATAAAAAATACAAAAACATAAATAATGAAAACATCATTCACCTAATGATTGGGGTTAAGTTTAAGCACGAGAAACCCACCCTGAAGTTTTCATCGGATTATCAAACAACTTTATTTTTTTGAGTTTTTCTTTATCAATTTGTAAACAAAATAAATAAAATAAAATAAAAATACAGAAAATAAAAAAATACACCGATATGGTGTCCTCATCTAAACGCTCAAAGATTCAGATTGAGAATGGGGAACTTCGTCCCGGCGTTTTTCATCGAGTCAACAGACTACTAAAAGGAATAAAGTTTGCAAGAATTTAAACTATGAAGATATTTAAATACACTGAAAAATAAAATAAAAATATACTTGTTCTAGGCCAAGAATCTCAATACTCGGGCTTTTTCTCTCTCGCAGATGGCTTCCTAAAAAGGTGTTTTGGAAATCACTCTTCTTGAGTGTGGCTCCTCTCAATTTTTGAATGTCCCCGAAAGATTTCTCTCTGATTTTTTTTTTTTTTTTTTTGTCTAAATTATGAAGAGGAGGGTCATATTTATAATAAGGATGGGGAGTGAAAAATCCTAGAAACCTTAGAAAACCTTAGTCCCAGTTCGACGAGAAAAATGAAACAAAACCTAAAAGGAAAGGGAAAAGGAAACATAATCCTATTTTGACAAGGAAACCTTGTCTTTTCTATTTTTTTTTTCTTTTTTCTTTTCTTTTTTCTCTAATTTTTTTTTTAAAATAAAAATAAAGTATAAATTTTTTGCGGGACGGTCAAAATGCCGTGTCTACACCGCCGAGATTGGGAAGAGTTGGGAGTTAGAGCTTTGGCACACCCCCAATCAACTTAGACAAAAGACAAAAGAGCAGGGTCAGGTCTGTCTTTGAGATGAGCCCAGGAAATCGAGCAAAAGGCTAAGCTTCGTGCTCAGGTGTCTTACCGAGCTCAGATTTCTTACCCATTCTAGCCATTGCCAAGATCAAGCCAGGATCAAAGCTCCGCCGACAAGCAAAGAAATCATTGCTGCCCCAAAGGGGACAACTCTCTAGAAACAAGCAAAAAATAAAAAGTTGAAGGAAATAATGCAAGTATTCAAAATACACCATGCAGATATGAAACGGGTCTTCATTCATTTAATTGTCATTATAATTGAAGGATCTCAAAGCCCATTACAAAACACCCTTGCAAGTCAAAGGGGCAGGAACACAAAGGAACAAAAAAAAAAGTAGTACAAGTACTAGAAATCTTCCAGGACTAAATTTGTTTTTGGGTTGAAGTGGAGAAGCATACTGGGCGGCAGTGGATGGGTCAACTTCATTTTCTACGACTTCAAACTTACCCTACCCGGCCTCGCATTCCCCTGCTTAGGTGCAGCTCCTCCTTCGAAGTCGGATAAGTCCATGTTGATCTCGTCAGCTGGGAAATTTGGATATTGGAGGCGCAGGTTACGGATAGTATACCTGTGGCCATCCTCCACCATCTCCATGGCCAACCTTATTCTCATTTTCTCGTAGGTAGGGGTGAGCTTCCACTCCTCCATGGCCTCCTCCTTCACCTTAGAAATTGATACGCGTTGTTGTTACTCCATCTTCTGCATCCTCTCCTTCAAGGCAGCGAGGTTACCCTCAAGCTTGCCAAGATGGGATTTGAGCTCATCCTTCTCGCCAGATAGCTTGGTCACCTTAGCCCTAAAGCCACTCTTACTTCTTATCAACTTGTTAGATTGTTTATGGAATTTCTTTAGCTAAGCCATGTGCTGCGCACGCTCATCTTTAAGATCTTTTACCCTCTTCAGGGCCAAATGGAAGCACATGGAAATAGAGGCAGCCTTGAAAAGTGTCTGCATGGAAAATGTGAAGGACTTAGCCAAAAATCAAATGCGAAGAAAAATCGAGAAGAATTTCAGTGCTATGAAGAGTCTTATCAACATAATTTCCTTTTGCAGCTCGGTAGTTATTTTCACGTCTAGCTTGGAGTCAATGTGCTCATGGTCCTGGGGTGGTGTGATGAGATGAACGAAACTTGGTGGCAGCTCGGGGATGTCCATGACCCTTTGATCAAGGGGGAGGCCTGTGTCCAGCAATGAGAAGGTCATAAGAGCATGAGTTGTGCTCTACTGGGGAGCGTCAGTTACTACCTCTAATTCTACAGGGACCTTTGAGATGACCCAATTCGCCCTGGATTTCTTCGGGCCTCAACCTCGACGTGTACCACCTTCTGTTTCCCCTTGTCTTGGACCTCCACGGCAGTGCTCTTCTTAATCGAGGATGGAGAGGCCAGCTCCGGCTAAGAGAGTGCATCCCTTCTCAGCATCGCCCTCGCCAATGCTGACGCTTCTCTCCTCGGCTATTTTTTCCTTGGTAACCCTTTCTTCGGTGTGATCTCCATTATTCCCGGAGCATCGTACGAGGAATTTTCGCGTTGCAATCGACTCTTCACCCTTGAAGACTCTATCTTGGGGAGCCCCTTCCTGGGGCCAAGATGTTTATCCCTTATCGGCAGCCTCATTCACTGTCTTCTCCCTCAGCATCATTTTCAGAACAGCTTAGTCTATCTCTGCCAAAGAAACACCAGGACTGTTAAGCGAGAAAAGAAAAGAAAAGCACTAAAAAATCCAAGTATTTGAAAAACTCCGAGAAGGGGAGGGAATTTACCGTTCTCGATTTTCAAGTAAATATCCGATATAGACAAGCCTGGGGCAATGTAAAAATGATAATCATATAGGATCGACTCTAACAGTTGCTCGACGTTGCTAAACTCCGTGTTGAGGATAATTTTCCTTTGCTGCTGGATTAAGGGGCTCGGTTGTACTTTCCTACCACTTACTTTCTTGAGAACTGCACGCAAGCAAATTTATTCTCACCCACAATACCCCACTCCCTCGAGATGGGGTTGACTCTCTTCTCCATTGGGCCAAACTCCTAACCAGTGCCTCCAAGAAAAAAGAATTGTGGCTTCCAGTTTTTTACGGAAGATTCCAAACCCTTAAGGAACTACTTCCTAGCAGCAACGTAGCACCAACCTTTCCCGGATGGCATTGACTTTGGGAAAAGGAAGGACCTAAAGATATCAATGGATGGTTTAATCCCCTCTACCTAGCAAATGACGTACGTAGCCACAAAGGCCCTCATGCAGTTCAGAGCAAACTGCGATAGACACAGCTAGTACTCCACGCAGAGGGACCTTACCCACTAGTGGATTGGGAACCTCAGGCCGCCATACAGATGATCCATATACACGGTAATGAATCCCTAAGGAGGAGTACAAGCCCTCTCCCCATGGAAGAGAAGAAGAATCTCCACCCTCTCTAGGAAGGTGAAGTTGCTTCGCGCCAAAGCGAGCACCTCAGCCATCAACCTTGACCTGACCCTCCAGATGAGGCTTTTTGGAGGGACGGAGCCACCACGAGCCATCTAGGGCTGAAGGACCTCCATCAAATTTTCTTCGAACCCAAATTCACTAGACAAACGCAAGCTAACCTCAACAGTAGGGGCACCAAAAGGCCAACACCACCACCCTCATCCGGGCAGCTAGAAGTTCCAGTTATTGGGACAGGATGCGATGGCTTTGTATCATTGGACGACCTTTCTCGTTTCTCCGGACATGGGGGTAACGCCAGGGTTGGGTGAACCCGCTAGAGCGGGAAAATCGACAGGGCCCATCCAAAGATAACAGACCCTGAAGAGGACCCTAAAGAAGACCCCGACAAAGAACAATAAGAAGAAGATGAAAAAGCAGAAGACATGGCGAGAAGAGAAAGAGTACCTACCGGGAAGGGGAAGATGCACCAGAAATCACTTAACTGTAAAAATGAGCTTAGGATACCCTTTTTATATAGGATCCATATCCAACTAAACCGTCACGAACGCTAACGGTTCAAATCGCCTAGAACAACGCATCGGTCAGAACCGTACAGACGCATGCCCTCCATCTGTTGGATGGGCAGGCGGCATGTCAAGGGAATTGAAGCGGCATGAACCTGATGGGACGTTCGTGTAACATTCACAGTCCTTTGGCAGGCTAAATCATTACCACTCTCGGGCCAATTGTTCCAATATTGGGACAACATATATCTCTTACTCTGGAAAAAAGGTATGTTCCCTACATGACACACCTCTAATGTCAAAAAAAAGGACGAGCATCTCGGAATACTCAATGGAAGGGCCATGTTATTAGAAAAAATGCAGGGCAGAGTCCCCGGTGCCTCGAGTTCCTTCTCAACACTAGGTCTTGGGGGGCAACTGATTAGTGTAAAAATGATCACTCACACGGAACCAATGAAAAATCTCCATGTGTCGACAACTCTCCAACAATGCCCATTCTAACCAAAGACAGTGTGTGAAGATTATGCCGGGCAGGGGCACATCTCAGTCCACGCTGGCCACCCCAAGACCCCGCCAACGGTGTCCACCGGGAAGGGCAGGTGAAGCCGTCGTTAAGATGGTGAACCTCTCCCTATCTTGGCATGATTCTCCATATCGGTACCACTCATCTCGAAAATCAACTCCACAAACTCCTCAACAAAACGCCCTTCTTCCCATCTCTAGCTATCCAAGAAGAGCAGGGGATAAAACTCCTTACACCGTGGGCCATAAGAAGAGCCCTTCTTGGGTCATAGGTCGATCCATTTCTCCATCACTGATAGTCGTCGCTAAGGTCCTCAGCGAAGGGCTAGAAAGCCCAGGCCCATGGACTTAAGCTCTCTACTCGCCCTCTCATTAGCTACGTGCGAAGGACGGGATGTTAATCCCTGCTTAAGCCCTTAATCCTCTAAAAACTAATCAATTCATTACTTATATAAAGGAGGGCATATCAATGCCCAAAGGTACACCAAATTTGCTCAGCTTTATCACTATAGAATATGTAAATCTTTTCCCTGAGCATTGATTCTCACTCCGGTGGAGACACACCGGGTCCATCCCAACAAGTCCTTTGTGCAGGTGACAAGTTGGAGCTCATCCCATCTTGGACCAATCCCTTCTCAGATCAAGACCCTCCTCAGATCAGAAGACCCCAAATTTTTCTCATTGCTCAGGATCCATCCCGAACCTCTCCATCTCCACTCTAGTAGAGAAAAAGTTCTTCAGACAAAAGTGTCCAGACCATACTGTTGCAGTCGGCCAAAATCTGACATCAACAGACCCAATAAGAGAATATCTCCATAGCCATTGTCACCAAATGGGAAGCAATTTGACAACGATCTCTTTGGGAATTCTGTGTCAGACTGGGGATTCAGACCCACTTTTCCTCTCTAGGACATCCTCAAGCCAACGGATAAGTGGAAGTGAGTAACCGCACTATCCTTCGTGGGCTCAAGACTAAACTGGATAAATCAAAGAGAAGATGGGTTGAAGACATGCATCCCATTATCTGGACATATCACACTATGGAAAGAACCCCCCCGGGAGAAACCCCTTTCGCAATAACCTTTGGATTAGAGGTCGTGATCCTTGCTCAGATTGGCATGCCCTCTCACTGGATGGCAGTGGTCTTTAGTCTGAATGAGAACGATGCATCCTTGGCCCTTAACCTTGATCTTATCAAGGAGAAGAAAGAATATGCCCATGTGCAACAAGCAACTTATCAGCAAACAACAACTAGATACTATGATAAAAGGGTCCGCCCATGGTCTTTTGACATTAGTGACCTTGTCCTCCGAAAAGTAACCCCAGCCACCAAGGATCAAACAATAGGCAAGTTAGTTCTGACTTGGGAAGAGCCATCTTACGTCACTCGCATTGCCCATCCGACTACCTATGAGTTGGAAATAGAAAAATGAGTCTACTTGAGACATCCCTGGAATGCAAAGCACCTAAAGCGCTACTACCCCAGAGAAGAAGCATTGTTGGACTTTTAAAAATTCCACTTTTGAAGCTTGTAATAAAACTACTCATAAATGAAAGGAATATTTGGTTCAACTTGTTCTTCATTCTTCAAATTTTGCAAAAAACGGAGAAGAACGGCCACTCGCCCTATCTCAGACGGGGATGAGCAGTCCTCCTCACAATCTCCAGAGTAAAAAGGCAGGATAAGTAGCCTTCCGTCCTATCTTGGACGAGAACGTGCAGCCCCCAGCCTTTTGCTTAAAGAAAATGGCATCCCAGCACACAGCGCCAAGTATAATCTCCAAGAAGAAATGGCATCTCGGCGCACAGCACCAAGTGTGATCTCTAAGAAAAAATGACATTCCGACGTACAACATTGAGGGTGATCTACAAGAAGGAGTCCATCCCAGTACATCCCGTCAAGTGTAAAACTGGACCCCCTACACAGGTCGGTAGTTTATGCCTAGGAGCCGACTACGATCATCCTCCAACAGTAGAACATCGATCAGGTCTAAGGGCCTGTAGCTAAGCATCCTACTCTTGACAACCAAGTTGAGCTCAAGCTATATAAAGGGACGATGCTCCTATAAGAACAATTTGGGATAACCTGAAAAGGTTGAGGAATGAGCCTCAATAAGGAAAACCCACCTATGATCGGCCACAGGGGGCCGACTAAAGGTCACCCCCTGGGGACTGTGAGGATCAGAAGCCATACAAGTACTACCCCTGGGCTAAACCCTACCACCCAAGTTTTGCTCGGATACTAGGCTTGGGGGGGGCAAGGAAGATGTGGATATGGTGAAACAACATAGAACGGTGGCTCAACCGAGAAGAAAGGCGAACCAAGAAGTAAAAAATATGATTTCTTCTCGGCGACTTGACTAAGAAAGTGCATGAGTGATAGGTGTAAATTTACCTATCTATTTCCAAACCGAATATTGTTAGTTTTCAAGTAAGTTTAGTACGTGTTTATTAAGTTTTAATATATTTTTATTCTTTTTGTATTAAAACAGATGTATGGGTGAAAAAGTATAAAATCGGAGCGCAAACGATCAATTCAGACAAAAAATGGTCAGAGAACAGTGAAAAAATAAGCAAAGAAGCAAGATTCTAAAAACAGCAGCCCATCGCCTAGGCGGTGACAATGTAGGATGTCACCAAGTCCACTGCCTAGGCAAACATTAAACCAACATACTCACCACCGTGGCAGTGAATCCCACCGCCACGGCAGTCAGCTCTGCACCAGAATAGATATTTTATTAAGATATTTTGCTTATTTAATCCCCTATCTTTTCATCTTCTCTTCCTTCACTCGGCCATAGGAGACCCCTTAGGGTTCCTATGATGGGTTCCTATGATATTAGAGAGTGTTTTGGGGGAGCTCAAGCAAATCCTAAGGGGAAGAACACAAAGCAACGAAGGAGAAGTGATCTTGGAATGCTCTTAGCGACAAATCTTCAGATTATAGCTAGTTTCTCTCTTCATCTCTTATCTTAGGATTATTGTTTGAGCATGTTTAGCCCATTTTACATTGTATAAATTATTAGGGCCATGAGCTAAACATGGATTGTCTTAGGGATTAACATATTATTTATACAAATGTAGTTTTGGTTGAATTTGTGCTTCGTTTATCGTTATTCCTTATAATTTCGATTGTGTTTCTGTGTTGTCTACGATTATATGCTAATTTAGATATATTGAGAATACGGAGTTTGACACTCAGGAGAGGTAACCCCGGATTCGGACTAGGGTAAACACAACACTACAATCTAACGACCCGGGAGGGCCTTAGAAAGTGTGTAATCGATGACGTTGGGGTGAGACTCATGTGACCTAGAGTAGTTAAGACGTTGAGAGGGATTTCAACGTTGACACGAAGTCATGTATTCTCCCGTCTCACACTCGAGAGAGGTGGTGAGAGAGTTTACGAACCGAGATTGTCGGATACACCGAACGCTATTAATGTTAGCTAAAACAAAATCAAACGCATTTAAGTAAATAAAGTTAATCCCTAGGCAATCTACTCCCCTAAACAATCTCAATATAGTACTTATAGTATAGTTAATTTAATTAGTATTTTAGTTTAGTATTAGTAATAATTAATTAAATTCTATTTTTATCATCTAGATAAAGTTAGGTTATGACAATCGCGATACTCGATAGTAATCTCAACCAATCTCTGTGGATACCATACCCGATCGAAAGGTCCATTATACTAAAACTTGATCCATACACTTTTGGTGAAAGTGACAATACTTAAATTGTGGCCACCAATGATCCTAGAAGAGGAAAATTGCGAATGTTTCAAGCAAAAATTGCAAACACCAGTATAGCAACCGTCCTCAGGTTATATCAGGCCCAGAGCTCTATGGCCTAGAAGGATACAGCCCCAATGAATCTCTTCAATCGACATACTGAGATAAGTTCAAATGAACATACTTCCAGGAATGGGCAGGACTGCCTGAGCCGAGCTCAGGCGTCCGTTCGGGATCAATTAAGAAGCTGAGATCAGACAGCAATCCGACCTCAACTATCTGCCGAGATCAAATCTCATGCTGGTCTCAGGACACTCTACAAACTTTAAACTATGTCGCCATAAATAAATACCCTTAACAGGATATTCGGCATGAAGCTTGAATGAGAAAAAAGGAAAATAAATAAAACGGCCAAGTGACAAGAATTGTCCATTCAAAATAGAGTACCGCCAAGATCAAGAAGAGTTGGGAAGTTAAATCTTTGGCACACATACCATCAACTTAGGCAAAGGACAAAATACGAACATAATAGAAAAATTTCAAAGTTTATGAAAACAACCGAGCAGGGCTCAGGTCCACTTTCGAGAGGAGCTCGGGTAATTCATCAACTGGAGGCTAAATTCTATGCTCAGGTATCTTACTAGTCTCAAATTCCTTACCCACTTCGGCTATTGTTGGGATAAGGCCAAGAACAAAGCTCCGCCGATGGACAGAGGAATCGATATTTCTTCAAATAGGGCAACCTCCAAAGAATGAACGAAAATTGAAGAAGTTAATGAAAATGATGCGAGTATTCAATATACATCGAGCAGAGACCAAAAGGGTCTTCATTCATATAACCTTTATTACAATTGATGGGTCCCAAGC
Organism: Eucommia ulmoides; assembly: GCA_016647705.1. Lineage (NCBI taxonomy): Eukaryota > Viridiplantae > Streptophyta > Magnoliopsida > Garryales > Eucommiaceae > Eucommia > Eucommia ulmoides. The sequence continues at coordinate 27,702,652 of CM028339.1, forward strand.
CCATTACAAAACTCCTTTGCGGGGCAAAGGGGCAGGGACACAAAGGAACCAAAACAAAAAGAGGTACGTGCGCTAGAAATTTTCTGGGACTGAATTTTTTGGGTTGAAGTAGAGCTGCCTACTGGGCGGTAGTGGAGGGGCCATTATCGTTTTCTCTAGCTTCGGGCTCACCCTGCCCGGCCTCAGCCTCACCTTGACTGACCTTAGCCTAGCCTTGTCCGGCCTCGATATTCTCTTGCACGGGTTCAGCCTCTCCCTCGAAGTTAGATAAGTCCATACCAATCTTGTCAGTTGAGAAATCCAGATATTGGCGGTGCAAGTTACGGATAGTATACCTGTGTCCATCATCCACCATCTCCATAGCTAGCTCTATTCTTATGTTCTCGTAGGTCGGGGTAAGCTTCCACTTCTCCACAACCTCCTCATCTACCTTAGCAATGGTTGCGCTCTATTGCTGCTCCATATTCTGTAACCTCACCCGCACGACAGCGAGGTCAACCTCAAGCTTGCCGAGCTGGGATTGGAGCTCCTTCTTCTCACCAAACAACTTGGTTACCTCAGTCCTGAAGCCGCTCTCACTTTTCATCAGCTTCTTAGATTGATTGTGAAATCTCTTCGACTGAGCTACGTGTTGCACATGCTTATCTTTAAGATCTTTCTCCCTCTTCAGGGCCAAATGGAAGTGTATAGACATGGAAGCAGTATTGAAAAGTGCCTACACAAAAAATGTCAAACACTTGGCCAAAAATAAAATGCAAAGGAGAATTGAGAAGAATTTCAGTGTTATAAAGAGACTTACCGACATAACGTTCTTCTGCAACTCAGTAATTATCTTCATGTCCAGCTTGGAGTCAATGTGCTTATGGTCCTGGGGCAGCGTGATGAGGTAGACTAAGCTTAACAGCAGCTCGAAGGAGGTCAAGATCATCTGATCAATGGGGAGGCCTGTGTCCGGCACCAAGAAAGTCGTAGAGGCATGGACTAAGCTCAGCTGAGGGACGTCAAATGTTGCCCCTCCTTCCATAAGGACCTCTGCGATGATCCTCTCCACCCTGGATTTCTTTGGGCCCTCAGCCTCGACATGTACCACCTTTCGCTTCCCTTTATCCTGGACCTCTCTGGTGACGCACTTCTCGACCGAGGACGGGAAGGCTAGCTCTAGCTGAGGGGGTGCTTCCCTTCTTGGCGTCGCCTTCGCCGACACTGATGCTTCTTTCCTCGATTGTTCTCTTCTTGTGTTCTTCTTCGCGGTGCAATCTCCACTCATCCCAAGGCCTCATACGAGGAACTATACATTACAGTCAACTCTCTGCCCTTTGAGACTCCCTCTTGAGGAGCCCCTTCCTATGGGTAGGATGCTTGTCCCTTCTCGACAGCCTCCTTCGCTGCCTTCTCCCTCATCATCCTTCTTAGAATAGCTTTGTCCATATCTGCCAAAGAAGCACCAGGACAGTTAAGCGAAGAAAGGAAAAAGAAATGCCAAAAAATTTCAGTATTTGAAAAATTCTGAGAAGGGGAGGGAATTTATCGTTCTCAATTTTTGGGTCAATGTCAAGTACCGGCAGACCTAAGGCGAGGTAAAAGTGATGATCGTAAATTGTCAACTTCAGCAAATGCTCAACGTTGTTAAATTCTGTGTTAAGGACAATATTCCTCTGTTGCTGAATAAAGAGACTCGGTCATAGCCTCCGTCCACTCACTTTCTCCAGAACTACACAGAAGAAAACGCAAGAGAGATGTCAAGTTACAAAATATTGCAAGACCAAAAACCGTTCGTAGACAAGTTAACTCTCATCTACGGTGCCCCACTTTCTCAGGATGGGATTGACTGTCTCTTCCTCCTACCAATGCCTCCAAGAAAAAAAAATTAGGGCTTCCAGCTTTTTACGGAAGATTCGAGACCCTTCAGGAACTATTTCCTAACAACAACGTAGCACCAACCCTTCCCAGAAGGCATTAACTTAGGGAAGAAGAAGGACTTGAAGAGATCAATGGACGGTTTAATCCTCTCTGCCCGAAAAATGACGTACATAGCCATGAAGGCCCTCATACAATTCGAAACAAGCTGCGACGGACATAACTGGTACTCCGCGCAGGGGGACCTTACCCACGGGTGGATCGGGAACCCCAGGCTACCATATAGATGCTCCATATACACGGTAGTGAAGCCCTGAAGGGGAGCGTCGGCCCTCTCCCCAAGAAGAGGAACACGAATCTTCACCCCCTCTAGGAAGGTGAAGTTACTCAAGGCCGATACGAACTCCTCAACCATTAACCATGACCTGACCCTCCAGATGATGCTTTTTGGAGGAACGGCGCCACTATGAGCCACCTGACGCTGGGTGGCTTCCGTCAAGTCTCTCTCGAACCCAACTTCTCTGGCTAAACCCAAGTTAATCTCAATAGTGAGACCACCAGACGGCCTAGAACCACCACCCTCATCGGGGCGACTAAATGTTCTAGCCGTCAAGATAAGGTATGATTACTCCTTACCACCAAAAGAACTTGCCCGTTCTACTAGGCAGGAGGTAATGCCAAGGTGAGGTGAACCCGCTGGAGCGAAGAGACCGATAGGGCCTGGCCAGAGATAACAAACCCCAAACCAGTTATGGGCCCAAAGGAAGACCCTGAAGAGGACCCCAACAAAGACCGAAAAGAAAAAGATGAAGAAGCAGAAGACATAGAGAGAAGAGAAATGATATCTATCGGGAAGGGGAAGGTGTTCTAGAAATTGCTCAAGTGTAAAAATGAGCTTGGGATACCCCATTTATATAGGGGCCATGTCCTACTGAACTGTCGCAAAGACAGACAGTTCAAATTGCTTGGATCAGCGTGTTGTTCAAAGTTATACAAACGCATGTCTGCCATCTGTCGGTTGAGGAGGCGGCGTCAAGGAAATCAAAGACAATGCTTGACAAGTCTAAGCCTGTGGGTTGAGGACCTCTATCCCGTTCTTTAGGCATATCATACAATGGCCAGAACCCCAACAGGAGAAACACCCTTTGCAATGACATTTGGGTCCCAGGCTGTTATCCCAGTTGAGATCGGTGTGCTATCACCAAGAACGTTGATCTCCTTTAACCAAACCAAGAACAAAACAACACTGGAATTAAACCAGGATCTCCTGGAAAAGAAAAGAGAAAGGGCTCGGATACATTAGGCTATTTATCAACAAAAAGAAGTAAGGTACTACAATAGAAGGGTTCGACCTCGTTCTTTCAACGTTAGTAACCTTGTCCTCAAAAAGGTCACTCTGGCCACAAAAGATCAAAATGCTTAGTAGCTAACTCCCAACTGGGAAAGACCGTACAAAGTCACTTGTATAGCTCGGCCCGATACCTACGAGCTCAAAACTAAAGAGGGGGTACCCCTGAGACACCCTTGGAACGTCGAGCACCTAAAACATTATTTTCGCAAGGAAGAGACATCAATGAAAATAATATAAGTTTCAAGTTCAGAAATATGTAATGATATTTTCTATCAATGAAAAGGTATTCAGTCATATTTGTTCTCGGCTCCTAAAAATCTACAAAAGCGGCATCCCGGCATAAACCGCCAAGGGTGATAACCAAATTCCCCGCCAGGTCGATAATCCATACCCGGGGATCGATTACTGTCATCTACAAAAGAGGGACATTGATCAGATCTAAGGACATGCAACTAAGCATCTACCCCCTCACAACTGATCACGGTCAGGCGATTTACCAGGATGACGCTACTGCATGGACTAACTTGAGATAACTTGAAAAAGCTCAGACATAGGCCTAACTACGGAGAAATCACCTATCACCGGCCACAGGAATCCACCAACGTCTTGAGATCATGTTGACCAAGAAGGCCTAACTCAGGTCGGACACCCTTACCAGTTAACCGACTACCCGAGCACGGTCGTACCGAGCTCGTGTTGTCGGCTAGAGGAAAGAATAACTAAGGATGGTAAAGGCTGAAAGACCAAGTTGATTCATGAACATCTGAGTGAGATCTTTTTCTTCTCAATGTAATACCTCTGACTAGAGGATAATTGTTCTCGGTGTTGCACTTGATTTAGGTTTAATATTTCTCGGTATTGTGATCTAAACAGACTTAAGTCTAATTTATAATTAAAATTTTGTTCGGTGTTTAAAGATTAAGGCCGGTGTGATCATACGCTTGCTTCTTAAAATTGCAAAAGGAATTAAGCGATTGAGTTCTTCCAAATTCTCCCAAATAATTAACAATTACCGATTTGAGTCCTGATGGCGAACTCAATTAATTGAGGCCAATTAGTTAAGTGATAAAGTTTTTCGGAATCAGTGATGAAGATTGATAAAGTTTCCAAAAGTTCTTCCAAGTGATTAAAAGTGATTGACTAGAGTTCTGACATTGAGGTCGGTTAATAAAGGTCGTTATATTTGGGCAGGTCCTAGTTACTATTGTAAGACATTCAAGTGGCAAATTTAAACATACACAAAGCGACGAAAGTAGACCAACTAGACAAAAGTACCAAACAAAGAAAGAATTACCAGGTAAATAGAAAGTTTCATTACTTCAAAAAATTGTATTTACATTGTGAGGTTCTAAGCCCAATACAACAACCCAATCTAAGCAAAAAAATAAATAAATAAATAAATAAATATATATATATATATATATATATATATATATATATAAAACTACAAAAGATGGATTGCTTAGTTGATTGTTGAAGTCATTAGGTCGGCCCAGCTTGAGCTTTTTCGTCCCTACCAGCCTCAGCTTTGGCATTGGTGCTCGACACAGCTTGACCTCCCTGAGTGCCCCCGTCCTCCTCCTCAAAGTCAAAAAACTCCATTTGAATTAATTGATAGAGGATTTGGGGGAACTAGCGTCGGAGAGAACGAATAGTGGCGTTGTGACAGTCCTTCATTATGTCGGCCCTTATGCTGATCTGGAGGTTCTTGAAATCTTGGATGGCCTTCCATATGCTCACGGCCTTTCGCTTAGCCTGGGTAACGACCTCTCTCTTCTGTTCCTCAGCAGTGCCCAGTCAATCCATCATCTCGGCCAGGTCATTCTTCTACTTTCCGGCTAGGTTGCGCATTTGCTCATTCTCACATCAGTAAGGACCTTGTCCATCTCGTTTCTACGGTTCAGATAGAGGCCTACCTCGATTTCCTTGAATAGGTTCTGCATTCAAGAAAAAAAAAGTTGTTATTAAAAGTAAATAAAATTCTAAGACAGAAAAACGTGTCGAGATGAGAACGTAACGCTAGAGCATCCTTATACAGTTCGGTGACCAACTTCACATCAATCTTGGAAGTGATCTTCTGTTGATCTTTAGGAGGGGTGATTTTATGAATGAAGACGGGAGAAGCTCGGGAGCGTCCAGGATGCACTGACCTAGCTTCAAGCCAATATCGATCACGGAGAATAACCTACTCTACTCTCTGGATTATGGTTGCTTATCCTTCTCGCTCATTTTTTACCTTGGCTCGATCTCAGCCTCTGTCACCTTCCTCTTACCCTTGTCTCTTTTCACGGCAAGGGCCGGGCTATCCCTATCAACCAGAATTGGGGGGATCGCTTGAACAGGGGTCGCTCTCTCGGGCGTTAGCCTCTCCGTGGTGTTGTGAGGCATGGTTCGGACCAAGGTGGGCTTCCCCTATCAGGCCCCCTCCCCGGGCTGAACTATCTGTTGGGAGCCAACACCCGCGGCAGCCTCTTAGGTCTGTCTCTCATTCGCGAGCCTCCTCATCGCAACTCGATCTATTATTGTAAAAAAATATGCAGTCAAAACAAGTGAAAAAGTACTAGTAGCTAGAATAAACCGAGAAGAATCAAAAGACTTATTGTTAGTGGAAGACTCGCTGAAAACGGGAATTGGCAGAGAAGGGTCACTCCAAAAAAATAAGTCGTACAAGATCGACTTGATCAGCTCTTTGATGTGGGTGAAGACCATCTTTAGTACCCGGCCTCTGTCCTCGGTAAGTTCCAGGCTGAGAATATTTTTCTTGTTTGATCTCTCTGGTTCTGTGAAGACAAGAAGAAAGAAAACAAAGTCAGGAAGTTATACTGAGCAGAAGGGTTAACAGCAAAGACCGGGTCAGGTACTCACCCACTTTCCCCTAGTGCCTCTGGATGGGTTAGTCCATGTCCTCACCCGAGCCGAACTACCATTTGGTTCCTCCGATAAAGAAGAATATAGGTTTCCAGCCCTTGATCGACTGGTCATAGCCACCCAGAAATTGTTGCCGAGCAGCTATATAGCACCACCCTTAACCTCCGAGCATATACGTAGCAAAAAATAGAGCCTAGAAGATATCAAGGGATGTATTAAGCCCCTCAACACAAAAGATGATATGGGAAACCACAACCATCCTTATGTTGTTGGGAGAAAGCTATGACAGACACAACCCAAGCTCCCAATAAATGGCCCAGACCCACAGATAAATGGAAAACCCCAGGTTAGCCAAAAGTTAGTCCATGTACATGGTAGTGTATCCCTCCAAAGATGCACAGGCACGATCCTCAGGCCAGGGGACAATCAATTTTACCAATCTAGAGAAGGCGTACTTGGACCTAACCTTTCTCACCTCTTTCTCCATCACATTAGACTATATACTCCAGATCGACTGTTTGGAGGGATCCGATAAGGAGGTCGGTCAGGGTTGACATTGGCCGGAATACCCTGACCAGACAACGTAGAGGGGGAGAGAGCCTCCAAGGTAGTTAAATCTTCTTAACCAAGCTCGTCAGCGGGACCCAAACCGAGCTCAGCTGCAGCATATCTAGAGGAGTTTGCCCCTCCTTGGAATCTGGATCAACTGGCTCTGTTAGTCTTAATGGATGGCTGAGAAGGTTTCGCTCTGCTGGACTCGTTAGTCCTGCTGGACGATGAGGACATCCAGTCGACTTCTTCTAGAGGCGAGTTGAGCTCAATCTATTGGATGTGGGATACCAAACGAGTCCACTCAGAAGAGCAGGACTTCGACGGGCTGTATCCAAGAAAGAAAGAAGAAGCAGACATAAAGAAAAAAGTACCATAACCGAGAAAAAATTGAGCGCTCAAAAAACTCTGGTGCGAAGAAATGGATGAGAAATGGGGTGTTATTTATAAGCGCCTTGTCCAACCGAACCGTCGTGTAATCGGAAGTCGACAGCGTACCGATTCTCGCACCTATTAGAAGGTGCAGGCCACGTGTCACGTATCGGGAAAGTTACAGTAAGGCTCTTCTCCTCCACCAAGTAGAATATCACTGAGAGAGAAGGCCTATTTTTTATCAAGACCCAAGCAAAACAGAACCCCTAGCATCTTGTATACCACATCAACACTAAAGGCTGGGGGGCAACTGATGAGGGGACAAATTGACCACCTCCAAGTCATTCCACCTAAGCATGCCACATAGACCAAACGAATGACACGTCATAAGGCATCAACGGTGTAGGTGTCAAGAACTACGTTTTTGGTCGACAAAATCCCTAGACCAACCTTCCCAACTTAGCCAATTCAAGTCAGTCAATATCGACACTTAGACAGTTACGCCCATAAATCTTCTACAATTAAGTGATGTTCAGCCGACGATACCCTGGTCGATGTACCCACCTCAGCTCCGTACTCGCGTCTAGGCCGATTCATCCCCTTCATTAGCAGAACGATCCATGGATTTCTCCACCAACACCAAAAAGCCCAGGCCCATGGCTCTAATCCCTTCACGTGCCCTTTTTCTCCACTACGCGCCGTGTTAAGGTTGATAACCGAGCTTAAGGCCCTTAATCTCCAAAACATTAATCAGATTTTCTCCTATAAAAGGAAAGGTGAATAGTGACGAATGAGGTAATCGCCTTTAGAATATTCAAAGTATTCCAATAATTTTACCCCCCGAGCTCTTACTCTCACGCTGGAAGGGCTTCATTGGGCACAACCCTTATAGGTCCTGTGCAGGTACGCTCTTGGAGTTCAGACCGGACAGCACCCAGGTTAGCTCGATAGAGTGCAGATGTAAAGGCTAAAAGACCATAAAGAATTGCCCTTCATCGAAGAACAATCTCCAGATCACCAACAACTCTCCACACGGATTCTGACTGTACCATACTGTAGGTGTAAACCGTTTTCCGACACCAACATGTCTTAAACCTACCTTACACGTGATAGGGGTTAAATTAGTTAAAATGAGTCAAGTAGCTTAAATTTTTAGTAAATTGATTGTAAACAAAATTTGAGAAACAAGTCAAAATAGTCAATTGATTAGGAGAACCAGTGGACTGGTCAATTCAAGGACTAAAAACATTATTTTCTTAATAACTCGCTAAAATAAACATCAACAAACAAACTCATTTTGTGAACGTTCACAATAGATTAAATTCATGAATATTGTATCATCTTAATCTACATTTCATTCTCTTCATTTTGATATCCATACTGATTATTTTTTAGTGGAAAAAAAAAAAAAATACTAATGCAAATTAAAAATAGTTTACAATTAGTTGAAAGATCTTAACAAAAATTCAAAACTATAATTGATATTTCCTAAATGAACGAATGAACAAATTATTTAGGACAAAAAAAATGTTGTTTTTTAAGATTGTATCATGCAAAGTGTGAATAATAAAATTTCACTAATAAACATTCAGTAACAAATGTTCAATACTGAACATTGAATAATGAACATTCACTAACGACTGCCAATTATTTGAGTACTATTCAATAATGAAAGTTCACTTATGAACATTAAGAAAAATAACAAAAACAAATCTTGACCAAAAATAGTTAATATAGGTGGCAAAATGTAGATAATAGAATTTAGATTATTTTGATACATCGTTTTTGTAATATAAATAATTTGAACGTTCACGAAACTAATTCTTTTGTATGTCATTCTCTATCATTAATGATGTTTATTAAGAAAAATGACGTGTGACTACTGGAGTGGACATAATGTCATAAATTTTAAATTATATGAAATTTTATGGATAAAAACTTGAGGGCCATTCGGTGAAAATTTTGTGAGGATTAAAACATTATTATAGAGGACAAAGGTTTTTCTAGAATTTAATCTCTTTTTGGGGACTATTCAATATATAAATAAATAAGAAGTGGAAGATTTGAGTACGTCTCCATTGAGATGGAGAGAGAAAAGGGTAAAGTTCACCTATTTTTGTCTTTTAAAATATTTTGAAAATGTCCCAAAAAAAATGGATATTGCGCTAATTTTTGAATCTAATATCTAACAGTGCCTCTAGAAAACATATTCTATAAAAGTATAATCTTTCCTAATTTATTAAACAAAACATAAAATATAAAAACAAAGAAAATAAGAAGAAAAATATAAGTTAATGAAGTTTAGATTGTTTTGAGTTAAAAAATGAAAATTGAATGAGAGAAAAATAAAGAATTTACACGATTGCCTGCAAAAATACTAAAATTTTAAAAGAATAGAAGGTTGTGAAAAATGGAAAAAAAAAAGAACCCAGTATTTCCTAAAATTGTGGAATTCGTTCAAAAAATATTGATGAGAGTATTTTTTGCCACCTCTGAATCAGCATTTGGGATTCAGTCATGTGTCCGTCCTCGTAGTGACAGAGACGCATTCCGGAATTCTCAACGTCATGCTGGAGCATACCTCAACCACGACTCCTCCCTAGAATCTCATTTGCACCCAGGGAGGAGGGAGGAGCCCTGCAGGGATGTGCCGCTCTGAGCTCTACGTCATGCCCTGGACAATCAATTTCGGGGACTCAGTCTTTCACCTCGACCAACTCCCTTTCCAGCTTATTTCTTCTCCAAGACTCCACGAATCTCCGCTCTCCTCTACCAGCTTACCATCACAGGCCTGGCAAAGACACGTGGGCTTCGCCAAATAGGCCCAAAAGCCCAAGCCCAACAATTATCTCCTAAACGCCCCAAATTATTGGCTAAACACAGGATTTTGACTAATTAACTGTGTTTAGGCCCGACTAATTATCTCCAACTCCTATATATATCGGGGGCTATGCAAGCCCAAGAGCACCAATTGCCACGCCAAAGGGGCTTCACCGAGACAAATCACAGTCTGAGCCTTCTGCATGTACACTCCCTGAAGAGCAGAACTCTAAACGTAGCAGGTCAGTCCTCCTAGGACCCAACACAGTTCACGTGAATAATTTTCAACCGACGACTCCACTTCCGTAAAAGGACCCACCTGTCATTCGACTGGACCATACTCGAGATATGTACCAATTTTACGCATCAACAAATATATAATTTGATGTTTTATAATAAAGATATAGATGTATAAAAAATCATCTTTCATGAAAATAAGCATGGCAAAAGATTGGGAGGGGTTGTAAATTAGCCAAGTATTATTTGATGTTTTATAATAAAGATATAGATGTATAAAAAATCATCTTTCATGAAAATAAGCATGGCAAAAGATTGGGAGGGGTTGTAAATGAGCCAAGTATTAACTGTGTACGTTAGGATCACTTAGGTGGCGTTTGATAACCATTTATGTTCACATCCCAGCAGTGGAATGAGAATGGGATGAGATAAGATGAGAATTATGTTTCCTTCTTAGGAGTAGAATCGCGTTTAGTAACGATAATTTTTTATTTTTTTTTGGAAATAAAATCGCGTTTAGTAATGATTTTATCTTAAAATAAAATAAAAATAAATAAATAAAAAATTATTTTGAAAACATTTTTTTTTTTTTTTGGCAGCGGTAGGTGATAGACTGCGGAGCCGAAAGTTGTCAAACGGTGGCCGACCGGCGATAACGGAGGTGACCGGCGACGGTTGCCGAAGACGGCTTCTGGCGGCGGACGGCGTATGAACAGTGGCGGTGATTTTTGAGAATGGGATAGAAATTTCTGGTATGAAAACGGTTACCAAACGGGGCCTTATTTTCCTTCTTATTTGAGTTCGAACCAAATCTAAAATCTTATGTTCAAACTTGATTTGTTTAATAATTGAATTGTTCGCAAGGTTAATCAAGTATTTTTAAAAAAATATATATATATTTATTGATTAAATTTTATTCCTTACAAACTATATAAATAATATATATTTTTTAGTAAAACTAATTATTTATAATGGCTTCATAAAAATTTATCTACAAAATTCAAATATTTAATTTACTAGCCATGAATCAATTTAAATTTACAAATAATCAACCTATTATAATAATTAAATATATTAAATAGACATTTATAAAATTAAAATTAAATTAAATTCAGCTCTGGAACAATTTGATGTATAGAACTGTACCATTAAAAACATAGATTCTTAATATGATAAAATATTTTAATTTATATTATTCAAATTGTTCTCGAACACAAGTCAAACTCGAACCTATTATGATTCTTTATTTAATAAACGAGTTTAATTAAAAACTTGAACAATTAAATGAACGAGTTTCGTACGAGTTATTATCCAGCCGAGCTTGAGTATTTCACAAACAGCCTGGCTTGGTTCGTTAATATTGGGTCATACCTCGTCCATTTTCAATGGAGTGGTACCTGTTACGCCATTTCCAATTACACATGAATCTGGGCGAAAAAACCACACACCAGAGCGTGGGAGGGAACACCTGCCACGTTTCAGCGAAAACACCTTCAACTTTATTCTCAACACCACACAATTTTTATCAGCAAAAGAAATATAAATAAAATGCCTTTGGCTTTTGGATAATCCGAACTTATATCAGTCAGCCTCCATCGTGAGGTAGCATTCTGTGGCCATTAAACTACACACACTTGACTAAAAGAAAATAAACTCAAAACACACAAAATTTTGAAGGTGGGACCAAGTCCCCACATTTTTGAAGTGCTTCCCATTGTTTTCCTCCACGTAATAACTCTCACAATATATGCAGCCATTCCTTTTTCCACTCTGTCTCTCTCTCTCTCTCTTCAAGTGGTTCAGTTTTTCTTTTTTTCCTTTTTTTGTGGCATCAATACCTGTTACGAGTTGTGGAAATAAATGCTGAGGATAACCGTTGGTCTTCCTCTGGTTCCATCTCACGGTCAAGTGAAGAGAGATGGCGGCGGCTACTCATGGGTAATTCCATGTGACAGAGCCCGGAAATCATGTCAGATGATTACTTCCAGAGCACTGAAAGATGAGATGAATGGAGGCACAAGCCAGAGCTGGGACCCTGGGTTGGAAATCGAGGTCCCTTTTGAACAAAGACCGGTATGTTGACCTTTAGAGCAGCATTTGGCAGCACAAAATTGAAGCTCTAGAATTGAAATTAGAAGTGGAAATGAAAGCGTATAAATTTTTCCATGCCTTCATTTCTAATTCCAAATGCTACCCCAAGAGTATTTTTATGAAAAGCTGGAATTTTTTCAATGGGTTGGTTTGGATAACAGAGATTTGGTTCTCTCTCCTTCTCTCTCTCTAACAGGTGAATGAATACTCATCTCTGAAAGACGAAGCTTTGTACTCGTGGGGCGAACTAAGTCCAGTGTCCTTTTTCCAACGTCTTGGAGGCCTCTGGTTGGTCACTTTCACTGCTCTGGGAGTGCCTGTTGCAGCTGCAAGTTTTAATCCTTCAAAGGTAAAAATAAAATGAATTCTCTGTCAAGACATGAATATACTTGGGGATTAACTGATATTTGCATTTCCAAGCTCAGAATTAATGTCATGTTGGAATTCAAAATGAACACACGTAAAAAGTCCAATAATTCACATAAGGTAGTGTTTGGAAATGAACGCATACAAATTTTCAGATTTTTACATGCTTCATTTCTAATTCCAATTCCGAAGCTCCAATTCTATACAACCAAACACTACACAAGTTCAATTCGAATTCCAATTATTTGGTTTCAATAGTCCACATACATCATCTATATAAAATTCTCTTAAAACAAACAGTGTCACGTTTACAAGGTACCAGTCATGAAGAGCTACTCTAGTCCATGCATGATGTGCTTTTCTTCTCAAGACAAATTATTTTCAGTCTCATAAATTGGTGAATCTCACATCGCTTATGTTATCTGATCCTGAACTATATATAAAGTCTATAGCAATCTTCCTCTTTGGGTGTGTTGAGTCCCACATCAATATCGGGTCCCTCGATATCCGCTTGTAGTGGTTTGTCAAAGTCCACCCTGAGCATGAGGGGGTGTGTTAAATTCCACATTCATGTTGGACCCCCCGATATCGGTTCGTAATAGTTCGTCTAAATCCACCATACGCGTGAGGGGACATGTTGAATCCCACATCGCTTGTGTTACCTGATTCTGAGCTATATATAAGGTCTAGGGCAATCCTCCTCTTTCAAGATGTCTTTTGAGAGAGTTAGGCCCATTGAGTTGGTACATAAATATTTCAAAGCCAGCAAATAATGTGAAGGATACTTGCACTAGCCAGCCAGAATGCACATCTTAATTTGCTGAAAGCATAAAAGATCTAACGAAGAAAGAGCTAGATATTATTCATTTATTTTCTCTCTTTTTTTCATTTTTCAACGTTTTTCATCTGCTATTATTCAACATAAACTAAATCTACCAACTGCTGCAGGAACCATTACGATTCGTGCTAGCTGCTGGAACAGGAACTCTCTTTATTGTTGCACTAATTGTCCTAAGGATTTATCTGGTATATCTCTTTGTTAATGACACTCTTTAAGAAGTGTACGAATCATTTTTTGAAAAGCCATCATAGTAGCTCCTTTCAAGAGAAATAATTTAATATTGGTGCAAACTACATAATCAGTGCAAAAGTTTCCAATGCTTAAACATACAAAGTAGTTAAAACTCAATAATCCTGCTTTCATGGCTATGTTACCGCAACTTACATTTGGCATTTATAATGTAATAGGGATGGAGTTACGTTGGTGACAGACTTTTATCCGCGGTGGTGCCTTATGAAGAGAGTGGATGGTACGATGGACAAATGTGGGTAAAGCCGCCAGAGGTTAGCGCAATATTCATCTATACTATCTCTAAGGAGAATAATAACAGAAATATGACAAGAGGGGCATAAAGCTTAGTCAATTATGATGCACAGTGATAAAGATAACTATTTTCTCAATTGTTACCTCTACCGATGCGCTCTCTTCAGCTAGACCAATTGATTTGGCAGCAAAGTCTCGTGTAGTTGTGGAACATTAAGACATAGGGTTGCCCCAGTGTATTGAGTCTTCAATTGAGATCTATAAAGCAAGAGATTGAATATTTAATACCTGCCTCCGGATAAGAATTCTTTATGGGGTGATAAGAGAAACAGTATTACTTCCTCCAGTTGAACAAAGTCTACTGCTTGAATATTCATTTGTAATTAAATAGAGCAACTACAGCAAAGGTAAGACCATAAGACAATACCATTCTGTTCTACTAGGTGGACTCGCAAATAGAGTCACGCATTTACTTGTATCAAGCTATTCTCGGTTGGTATAGCTTTGACCCTTCTGCTAGGAACTTACGATTTCCCTCTTCCCTTGCAGATCCTCGCTCGTGATAGATTATTGGGCTCATATAAGGTACCAACTACGAATGATGTTTATCTCCACTAAAAGGATAACTGCCACACAACATCACTTGCAACAATAATTGCACACACATGCTCCTAAATGGAAATGGAGAATCACCTTTTATGCCTGAGAATCCTACACTACATAAATCTCAACATATCTGTTTTCTTGTATTCAGAAAAATGTTGTCAGCGTATTTATGAGTCTGAAAAACTATTGACACTTGTGTATCTAGGTCAAGCCAGTAATCAAGTTGCTGAAACAAACACTAGTGGGAACAGGGGCATTACTAGTTACGGCTGTCTTCTTGTTTATCTTTGCCACGCCTGTGGAGGATTTCTTCCAGAAAAATTTCGCCATAAACGAGAATTCATCCAATGTTTTTGGTTCAAAATTCAACTTAAGGTATTAATGCAAACAAATTGATATTCAAATTGTATATCATTTGAAATGCACTTGTGTGACTTTATTTTGCTCTTAAATACTATAGAAAAGAGGAGCTGCTAAGACTGCCAGTTGAAGTAAACTCTGACGACAATCTAGCAGCAGCAGCTGCTGAGGCTGCTGATGGAAGGCCAGTCTACTGTACAGATAGGTATTATCGTGCATTAGCAGGCGGACAATACTGCAGATGGGAGGACCTTCTCAAGTAAATGAAGGAAGAGAACACATATTGCTTTCACTTTTTGATAGTTTATAATTTATAATGTGTATTCACTGGATTAACAATCCAGTTCAGAACTTCGTGATTTTATTTTATTTTTTAATATAGATGATTTAAATTATCAAAAGTTTGCAAAAGGACTTCAAATTGTAAACGTTTAATGCATACATTGATAATTTGTTATGTTAGTGTATCATTTCTTGTTGCCAGTCACCAACAGGCCACAAGAAATGTTACAGTGACCACTATTATATGACACGGACACATAAAAATGTGAAACCATGAAGTACAACCTAAAGTATCTGATTAAAGGATCACGTGGTTAAAGATTGGCAATGGTGGTCCCTTTTTGTCAATAAGAAATTGTATACAACAAGTGTAAAGAAGGACTAACCTATTTAATAAGAGAAGATCAATAATCTTTAAGGTAATTCCCATTATCAGGCTTATAACTATTAGGCAGTGATCCATTTTTTCCCTTCTAATCTCTCCTTGATGGAATCAAGAGTCCCTTTGCATCATTTGCCTTTCTATCTTCTCAAACACCTATAATTTACATTATCAGAGCAGCTGGTATTTGGTGCAGAGGAATGACAGAAATGACTCAGATTGTTCCAGAGTATACCAAGACCAAGAGCGGTCATTATGGATCAGTATGGCAGCATATAAATTGACATCTTGATCTTCCTCAATATGTCATTAGAATTATCATTATGAAATCTTTAAACATTGCACAAGATGTCTGGTTCTGGTACATTCCAAAGAGCAAGTTTCATGAATCATAGATTGCCCCAGATTGTCCAGATGCTATTGCATGTGCCATTCAGTTTTCCGTAGACCACGAAAAATCAGTTTCTAATAGTTAGACCTTAGCAATTAAGCAGTCCCCAAGCCAGATATGAGCACTTACCATGCTAGAAAGCCCAAAATTTGTCTGTCCTATACAAGTTTCTTGCACCATCTCAGAATTCTAAACAACTGGGTTTCAACAATGTCCCTTGTGGTTTTTTTCCTCCTCTTTGCATCTTCCATATCTAAAGTTCTATAGGCAAGAGCCAGTAAGTACATTGCTGGGTGAAGCCTCCTGCACCGGTTACATATAAGAAACATAAAGTGCAGTCACTAAATATGAAGCAAATACTGAAATTTCAAATTTTATTCTGCATTCTTCAAAAAATAAATCCATGACGTAAAAAGATGGAGGAAAATAGATTTAGAGGAATCACAAGTCTTCAAGGATACGGAGAACCTCGTACCCATTGGTTCTACTCATCATCTAAACCTTTCGTCCTGATGAGACATAACATAGTTAAGAACCAATTAAAAATTGTTATGACAAAATAGAAGATGCAGCTCTTTAGCTTGCATCAATTATCTGTTCGGAGCATTTAAATCATATTAGTAGAAACTGCTAACATCGACCATCGTTAGATTTCAATGCACATACTTAAGATATCTGGAGCTTGTATTAGTAGGTAAAAAAAACTGGCATAAGAAATAGCATAACCACAGGTATCTTACCGATGGTTAACAACTCAAACTCCAACCAACAAAAAGATTGTAGAATATTGAGGAAGGACTTATTATTGTCAAGCTCATACAAAAAGGACTTACTTGTCGAATTGGTTGTTTGCCTCAAATCCATCCCAATACCTTTGAGCTGGGACAGTCCGACCCTTCTTGTCCCCGCCAAATGTTTCCACATACCAACCTCCAATGTCATGCATGCCACATCGAGGCTCAAACAGCCAAAATCTGTTGAGACAAATTAAGCAAGTTTGAATCGTCATAAAGTATTTAGAAGGGGGATTAAAAAGGGCTTAAAGTCAGAATATGCGATAAGATATTTCATGGTGTCCTTGAAGATGAGGCGTATTGACGTATAAGCATTAATTAGTAGCATGTTAACAAAAATCTCATCTTCAAACTGAGTAGTTCTTCATACTTGGTCAAAAACTGAATCCACAGCATAGAGACTCCTAAACCCTTTTCAGCCATATCTCATATGACACTACTTATATTCTTAAAAAGTGTCTTTTATCGAATTCGCTCTTCATAAAACAAAACATCAGTAAATTTTCTGAGGGAAGCACAAGACTGGGTCAATGACGTTCGCCGCAGGCGATTGGATGGGGATCCCGCTTGGCAATTGGATGAAGGCCCTGCTTATGGGGTCAGGATAGATTGGGATTCAAGCGATCTCATAACAAATGGACTAACATTTTCGATAAATACGAGACATCTAAGTCAGACAAGTAAAGATATCTATTCATTCATAAGAGAAGGACGACGACACATGAACTGGAGAAAAGATTGGGTTGATGATAAATATATCAATCGGTCCAACACGAATTGAAATAAAAGTCGGTTTGACAAGAAGCTTTTGAAAACACAGTGCACCCAGGTAAATAAGGAACGATATGAATACAGAGGTTAAACGAGCATCCCACACCCAAAAGGTGCCCCACATAGGTCTTCCCCGAAACCCCCTAGTCACTAAGGTAAACAACGTAGAAAAAACACACCCATTTTTGTACCCATTCCGGAAGAGCGAAGAAAAAGGGTATGTTTTGTTAATAGAAACAAGAAAGTGTTTATAGCCGTTCAATATAAACAAGAATACTCATCCGAGCCACAAGAATATGTACATAAGGAATATGAGAATTTCCACCTTGTTGAAGATCTTGGATGTTTGTTTTTCGTATCCTCATCCAAGCTTTGACTAAGATATCAAAGCATCCCCTCTAAATACCCAACAAAAATTGAGCGGTGGCTGCACTGGCTAGTAACATCTATCAGATAACAAGCTGATACAGAAAGGCTACTAAACTATGATAAGCATAAGAGCTCGCTTACCCGCTTCTCCAAATGAGGTAAGAGAGGAGGCAAAATGATGGAATGCAAAGGGAGATAAAGTGAAAGAGGATATACAATGTGAGGGTACAAGAAATTCCACCTTACTTTTGTTTTCATGGCTTTTAACAAAATGAATAAACAATCAACTATCCAAGTTATATAGAAAAGTCCAGAGTCCAAGCTCATAAAAGATCATGAACACTCAAATATCGGGGGTTAGTTGATACTAGGAGGTTCTAACATAAAACCATAGGGTATAAAGTAGAGTAAGTCTACATAGACTACTTCGAAAAGTCTCACAAATTCGATGTCGGATTCTAACACCCACCCTCACATGCAACCCTACCTTGCATGTGATGCGATCAAACAAATAGAAAAGAGAAAACAAATATCCAAACAATCGAGGACAAATAAACAAGACTTCTCAAACTTATCTTTGGTACCATGCAGGAGGTTCCAACATAAAAACATATGTTATCAAGAAGAGTAATAAAAATAAGGTTGGTTGCAGCTGTAATTTGTTGTGTTTCTTACTTCGATAAATTGAGTGAAAAATAAAAAAGAAATTATTTCAAACAAAAGAAGTGTTTACACTGGACTATCGTTCTTCCGGTTCACGGTCGTCGAACAATAGCCAAAAAACCCATTTGGATAGTGATCTTCTTCTAGAAGTTTTGTTTGAAGTATGATGACTTCCATTATTGTTGTTGTTGTTGTTCGAATTTATGAATGTTTTTAAACGTTCCATGGCGAGTTTAATGTTTCTTCGGACATGTTAGCAAAGCAAACCCTGAACCACCTGGGTTCTTTGCAATGGCAAGAAGAATCAGGAGATATGTTTAACTCTACGTTGTATACAATCTTCTTTCACAACTAGATTTCATCCTCGAAATTGTTAGAACTCAAGAGATGTCTCATGTCAACCCAACAAAACAAAGCGGCATTGCTTTCCAGGCAACGAATACCAGCATTTTGGAGCTCGAAAATGAGCATTTCTTGCCGGCTCTTGAGCCGTCTTTGATTCTCCGACACGTAATTTCTGGTGAACTTCTTGTCCAAAAGCATGGCAGAGAAAAGATACTGCGTTTGCGATGAAACCAACCCGAAAGTCGACATTTTCGTGGCGGCGGATACTACCATCTCGTCGTTGGAGTAAATTGCGCCAACCCGAAATCCGGGTAACCCTAGATCTTTCAAGAGACTGTACACGATGTGAACCCAGTTCCACATTTCGGTGTTCATGTACTTTTTATCCTTGAGGACTTCCATAATGCTGACGAAGCTCGCGGAGTTGAAAACGATGCCGAAATATATCTCGTCCCTGATGAGATGGATGTTTTTGGCAGCGGTGTAGCTGAGGAGCAGGCTGAGCTCGTGGCGGCTCATGGTCGTGACTCTGAGGTTGCATTTTTGTGCCTGCCAATAGGTTTCTTCCAGAGCCGATTTTGTGATCTTGAAGCTATTTGCGCTTGTACACTGTATTGGCACAATCTCGACTCCAATCCGCCACTTGAGATCTCTATTGAATCTGTACAAACATCATTTAAACATATTTTAATAATTGGGGGAGTAATGTAGTGCAACAGGAGTGGGACTTCATGGCCCAAAGAGAGCACCTTAAGGCCCAAGAAATTCACCGGTAATTACGTGTCGGAGAAACAAAGACGTCTCAAGAGCCGACAAGAAATGCTCATTTCCGAGCGCCAAAATGCTGGGATTCGTTGCCTGGAGAGCAATGCCGCTTTGTTTTGTTGGGTTGACACGAGACATCTCGAGTTCTAATACTTTCAAGGGTGAAATCAAGTTGCGGAAGAAGATTGTATACAACGAAGGGTTAAATATATCTCCTGGTTCTTCTTGCCATTGCAACGAACCCAGGTGGTTCAAGGTTTTCTTTGCTAACATGTCTGAAGAAAAATTAAAACTCGCCATGGAACGTCTAAAAACATTCATAGATTCGAACAACAACAATAATGGAAGTCATCGTAGTTCAAACAAAACTTCAAGAAGAAGATCACTATCCAAATTTCGGCTATCGTTCAACGACCGTGAACCGGAAGAACGATAATCCAGTGTGAACACTTCTTTTGTTTGAAATAATTTCTTTTTTATTTTTTACTCAATTTATCAAAGTTGATTTTTTTATTTTGTATGCAACTGGAAGTGCACTCGGTCCTTCTGGAACGGATTTGAAATGGCTTCTGCTATTTTTTTTTAACCCTTTTGAGTTTTCTAATGAAATCTTCTTGAAATGTTCAAATTATTATAGCATGTGATTATGATTTTTTTTTTGTTCGTGTTTACGATAAATTGTGTCTGAATCAGCCCATGCACACTTCAATCAATCACCTCTACAAACGATTTTAAGAGGGCACTATTTCACATTGGGTTGGTGCATTCATGATTAACTTTAAAATTTAATTTCTAAAATATTCCTCAAGAAAATCGTACTCTGGTTGACAAAAAGAAAGACACCTATGCTAACTCAACTAATAGCTCGTGGTTAGCATGTGATTTTTTTTTTTTCCCGATAGGCAAATATTTGCATTAAAATAAGGGGATAAGAGTCTCTCGTACCACACGGCAAGAGTTTTAACATGTAGTAGGCAAGACTCCCCTAAAAAACGAACATTACAATCGAAAAAATAAAAATAAATAAAACCTGACTTCCCTGACTAATAAAAGGAAAGCTCACCTAGTACCAATGCGTTAATACCTGGGTAGTCCCGGGTTCCCAGAACAAATACCAAAATACGGTAATTAATTATAAGACTGATATTTTTATTTTAATGTGTTAAATTAGGAAGATGATATAAAAAGAATGAAAAGGCTTAACAATTGTGTTGGCCTCTCCATCTATTTATAATAGAAATTAAGAAACCATACAGCAAACCCTAAACCGTACAGGAAACTTTAAGTAATACAGAAAAAACTTAAATACCCTTTAACACTCCCCCTCATGTTGGAGCATACATATTGTATGCTTTTAACTTATTACAAATGTACTTTATCCTTGAACTCCCTAACGGTTTAGTAAATATATCAGCTAACTAATCAACTGAATTTACATGTTTAGTCTCAATCTGTTTCTGCAACAATTTTTCTCAAATAAAGTGACAGTCAACTTCAATGTGTTTTGTTCTCTCATGAAAGACTGGGTTAAATACAATGTGAAGTGCTGCTTAATTATCACATACCAGGTCCATCGGTGAAGAGTGTTCAAATCCAAGTTCTTCCAACAAATGTTTCAACCAAGTTAACTCACAAATGGTGTGGGTCATTACCCTGTATTCCGATTTTGCACTTGACCGTGCCACTACCATATGCTTTTTACTCTTCCAAGAGATAAGGTTACCACCAACGAACACACAATACCCAGTAGTAGACTACCTATCGAAGGGTGATCCGGCCCAGTCTGCATCTGTGTAGACCTTTATTTGAGTATGACCGAAATTTTGATATAGCAAACCGCAACTAGAAGCACCTTTTAGATATCAGAGAATACGGATCACTGCATCCCCGTGGCAAATCATTGGACAATCCAAGAACTGACCGATAACACTAACCGCAAAGGAGATATCTGGCCTAGTAACTGTCAGGTAGTTCAACTTCCCAACTAACCTTCGATATTGCATTGAATCTATCAGTGGTACACCCTGATCTGGCAACAATTTAGTGTTTGGATCCATAGGCGAGTCAATCAGTTTAACTCCTAGCATTCATGTTTCGCTAAATAGGTCAAGGACATATTTTCTCTGAGACAGGTAAACGCCTTGACTTGATCAAGCAACTTCAATCCTCAAGAAATACTTTAGGTGACCCAAATCTTTTGTTTAAAACTTACTATGCAAAAACTTTTTGAATTCTTGAATACTACTGTGGTCATCCCCGGTAATCACGATGTAATACACATACACAATTACCAATATTCTCCCAACTTCACTACGCCTATAGAAGACGAAATGATCGACTCCACAACCCCGAAAACCAAATTCAGTGACCACTTCACTAAATCTTCCAAACCATCCTCTAGGAAACTGCTTGAGGCCATAAATAAATTCCTTCAAGCAACAACCAAATCAGACTCCCCCTGAACAACAAACCCAAGAGGTTACTCCATATATACTTCCTCAGTCAGATCGCCATTTAAGAAAGTATTCTTGATATTGAACTGATATAATGGCTAACGAAAAGTAGCATCCAGACAGAAACAAAGGAACAGAAGCGAGCTTAGCAACGGGAGAATGAGGAAAAATAATGGAATGGGGAACCTTACCATTTAGGGTAGAAGAAGATATCCGGTTGATTAGGAAGCAAGCTATAAAAACAACATCGCCCCAGAAGTATTTGGGAACGTTCATCTCAAAAAGAAAAGTACGGGTTACTTCTAGGAGATGTCGATTCTTACGCTCAACAACTTCATTTTACTGCGATGTATGAGGACAAGAAAATTGATGCAAGATACCAGAGTGTGACATAAAAGAAGTACATGGTTGAGAAAAGTATTCTCGAGCATTATTACTTTGAAGAATACGCACTGATACATTTAATTGAGTTTTAATTTCAACACAAAAACGCACGAAAAATAGCGAATAATCTTAAACGATCTTTCATTAAATAAAGCCAAGTAACTATGGAAAAATCATCCACAAATATGACAAAATAATGAAAACCTAATGTAGAAGTAACACGGGAAAGACCCCAAACATATGAATGAACTAAACCAAAAGAACTGGATCCTCGAACATGAGCTAGAGAAGCAAATGAAATACGATGATGCTTACCCAATTGACAAGACTCACACTCCAACGAAGACAAATGACTTAAATTAGGAAGAAATAACTTGAGGTTGCCAAGGCAGGGATGACCGAAGAGACAATGGATCTGGTAATCGCATGCAACAGCAGGGCAAGTAGTAGGTGGGATAGCAAGACTCTCATCATGATCATCAAAGTAATAAAGGTCATTTTCCTCACGCTCTGTGACAATTATCTTTCGCGTCCTCAAATCCTGGAGAATGATAGAATCAGGAAAAAAAATATACAAAACAATTAAGATATTTAGTAAGCTTACTGACTAGCATCAAATTAAAAGAAAACGAAAGAATATAGAAGACAGAGGATAGAGATAAGGAAGGTTAGGGTTCCACTGTGCCAATGTTACGGATAGGGACAGTGGAACCATCAGCAACTGTAACAGGAGACGACGAAGAAGATAATTGAATATGTGTAAATAAGGTAGATATACCTGACATGTGATCAATGGCAGCATAATCTATGACCCAGGGTATGGGAGGGAAAGGGCAAATTGAAAGACAAACAGTAGAAGTATCTCGTTGAGCTAAAGAAGCAATGGAATGAGATGCCTGTTGGGATGTCTTATACTGAAAGAATTAAGCATATTCCTCATCAGAGATGTCCTTGGCCGCTTGAGATTCTGAAATAGTAGGAGTAGTTGGATCAGATGTCACTGTATTAACGAATTTGGGTGGACGGCCAACTAAATCCCAACATGTTTCTCTAGTATGATTCTCCTTTCCACAAAAAAGAGTACTGACGATGTGAGCCATAACCACGACCACCACGGCCACCACGAGAGAAACCACCACAGCTACAACGAGAGGAACCACCACGACCACCACTGAGTTGATCGCCTCAATCTCGTGTAGGAATCTGACAGACAAGCGCTGAATGCTTAGATGACGCAGACGAACTCGAGCCAAAAACATTGTCCTTGGTAGTGCTACGCGAGACACGATAATACATTTCAATGATAGTGGGGAGAGTAGCACTAGAAAGGATCTGAGATCGGACTGGTTCAAATTCTCGGCGTAATCCAGCTAAGAACTTCATAACAGTCATCTGCTCACATTGCTTTGCATTTCTTTCAGATCGATAGTCATCGGTAGAATAGTATTTAACTCTTCATAAAGGCTATTGAATATGGCAAAATAATCTGTAACAAATAGCATGCCTTGCTGAAGTTGGAAGTACTCGACAAAATCCTGATGAGATTATTGGAATACAACATACTATGATACTCTCATATGGCTTTACACATATCTAGATGAGTACAGAGATCAACAACTTGAGACTCCATCGAATTCCATAATGACGCTACAATCTGCGCATCAGTTTAAATCCATTCTTCATATTTTTTATCATCTTCTACCGAGGCGGATTTCGTGAGAAGATAGTGTTTCCCTTCTTCGGTAAGGGCTATTTTCACAGCCTTAGAACAATTTAAATAATTGGTTTTGTTCAACTTACGGGTTGTTAACGGTTGAGGTGTAGCCGTCCTATACAACAACTAAAAAACAACTTGCATAAGGGAAACAAACCAACAACACAAACAATTATAGGGCTTAAACGAAGAACATTATAAGCATAACAACACTCTCGAACATCCGGGACATTAGATCTGGTCCAGAATACTTTCTCAAATTTGAATAATCGAACGAATAGTTGCTCAAGAAAAAAAAACCCTTGTGTTACCGTCGGAACTGGACAGAGGCTACAGCAGCGAAGGCAGTGAGTCTCAAATCCGGGCAATCGACAGCCAGCGAGACGCCGGTGATGGTAGGTGAAGGTCGGTAGCGACGTGGACGACGTTGATGGTGGACAGCGACAACGTGGACGACATCAACGATGGAAGGCAACAGTGGTAGGATTGAATCTGGGCTACAAGTAGCGGATCTGGTCCACGATAATGGTAGGGCTCTGTTTTTGGGACAACGATGGGTGGTGGAGGCTCGGAATGACCAAGACGACGGCGACGAGGCTCGGAACGGCCTAGACGACAGCAGATCTGAGTGTTTGGTAGGTGGCGGCAGCTGCGAGGGTTTGTGTGCTGGAGAGACTTTTTCGGATGAACGGTAGGGAAAATGGAGGGAAAAAAATGGTTTGAACAAATTCATGGAATCAATCTCCTATGACCTGCTCTTGATACCATGTTAAAATAAAAAGATAATATGAAAAGTATGAGAGGATTTAACAATTGTGTTAGCCTCTCCCTCTATTTATAATAGAAATTAGGAAACCATACAATAAGCCCTAAACCGTACCGGAAACCTTAAGATACAGGAAAGACATAAATACCCTTCAACATAATGAATTGAATTACAAGCGCAGGCGATGCATGTTGCCGACGTTGGTTGGTTTCTGTACATAAAATTAATAATTTTTGTTTTTTGAGTCAACCGACCTTATGTTATTGTTGTAATGTTTGATGACGTTTTAGCCGAGTAAGAAGCATGTTTTCAAGTGGGTCAACTAAACCATTAAAAAAAAATGAATTTAGAAATAGGGTTTCTAAATTATTCCACTATATATTCCTTACATAAATCTTAAAAAAATAGGCGATTTTTGTGGCGAATGCCAAGTAGAAGACAGCCTAGAAGACAGCCCTTGCATGAGAGCTCGATTTTTAACAGAAAACTGAGAAGTATTA
This sequence comes from Eucommia ulmoides, assembly GCA_016647705.1. Classification (NCBI taxonomy): domain Eukaryota; kingdom Viridiplantae; phylum Streptophyta; class Magnoliopsida; order Garryales; family Eucommiaceae; genus Eucommia; species Eucommia ulmoides. The sequence continues at coordinate 27,728,032 of CM028339.1, forward strand.
TATGTTTTAAAGATTGGTCATCTAGTTGAGGACTGGTTTAACATCATCAAAGTCGCATAATACCATCATTATTCAGTGGTATCATTAAGCCCCAAATAATAAAAATAAGAGTAATAGATTAAGGCGATTTTATGCCAAAGAGATTACAACAGATTCACTACATTATTGGTGACACTCATTTGATTCATTATTGTTGTTTGTTCTCAATATTCAAACATGAACACATTATTGGTAGATATTCCAAGTTCCAACCGCAATGGCTTCACTTAAGTGTAAAGAATCTCAATTATTTAGTAGTTAAGTAATTGTATTATGGGCAGATTTAGAAAAATAATCAAATTTATATTAATAAATTTTCAACATTTACACATGAAATACTTAGGTACTATTTGATTATTTTGACAGTTGTAGCATGAATTTAAAGATAAAATTCACATTGTAAATGAATACATGCATATTTTTTTTTAAAAAAACATGGAATGTGTTTTGTTGATGTCTAAAAATGGTTAACACCTCGAGTTGATCCGATCAGAGAATACATGGACTTTCTCTGCTGAGGTGGAGGTGACGTGTCCTGAAGGGTACCGCTGTGAGTCAGTGATCCTTGGAGGTTTTGAAATCCTAAGTCACTTTGGATCCAATCCGAGTTGAAGCTGCAATCTTGTACCTGCACAAGAACCCACCGGGGTTGTGCCCGGTAAAGCCTCTCCGGCATAAGAGTATGAGCTCAAGGGAAAAACGTTTTAAAATATACTTCAAGTGAGTAGGTGAACCTTACCAATGATATTGAATACCCTCTTATTTACAAGCAAAGAGCTTGATTGTTGCCGCAGAATTAGGGAGCCTAAGCTCGGTTAATTACCGTAACTTGGCGCATGGCCAATGATCAGGCGCATGAGGCGATTAAGCTTTTGAACCAAGGCTTCTAGCCCATTAAGGAGGGCCCATGGGCCGGCCCAAACACTTGTAAGGAGAACACGCCTGGCCCACGATGATGATGGCGTTGAGACGGAGCCTTTCCCCCCCCCCGAGACGCGATCAAGAACAACCCAAGGTCTCTGCGGACGTCCGAGCCGAGCAGAGGATAAATGGCGAGGGGAGCTTGGGCTCCTGATTTCGGTCCGTCCTCCTAGTATTCAGCAAACACTGATCCGAGCAGGAGAAGTTCGGAGAGTCCTACTCGGTTCGGCCATTGGATGTTGCCTTCTCGACGAACCGACCAAGGGTGACGCGGAACAGAGCTCGGAACCTGAGGACAGGAGGCTCAGCTCAGGAAAGGACAGAGGGTCCTTCTAGGATGAAATCAAAACAGGGTTATGTCGGGAGGTCTAGTCGGACGGATCTCCATAGGCTCCCTGATGCAGCGTGCATCGTGAAATGAGAATTACATATCAAAAACTCGTTGATTCACAAAAAGAACACCAAGAAATTGAATTGGAAATTTGAGAAAACCCTCAATATTGATTGACAATAAAATTGTCTGCCCATCAAGAGGTTTTACAAACCATATAAACAAAACTAGTGTTGTAAAAGGCGGGGGCGTTGGGCGGGGTGTAAGTCCCAGGCCGTGGGGCATAAGCCCAACGATACATAAATTTTTAGTATTTTAAAAATATTATATATAGTTAAAAAATAAAAAATAAAATAATTTTAAAAAATATATACGAATTATGAAGAATATATATATCAATAAATTATGATATATTAATATTATAATTATTATTTATTAAGTTATAATTTATAAATAAAATAATGCTATAACTTATAATTCATAAATAAAATATTAAAAAATAAAACAAAAAAAATCAAAAAACAAAGAAAAATTAAAAAAACAGAGAAATTCATATTAAAAAAAAGCAAAACAAAAAACAAATAGATAAATTCAAAAAGGTATTAGATATTATCTGTAATTTTTTATCTTACACAGCTGTACTCCACTAGTGAAAAAACAGAGAAGTTGCAATCAATGTTGCTTTGCCATCGTCATCGTCCATGGATAGGATTTCACTGATGCCGAAATTATTATCCAAGGGAGAAGCACTCAATGCAGCTGTTGCCGTTGTCGTCCACGCTCACCGGCATCGTCGATGCTCGAAGTCCTCACCATCGTCATCCACGTACGAGCTACCACCAGCGTACACAGCTCTAGCTTCTACTACTCTACAACGACGATCAGAGGAGCCACCACCAGCAACCTCGGCCACCATCGTCAACTTCTCTGTTCTACAATTTCCTTCTCCTCTCAATTTTCTTATTTTTTCTTTGCAAAACCCTAGGCGTACGCCCTAGGCGTCATTGGGCATACGCCCTGGGCAAAGTAGGGCAATGCCCACCAAGTTTTGCGCCCCCGCGCTCCCCAACGCCTTTTACAATACTGAACAAAACCCTACATGCAGAAATTATAAAAATTGCAAAAAGGTCCCTAAATTATTGAAAATTTGCAAAACTAGCATAATTTTTATCGCAATTTACGAAAAAGTGTCGTTTTGACCCTCAAAACGATGGAATTTGGCTAAAATCACAATGGGCGCAAGGCGTAGTCTGCCTTTTTGCTCAAAAGGCTGTTTTCACCCAAAAAAATGGTATTTTTTGTCGAAAACGGACACAATTGACTTTTCTGGTCAAACTTAGCCTTTTCGGGCCTTAGGGTGTTCTTTTTGGGCCATGAAGTCCCACTCCTATTGCACTGCATCACTCCTGTTCTCCAATATTGTGTGTTTGTTGGTGGTAACCTTATCTCTTGGAAGAGTTAAAAAGCAGACGGTAGTGGTGCGGTCAAGTGTAGAATCGGAATACAGGGCAATAACCAATACCACTTGTGACTTAACTTGGTTGAAACATTTGTTGAAAGAACTTGAATTTGAACACTCTTCACCGATGGGCCTAGTATGTGATAATCAAGCAACACTTCACATTGCATTCAACCCAGTCTTCCACGAGAGAACAAAACATATTGAAGTTGATTGTCACTTTATTCGAAAAAAATTGTTGCAGAAGTAGATTGAGACTAAACATGTAAATTCAGTTAATCAGTTAACTGATATATTTACTAAACTGTTGGGGGGTTCAAGGATAAAGTACATTTGTAACAAGTTAGGAGCATACAATATATATACTCCAACTTGAGAGAGAGTGTTAAAAGGTGTTTATGCATTTCCTATATTATTTAGGATTTCCTATACGGTTTAGGGTTTGCAGTATGGTTTTCTAATTTCTATTATAAATAGAGGGAGGGGCTAACACAATTGTTAAGCCGCCTCATTCTTTTCCTACTCTTCTTTTACTTTAACATTAACAATGTGTAAGGGTAATTTTTACTATGCAAAGAGTTTAAGCATAGATACAAATTGTAGCACCAAATTCCTGCAGTTAAAATTTCCATTCCCAATCCTTTCTTTCAATTCCAATCTACTACCAAATTTGAATTTCCCAAGGGTAACATTAGGCCCCAGGTTCTAGAAGGAGGGGCAAATTGAGTAGATTAGGTTAATAGTTGTTAGTTGGTTAGGCCTAATTTCTGTTATTGTTTTGTTTACATTTCTGTTATAATTGGTTAGGGTGAGAAGGGATATAAGGAGAAGTGGTGATAGTATAGAGGGCATGGAGAAATTGTGAATTGTTTTGGATTGAGCGTAGCTCATTCTGGGAGAGACCCAAGCCTCTCGAAAGTTTGGTTTATCTTTGTTATTTTCAGTTGTTCAATAAAATAACAAAGAAAGAATAATAACAAAGATAAACCAAGCTTTCGAGAGGCTTGGGTCTCTCCCAGAAAGAGCTACGCTCAATCCAAAACAATTCACAATTTCTCCATGCCCTCTATACTATCACCACTTCTCCTTATATCCCTTCTCACCCTAACCAATTATAACAGAAATGTAAACAAAACAATAACAGAAATTAGGCCTACCAACTAACAACTATTAACCTAATCTACCCAATTTGCCCCACCTTCTAGAACCTGGGGCCTGGAAAATCCGTGAAAATAAAGGGCTGAGAATATCGAGTAGTGTATAAATCAAGGCAAAATAAAACACAAATGAACCCGAGCACCACGATAGAACTATTTTGTGATGCAAGGCAAAGGATACAGCTTACTTGCTGGGTGGTAACCGGGCCCTACTGCATCTACATTCACAAATAGAAACTTTATCTCCCACTTCATACCAATGCATGTGTTTTACCTGAAAATTGAAATTTTCAATTGGAACATTAAGTTTAGACAGCCAAATGCAGGCATTATATTACATTTATCCTCACAAGGTGAGCATTTCTCAAAGGAAACAACAATCGTGGAAGTAAATGTTATTAACTAGAGAACCATATACTATGGATGGAACATGATAGTACATCTTGAACAGTGACAAGAAACTTTAAACTTCACCAAAATCACTGAAGTTCGTGACAAATTAATTCTCCTCAGTTATAAGTATACTGGGAAAGGCATCTAACGTTGAACAAGGAACTTCATTATGCGCATGGATATCAAAAATTTGAGCCATTCAGTCCACTATAAGACAGGACATATTGAAGAAATAATGCATATTCCAACAATCGAATCAGCTCTTCAAAGAATCTTTTCAAATGTGGGTGAATAGTTACCAGCAAAATGTTATGCTTCACATTTATGTTGGATATAAACTCTATAGTCAATCTTATAATATTATATTTCAGCCTTATGTTCGTAAAACGTTTCAATTTCAAGTATTAATAAAAAATATCTATTATATAGAAAGAAAGGAGAGAAAAAAATTCTCTTATTCATTGATACAATTATAGGAAAGCAAACACCTTTAAATAGGAAAAAGAATAACACACGGTTGCTAACCCTAAAATCCATACAATGAATGAATTTCCTAATTTATTCAAATCACTGCTTTTCTAAATTATTCAAATCTTTAATCAATCAAATCTATACCAAAACTAATCCTAATTTACCGACACCCTCTCAAGTTGGGGCAACAATATCCATCATGCCCAACTTGCTCTCTTGAAGCTCGAAAGGCTGTCTCAACAGTCCCTTTATCAAAACATCTGCAACTTGCTGTGTAGTGGGTACAAATGGAGTACAAATTAATCTTTCTTCAAGTTTTTCTTTTATAAAGTGTCTGTCAATCTCAACATATTTCGTCATGTCATGTAGAACCGGATTATAAGCAATGCTGATAATCACCTTGTTGTCACAATACAACTTCATAGGAAGACTTACTGGTCTTTTAAGCTCCTTCAGAACCTGTTTTAGCCAAAGAATCTCACAAACTCCCTACGCCATTGATCTGAATTCTGCCTCAGCACTATTTCTAGCAACAACACTCTGCTTCTTGCTCCTCCAAGTGACTAGATTGTCCCATAGAAATGTACAGTATCTCGATGTTGACCTTCTATCAGTGACCGAACCTGCCCAGTCAACATTTGTATACACCTCAATCCCTCGCTTCTCATTATTCTTGAAGAAAAGTCATTTTCCTAGTGTGCTTTTCAGATAACGAAGAATTCGATATACAACTTCCATATGTTCTTCGTACGGAGAATGCATAAATTGACTTACCATACTCACAGTGAAAACAATGTTAGGACATGTATGTGATAAGTAGATCAGTCTTTCAACCAGTCTTTGGTATCTTCCCGTGTCTACTAGAACACCATCTTTTACATCTCCAAATTTAACATTAGCTTTTATTAGGGTGTATGAAGATGTGCAACCACTCATTCCAGTTTCTCTCAAGAGATCTAGAATGTACTTCCTCTGCGACACTACAATGCCATTTTTTTACCTTTCCACTTCCATTCCAAGAAAATACTTTAGTTCGCCCAAATCTTTAATCTCGAATTCCTTGGCTAGGCTCTGCTTCAATCTGCTCATCTCTTCTAAGTCATCTCCAGTCAGAATTATATCATTCACATAGACAATCAAAACAGAGATCTTATCTTTGGTGGATTTCTTTATGAAGAAAGTATGATCAGATTGTCCTTGTGTATATCCTTGGCTCTTAACGAACTTTGTAAATCTCTCGAACCAAGCTTTGGGAACTTGTTTAAGACCATATAGAGACTTCTTTAGTTAACCAAACTTCTCAGTAAAGCCAGGTGGAGGCTCCATGTAGACTTTCTCCTCTAAGACTCCATTCAAAAAGGCAATCTTCACATCCAGCTGATTCGGAGGCCAATCAAGATTAGCAACAACAGACAAGAGTACCCGAACTATATCTAGCTTCGCCACTAGAGAAAAGGCCTCAGAGTAGTCCACTCCATATATCTTAGAAAAGCCTTTAGCTACAAGACAAGCCTTGTATCTTTCCAAAGATCCATCTAAGTTGTACTTCACGATAAATACCCATTTGCAACCAACACCAGTCCTCCCATCAGGCAGATCCACTTTGTCCCAAGTAGCATTCTTCTCCAGAGCTCTCATATCTTCAAAAATCGTTTTTTTCTACTCAGGAACATTTAGAGCCTCCTGGACACTGTTAGGAATGACCACACTAGACATTTGTGAAATGAAGGCACAATATGAAGATGATATTTTTGTAAGATACAAAATTTGACAAAGGGTATTTGGTACAAGACCTAACACCTTTTCTGAGAACAATGAGAAGATTAAGCTGACAAGAATAATTTGACTCAGAATTACCTGGAGGAATCTTTGACGAGTCATCAAGAATTTCATGATCCAACCTCTTATTAGATTCTTAGTGGTGTTGTGGGATAGTGCCTCTTTTTTGTGCTAGATACTCCTTTAAATATATAAGACCTTTATACCGTTTCGCACACATCTCTGTAATTTCAGTATTTTGACTATGAGATAGCATTACCAAAGGTCGTTCTTTGGTAGGTTCAATATTTTCAACATTTAATTCATTTGTTTCCCCAAACTTTGTATTTTCCATATCATTCTCTTTCAGTAATTGGTTGTGAGAAACATCATCTTGAACAAACTCAAAAAATGAAACATCCATAGACACGAATATTTTGTTTAAACAGGATCAAAACATTTATAACCCTCTATTTGTAAGATAGCCTACAAAAATACATTTATGTGCCTTTGGATTAAGCTTAGAACGTCTAGGATCATGATTATTAACAAAGGCAACACTTCCAAAAAAAAGGGAATATTTGTTGTAAGTTGAGTGGTGGGAAAACATTCGGTGAAAAGTTTTATAAGTGTTTTGAAGTTTAAAATCCTTCTAGGTAGCCTATTAATCAAATAAGTGGCTGTTAAAACGGTTGCTCCCCAAAGATACTTAGGAACCTTAGTTTGAAAACTAATAGCTCTAGCAACTTCAAGGAGATGTTTGTTTTCTCTTTCAAACACCCGATTTTGTTGAGGTGTATTATTACAAGAACTTTGCTGAACAATCCCTTTTTCGGCAAAAACATTCCCTAACACAGTGTTAAAAAATTCTTTTCTATCATCACTTCAAAAAATTTTAATATGAGTCTGAAATTGTGTTTGAACCATATTATAAAAAAATTTAAACACAATTTCAACATCAGACTTTTCTTTTAAAGGAACACCCAAATGACTCTAGTATGATCATCAATGAACATAACAAACCAGCGTTTCCCAGAAAAAGTTGACACTCTAGAAAGACCCCAAACATCACTATGAATCATGGTAAATGGTTTTGATTTCTTATATGGTTGAGGTGCAAAAACAATCCGATGATGTTTTGCTAACTCACAAGATTCGCACCGAAAAATAGAAGGATTTTTTTTCATAAATAACTTGGGAAACAAATGTTTTAAGTATTGAAAATTTAGATGTCCTAATCGATAATGCCATAATATAATCTTACCGTCACTAGAAACAAAAATAGAATTGAAAAAAGTTTTTCGATCTTGCCTTCCAAAAGTTGATCCGTTATTAAAAAGATGGAGGCCACCATCTTGTTTAGCACCCCCAATCATCTTCCCTGAGGTTAATTCCTGAATTCACAACGAGAAGACCAAAAATTAACTTGACAATTATGATCAAGGGTTAATTTGCTGACAAACATAAGATTATATGAAAAATGAGGAACATGCAAAACATTTTTTAGAATTAGAAAAGGGGAAATGGTAATTGTTCCTTTTCCAGCAACAGTAGCAAAAGAGTCATCAGCAAATTTAATTTTTTGATTCCCTACCCAAGGTGTATATGACGAAAAGAATTGCGAAGTGTCAGTCATATGATCGGAAGCACCTGAATCTAATATCCAGGAGCCATTAGACTTGGTACAAGCGATGGCAACAGTTAAAAAGTTACCTGATTGTGCTAAAGAACAAGATGGGTTAGAATTTCCTAAGGATTGGGACTGAAACATTCTATATAGGTGCTCTATTTGTTCCTTTGTAAACGGAAGTGATTCTGAGAAACATTGCTGCCCTGGATCTAAGCTGCTAGCTTGAAATGCGCGAACATCTCCCCCTAACCTGGTGTTACTGCCTGGCTTCTTCCTCCAATTTGCCGGTTTCCTGTGCAGCTTCCAACAATTTTCTCGAGTATGCCACGGCTTTCTACAATGGTCATACCAAGGCCTCTATTTTCCTCCTCGCCTATCTCCTTTTGAATCTGCACCTCGTGCCCCAAGAGTCGATCCTTCACCATTTATTTTTGGTTCATCGATGTTCTTCAATATCACTTGCCGCCGTGCTTCTTCTCTACATACTTCGGAAAAGACCTCCCTTATCGATGGCAAGGGTTGTTTTCCTAAAATTCGTCCTCGAACCTCATCGAGTTCTTTGTTCAAACCAACCAAGTAGGACTGGCAAAACAGGTATTTACACGATAGCACGACATGAGACCGACACGAAATTATTGGGTATGGATTTAACTTATTGGGTAATGGGTCATTATCGGGTCTAACCCGATAAGCATGATAAGAAACAAATCAGGTTACCGGATTTACCTGATAACCCAATAGGCGACACGAGTGACACAATAATAATTATCGGGTGTACAGATTACACGATAACTTGAGATCTAATAGGTTACATGATAATTTAATAAATTATTATAAAATAAAAATAAACAAAAATATATTTACACATATTACCCCAATTTTATTTAATATTATAATTTAATCCATTATATATATAAGTATTCCACAAACCCTAAACCTAAATGAAATCAATCGGCCACTTCCTCCTCAGGACCTCATCTTCTCTCAAGTCTCAACTCTCAAGTTCAAGAATCAAGACAAGAACTTCCTCCAGCCCTAATCTCAAATCTCAATCTCCTTAATCACTCTCAAATCTCAATCTCCTTCCCTCATCACTCTCATATCTCAGCTGCGTTGTCGTCGTAACATCACAAGAGACGTTTTTTGGTCATCTTCTTCATAAGAGACCACATCTTCGAACTGAACAACGCCAGCCGTATCCATTCCACGCTCACTCTAAGATAGCAACTCCATCAACATTTCGGAAGTTCTTGCCACTGGAGAAGCAAAGGTGCGTTATTTTACCATACATTAAGTATTTTTTTTTTTATCTTTTCATCTTTTGTTCTCTATTTTTTAAAATAGAAATAAAAATTAGGAACAGCAAATGCAACCTTTCTTCTTTCAGATTTATATATTTAAAAACCTAGAAATCAAATGACTACTGCTCCCTCATCTCTCTCTGTGTCTTTTCCGATTATATCTACAATGTCTAATTTCTTAGACAAGTCGGTGCTCAGGTGAGGAATATTATGGCTTCCCACTCGAGGGAGGACTGATGGGTCAACGTGGTGGGGCTCGAAGCGGATGATGGTATTGGTGCTCTCGACAAACTTTATGGCCAACTAGACGAACTTGGATGAGTTGTTGCGGTCTTGTAAGAGGGACTACTCGTCGTCGTCCTCTGTCAAGTACTTGTGGTGCAAGAAAAAAACATTTAAAAAAAAAATTCTAAAATTTCAATTCTTACAAGGAAAATAATCAAAGAAAATGGTTTATTTAAGGATGAATTTTGTTAATCTTTGATTGTGGAGTGCATATTTGTGCATATTTTAATATCAGTTCTAACTTCTAAAAATAAGGGTTGTGCATATATCATGTTCTCATATTTGTGCATATTTTAATGTCAGTTCTAAAAATCGGGGTTGTAGAGTGCTTATTTTTTTAACCGATTTCAATATTTTTTCACTTATAAATTATTCCTTTAATTTAATGACCCGAATTTTTTAAATAAAATATTGTGGAAAGAAGGCAATGTAACAACAGAAGAGGAATTCAAGCTGGTTTGTTAGCCCATTTTGCTTCAAAAATATGGAAATGGAATCAATCAATCAATCAATGGTGGTTGGTTAGCCCATTTTGCACCAAAAATATGGAAATGGAATCAATAGTTTGTTGGCTATTTTTTTAATACCCTCATTAACTTGTTTTAATTTGTTTCTAATTATGTCTTTTTTACATGTAGATGGATTCAAATGATATACCGATTGTTGACGTGGAAATTCAAAATAAAGATGAGTCTCAAGAGGATAGCAATGCCAACAATGACATTAAAGGTAAGCGTAAAAGAGTAAAAAGAAGTAAGGTTTGGAAATTTTTTTAAATAATCAATGAGAAGAATGGCGATGGTAAGGAATTATGCAAACGTACCAAATGTGGGAAAAAAAATGGTCCAGGATAGTAGACATGGGACGGGAAATATGAATCCTCACATTAAAGCTTGTCCTAAAATTAATACTTACGATGTTGGACAAATGATATTAGGCCAAGGACAAAACTCATTATCAATTAGAAGTCGAGTAATTGATCTTGAGAGATTTCGTGAGTTGTTGATTTCCGCCATTGTCATGCATGATTCACCTTTATCATTTGTTGAGTACCAGAGCATACGAGATTTGTTATCGTATTTGAATGAGGATGTAGTTCACATCTCTAGGAACACTACCAAGGCCGATCTTTTGAAAATGCATAAGAAAAAGAAGGAAAAAACAAAATACATCTTTCAAACACCTCCTGGTAGAATTTGCTTAACCTCTGATTTGTGGTCATCCCTTACTACTGATGGCTATATATATGTTACGACTCATTTTATTGATAGTGATTGGATTTTACACAAAAAAGTAATAAGCTTTTGTTTCATGCCACCTCCACATAATGGTGTTTGTTTAAGTGAGAAGACTTATACTCTGTTATCTGACTGAGGAATAGACCATACTTTATTTTCTTTGACTTCGGATAATACTTCGTCCAATGATTTGTTTGTGAAAATGTTGATTAGTCAATTGAATGTAAGAAATTCTTTTTTGTGTAAGGGTGAATTCTTTCATTTAAGTTGTTGTGCCCATATTTTGAATTTGATGGAACAAGATGGATTAAAAGAAATAACTTCATGCATTGAAAAGATCCGGGATTGTGTGAAATATATCAAGGGATCACAAGTTAGAAAACAAAAGTTCTTGGAATGTATGAATTTTTTGTCTTTAGATCCTAAGAAAGGATTACGACAAAATGTTCCTACTCGGTAGAATTCAACCTATTTAATGCTTGACAGTGTAATATATTTTCGTGGTGCATTTTGTCATTTGGAATTAAGTGATTCCAATTATAATCATTGTCCTTCTGCTAATGATTGGGAAAAAAATTAGGAAGTTCTTGGCCATATTTTATGATATAACCTGTCAATTTTCTGAAACCAAGTATCCTACGGCCAATTTGTATTTTCCTTCAGTTTTTATGGCATATTTGACGTTGAAATAATATAGAAATACTGAGGATGATTATATGGAGAATATGGCTAAACAAATGCTTGAGAAATTTGAGAAATATTGGTCAGAATTTACTGTGATATTGGCTATTGCTTTAATTTTGGATCCTTGGTATAAGATCCAATTTGTTGATTTTAGCTACCAAAAGCTATACGAAAGCGGTTCGGTTGAGTTCTCTCGTGTTCGGGATGGTTTGAATGTTTTTTTTAATGAATACATGAAATCTTCCAAGTTTTCTATCACATCACCCAGTCCCAAAAAGTCTAGTAGCCAAGGCAGCATCGATGAAAATCTTCTTAGCATGGAAAATCGAGATGTATTGAAGGTAAGTCATTTATTTTTAACTATTTTTAATTTGTATTGATATATGATTTTATGTTGATTAGATTTATATTTGAAAAGTAAATTATTAATTTGTTTTATTTTGACATGATTGTTTTGTTGAAGTTTAATTATAGGAGTTTGATTCATTCAAAATTGATGAGTTCGGTTTGGGTTCCCAAAAAAATCAATTAGAATTGTACTTGGATGAGCGTAGAATGGAAAGAAATGTGAAACTGGATATTTTAGCCTTTTGGAAAGCAAATGAATTTTGTTATCCAGAACTTTCTTCCATGACTCGTGATGTGCTGAGCATACCTGTGTCCACTGTTGCTTCCGAATCTGCATTTAGTATAAGTGGAAGAGTACTTGACCAATATAGAAGTGCACTCAAACCTGAAACAGTCGAAACTTTACTTTGCTCAAAAGATTGGTTGTTTGAGGCTATCGGTAATCTTTTGTATTTTTTTCATTTCTTTTTCATTATATTTAAATTGAGTTTATGTTTGTCTTGCAGTTATAAATTTGTTACTAATGTCTTTTATATGAGAATTTAAATGCAGAAGCTGCAAGGGTTCGGTTGAAAGAACTTACTGAATTCATCTTGAATTTGGATATTAACAAAGGAGAGGCATCCACTCAATGCTCTACCATTATTCAGGTTCACTATTTTTATTTTTTTTTGCATTTTGTTATGTATTATTGAATAATGATATTATAAATTGTCTTTCTAATTTTATTTTATTTTGTTATACAGGAGTAAAAGTGCTTGAAAAGCCATTTATGATTTGTATTATGGATTTATTGACAGTTTATATTTGTTTGTATTTATGTGAATGATATTTGTATTGACAAATATTTTTGTTTTGTTTTGTTTTGATCTATTGAAATGATGGATTTTTTTTATTTTATTTTTGTGTTGTTTGGTTTGTTTTTGTTGACCTTGTATAATTATTTTTATTTTTATTTTTTTAAATGTGTTAATAGGTCTTTAATGTGTAATAGGTAGAATGGATGTTTATTGTGACCTATTATCATGTCGTGTCGTGTCGTGTTTACCTGATAGGTTTCGTGTTATCGTGTGACACGAAAAATTATCGTATCGTGTCGTGTCAACACGTTAATTTTCGTGTCGTGTTCGTGTTTAGGTAACTTGACACGATACCTTATCGTGTCGTGTTCGTGTTTCTTGTTATCGTGTCGTGTTCGTGTTTCTTGTTATCGTGTTAAACCATGACACAACACGAAACACGATCTGTTTACACGATTTGCCACCCCCACAGCCAAGAACACAAACAACCGGCTTCTCTCAACCTTCTTTTTTGTATCAAGCACTATCATTTGGACTTTCCCATTGCTCAACTTCAAACATATCCAATTCATGTCAAACCGTCATCATACCATTATAGTAGGTTGTTACATCACGATTGTCTTGCTACACCTTCCACATTCGGGTGTTTAATTCAAACAACTATAAGTGATTTTTCAAATATTAATAGGTTTCCCGAGCTGCTTCCCAGACAGCGCGAGCCGTCGGCAAGTACAAGAAGGGTTCTCCAACAATTGGTTCCATGGAATTAATCTGCCAGACAGTCACCATTGAGTTTTCCGAACGCCACTGCCTGTATCTCGGATCGTCAGTGGCTGGCAGTGTCACTTCGCCATTCAAGTGCTCAAGTTTCTATTTGTCGCTGATCACTAACCGCACGGACTAAGACCACTCAAGGTAATTCTTTCCATTCAATTTGTGAATGGTGATTTGAAGATAATTTTCAGAAAAGAAGGCAGCCGAAAAAGGTGGTTGTGAAGAAACAACTGAAGGCGGCGGCTGCGCAGCCCCCCCGACGACATCGCCAGAAAGGGCAACTGCGAACTGCTCGACGACATCACCGGAAACGGCGGCTGCAAACCCCTTGACGCCAATGCCCCGCTGCTGCTATTCGACGAGCCTGAGCCAAAGCCAACCATGGCGGCCTTGAAATTCATGATCCAACCCCAGAACTCTGATGCCATTAGAAAGAAATGAGGGAAAAAGTTATCTTATTCATTGATACAATTATAAGGGAGCAAACACCTTTAAATAGGAAAAAGAATAACACATAGTTGCCAACCCTAGAATCCATACAATAAATGAGTTTCCTAATTTATTCAAATTACTACTTTCCTAAATTATTCAAATCTTTAATCAATCAAATCCATACCTAAACTAACCCTAATTTACCGACATATTAATATTATTCTTGCAGGTAGACCTTAAAAGTTAAGTAGATTATTCGGCTATTTAATGCGATTAAATAGGAGGAGACCAGAGACATTTGGCATCTCGATATTTCAAATGTTTCTAGTCGGTATTGGATTGTTGAAAAGGGTCTTCAATAATCTAGGCTAACTTAATCCAATACTTTCTCTTTGAGAATGATGAGTCTCAATCCATCAGTATGAGATACTGGAAACATCTATAAGAGGACTTACTAAGTGATAGTAAGGAACTAAACGTGATCATCCTTGATATCCTACATGGTAGTTTTGCTTGAATCAAAATAGGATATTTGAGGTGTAATGTATTTGAATTTTAGTACTTGAGATGTTATATGTTACTTGCATGGGTTGTTATGCTTTGATAATACTGAGTGTTGTTCCTAACCACGAGACTTTAAAGATATTCATTGAGTATAGTGAGACATGCATAGTAATATACGAATATGCAAGAAGGGATCTATTACTCTTAGCAAAAAAAGACGTGACCCGTGTGACTCGGTATAATATAATTCACCCGAACCTCGGGCCAAGCAGTGTGATTATTGAGAATTGAGATAAGATTCCAATCAGGTATCACACGAAATTTTATTATCAATCAAATAAATATGATTGGACTAGGGGTTTTTGACTTAACCATATCTTGTTGATCCTTTCGTGTACACAGATAGAAAGATCGTGGAATACAAATGTCACAGCTGAGGGGAGTTCTCTTGGTTAAATTCCTAGGCATGGCTGCGATACGGGAGACGACATCATTCACAGTCGTAGAAAAGCCTTAAGGGGAAAATCGTTTCTTCTATAAGGGCGAAATTGAAATTGCTCCAATTTTTAATGATTAATTGATTGGTAAAATAATTAATTAATTATTTAATTTCATCATTCAACTTTTGGTGTGAACCTATTGCGTCACACACAAATAGGGAATTGAGGTTTAGAAGAGTTCTTGAAAAATTAATAGGCAGTAACGCTAAACTTGAGAAGTTCAAGAGCCAAAGTACAAATAAGGAAAGAATGGTCCAAGGTTTTGAACCCTGGAATGTATTTAGAAGGAGAGGAAACCACATGGCCGCCCATCATACATAGAATGGGCCAAGGCATCGTGGCCGCCCCTCCTCTCCACTTCTCTCAGTTCCTTTATCTGTGAGATCTGTGTTCCTAGTCTGCACTTCAAGTTTTGAATCTGGCTATATCCTAGATTCAAAATCATAGCTATTTCAAATTCTTGAAATTAGATTCAATCTTAGAAATCTCAAGAACACTCATTTTTCAAAAGATTCTCTATGTAGATACAATTAGAGATGAGACACGTGTGTCACTTCTAAGAGAATCAACCTCCTATAAATGTTTGTTCATGATTGTTCGTGTTCAGATACTCTTAGAAGAGCCTACTCAGATCACGCCTTAGAAACTACTGACTTTGAGCCTAAAGCACCAGAAGAGGTATATATTTAAAAGGATTTTGATATTATCTATCTTTATTGTTTTAATGTTACTAGGATAGATCCGCCTACAGGAATTGGATATTATGTTTAGATTTAATTTTTTATATTTCGGTGCGCAAATCTGACAATTTTAATATCCGATCCCCTTCAATTTACACATACCAAAAGAAAAATCTAAATCCACAAAACTATAACCTTGAGTAAACTAATGTTACAACTCTAGATGGTATGCAAGATCCATGTAACCATGCCTATCTCTCCACCACAAGCAAGAAGAATTAAGTTCAGATCCAAAGTTTATAATGGTAAAACCTACACTTTCCATGCGCACGAGAATCGGTCTAATAGACAGGCCAATGAGTAACATTCAAGATTTACAAGAGCATTTCACTGCAAAGCAAATACCAAAAGCATATCTTTTCATTTGCGATGCACCAAAAAGATGAAGAGAAACCCATAAAATACTACAGAAACACATGCAATATGAATCAGACTGGAGAAAAATAAAAGACAAAGAAAACATACCAGCAACGTTCTATGCTTCATAATGACGTGTGTTTTCATCCCATTGTTATCATAGACAAAGCAGGACCCTTCTTCGGGGCTGGTCCCTAGTCCTGTTATTGTTCCCAGCGGAATCCTTGATCCAACTGCAAACCCCATAGATGAGTCTCTGCAAGAGCCTTGACTAATAGGCGATGATTCTTCATGTGAACTGAGATAAATATGTATATGATCTTCAGAATCTTCTTCTCCTATCCCATTACAATTACTTTTAGGTGGAAGTCTTGTGGCCATGGCAACAACCCTTCCTGATACATGCAATTCTAAATCTTTGTATGCATCAGATATATGGTAATTGACACCACTGGCAGGCATCTGACCCATTCCAACATTGGCTGCACCACTAGACATTTGGCTGCCCATATTGTCAACATATTGACCCAGCCCTGAATTCTCAGATGCAAACGGTTTCAGCTTTTCATAATATGGATATGATAACTCAGGAATCTTGTTTGTTACACATACCATCCCGAAAAGGTCTCTCCCTGAAACCAAGTGCAGCACCTCAGTAGTTCCATACACAGACCTTTCTTCAGCTTCAAATCTGTCAGGAAGGAGATCCAAGGAATCAATCTCGGGGCCATAATATGCTGCATGTATGGCCGAGTAGAAATCCCTTTCTAACACATCAAAATAGCTCGATCCAGCTGCCACACTTTTTTCTGCCACTATGTCCTTAATAGCATATCTGTACCATTTCAGCCATTCAACTACTTCCATCTGCTTCACTGTTGCCCTACTGGTTTTGTATGTGTACATTGCTGAACCCTGTCTAGAATGTGTCTGGACAAGTCTTCTCTGGGATAACAAATACTGGTCATAATGGGCCCTCTTCTCAGAATCTGATAGTATCTGCATTTCATCATTGATAACCAAGTTAAAACTTGTCTTTCATGATTAAAGCAAATTTCAGTGCTAGACTTGACAACGATCCATCTTTACATAAATGATTTAGATTAGATGTTCCAGAGAAGATAAAACAGGTTCATCTTATCATAGGTGTTGACATAATTATTTTAAAATAAATTGTAAATATAGCACGCTCAGTTGAAGAAGCCAGCAAAAATTGACTTCATACTTAGTAAAGTGGAGATTAACAAAATTTATATTACGTTATTCTTGGTTTAGTTTCATATGATCCCACTGCCTTAATTTCTCCAGAAAGCTAATGGCAGTGCCAGAATATGGAAGGAAAAAAAAAACTCCAACCCTTCCATGGGCTGGTGCAAAAATTCTACTCAACGCTGATTAATATTTTTACTAAGAAAAACAGGACCAACTCAATTCCAATAGGATGTTCCTATTAAAATATCATTGATTAAAAAGACAGTGGTGCCGTGGTTGTAATTCTTTATTGCCCACCAACTTGATGAATGGCCGTAAATAATGTTTTGGTGGATGAGCCTAGAAATACTTGGACCTTGAGTGTTTTGGCAACGGCAAGGTAAGTCTGAGAGCTTTAATTGTGGTTCTCTTTTGCACTTAGTATTGCCTAAATTGTAGTACTTTTATATTATATTGTATTTAATGTTATATTGTTTGTTTTCCATCTGTTTGTGAGCAGCATTACACTTATATTGTTTCATTTGAACAGTTTTCTAATGTCTATACACATGTTTTAATTTTTCAGCGATAATTGTGACGCTATGCAGGACAGCATTTCTCTGTCCTTTTTCTCACTGGCTGATGTACTAGGACTCTTGTGGAGGATTAGTACTGAACTAGGTTCAACAGTTTGTGTGGTGGTATTCAAAAGATAATGGAATTTAAATTTAGTGAACAATCATTAAATTTTTTATTCGGTATGAGATGGACTACTTTTTATGTCTCTACACTTGAAGAGAAAAAAAACATAAAACTTGTACGGCTCCATTAACAGAAAAATAAAAAATACATATATAGTAAAAGTAAAAAAGTATGAGATTTTGCAATCTGATATGATGATAGATTCATTTGTTTTTTTAATCTTTGGAACTGTTGAAGTAAATGAGTAGTAGGAAAAGAATGAGACGGCTTACCAATTGTGTTCGCCGCTATCTCTATTTATAATAGAAATTAGGAAACAATACAAAAGCCCTAAACAATACATGAAACCCTAAATAATACATGAATGACACAAATACTCTTTAACACTCCCCCTCAAGTTAGAGCATATATATTGTATGCTCCTACCTTATTACAAGTGTATTTTATCCTTGAGACCCTAATAGTTTTGTAAATAAATCAACTAATCACATGTTTGGTCTCAACCAGCTTTTGGAACAGTTGTTCCCATATGAAGTGACAATCGACTTCTATATGTTTCGTCCTCTCATGGAAGACAGGATTAGAAGCAATGTGAATAGTTGCTTGAAAGACAAGTAGCAGAAGTACCTCGTTGAGCTAAAAAAGCAATGGGAGAGAGATGCATGTTGGGATGCCTCATACCGAAGGAATTGGGCATATTCCTCATCAGATATGTCCTTGGCCACATGAGACTCTGGAATTACAGTAGAGTCATTTGGATCAAATGTCACAGACTTCACGAATTTGGGTGTACAACCAACTAAGTCCCAACAAGTTTCCCTAGTATGTGGCCTACGACCACGACCATTGCACCCGCCTTGAGAGTCACCACCACGAGCAATACAAGAGGAACCACCACGACCACCATTAGGTTGATCACCACAATCTCGTGGAAGCATCTATGTAACAAGGGTCGAATGTTCAGACTGCATAGATGAACTAGAGCTAGAAACACTTTCCTGGTTAGTGGTACGCGAAACTAGTAAATATATTTCAGTGATAGAGGGAAGAGTAGCAACGACAAGGATTTGAAATCAGACTGGATCAAATTCTGGGCGTAATCTGACTCAAAATTTCATGACAGCCATCTGCTCACGTTGCTTGTGCATTTCTTTCATGTCGGTAGTCATAGGTAGAATAGTGTTTAGCTTCTCATGAAGCCTGTTGAACGTGGCAAAATAAGCCATAACCGATGGCTTGCAGAAGCTGCAAGTACTCGACCGATAGGTCATATATTGGGTAAGATTACTAGATTATAGCTCACAAAGATATTCCCAAATTGCTTTGCACGTATCCAAATGAGGACACATATCGGCAAGTCAGCAACTTGAGACTTCATCGAATTCCATAACATCGATACAGTTTGCGCATCAACTTGAATCCACTCCTAGTACTTCATATCATCTTCTGTCGAGGCTACTTTCCCTTGTCTAGTAAGGGCTACTTTCACACCTTTGGACCAATTTAAATAGTTGGTCTCATTTAACTTACGGGTAATTAATGGTTGAGGTGAAACCATCGATATTAGAACCCACCAATACAACAACAAAAAATGAAAAAGGGAAACAAACAAACAAGAACAAGTGTAAAGCTTTAAACAAGAGGCATTTTTTTTGTTTTTGTTTTTTTTTTAATAAAGGGAAACAATTAAAATAAAGAACAAAAGGAAAATTGGAAACCTAGCAGCGGAGTCGGAAGACCACAACAGTGAAGCAAGGTTGGACAGACAACGGCGATGCGGAAGTCGTTAAATCTAAGCCATGACTCGTCGATTTTGAGCCACGAAGGTGTGGGAGATAACGGCGTGGTGGACAGACAGAGGCAATGCCTAACGGTGTGAGAACTAAGTCACGCATCTGGCAGCTACGTCGGACGAGGGCGACAAGCGTCAAAACGGAGGTGGAGAGGGTCAGAACAGTAGTTGCGATGCAAGATGTGGGCAGCGACATTCGGTGAAGTTCCGATGATGGTCGGCGAGCAACGACAAGCTCTTGTTGGGAGGATTGGCTGCAACAGTGGTTGGGGCTGTGATTGGAGGCTAGGGTTCGAATCTGTTCTGCAGATTTTTTTTTTTTCAAGAATTGAGGGGGAAGAAGAAAAAAACAATTATAGACAAGTGAAAGAACAGAACTACGGAATTAATCTTCCATTGTACCTGCTATGGATACCATATCAAAGTAAAAGGGCAGTAGAAAAAGAATCAGACGGCTTAACAATTGTGTTAGTCTCTTCCTCTATTTATAATAGAAATTAGGAAACAATATAGAAACCCTAAACAATACAGGAAACCCAAAACAATATAGAAAATCCTAAATAATACAAGAATGACATAAATACCCTTAAACAGGGACTATAATTCAATGGCTCAAAATAGTAAATCTTTCACTGCAAACATCATTGAGATAAAGCTACAAGTGATGTTTCAAAGATGATCAAGAATCTCTAAACACTAGATGATCAACGTTGATCAGAGCATTGATCAAAACTGCAAGCCAGTTAGTTGGACAATTTTTCAACAAAAAAAAGGGTACATGTAACTGATTTACTAGATTCAAATAGGTTCAATTTCTAATCATTTGAATTTGCTAAGGCTAGGTTTCAACAGCAGGATTTGAATCGAATCAATTTGACATTTTAAAACACATATATTAAATTAAAAGTAAATGCCACTAGCAGATTTCAACAAGAAAAATGCATATATATGAAAGGAATGATCATGTAAAAGGAGTTATTTAAAATCCGTCCTGCAAAGGATCCTACTCAGACAACATAGTGAATTATTCTATGCGCGTTTTCAACTTTCCCTTTAAATGCTTTTATTTGGTGAGTAATGTTTTTCCTAATTTTCATCACAATTTACAGAATCAAATTCTTTGATTTGAAATCCATCCATCCAAACAAAGCTTAGTTGCCCAATTGAACTGTAGGAGATATGCGGAACGAGGAGGGATGGAGAGGGTAACTGCAAAAGGGTTAAAGACTATTAGGTGTTAGAAAGAAATACATGAGTAGGTAGAGGAAAAATGGTGCTTCCATTTCCATTCGGTGTCATCAATTCAGAGTTTGCTTCCCACCACAATACATGAATTCTGTTTCCAAAACATTGTCAAGACAATTACATCTTGGACAGTTCATTAAAGAAATTGACTGAGAAATATTTTTTACATATATCCTTTTCCTAAAATTCCACACCTACTGGCTGAACAACATCGAGATACAATCAGATATGAAATTCATCTAGCAATTGGATAGTGTGTATATGTGTATATATCAACCGATCGTATAAATAAAAATCGGAAAAAACAATGTGGCCAGATATAGCAGTACACACAAAACCATACCTCATAAGCTGCAAGGATTTGAACGAATCGCTGAGAAGCAGAGGAATCATTGGCCGATTGAACGAGGTCAGGGTGGGTTTCTTTGGCCAATTTACGAAACGAGGCTTTGACTTCAGCGAATGAGCTCGTCTCGGAGACACCTAACAGCTCATAAGCGTTTGATTCGGCAAATTGCACCGTAGTCGACTGAGCGCGAGTACTGAGCCGCCGTTTACCAGCACAACTAGGGTACAAGTAGATAACGAGGAAGTAAGCAATAAAGCTTTGATCCGATTGCCACAGGACCGGAATTGATGGACGCCGGCGATGAAAGTCGCCGGAAAGAGTGGTGTACCCGCCGATAAAGGCCATTTCCAACGATTATGGAGAAGCTGACACAGTTGCGCACAAGGTTAGATTGGGGTCAGTCCATCTCCGGTGAACAGAAACGTGTCACTCGTTGGCACCTGCAAACTTATTTTACATCAGGTTAATATCACACCCACCCCCTATTATTTTTTAATTTCACATTATACGGCAACCACTGTCATTGAAAACAATTACCAGAACAGCCCCTTACTATTTCAAAATTATCAGGATAACTCTTTTAATGTCAAAATTTATGTACCATGCAAGTTTTTTAATCACTGGATTTAAATGGTCTGGATCTAATTTTAAAAGATAAATAGTTAATATTAAATTTGTACAATTTCTCAACTTCTAATTTTAAATTTCTCTACACCAGTAATAACTTGAAGAAAGATATAAAATATTTTGTAAAAAAAATCTAACTTAAAAGTTTCATACTTTTATTTTTAAGGCGGTTGAATTTAATTATATTTTATTTTTTTAATTTGTATTTTATTATTTATTTTTTTAATTTAAAAATTGGCATAATATTTTTAAAGAGATGATCGTTTGTTTATAAAAATTGAAGATTGGTGAGTTTGGTTTCTGCTTGAATTGTATGTTCCATACCTAGCTAGTAATCGTAGATATTTTCATTAGATATCAAGCTCTATTAAGAGCCAGAGATCAAATCTCCGTCTCCCATTCAAGGCCCAGAAATTGGGGTCGTGTGAGAACCGGAGATTTGATCTCCGCCTCTTAAAACATATATTAATTTAATATTTTTTCAATTTAATATTTTTAAAACTTGATATATTTAATTTTTTAAAACTTAATTTTTTTAAAATATTAACTATTTCAAAATTGACCAAATTAAATACCATATTGAAAAAAATATTATCCCTCCCATTTTTTTGTCATTTCAAAATTGGTCAATTTTCAATAATAGTCCAATTTTTTTGAGATATTATCTTCTCCCATTTTTTTAAATATTAATTATTTCAAAATTTATCAACTCTAGGTCATCTTTATCATCTTTATTTTGATATCCATATTAATTATTTTTTTGTGAAAAAAAAAATTCTCACCGTATTTTTTGAAATGGGAGTAGATAAAGAAAATATTATCTCCTCCATTTTTTGAAATATTAATTATTCCAAAACTGAACAACTCTTGGTCATTTTTGAAAACAAAAAATTTATATATTTTTTTTAAAAATTTGGCTATCTTTCAAAGTTGTAATTTATTATTATAAAGGTAATTTTAAAAATTAATACATTTATCATATGTAATCATTGTTTTAAAAATATATTTAAAGAATATTTTGTTTATATTTAATTGTGATAAGTATTTAATTTATAATTATAGAAACGAGTATTCGACATAATCTTAAAACAAAATAATTTAAAATAATTATAAACAGTATATAGAAATTAAACGCGATAACAAATCCAAGTAATCATAAAATGAAAAAACAAATATATGAGATAAATTATAAAATACTACACATCATTGAACTTTTCTAGCGAGATAACTATGTATTTTTATCAAACCATTCGTAATGAATAACTCTATTTTTGTAATTGCACAGTTCTGGTTCATCCATATATCTGAGATTGGTAAAGAACTTTGATATCTACTCGTTTGCATCTGAAGCATTGATCTTCTTAATCTTATGAAGTTGTTGTTTGACGTGAATCCGTTTCTCCATTTGCTTTATTTCTTGTTTCAATGCACGACAAATTTTGCCCATGTTATTTGATTCATTTTTTAATATTTTGAGAGACCATAATTTCATAATCTTGAGGTGATACAAGTGAGACCTTACCTCATAAAGGTTTCTCTTGGCCATTAGCGCTGGACATTGTAAATTCTTTACATCTTCACTATCCTTGTCCTATTCGATGTAGTTGTAACTCTCGTGGTAACAGCGATTGACCTAGCGAATAGTGTGTTTGAAAGGATCACCGTGTGCTAAAAAAGTTTGCTCCCTCATGATGGGATTCAACCATGCACTATAGAGATGGAGTTGCCGTTGAACACCAGTGCAATCTGTAACAACATATCATGGACCGCGCAACAAATTAGGGTAATACAATGTATCTTGGGCGTCATACCATACTAGTCGGCGTCGCGGTTCATCTTTACTCCAATATATGACCTTTGACCGACGTATCTAAATTACATACCATGTACCTATCTCATCTTGGTACTTAGCATGGTCTATTGTCCCTAAACCCTCACCAATACAATAGATCTTCATTGGTTCTTTGCCTTTGCTCTTATCCTTATCGTTTCCTGACCCGCTTGCCATTTGAACTGATTTTTTTTAGTAATGACAATAAAGGAGAAATGAATGTGGTGTGAATAATAGTTTTGCAAGTATCGATGGGCAAACACTGGCTTCAAAACAATTTTTCTCCAGCCATTTTCCCGCCAACAACTTTTCCTCCACCAAAAAAAAAATCTCTCCAATTTATGCCCTCATTTCCTGCCATCGAATATCCCTCCAAAAACATTTCCTCCAATTTTATGTCATTTTTTCTCGTCAAACTCTTTCCCTCCATTTTCTTACCTCCCTCAATTCGCTGGCCATTTCCCACCCTAAATTTTTCATAAATAGCAACAATCATATTTCTCATTTTAATCACCTAAGTTACTTTGTTTTGTTTCTTTAGACACATCATTTTGTCTCGCCCATGCATATCAATAATAATAATAATAATAATAATAAAATGATGATTTTTGCCGAGTCAGTGATTCAAGAATTTTGAGAATATCCAAATAAAAATAGAGGATCGATTCGAAGGTTTCAGGAATTAATTCAAACTTAGATTTTGCAATTGGAAATATTATTGCTTTCATTGGATGTTTGAAATAATAAATTAAATCTCTAAGATTTAAATTAATATCTTAATAATCCAATTAAGTCGAAAGGTTATCCAATTGTGGGTTTTGAATCAAAATTGATCATTTTAAAAAAGTTTTGGAACTAAATTGAAAATTTAAAAGATTGATATTTGGACTCAGATTTTGAAATTAATATTTAGAATGTTCAGTTAATCTCAAATTAAGTTAAATGAAAGTCTTATAATTCCAATTGGTCCCCCCGAGCATGTCGATCGAGACAATTTGTTGAACTAGAAAATTTAGGGAGTATGATTGAAATTTTGAAAAACTTTAAATTGTCATTCAACAAGGACCAATTTCGATTTAAAATTTCCTTACCAAATATTTTAAAAAGATTAATTTGTGAAAAACTCGAATCGTAACTCTAATTGAGGTTCAGAAAGTAAAAAAAAAAAGTTTTTGGGTCAGCATGAAAATTTGCTTTGAGACTAAATCGATTAAAGTGGAACGAATCTTGAAAATTTTATCATGTTCTATTTTGTCAATTGTCACACCCCACTCTGGACACCCGTCACCGTGGGGCCGACATGACGTCGACATGACATCACCTAACTGTCAAACCAACCCATAAAACCACAATATACATGAAACAATATAAAATCATCTATATAACATATTCATAATTTAGTGATATAGGGTCACACCCGACCCAAAAATAAACACAACAAAATAAATCTCATGAACCCCTCTTAGGTTCACCTCTAACAGCTCGTCTCAAAATACTCCCATATGACTCCATCGCATGACACGCATAACTCTAACTAGTGCCAGTAGGGGACCGACTCCTAGCTGATTCACCTGCGAGTGTACTGTCTTCTTAGTAAAAATATTTTATAATAATAAATCATTCTACAACATCTAAATGAATCAAACATAAGTATATAAACAGTGAAAATAAAGCGATATAGATAAGTTCCATCCAAATCCATCTAGTATAAAATCATACCAATCACCATAATAAATAATAAATCACCCAATATAAGTAAAATACCACATCTCAAACACACATCTCAAACCACCACTCTACCACAACACACACTGCCTAGCCATAGTGATCGTTTTAACCTCACGATCGGGAGTTGCAACGGTACCGTACCACCCATAGGATATGCCTTCCTACGAACACCCATCATTCTGCCGAAGCGGATAATCACTGCGCAGTATAACGTCTAACATCACTCTGACGAAGCAGATAAACATCACTCCGCCGAAGTGGATAACATCACTCTGCCGAAGCAGATAAACACCACTCCGCCGAAGTGGATAAATACTATGGTATCGTCAAATCAATAATATCGTTAAATCAATACCATCACTCTGTTGAGGCAGATAATCATCACTCTGCCGAAATAGATCAATACTATAGCATCGTCAAATCAGTAACGTCATCATCAAATCACAAATCAATAACATCGTCCAATCTCAAACATCACCTTATATTTCCAAAACCGATTTTTTTAATCCAAAATCATATTTTTCACTTTCTTTAAAAAAAAAGGTCTGATTTCACCAAAACTATTTTTTCACTCTTTATTTTTAGAAAACCAGATATTTTTCCATTCTCTTTTTAAACCACCAAATCCAACGAAAATCATTCTCAACTTTCTTTCGAAAACTATCGTAATTTCACGAAAATCCATTTTTACTCATTCACCCTAAAACCTGTTTGATCCATATCATCTATAAAATCATCTAGTCTCAGTAAGGCCATTTTATACGCATATATATATATATATATATATATATATATATGAAAATAATTTGGTAAGAAGACAGTACACTCACTTGATAATCCGCACTCACAAGCTCCCTCGACTTTCTGCTTCCGATTCTCCGGTAATTGTGAACCTATTTGTGACATGGCCTAAAATTAATATTTTATGTAAATATAATTTAATCATGAATTGTAGACCCTAAATTTTGTAATTTCCTATTCCTCTCGTTTTATTATAAAATTTACTATATCGATCTATTTCCTATCGTCATTTTCAATTTAGACACTTAAATATATATATATATATATATTAAAGAAGTTAGAAATTCTACTTTTTCCAAATTTTTCTGTCGGCCGTGAGATTGGATCATTAATTTTAGTGGGGTGGTTTGTGCAAATTTCCATTTTCTTTCTCTTCCCCCTCCTCCCTCGGTTTCTTCTTCTCCGGCTTCTGTTTGCATTTGGGTTCGCCGTCGATCAAGCCTTGCCATCCCACCAACCGAACACACGCACTATCGGACAAACGAACCCACACACTTCCACGTCTACCCCCACGCACGCCCACCATCCGCCCACACAGTAACACACACACACACACGCTGCTCTCTCTCTCTCTAACTCTACACTCCACTCCGGCGACCTCCAAAATACACACACCCTCAACAAAACCTACACCCAAACACATACTGAACGATGGGGACACAACACACACATACACTGCCGATCGTCCACACACAGAAAACACACATACATGACAAACCTACGCCGGTGACGCCACACGACCAACCATCGTCGGACCGATCTGAACGACGACACACATACACACACAACAGGCACACATACGACGAACACAGACACACCCACAAACCCACCGGCGACTCCCCACTCTACTGACGACACCCTCTCTCTCACTAGCTCTCCTCCGATCACATACACACAACGAAACATACACACACACTTACCGTCAGACCTAAACGACACACATATACACACACGACGTTGTCGAATTGAACAGAACACACACCCACTGCATTTCGATTTTTTGTTTTTAAATTCTCGCCGCCGGCGAGTTTTCTCTCTCTAACCCACCGTCAGTAAACTCTGGCAATGACGACAACCACACCCATACACCTATCTGACCGAACAACCACACACCTACAACCAGTCACCGATTGACGAAGAGCCGAACTCATCACCGCCGGACGACACCTCCTTCTTCGCCGGAGCTCCATCGCCGATCCTGTCTCTCTCTTTCTCTTCGCTGTTTTTCATTCTTTATTTCTGTTTTGCTTCCCCTGATTTTCTGATTTCTGCTCCTTCCTTTTAGGTTGAAGATCACAATTACATGGGTATTTAAATGCATGATTTGGGTAGATCCATTTGATCCTATCTTACCACGTCAATTGGATCTCGATCCTTCCTCTCCCTTCTCGGTTCTCCAACTGTCTTCACGGCACACACACACACAATATGTATATACATATATATACATATATGTATATATGTATATACATGTATGTGTATATATATATATATATATATATATATATATATATATATATTTTATAGAAATTCTTTTGATCAAAATACCTTTTCCTCCCCCAATTTTCTTAAAATCTCATTTTCGGTCCAATTTTCACATTTAATACTTTCTTAAATTGCAATTCCACCCAAAAAATTTTAATTCAAAAGTTAAATGCTAATTTTGGATTGAATGTTTTCTAAATTTTCAAATTGACCCCAAAATTTTTTAAATCAAATAATAAATTACGCCGCCTACCTCGTTATTTTTGAAACATTTTAAAATACAACTTAAATAAAAAATCAGTGTCTTACATCAATACAGGTTTTCTATCACACCCCACCCCGGACCCCTGTCATGTGGGGCCGGCGTGACGTAGACATGATACTGCCCAACTGACTAGACAATCTCAATACGTCCATAACAAAATTGTAAAGTTATACAACACATACAATAGTCCAATCCGATAGGGATATACCGTCCCGAAATATAAATACAATCAAACAAATCTCTTAAACCTCACTTAGATTTCATTTTCAATATCTCGTCTCCAAAATTTGTCTCAATGACTCTTTTGCTTGACCCGCATAACTCT
The DNA here is from genome assembly GCA_016647705.1 of Eucommia ulmoides. Lineage (NCBI taxonomy): Eukaryota > Viridiplantae > Streptophyta > Magnoliopsida > Garryales > Eucommiaceae > Eucommia > Eucommia ulmoides. Next base: position 27,756,495 of record CM028339.1, read on the forward strand.
ATCTAGTACTAGTAGGGGATCGACTGACTCCTAGCTATTTTACCTGCGAGTGTACTGCCTTCTTAGTGAAAATATTTTTAGGATAATAATTCATTCTACAATATCTAAATGAATCAAGCGTAAGTATATAAACAACGCGTAACTAGTAAAATTCTCCATAACATAAGCAGTGGAAATAAACCCATAAGTATAAGTTTCATCCAAATTCATCTATTATAAAATCATACTAATCACCAGAGTAAATGATAAATTACCCACTATAAGTAAAATACCACTTCTCAAACACACACCTCAAACACACACACTGGCCAGCCCTAGTGATCGTTTTAACCTCACGATCGGGAGTTTGCAACGGTATCGTACCATCCGTAGGATATGCCTTCCTACGAACACCCATTACTCCACTGAAGCGGATAATCATTGCGCAATGTAAACGTCTAACATCACTCTGCCGAAGTAGATAAACATCACTCCGCTGAAACGGATAACATCACTCCGCCGAAGCGGATAACCCCACTCAACTGAAACAGATAAATACTATGGCATCATCAAATCAAATACAGCATCATCGAATCACAACTCAATAAATATCGTCTACTCAACCTCGTCAAATCACCACGTCTATCTCTTTTTCTCAAAATCAACTTTTAAATCCAAAAATCATATTTCACACTTTCTTTTTAAAGAAAACGTCTGGTTTTATCAAAACCACTTTTTCATCCTTCATTTTTAGAAAACCATGCATTTCTAGAAAACAGATGTTTTCTATTCTCTTTTAAAAACACCGTCTGATTTCACCAAATCCAACAAAAATTCATTTTCAATTTCTTTTCGAAAACCACTGAAATTTTCCGAAAATCCAGTTTACCAATATTTCATCATATATATATACAAAAATAATTTGGTAAGAAGACAGTACACTCACCTCGTTATCCGCTCTCCAAAACCTTCAACGACCAGACTCTATCCGGATATCGGTGCCTGCGAGCCTAATAGTGACAGAGCCTAAATTAATATTTTATCTAAAACATCCGAATCATGCAATGCAGACCCTATTTTCCGAATCGTTATTATCTTATGTACCACGCAATTAGAATTAATTTATCCTTACGGAATTATTATGATTTTTGGATTCGTAATGCTAAATAAAATTTAATTTAACAAAAATTAATAGTCGATTGAAATTTCACCTGTTCCTAAATCGTTTGGCGACCACGAGATGGGTTTTCGATTTCCAGTGGGGTGGTTTGTGTAATTTTCCATTTTTTTCTTTTTTCCCTTCTTCTTCCTTTTTTTTTCCCTGTTTCTGTTTTCCTGTTTGCATTCCCGGCCGACGTTTCCCTCCTTCTCCCCCCAACTTTGACGATCTTATACACACACACACACCTCGCCGCACGACAATACCACCGGCCGAACAACACACGCACACACAGGTACACCCGACAACACACACACACACACACTCCGGATGAGAAGATCACCCAAACGCTTGCTCCAAAACTGCCGGCAACACAAACACATACATGCGCCGGCACCGGACAATGACCAGCAACCCACACAGCCCACACACAACACATACCCACGGTAGCGCCACACCACCCAATCACCATCCCCGCCAATGACCTACATTGAAACACACCCATACACGTAACACTGTAACCGAACAGAGCACACACCCAATCGTCGGTAAACAGTAACACACACCCACATTTGCACAATTGAACACCCACGCACACCCAACACACACAAATCAGACCGAACGGATCGCCCCCACCCACGCCAGACTGCCTCCCACCGCCGCCGAACCTCTCTCTCTCTTTGCTTTCTCTCTCTTCCTTCTCTGTTTTGCGGTTCCTGTTTTGAGAGTGGTTTTTGTGATCATTACATGCATGAATCAACATTTATATGCATGTAGCTAGTGGTCTAAGCGTTAAGCTCCTCCTGACACGTCACTGTTCCTTCTCTGCTTCTCGCCGGTAGCTCCCGATCACACACACATATATATAAATAAATCTTTGTGAAATTACCCTTTTCTCCCTTTAACTTCTTAAAATCTTCATTTTGGTTTAAGTCCATTTTTAAGATTTTTCTTAAATTATAATTGCACCCCTAAAAGTTTTAATTAAAAGTTAAATGTCAATTTACCTCCCAAGGTTTGGATTTAATGTTTCTAAATTTGCGAATTGACCCCTAGATTTTTAATTTGAATTTTTATTGACCCAATTTCATCCCAAATTTTTCCAGTTACTCTAAAATGCAACTAAAATAACGTACATGCTATGATTGAGGTCTTACAACTCTTCCTTCCTAAAAGAAATTTCGTCCCGAAATTTTATTGCCTTAATCGAATAAATGCGGGTATATGTTTCTCATCTCGTCTTCTCATTCTCCTGTCGCATCTTCCACTTTATGACTGCGCCATAACACCTTAGATAAGTCGTTTTTGTTTGCAACACCTGGTCTTTACAACTTAGGATTTGGATTGGCTTCTCCACGTAGGTCAAATCGGTTTTCAACTCGATCGGCTGCCAAGTCAGCACATGAGAAGGGTCTGGCACTTATTTCCAGAATATCGATACATGAAAAACGTCGTGTAGTCGAGATAACTCTGTGGTAACGCAAGTCTATACGCTGTCGTGCCAACCCGTTCTAAAATTTCATATGGTCCGATGCACCTTGGACTTAACTTCCCTTTCTTCTCGAATCCCATTATGCCTTCCCATAGAGAAATATGCAACAACACATGATCTCCCATCTCCAACTCTAACTCCCACTGGCGCTTGTCTGCATAACTCTCTTGTCAACTTTGAGCAAATATTAATTTATATCGAATCACCTTGATTTTGTCTATTGTCATTTGGGCGGTATCCAGCATCAACAATTTCTTTTCTCCTACTTCAGTCCCATAGACTAGGGTTATGTCCTACCATACAACGCTCATACGGGGCTATCTCGATTGTCAAATAGTAACTGTTATTATAGGCAAATTCCATTAATGTCAGATGATTATCCCAGCTACCAGGAAATTCTAGAACACATCCCCTCAACATATCTTCTAATATCTGAATTGTATGTTCTGATTGTCCGTCCATCTGAGGATGGAAGGCGGTGCTAAACTTCAACTTGGTACCCAAAGCAGTCTGAATACTTGGCCAGAAACTCGAAGTAAATCTCGAATCTCTAACTAATACTACGGAACCCGGTGCGCCATGCCTCTAACAATCTCATCAATATATAGTTGGGCATACTTATTGAGAGAGTACGTCGTCTTTACGGCTAGAAAATGAGCAAACTCGGTAAGCCTATCAACGATAATCCCAAATAGAATTATGCCCCCCTTGTTGAGTACGGGTAATCCTGAAACGAAATCTCTCGTGATATGCTCCCACTTCTACTCTGAACTAATTAAAGGCTACAATAACCCACCTGGACTTTGGTGTTCAATCTTGACTTACTAACAAACAAGACACCTGGAAACAAATTCTGTGATTTCCCATTTCATTCCGATCCACCAACAATGTTTTTGCAAATCGCGATACATTTGGTATTGCCTAGATGCATTGCATACGCTGAGCTATGCACTCCCTTCTAGCCATCCTTTCTTAATTTGATGTCACCAGGCACACACAACCTATTTCCCATCATCGATACCTCGTCGCTTTCCCTGACATGAAAATCCGCTCTGTGACCACTTCTCACTTCATCTCGAATTTTCTCCAATTAAATGTCTGACTTCTGAGCTTCGATAATACGATCAATCAATGTCGATCTCAGAGTCAAAGTCGCAAATAGTACAACCGTCTGACCAACCGGTAACTGACTCACAACGATCCTAAAACTTCATACAGATTAGTATGAACGACTCTTATGTGCGCGATCGAACCCGCCGATTCCTGACTCCACATATCCGCTACAACATTAGCTTTTCCCGGGTGATAGTGGATAGTGCAATCATAGTCTTTCATCAACTCTATCCAACGTCTCTATCTCAAATTTAATTTATTCTGAGTAACAGATATTTCAAACTGTGGTAGTCAGTGTAGATTCCACACGTCTCACCATACAAGTAGTGTCTCCCAATCTTTAAGGCAAATAAAAAAAAAAATCACGGCCAGCTCCAGATCAGGTGTTGGGTAATTTTTTTATTTTTTTTTTATCATGATTCTTCAGTTGTCGAGATGCGTATGTGATTACATGACCATGCTGAATCAGAACACATCCTAGCCTTTAGTGGGGCGCATCACTATAAACACAAAGCCACCCCTTTCGTCGGGAGGGATAGTATTGGTGCCGATATCAATCTACTTCTCAACTCCTGGAAATTCTATTCGCATTTGTGAGTCCACTCATATTTGGATTCCTCGTGGTCGAACGAGTCGACGGGGCGGTTATAACAAAAAATCCTTGCACAAACCGTTGAGATTAACCTGCCAATCCTAAAAAGTTTTGAATTTTAGTCAAATTTTTTGGTCTTTCTCATTGAACAACAACTTCAACTTTCTTTGGGTTCACCCAAATACCGTTCCTAAAATAATATACCCCCAAAAAATACTACCTGATCTAACCAAAATTCACATTTACTGCACTTCGCATATAGTCTCTTCTCCCGCCATTTCTACAACACGATTCGAAGATGTTCTACATGCTCGTCTCTGCTTTGGGGAATAGATCAATACATCGTCAACAAATACGATAATAAATTGATCCAGATAGAGTTGGAAGACCCGATTCATCAAGTTCATGAAGGCAGCAAGAGCATTTGTCAATCCAAAGGGCATAACCAAGAATTCATAGTGTGCACATCTCGTATGGAACGCCCTTTTTGCCACATCACTGTCTCTGACTTCCAATTGGTGATACCCCGATCGAAAATCTATTTTGGAAAACACTTTAGCCTTCCAGAGATGGTCAAACAAGTTATTCATCCTAGGTAACGGATATTTATTACGGTCGGTCACCCTATTCAGCTACCGATAGTCGATACACATTCTCTACGTGTCATCTTTCTTCTTCACGAACAAACTGCGGCTACCCATGGAGAAGCGTTAGGTTTGGTAAATCTACGATTTAATAAATCTTGCCATGAAATCTTGCAACTGTACTTCCGATTCTTTCAGCTTGGTAGGCGCCATACGATAAGGGGAAATTGATATAGAGGCAATTCATGGAAGTAATTTCAATAATGCCTTCTATCTCCCTATCTATTGGTAACCTTGGCCATTCTTCTAGAAAATACGTCGGGAAAATCTCTGACCACTAAAATATCCGCTGTTTGAACTTCTTCCTAACTGGTGTCAATCACGTGCGCGAGATATCCCTGACATCCTTTCTTTAATAATCTCCTAACTTCTAAGGCTGAAATCAAATCGACAGGAGTGATAATTATATCTCCCGAGAATACAAATTCCGGCTTACCTGAGGTTTGAAAGGTTACTTTCTCCTTAAAACAATCCACCGTGGCATGACCACCGGACAACAAATCCATATCCAGTATTACATCAAGATCGTAAATATCCAAGGGTAATAGATCTACCGACAATTTCCTACCACTAATACGAAATGAACTATTTGTATACGCACTAACTATTAACACGGACTTATAGTTCTTGGTTATTTCCTACATATCATTCTCTATTAATTCACGTTGCATTTGCCCATTTCGTATAACTTTTAAATCTGCCTGCCCATCAACCTAAAACGTAATTCCAAAGTAAATCCTTTCTAGATTAATCTACATCTTATCTCTTCCATTTTATTTCAGATTTTTATTTTATACCGCCGAATGGTCGTCTTTTTTCTGCTTTAAACATATGAACTTCCCTCTCCACTAAAATCACGAGCACACCCATACATTTCTGATAGAATCCGCATATTTCAATTAGTAGCGTAGTGTGTCGCGGCATTGCATAAATAAAGTGTTGTCAACCGATTCCCATTCAATGAATAGCTTAACATTGGACAAAATAAGTATGCTCTACCATATTGTTGGTTCAACAATATTACGTACTACTGACAGGGAATCCCGATGTCAAATACTACGAATAAAATTACTTATCAGTTACAATTTAATATTCCCAACCACTAACACCCCTGCAATCGCAATCTACCCATTACCCCTACCAACCACCCACAAGCTGTATTACACTTCGTCGCACCCACAAATTACCAACAAAACCACTAATCATGCACGATGCCAATATATCATCTAACGCAATGCAATGTAATAACTATCACTCGTGTGCCAAACCCACCTAGTGACACCCTATCTCACGGTCTACTACTAGCTCGACACTATCTAGCAACACCCTATCTCAAAGTCCCCTACTGACTAGACGATTGACACGTCTTCCCATCTCATGATCCTCTATTGACACAACTACTGGAGAGTCTACAGAACCTATAACCTAGGCTCTGATACCAAAATTGTCACACCCCACCTCGCACCCCTGTCATGTGGGGCTGGCGGAACGTAGACATGATACTGCCCAACTGACTAGACAACCTCAATACGTCCATAACAAAATTGTAAAGCTATACAACACATACAATAGTCCCATCCGATAGGGATATACCGTCCCGAAATATAAATACAATCAAACAAATCTTCTAAACCTCACTTAGATTTCATTTTCAATATCTCGTCTCCAAAATTTGTCTCGAATGACTCCTTTGCGTGACCCGCATAACTCTATCTAACGCCAATAGGGGACCGACCGACTCCTAGCTATTTTACCTGCGAGTGTACTACCTTCTTAGTGAAAATATTTTTAGGATAATAATTCATTCTACAATATCTAAATGAATCAAGCGTAAGTATATAAACAACGCGTAACTAGTAAAATTCTCCATAACATAAGCAGTGGAAATAAACCCGTAAGTATAAGTTTCATCCAAATTCATCTATTATAAAATCATACCAATCACAAGAGTAAATAATAAATTACCCACTATAAGTAAAATACCACATCTCAAACACACACCTCAAATACACACACTGGTCAGCCCTAGTGATCGTTTTAACCTCACGATCGGGAGTTTGCAATGGTACCGTACCATCCGTAGGATATGCCTTCCTACGAACACCCATCACTCCGCCGAAGCGGATAATCACTGCGCAGTGTAAATATCGAATATCACTCTGCCGAAGCAGATAAACATCACTCCGCCGAAGCGGATAACATTACCTCGCCGAAGCGGATAACATCACTCCGCCGAAGTGAATAACCCCACTCTACCGAAACAGATAAATACTATAGCATCGTCAAATCAAATAGAGCATTATCGAATCACAACTCAATAAATATCGTCTACTTAACCTCGTCAAATCACCACATCTATATTTTTTTTTCTCAAAACCAACTTTTAAATCCAAAAATCATATTTTACACTTTCTTTTTAAAGAAAACGTCTGATTTTATCAAAACCACTTTTTCATCCTTCATTTTTAGAAAACCATGCATTTCTAGAAAATAAATGTTTTCTATTCTCTTCTAAAAATACCGTCTGATTTCACCAAATCCAACAAAAAATCATTTTCGATTTCATTTCGAAAACCACCGAAATCTTCCAAAAATCCAGTTTACCAATATTTCATCATATATAAATAGTTTAGTAAGAAGACAGTACACTCACCTCGTTATCCGCTTTCCAAAACCTTCACCGACCAGATTCTATCGGGATACCGGTGCCTGTGAGCCTAATAGTGACAGAGCCTAAATTAATATCTTATCTAAAACATTCGAATCATGCAATGCAGACCCTATTTTCCGAATCGTTATTATCTTATGTACCACGCAATTAGAATTAATTTATCCTTACAGAATTATTATGATTTTTGGATTCGTAATGCTAAATAAAATTTAATTTAACAAAAATTAATAGTCGATTGAAATTTCACCTGTTCCTGAATCGTTTGGCGACCACAAGATGGGTTTTCGATTTCCAGTGGGGTGGTTTGTGTAATTCCCCCTTTTTTTTTTCCCCTTCTTCTTCCCTTTTTTTTTTCCCTGTTTCTGTTTTCTTGTTTGCATTCCTAGCCAACGTCTCCCTCCTTCTCCCCCAACTCCGACGATCTTATACACACACACACTTCGCCGCACGACAATACCACCGGCCAAACAACACACGCACACACAGGTACACCCGACAACACACACACACACACACACTCCGGATGAGAAGATCACCCACACGCCTGTTCCAAAACTGCCGGCAACACAAACACATACATGCGCCGGCACCGGACAACGAGCAGCAACCCACACAGCCCACACACAACACATACCCACGACAGCACCACACCACCCGATCACCATCCCCGTCGATGACCCACATCGAAACACACCCACACACGTAACACTGTAACCGAACAGAGCACACACCCAACCATCGGTGAACAGTAACGCATACCCACATTCGCACAATTGAACACCCACGCACACCCAACACACACAAATCAGGCCGAACGGATCGCCCCCACCCACGCCGGACTGCCCCCCACCGCTGCCGAACCTCTCTCTCTCTTCGCTTTCTCTCTCTTCCTTCTCTGTTTTGCGGTTCCTGTTTTGAGAGTGGTTTTTGTGATCATTACATGCATGAATCAACATTTATATGCATGTAGCTAGTGGTCTAAGTGTTAAGCTCCTCCTGCCACGTCACTGTTCCTTCTCTGCTTCTCGCCGGTGGCTCCCGATCACACACACATATATATAAATAAATCTATGTGAAATTACCCTTTTCTCCCCTTAACTTCTTAAAATCTTCATTTTGGTTTAAGTCCATTTTTAAGATTTTTCTTAAATTATAATTGCACCCCTAAAAGTTTTAATTAAAAGTTAAATGTCAATTTACCTCCCAAGGTTTGGATTTAATGTTTCTAAATTTGCGAATTGACCCCTAGATTTTTAATTTGAATTTTTATTGACCCAATTTCATCCCGAATTTTCCCAGTTACTCTAAAATGCAACTAAAATGACGTACATGCTACGATTGAGGTCTTACATTTTCAAAATTCAATTTGGCAAAAAATGAGTGAAATAAAAAAATATTTTAAAAAATTCATTTTGACCCCAAAGTTTGGACATTTTCTAGAATTCATGAAATTGACAAACAAATAATTTAAACTTAATTAAATTTTAGATAATCTAATTTTATTTATATATACATAAAATAAATGGGATGCACGCAACCCCAGGGCTGCAATTGCAGCCACAATTTAGGGCAGAGGTGGCGGTGCCCCTTTGCAGCCCCTCTTTCTATTATATATATATATATATATATATATATATATATATATATATATATATATATTATGTAAAATAAAAAAAAATTAATAAAAAAAGAAAAGGGGAGGGAGCGGCTGCTTATAAAAGACAGCCATTCCCTCAACAAGAAAATTTTTTTCTATTTTGGGGAGGGATTTTGGTAGCCAAAGGTGGGAGTGAGCGAGTATGTGTGTGTGTGAGAGAGAGAGTGAGAGAGAGAGATTAAAGGAAAAATTTGGGGGGGGGGGGGGAGAGTGTTTCAACCATAAAACTAGGGGGTTTCTTTTGCCCCCCCCCCCTTTTTTTTTTTTTTTTTTGAATAAAACAACTAGTAGAAAAACAAAGAGAAGAGGAGAAGAAGAAGCGAAAAAGGAAAAGAAACCGTCTAAGTTCAAGTAAATTTTTTCTACTCTCTAACTACACCTTTATTTTTTGCTTAAACCGCTTAAAACGATGGACCTAAAATTAGACAATACTTAAAAAGATGTTCCACTAAAACACGTAAAAATCGATTTACTTTTCTACAATTATTTTCCTGTTTAACGTTTTTTTCGCGCTTTTATTTTGTTGTATTTATTTACTGTTCTGCGTCTTTTTGTGCTTTTATTTTGTTGTACTTATTTTTTATTTTGCGTTTTTTCGCGTTTTTATTTTGGTTGTATTTATTTTTCTCTTTTGCGCCTTTCCGCGCTTTTATTTTCTTGTTCTGCGTTTTTCCGTACTTTTATTTCTATAATTTTATTTTATTCATTTTATGTACTGTTATTATATTTTTGTAAATATTTATTTTCTCGCATCAGAAAATGAAAAAAAAATGAATTGATCTTTACTATTTTAAAAAAATTTAAAAATGAAAAAATGAAAAATCCCCCCCAAAAAAAAAGAAAAATAATAAATAAATCTTAACTTAAAATCTGAGAAAGGGAGAATTTTCCATACTACAGTTTCGGATTTCCGAAACAATATGAAATTTTCAAACGGTAAGTTTAGGAGGGCACTTGAGTAAGCCGAGTTTTGAGCTTGGAATAAGTTAATAAAATGGAAGGAAATAAATTTTATTTGCATCTCATATATGTTTTATTACAAAGTATGTAAAAAATTAATTATTTGTAAAAATGAGTTTTTTTTTTAAAAAAAAAAAAAAATCAATCATTTTGGATTTTTTAGAAAGTACAAAAAAAATGTGAATAAAAAAAATATAGTCTTTTTCAAGAGGGGAGTATTTTTATAAAAAAATCACTAAAAGTGAAGTTATTCCAAATTATTTTCACTAAAAAATGGGTTTTTTTTAGAATGAAATTTTCTCAAAAATGTTATTTATCATGTTTTCTAACCCCAAATCAACTCCCCTATGTTTTGTTTCAAAAAAAAAAAAAAAAAATAGAGAGAGAGAGAGAGAAAAAAAAATTATTGAAAAAAACAAAACAAAAAGAGTTTCTTTCAAAAAATATATTTTGGCATCCATGTTCTTTCTTTTTATTGAAATAACCCAAACTTAAAACCTGAGACATTAACCCCCCTCGGTGATCATCCTTATTAAATCGTCGATATTTGATAAGTAATCATAACGGGTGTTGATCCTAAGATTTTGATGAATAATTAAGTATTGATGTTTTGGTGGAATTAATGGTTTATTGAGTGTTTCAGTTGTTTAAGTTCTAGTGATGAAGAAGATGCGATGACAAATGGATACTGAATGATGATGACAAAGATGATGAATAATTAAAAGTTTGAAGAAATTAGGAAAAACAACTCAGGCGAATTTCAACTCTTAATATCTCAATTAGGAACTCACACGGCACAAAAAGTTTTTATTGCTTGTGTGTGTTTTGATAAGATGAAATTATTTGCTCCTATGTGTTATTGAAAATAAATATTTATAAATAACTAAAATGAAATTTAAGAAGTTAGTGGAGCTTATTTAGAAAATAAAATGGTTAAAGGGACGAAAACGTAAATAAGAATGAGTTAAAAACGAGTTCAGAATAGAGATCCAGAAGACACAAGTCGACTGGTAAGTCGACCGGACCAATCAGCATGAAATCTTTGTATCTATGAGTCGACAGGTAAGTCGACTGACCGAGAGAAACTGAACTCTCTGAATCTACAAGTCAATAGGTAGGTCGATCGGTGAAGGAAAAACGAACTTTCTGAATCTACAAGTTGACAGACAGGTCGACCGATGAACGCCCTTGGCTATAACCTGAATCTACCAATAAACTGATTGATCGACTAAATGCTTTGTTTCAGGAAACTGTTTATTCCGAGATTATATCTAAAAGTAGCCGTTTTTAGTTAAGATTTGAGAGAGATTTTGAAGATATTTTTATATTTAAGATATGTTTCACCTGAAATATAAATCATATTGATTTGGTTAATTAATTTTTAATGTTTCTCAAATTGGTACGTAAAATTATTTCTATTTTATCTAATTGAGTTTGAGAAATATTTGGGGGACCTAATTGAAAGATTTGAAAGCTGTTATTAAGTGAATTAAACCAAAATGTAGTCATTATGATATAAGGGGTTTATAAGTGCTATTAGTTGTCATGACACATGTGAACTAGTTGTTTGAAGTCTGTTTTGATTCTCCTTTAAATAAACCTACAAATTTCTTATATCATCAACAGTAAGAGAAATCATATCATATCAGAAGAGTAAACTTTTCTAAGAGTTATCTTTCTGCGACTAATCTTTGCTGCTACCCGATTTGAGATTACATTGTTCCAATTATTCTTTCTGTGGATTCCGGGTGAAATATTTCCAATTGTATTCTATTATTGCATTACTTGTTTATCTTTTGAAAATTGATCTTAGAAATTGTTTCTGATTTTTATTGAATTTTTTTTTATAAACAATTTCTTGAATCTGATTACGTGCTAAATTATTTGCTACCTATATCTTGTTTAAAATCATATTTTCAATCTCACATTTTTTCGATCACTAGACTTGGGATATTAATTGAGTTATTATTTATCTAAGTTGGTTGAAGCTCCGAGTGAGATTTTTTGCTTATCAATTTGTATTAGTGAGTAGTGTGACGAGTTAAATACTATTGAGGATATTTAATCAGGGGTAATTGGTTTTCAGTCTCTCCCTGTAAAGAGATTGAGGTAGTGATTCTTCTTGGATAGAATTGTGATTTTTGAGTGAAATTTGTAACGGTTCAATCCTTACCGAGTAAAAGGATACTTAGAGTGTTTGGTGAGGTTTTGATTTTTTGGCTTTAGCGTTAAAAAGAATTAGGTTATTCTTTAACCTGTAAAAAGTAGAAGTTCTTCCTTAGCCTGATAAAAGGATATTGTAAAGGTTGACTCTGAGCCTGTAAAAGAATTGATGTGAGAGTTTGGTTCCTACCTTTAAAGGGATCTTTAGTATTAGTGGGTGCGAATTTCCATGGAGTTCGGAGGACTAGACTAGCCAAGAGTAGCTTGATGAACTAGGATATATCTTAGTGTGCTGCAATATTTACTTTGCTATTTTTACTGTTTGGGTGTACACCTAGTTAATTATTTAATTCTGTTATGTTATAAAGATAATAATTAATTTAGGATTAAAATTAATTATTTGATTTATTGAAATTTTATTCTGATAAATTTTTTAAATACCTAATTCATCCCCCTCTTGGGTATTCCACTGGGCCAACAATTGGCATCAGAACTGGTTTTAGCTCGATTAGACTTAACATCATAACTAAACCGGTCATGTGTACACACCATGGATGATGTGTTTTGTGTATCTTCTTTTGATAGCAATAAATGCGTATATGATAATGTGGTTTATAATTCTTGTGATTTTAGTAGTATTTATGGAGATGATGATAATAAAAATGTCCATATTGTTATGGAAAAATTACTTTCTTTCACGCTACTTTTTGCTAAAGAGAGTTTGAGTTTAAAAAGAAAAATTGATTCTTTTAAAAATGGTGGAAAAAGTGTCTGACAATCTAAAATGCATTTGGATGATTATTGTGATACAAAAGAGTTTTCGGACGTTATTTTTTAAATTAATAATTTGCTCTCTAAAGTGGATTCTCTTGAAAATTAAAACAGAGTTTTAAAAAATAATTTTGATATAATTTTTAGGCAAATGTCAGATCTTGTTTCTAAAATTGATTTACTTAAGAAAAATTTTAAAAAATCAAAATCCGACCTTAAGTCTATTTCGAGAGATTCTGAAAATAATTTTTCTAGGCAAAGTGGATATGCTTCATCGTCTCATTCTTCATCATAAGTCAGTGATAATTATGTGGCTTGTAAGGCCCAAATCATAGTACATACGTCATTAATAGTTATATTTTAAAGTATTGGGAAATTCGGGAAAAGTGTTTGTTAATAAAAATCAAAATTAAAAGTTTAGGGGTCAAATTTGAAATTTAAAAAACATGAAAATTAAACTTGAGATCCAAATTGATAATTAAAATCAAAAATTGAAAATAGTAAGGGTGAAATTATAATTTTAGAAACTTGTAAAAGTTGAAAATGATTAAAATAAGATCTTAAAGGAAGTTGGGGGGGGGGGGGGAGGGGGAGAAGAAAGTGCATTTTAGCTAAAGTTTTTTTTTTTAAAAACATATATGTATATTATATGTTTTGTGTGTGTAACGACGCTCAAATCGGCCGACAAGGGAGATCGGCGTGGGCGACATGGCAAGCTAGGAACGACTTCTTCCACTAATATCATGCAATATATACTCACTCTTGCATGTGGAACTGATCGAAAATCTCAAACCCAATCTAGAAACTCAAAAAATCTAGAGAGAGAGAGAGAAGAGAGAAAGAGAGAGCAGGCCGGAGTTCGGGTTTGAGAAGCGATCGCCGACGAGGGTATCGGAGGTGCATGGGGGTGTGATCATCGATGTAGAGGCTCGTCGATCCTTTTTGAGAGAGAGATCAGGTAGTGGAATCTAGAGAGAGAAACTATAGATCGTTTCTTGTTGATCATCGGCGGTAGTTGCATACGGTGATAGCAGAGTGTTTTTCGGTATTTGGGGGTTGCCATGCCAGCTGAATCAGGGCAGATCAAGGTTGGCCGGCGAAATTGGGTTGTCGACGATGACTGTTGGTATGGTGCATATGTTTCGCTGGTGAATGTGTGCTCTATTTTCGTTCGATGGTATGTGTGTGTAGCTGTGTGCGTGCTGCCGCCGTTTAGGAGAAGGTGACGGTGGAGGTGATCGTAGCGGTCGTCCGGCGGGGTGTGTGATCGGTGATCTTGGGGGTGTGTCGTTGTTGGGTGGCTGAAACGAAACCGGAAAAAGAGTAAGAGGAGAAGGTTTGTTCAGTGTTGGCAGTGAGTGTTTTTGTTCGATCGTCGGTCGTCAGTCGTCGATGATCGAGTGCGTGTCGTCGCAACTAATGTGTATGGGAGTGTGTTGTTAATGTTGCATAGGTGTGGGTGTAATCGTTGTTGTCCCTTCTGCGAGTGTGCGTGTGTGTCCTATTCATCCGACGGTGTGCGTGTGTATGGGTGCTTTATTCTGCTGCTGTAGGGGCGTGTGTGTTGATAGCCGACAGAAGGTTGTTGGAGAGAAAGTGAGATGGTGGGGCGACGAGATTTGATAGGTGGCGAGATCTCTTCGTCGACGGTTGAAGAGGGACAGAACTAGACGCAGAAACGGGAAGAAGAAGCAGGGAAAAGAAAGGAAGAAAAAGAAAGAAAAAAAAAAGAAAAGAAAATTACACAAACAACTCCAATAAAATTCAAAATTCATCTCGCAGCCCGTGAACGATTCGGAACGGGTAACGTTTTTCGTTAAGTTTATTTTAGTTTATTAAATTAAATTCTAGCATCGAAATGTTTTAACTGGACTAATAAATTTGGGACCGTTCGTATTATTAAATTTTATGTAGTAATTTTTAACGGAATGAAATTTACTGAATAATAATTGTTATAAATAAAATATGGGGAATGGGACATTAATGAACATAGGGCTTGCATTGCATGATTAAGATATTTTCTCTATAATATTAATTTAGACCCTGTCACAAATATGTTCACATTTACCGGAGGATCAGTAGAGGATAGTCGGTGAAGCTTTTGAGAGCAGTTTATCAGGTGAGTGTACTGTCTTCTTGCCAAACTATTTTTTAATATATATATATATATATATATATATATATATATATATATGCATGTAAAATGGTTTTACTTAAATTTGATGGTTTTAAAATTATGTGGATCAAGCAGGTTTTTGGGTGAGTTGGTGAAATGGATTTTTGTCGAATTATGTTGATTTTAAAAGAAAGTTGAAAATAATTTTCATTGGATTCGATGGTTTTAAAAGAGAGTGGAAAATATCTGGTTTTCTAAAAATAAAGAGTAGAAAAGTGATTTTGGAAAAATCAGACGTTTCCTTTTAAAAGAAAGTGAGAAATATGATTTTTGGATAAAAAATTAGTTTTTAGAAAAAGAGAGGTAGATGAATGATCTGACGATGTTGATTAGACGATATCATTACGTTGTGGTTTGATGATGATGTTATTAATTTGACAATGTTGTTGATTAGACGATGCTATTGATTTGTAATTTGACGATGTTATTGACTTCACGATACTAAAGTATTTATCTGTTTCGGCAAAGTGATGATTATCTGCTTCGACAGAGTGATGATATTGATTTGACGATGTTATTGATTTGACGATGCCATAGTATTTATCCGCTTCGGCGGAGTGATGTATATTTGCTTCGGCAAAGTGATGTTAGACGTTTATACTGTGCAGTGATTATCCGCTTCGGCGGAGTGATGGGTGTCCATTAGGAAGGCAAATCTTACAGGTGGTACGGTACCGTTGCAACTCCCGATTGTGAGGTTAAAACGATCACTAGGGCTGGCCAGTGTGTGTGTTTGAGATGTGTGCTTGAGATGTGGTGTTTTACGTATATTGGCTGATTTAATATTTATTATCATGGTGATTAGTATGATTCTTATATTAGTTGGATTTGAATAGAATTTAATTATGTCGCTTTATTTTTCCTGCTTTTATACTGGGGATTTTACGAGTTATGTGGTATTTATAAACTTATGCTTGATCCATTTAGATGTTGTAGAATGAGTTTTTATTATAAAAAATATTTTTACTAAGAAGACAGTACACTCGCAGGTGAAGCAGTTAGAAGTCGGTCCCCTACTGGCGCTAGGTAGAGTCCTACGATAGAGTTGTGTGGAGGGTTGAGATGAGCTTTCTAAGGCGAACCTGTGAGGGGTTCATGGTATTATATTTTGCTGTTAGTATATTTGGGGAACATGTGTGTTCACATAACAGAAATATGTATAGCTTCATATAGATGATGATTTATTTATATATATGCATATTGTCGTGTAATAGATGGTTAGTTGGTTGTTTTCAGTAATGTCATGATATCGTCACGCCAGCCCGGGATGTTGGGATTTCGGGACGGGTCGTGACATGGCTATTATTAGAAATGATTCTTGTTTTATATCTCGTGCTTTCTATGATAATTTGAATTTGAGATGTTATTATTATAATAGGGTTGGACATTTTAAAGTATCATGTCCATTTAGAAACCCTAAGTTTATGTCTAACAAGGACAGATCCAAAATGAAATGGATACCGAAGAAAACTATTGAAATGTCTTGTACAGAATTAAAAAATGTCGGAAGTAGACCTGAAGGAACAGTTAAGAGTTTACATCAAAGCCAAAATAAGAAGTCACCAAAGATCCGCAAACGACATGTGCAAAGCGAAAAGATGCACCAAAGACAAAAGGTGAAGTTATAAAGAAACCACAAGCGATATGTGCTAAGAGAAAAGTTGTATCAAAGCCAAGATGAGATATCACCAGAAAATCACAAGCGATACATACAAAGGGAATCATCAATGAATCATATGAAAAAAATCAAAGGAAGATAGGATACAAACAAGCCAAGAAGAATTGTGCACCTAAATCAATTATGAGCTCAAATGAGGTAAAAAATAAAGTCACCCCAAAATATAAAAAATGTACTCCTAACCCTCGACATTTTAAATTCATTAAATTTATTAAAGAGGAAGGTGTCCAACTTACCAAATAGGTAAGTTGTAATGATTTTTAAGATCTATTTTTAATGATGTGTTCACTTTTTGTCTTAGAAACATTCTATGGTGATTATGAAAATCACATTTAGTTAAGGAGTAACAACATGTTTTTATGTGCTTATATCAAGTAGTGATCATGGGTTAAATTTTGAAACATGTTACGTGATTTAGAAAATGAGTTAAGTGAATTGAGCTGATATTTTATGCATTTTGAAATGATATCTTGATATATTAAAGGTTTTCAAATGATTATTATTTTGAAAAGGTTTTAAAATTTTATTATGCATGTTATTATTAAGATTCATGTTCTTATGCGAAACATATTACTTGGGATAACTTCATTGATTGATAGGACTAAGAGTGTTTGGAATTAATTAGTGATTATACATGTTGATGAGAATGATTGATAAAATGCTTGAGAAATGCTTCTTATTTTAGTATGTTAAAGAACATATGTTTTGTTTTTATAAAGGGAAGACATTATTTAGTATCATTAGTGAGGCATGCAGATTTAACTGAATATGATTACATGCTATTTTGTTGAAATAGTTTGATTGCTTCAAGTTTATTCTCCTAAACATAAATTTTGTGTTTAAAATTATATATGGGGAGAAGTGTTCATAAAAAGGCCAATATTATGTTATGCTTAAATTAAAAAAGAAAAATGATGATATTGAAGATTTTGATAGCTTTGGTTAGCTTGTTGATATACTTACTAAATTTCAAGTGGAAAATTAAAGCTCATAACATTTGCCTAGAGTAGTGATGTTTTTGTGTTCCCCCCTTCCTAAATTTTGTTTTTGAAAATGACAAAGGGGGATAAATTAGTGATGTTTTATTAAGGGGGAGTATTTTTAAAATTGTGCTTTATTGATCATTTTATAATCTTCATTATGAAACTTAAATGAGTTAAAAAAAAAAAAAAAGGTCATCGGATTCAAGGGGAGTATGGTTATATTTTTGTTTTAATGAAAACATAAAAATTAATTGTCATCATAAAAAATGAGGAGATTGTTGATCTTAAGATTTTGATGAACAATTAAGTGTTGATATTTTGGTAGAACTAATGGTTTAATTGAGTGTTTCAGTTGTTTAAGTTCCAGTGATGAAGAAGATGCGATGACAAATGGATGTTAAATAATGATGACAAAGATGATGAAGAATTAAGAGTTTGAAGAAATTAGAAAAAATAACTCAGGTGAATTTCAACTCTTAATATCCCAATTAGGAACTCATACGGCACAAAAAGTTTTTATTGTTTATATGTGTTTTGATAAGATTAAATTATCTGCTCCTATGTGTTATTGAAAAGAAATATTTATAAATGACTAAAATGAAATTTAAGAAGTTAGTGGAGCTTATTTAGAAAAGAAAATGGTTAAAGGGACGAAAACATAAATAAGAATGAGTTAAAAACGAGTTCAGAACAGAGATCCAGAAGACACAAGTCGACTAGTAAGTTGACCGGACCAATCAGCATGAAATCTCTGTATCTATGAGTCGACAAGTAGGTCGACTGACCAAGAGAAACTGAACTCTCTGAATTTACAAGTCAATAGGTAGGTTGACCGGTGAAGGTAAAATGAACTCTCTGAATCTACAAGTCGACAGACAGGTTAACTGATGAACGTCCTTGGCTACAACCTGAATCTACTGGTTGACTAGATGCGATGTTTCAGGAAACTGTTTATTCCAAGATTATATCGAAAAGTAGCCGTTTTTAGTTAAGATTTGAGAGAGATTTCGGGGATATTTTTATATTTAAGATATGCTTCACCTGAAATACAAATCCTATTGATTTGGTTAATTAATTTTTAATGTTTATCGAATTGGTACGTAAAATTGTTTCTATTTTATCTAATTGAGTTTGAGAAATATTTGAGGGACTTAATTGAAAGATTTGAAAGCTGTTATTAAGTAAATTGAACCAAAATGAAATCATTATAATATAAAGGGTCTATAAGTGCTATTAATTATCATGACACATGTGAACTAGTTGTTAGAAGGCTGTATTCATTCTACTTTAAATAGACCCGCGAATTTCTTATATTATCAACAGTAAGAGAAATCATATCATATCATAAGAGTGAGTTTTTCTAAGAGTTATCTTTCTGAGAGTTTGTGAGCTATTCTAAAAGACGATCTTGAAGATCAATTGCAACTAATCTTTGCTGCTACTGGATTTGAAGTTACATTGTTCCAATTATTCTTTCTTTGGATTCTGGGTGAGATCTTTCCGAATGTATTCTATTATGGCATTACTTGTTTATCTTTTGAAAATTGATCTTAGAAATTGTTTCTGATTTTTATTGATTTTTTTTTTATAAACAATTTCTTGAATATGATTACGTGTTAAATTATTTGCTACTCATATCTTGTTTAAAATCAGATTTTCAATCTCACATTTTTTCTATCACTAAACTTGGGATATTAATTGAGTTATTATTTATTTGGGGTAGTAGAAACTCCAAGTGAGATTTTCTACTTATCAATTTGTATTGGTGAATAGTGTGATGGGTTAAATACCGTTGGGGGTATTTAATTAGGGGTAGCTGGTTTTCAGTCTCTTTTTATAAAGAGATTGCGGTAGTGATTCTTCCTAGATAGAATTGTGATTTTTGAGTGAAATTTGTAACGATTCAATCCTTATCGGGTAAAAGGATACTTGGAGTGTTTGATGAGATTTTCATTCTTTGGCCTTAATGTTAAAAAGAAGTAGGTTATTCTTTAACCTGTAAAAAGTAGAGGTTCTTCCTTAGCTTGAAAAAATGATATTGTAAAGGTTGATTCTAAGCATGTAAAAGAATTGGTGTGAGGGTTTAGTTCCTACCTTTAAAGGGATCTTGAGTATTAGTGGGTGCGAATTTCCTTGGGACTCGGAGGATTAGACTAGCCAAGAGTAGTTTGATGAACCAGGATATATCTTGATGTGCTGTAATAATTACTTGGCTATTTTTGTTGTTTGGGTGGCCCCCTAATTAATTATTTAATTCCGTTGTGTTATAAAGATAATAATTAATTTAGGATTAAAATTAATTATTTGATTTATTAAAGTTTCATTATGATAAATTTTTTAAATACCTAATTTACCCCACCTCTTGGGTATGCCATTGGGCCAACAACGGGGAACATTTAGAAAATGACAAAATTTTTTTATTTTATTTTATTTCAAGAAATTAAAAAAGAAAAAAGAAAAAAAGGTTTCTCTTTTCGAAATTTGAAAAACAAATAATAAATAAATGAAAAGCAAAATAAAAATTTTCTCTTTTCTTTAAAATAAAAAAGCGAAAAAACATAAAGCAAAAAAAAAAAAAAAAATGGAAAAACAAAAATTAAAAAAAATAC
Organism: Eucommia ulmoides; assembly: GCA_016647705.1. Classification (NCBI taxonomy): domain Eukaryota; kingdom Viridiplantae; phylum Streptophyta; class Magnoliopsida; order Garryales; family Eucommiaceae; genus Eucommia; species Eucommia ulmoides. The sequence continues at coordinate 27,777,142 of CM028339.1, forward strand.
AAAAAAACTTGAAAAAAAATATAAAAAATGCCAAAATTAAAAAAAAAAACCCAAAAGTAGAGTTCTCTTTTTTATTTTCGGGAAAAAATAAAAATAAAAATAATAATAATAAATTATTAAAAAACGAAAATTAAAAGAAAAAAGTTTTTCAAAAGCTTATAAATATTTATTCTAATTTGTCTTTGAAAAGCTTATAAATATTTATTATATTTCGTTTTATTTTATGTTAAAAAAAAAAAAATCATTCATTTTAAATAAATAAATAAATAACATTTTTTTTAAAAAAAAAAAAGAGAAAAAATTTAAATTTTAATTGGACTTAATTGGATAAGATACTGTTTTCGGATGGGCGTCTCGGGGTGCCTAACATCTTCTCCGAGCGTAACTGACCCCAAACGTTTAAAAACAAATTTCTGGTCTCACCGTATTTTTTTGAAGTAAAAAATTTAGTTAAGCCATTTTTCAAATTGTTTTTCATAAATTCGGTGACCTAACATACCATTTAAACCCAATACTAGGTGGCGACTATTTTTTTCTAAAATTGGCTTAAGTTATTTGATGAGAAAATCGACGCTTTAAAAACCACATCTCTTTAATATGTTTTCAAAAAAAAAAAAAGGAAAAGCTTTCTCATATTTATTTATTTTATTTTATTTTTTCAAAATCCAGGGTGCATCAGTTTCCGAAGAGAATGAATAGAATATATGAAGAAGACTACGGTGAATATTTTCAAAAAGAATTAGTATATGTTTTCAAAGAGTAACATATATATATATAGTCGAGTGGGGGGGTATTTTGGACAAATTCGAGACTCGACTCGAAACTGTCGGGTCTGGAATTTTAAAATTCGCTGCCGATCGAACTGAAGGAGAAAACAAATGTTAGCGGGTTACGTCGGGTTCCAATCGAATTTGGTCGGAGCCGCTCAGAAAACAGAAAATAAAAATAGAAAACAAATGCTAATTGATTGAAGAACAAAAAAAGAAATCAAACACTAATCAAATGCAAATTGATTGGATTTTAGTAAGCAAATATCAATAACAAAAATGAAAACGATGCAGAAATGAAAACCTTAAACAAGCATTAAACAGAAGATGAAGAGTGAGGAGTGTTAAAACTCACTAGGTCACCATCGATCCCTTAATGTTAGTCGTTGATGTCTTTTCTCACTGTTATAGCCATGAGAACAACTAGAATCGGAGGATTTGATTCTGTGCTTCCAAACACAATGTTTTCTCTCACCGTGATAGCCATATTCAATCAGTGAATCGAAAATGAAAATAATGAAGAAGAAAAATGGAGTGTTTGATCTCTAGAATTAGAATAACCGAAGAAATTTTAAGTTTTTGAGGTGTAGAGAATAAATGAAATAGAAGAATCAGAAGTTTTCGAGGTATTGAATAGCTTCGAAGTTTCGTTTGGAGAAACGGAGGAGAAAATTAGCAGTGTTGCATCATATGTCGTGAGAGGAACTGATGAAAAACCCTAGAAGCCCTATTTCTTAAGTAGGTTCTTGTCAGGTCGGGTGAAGGCGGGTGGATAAGGGTGAAACTTGGTATCCGATCTAAAGTGATCAAAATGGACCAGGTTTCACCTGATTCACCTAAACATATGAGAGAAACTTGTTTATTTTGGTTGCGGGTCGGTTGAGTTATGCGGATGGGTCGGGTCTGGTAGGTCTCTTACACACCCACACCCACAACCCCCCCCATATATATATGTTACTCTATTTTTGTTTTCATTCCTAAATTGATTGTTTTTTGTTTTGCAAGTAAGTATTTGGTAAATGCTCGTGGCCAAAAAATTGGTTAACATATCATCGCATGAGGGGTACTTATTAGAACGAGATTAGCCACTTGTATAGCGATTCTGCAGGGACAGAGTTGGGTTATCACGACACTTTAACGACGTGTTAAACAAACGCTGGCATACGAAGGCCAATACCTTTTCATGTTGCAGAAAACAATGTTCTCAAATTGCGTAATTTATTGTGATTGTATGACTTATAAGAAGTGATAAACACTAGTAAGTAAACAGAAATCCTAAATGATACAGGTAGCACGGTGAAATACTTACTGAAATTGATGAACAATTTGGCAGTTAAGATGGCCTCAAAGGGTTGAGACTATTTATTTGAATTTAATGAATTTGTAGAATTTTCGGATAGTTTATTCAAGGATTACGTGATTGCCCTGTCTCATTTAGGATGGGGACTATTCATGTTGCAAGAAACAATGTTCTCGAATAACGTGATTTACTGTGACTATACAGATTCCGTAGAGGAAGTGATAAACATTGGTAAGTAAACATAAATCCTAAATGAGATAGGTAGCATGGTGAAGTACTTATCGAAATCGATAAACAACTTGGCAGTTAGGATAAATTTAAAGGATTTGGACTATTTAGTTGAATTTAATAAGTTTGTAGAATTTTCTGATAGTGTATTAAGGGATTAAGTGATTGTCCTTGAAGATATCGAAGCACGAAGGTTTGTTGATCTGTCCATCTAACAAACTTTATTTTAAAGTCATATTTTCTAGTAGTTGTATTTGTAATAGACTATGTTCTTTCTACGTAATGTCTTGGTACTGCAAACCCTTCTTATTGTATGTGTATTTTTGGAATGGAAATAAAGAGAAAAAAATATGTTGTTTGGTATAAGTAGCGTTATTATAATTTAACGTAAAAATGATATATTAGACTTGGAAATAAATACTTAGTTAAACTCCAATGCACTGAAGGAGGAACATTATACATTACTTTCATCATCTGATATTTGAATATCTGGTTGATATTGAGGTTTACTTAAGCATCTCATGCAAGTACGCATTTCACAAACCAAACCTTCTTGGAGACACTCATGTGCTGTCATTTAAAGTTCATGTTGATGAATCCAAAGTTGCATTCGGTTATTTTCTTTGCAGTAGCGATGCAACGTCATCTGAAAATCATGTGGTGTATCTATTGGTATTGTTCTGGCCAATTGATAAACTGTTGGAATATCGTATTGTCTGCATCGTTCCATGATAACCTCTGGTTCATTCACATGATAAGTTTATTCCTCCCGCATCCTTACAACCTACCGTGAAGTGTAACGAACTCTTGGAGCCATAAGAGCAAGAAGTGATGGTATACTAAGAGGTAATTTAAGCATTTGATTTAATGTTGTGTTGTCCCCGACAGAAAATAACTTATATTTAAAATTTTTCTCCATAAGAGACATCGACATCTTACACTTTAATTTCAGATTTTCATTAACCCCATCCTCAAGGACACATGGTTGTAACATCTCAATCAATTTGTTTAAGGTAGATCCCCTATATCTCTTAGTACTAATTGTTACCTATTGTTGCATGTTATCCTCAAATAAATCATGTGTATCAAGTAATAATTAATTTAATCAACTTCACATGATATATTAGTCCAAGTGCATAACAATTATATCATATGCATGATGGACTAAATTATAAAAACATGTGTTCTTAAAAATATCGTAAAAACTTTAAGTATAAGAGAACATCCTTAATTAAATATGCAAAATTCAATTGCATAATTTATCACTCATGATATAACACATATATAGCACAATATTAGAGCGAGATTCAAATGAGTTTATGAACATGATGATGTTATCATTAAGAACTATGTTCATACAACGTAATCTATCTATTGTCATATGAATAATCATAAATTCAATAGATACTTTGACTCATATGATACCAATTGATCATAGTTATCAAAATATGAGTTAATCACACAAATTTCATGCATATTATCTTATCATGCTGTAATATTAAGAATAAACACAAATAGTGATACCAATGCCAAGATGAACTAAATGTGATTAGTCAAACAAAATTTTCAATTAATATTTTTTTTTTGTGAGGTATACATATTTCACAATATGAATTTTCACATGAATTTTATAATTGCTTTTGAATCAATTAATTTAGAAATATCAAGACTTATAAAATAACCACATATTATATATTGATGAATTTAAAAATTCATTTTCAATAACCACATGTGACAACATGATTTTAAGCATATTTAATAAATATTTCATGTCACAAAATAATAATTTAATCATGTAAGGATATAATCAACATCACTTTGGTACTGTTAGTAAATAAACAATCATATATAAATATCTTCAATAAAGATTAAAATGATTGAGTTATTAGGTTGAACTTTGTTACCATTGAATTGAATGAAGATTCAATTTCTTGTAAACATCATTTGAAGTTCTTAAGAGTTCCAACAAATTATTAATCTTCATAGTTGTTGATCAAGGTGAATGAATTCTTAAGAACGTGAACTCTTGAAACATACTTGTTAAAAAGATTATTAATAATAGCATATTCAAGTATGAATTTAACAATAGCTACAAAAAATAATGTATATTCCTTATTATTGAATAATACCATATATTCAATATATATCACATACTCTTCATGCAATTAATAATCAATAAATTAAGTTGTATAACATGCATGAATCCATGATTTTCAATATGTGACAATGGTTTAAAATATAAATATTTAAAACTAAAACCAAAGTCAATAAATATGAGCAATAAGTTGAATTTCTAACTCAAATTGTCACTTTGAAATTCAAATCATATCATGAAATGATATATATATTATAATCAATGAGTCATAAAAGTATTTATATATCAACTCAACTCGTTTAATAATTGATTGTAGCATTTATAATGGTGTACAAGTCAATAAAATAGGGTACAACTTAATATGAATTAGATTAATCCAAAATTGAATTTTATCAATTAAATGCATGCCAAATAAATCCAAATAGTTACATAATATTTATAATATATTTATACATACCAAATAACTAATTAAAGTCATTGGTTGACCATTTGGAATAATGCAATCAAATTTAAAATCAATTGCAATAATGTAGTCAAACATATTCTCGGACAGAAAATATTTTGGATGCACTATGATTATATCAATTTGAAATTTGACTAAATAAACATTTAAAAGTTGTTTTAGACACATTTAATGTCATCCAAAACCACACAAAAAAATTCAGATCAATCCGATAAGTAGAATGTGAGTTATAACAAAAATTGTGAAGGTTGTCAAAAATTCTGCTAAAAAATTCTGGTCAGAATTTTATTTTACTTTTCAAAAACAGTTGATCAATTTCACCATAAATTCATCCATATGAATATATTTAAGAATGTATGTATGTAGATAATTTAGAACACTTCAATATGATTCAATATTATGCAAACTTGAAGTGGATAACCATAAAGATCAATAATAGTAAATAATAACATTCAAGTCCAATGTATGCATGTTTATATTATTTTATTATATAAACAATATAATTAAGAATGATCAATTCACATCTAAATGTATAATATTATTACTATATAACACATATATCATATAATAGTAATAAATCATTTTGTGATTCTTAAAAAATTACTATACTATGTTTCTTAAGACAATGAATATGACCGTTAAAGAATTTGTCTAAGAAATGCATCCCGACTTGTTTAATTAACAAGTCAAGCATCTAACCTTTTCACAAATTTTATTAATTTAGGAGTACTAGAGTTAGATATACCTTCATTTTCCTTTGCAATTGATCTACCTTTGCAGACATAGGCATTTGTAAAGATTTTTGGTTCGGATGTAATTTTGGTCCAATATTTTTGTATCCTCCAAACCTCTTGTTGTTGAAGTTCTTAGTTGATGTGAATCTATTGTTGAACTTCTTTTTGCTATTGTGATCATTCATCACAACATGTAGAAACTTAGATTCCACTTTGGACGACCTCTTCAGTTTAGATCCCGTATTCATGACTCCATCATGAGCTTTATTCATAGTAGTGTAATTTCTTACAATATTATACTTTTCATCTTCTTTCGGTATCCATATCATTTTAGATCCGTGTCGGTTAGTCGCAAAATTATATTTCCGATAAGGACATGAGACCTTATAATGACCAATTTTGTTACAATAATAACATTTATATTTTGAGTGATCATTATTTCTTCTCATATGATGATTAGCATGTGATATAGATAATTTTTGAATTTTCGACAATATTAATCTCTAATTGACAATATGATGAGAAGGATTAGAAGATGAGACACAACATTTATTGCAATTCTCCATTATTTTAAAATCAAAATCTTTATATTTTTCAACAATCGATTTAAGTTCTGATTTTAATTTTTCGAGATCTTTTTTCAAATCTTCAAAATTCATTTCCAAATTAGATTTCGTCGAAGTAACATAATCAAAATTATTTTTCAATGATTTATACTCACTTTCAAGAAATCATATTTTTGACAAAAGATTTTTTTTTTTTCAAATTTAGAATTATCAAGATCTTTATTCAATCCATTTTCAAGATTTCTAAAACTTGAAATATTATCCTTTAGGTTATTTATATCATTTATCAAAAAATCATTTTCATTATCAAATTTTTTAACTTGATCAATCAAGTAGTTTATTTCCAAGACAACATCACAAAACTCTTTTATTTCCAAATAACTTTCCAAAAGATGTAATCTTGAATTTTTCAAATCAGTTTCTTTATTTTCAAATGAATTTAGTTTTCTTTTCAATTTAAAATTTTATTTAGCAAAATATTGAATAAGAAGTATTAATTTTTCAATTGCGACATGTGGTGGTTCATCATCATTATCATCATAAGCATTATCTTTATTATCACTAGTACTACAACATCTATAATTTTCTATATCATTGATTATAAGTCTTTCAAAGTTAGAATTCTCAATGAATATAGAAGATGTAAAAGATTGTACATCCGAACCAAAGTTATTTGGTTCATTTCTCACCTTTGATATATTTCGGTTGTAGTTGCCCATCGTATCCATTTCTTGTGTGATCGAGAAAACTTTATGATCTTTTCTACGAATCAGTTAAGCTCAATCACGTAGACCGAGCTCTGATACCAATTGTTGGCCCAGAGATTGATCCAAGAGAGGGGTGAATTGGATATATAAAACTTTTCGTAAAATCTTACTACTAAAATCTCAAATCAAACTTGTTAGTTTTTGTGTTTGTGTGTGCAGCGGAATAATCAATCAAATCAAAATAATCAAAGTAAAGAGTAAGGGATAGATACAATCAAACCACAAGACACAAGTGATTTATAGTAGTTCGGCAAGACCTTCTTGCCTAGTCTACTCCTCCGCGCTCCCGACGGAGAGTTCTAGTTCACTAATCTTTAATCTTTTTACGGGTGAAGATTAAACCATTTACAATATTCTTACGGGTGAAGATCAAATCATTTACAACCTTTCACTCTTCTTACGGGTGAAGAGAGACCTTTCACAATCTTCTTATGGGTAAAGATCAAACCGTTTCACGTGATCTTCTTTCCGGAGAGATTGGTCAGTCACCACCAAAGGCGCCTCATTTGGTCTTCTTCAACTTCTTTACAAGTTGATGTTGATGTAGTGATGTTGAGGATCTTTCTTACTTTGATGTTTATATGAAGTACAATCTCTCAATACAACATTCAAAATTGTTTTGTAATCTAACTTACGAAATCGACTTTGCAGCTCTAAATACTCTCTATAAAGATTACAACACTTTCACTCACTAGTGTTTAGTGTTTCTCACAAATATCACTCAAGAAAAGATAGATAAACTTTAAGTACAAGAGTGATCAAGAAGTATAAGAATCAAAGATATGGTGTAGAAGAATATCACTTTGTAGTATAGCTCTTTGAAACTATTTGGTGTGATTGATCTTTGTAACTCACTTGATTGATTCGCTTGATTTACTTCCTCCTATTTTCTCTAGCAATCTTTTCTCCTTATATAGATGTAGAAAATGTAGGATGATATCTCATTTGAAGAACTTAAGAGCAAGTGACCGTTAGAAATCCTCTTCAAACTTCAACATTCAAATTGCATAGGCTCCTCTCCATTATCTCTGCAGATTTGTCAAAAATCTTTTCCCTTTTTCCAACCTCATTTAATGCTTAGATTGTATAATTAAATGCATAGGACCTATAGTCTATTCATGTTGTTGAGGTAGTGAAAAAATACTGCCATTATCTCTGACATACAATGTATATAATAGAGTATAAGAGATCATGATGTTTGTAAACAAAGCATGATGGAGTTTATGCAAAGAAGGTGTAAAATCATTTAATGCTAGGCCCCTCTCTTTAAAGAATGCAACTAGTATAATCAAGATTGGATACCTTTCATACTAGCGGAAGACAAGGTATGGGCTAGCATTTATTGAGCTACCCTACCATCAATTCAAAATGGTATTTTTGTATTCTCACTTAATTTCAAAACAATATACTTGTATTTTTATAGGATAATGAATATGATCATTCATATAAGTAGTGTATAATGTATATCATACAATTATACAAAACCAATTAAGTACATACAAGCATTTACGGCATTTGAATACTTAGAATAATTTAACATAATGAAAATAGAATTTTCATACCTTATGAGTCAATTTGTCAATTAATCATAAATGAATTGATGAACATATCAATTGAGCATAAATATATCATATAGACATGTTAAACTAACATCCCATACTATGATTTGAACATTCCGAACAAAATTTGATATGCAAATCCAAATTTGAGTTCATGACAAAATTATGCATTTTGAGTTCTCAAATAGTTCAAATTGTTTTAATCCAATTATTTTCAATTTAACAAGGTTTCGATCAAATTGAAAGATGATAAGGTGTTAAATAATCATTATAAGGTGTAAGAATCATCATACAACAATTAGAACAAGCAATCGTTGCTAAATCGTCAAACCGAAAACAGAAAAAGAAAAAAAAAGCATTCTGCTCAAACTTAGTCGACTATGTTCTGCATAAGTAGTCAACTACTTATACAGTGTTTTCAGCAATTTCTATTTTTCGTCTGTTTTTGGTTTTTAGCCTCGATTTGTGATCGTTTATCATTCTAAACACTTTTTAAAATATTTAGCAAGTATTTTCATGATGTTTAGATGATCCAAAAACACAATATACCTTATAATCATTTAAGAACATGAAATTTTGATTTCACACAATTATGATCAATATGTGGTTTTTTCGATATAGCATGTAATGATCAGACGCATACATTACATTGTGATATATAAGCATATTGGACATATTAGAAACAAAACATCACAAATGTATGTACCCTCAGTGTGTGTGTGTGCAACCTAATGAGCCAAAATCCATATTCTCTTAAAGAGTAACATCCTATAGACTCAATCTAATGAACTTAATCTTACCTAAGTCTTAAGCTCTTGATATCGAGATTTTACCTGCATTTCACACTTAAAATTCCGTTGTGGTTAGCTCACGCAATGTATAATTGAATCTTAATACCAACATTTAAGATATTATATTGGTTAGTACACTCGAGGTATGATTCAATCAAAACATATTGGAACATATAATTTGTGTCTGATGTGACATCATATATCATTAATATTGACATTATCAAAACACATATATCAACACTCAGTGTGGAGAATAACGAGCTTTTGGGTCTAAAGAGTACGAAAATTCATCTTTCAAAATCCAATAACGTCCCATTGAATGATATAGATCTCTAACCGTGTACATTTTATTTTTGTAAAACAAGATATAAAATTTCTAACTTCGCTCCAATAATGTGTTTGGAGTTATTGTATTTGACATAAAATCTCATATATATACATACACGTATGTGGATATAAACACTGAATAAAAAAAAAATTCAATTATACTAAATAAGTTCAAAGCACTATTGAAAGGATGTTTTTATAATTATATATATATATTATTAAAATGAAATTTTAATACTAATATTTTATGTGTGTTGTATTTGATAGGAACTTGTACCCATTAATTTTTTTTTTAATTTTTTTTATAAATATTAATATATAAAAATATTTATTTTATTTTATTTTATAAATCACATGAATAAAATTACTTAAAATAATAAGTATCATACTAAAATTAAACGCTTTAAGCAGTATAATTAATCATTAAAAAAATAAAACATTACATAAATTATGGCACCTAAAAAATTGAACTAAAATAACGTATTATTACCAACCTCAAATAATAGATGAAACTGAAACTCCAAAATACCGGTGATAGTAGAATGAGAAGGTCAAATAATAGATGAAGCTCCAAACTCCAAAATAATGTCTATTAAACTCAATTGTTTTTTATTTTTATTTTTTCTTTATAATATAATAACTTAAATAACATATTAATATATATTTATAGTAAAAAAAATCTATTCTTTTTGTAGTGACAATAGATTGGGATTGTTTTTTTTTTTTTTTTCTTTATATGTCCGATTGTCAATTGTTTTTTTTTTTTATTTCTTTATATATAATTTGTCGATTACATATACATATATATAAATAAAAGATGATCGGATGAGATACAACCATTATTAGATTATCAGAGACTATAATTTTTAAGTAATCTTTAAAGTTGATAATAGTACATAATAAAATTTAGAAAATAAAAAACGAACAAGTGAATGATTTTTACAAAATCGCCAAAGTTGGTCAGATAAGCTGTTTCGATAACGGTGTAATTTATTTGCATTGCTTTCGAAGAGGTTTGTTTTTTGTTATTTCTCCTTCTCCATTCAAATCCAACATCATTTGTAGGTCACTTTTTGATAGTCCAAAAAGTATAATCAAATGTGAGTCGATGCAGGTTGTCAAATTCATCAATAATCGAATACATGCTCAACGTCAGGCTTGGAAATATAGAGATCTAAGAACTCTGATGCGATTCTTGACAATCAAGTATTGAGATCTTAGGACTCTACGCTCATTGACGCCATCATTTCCGAAAGATTTACCAATTCCGACAGTTTCAACGTTTTTCGATTCGGATATGTTTCCCTTACTATTATTCAGGGAAAGACATGGTGCGCACTTTTCAATCTCCTAGACAATACGTGGAAGACATAAATAGGTTGAAGTTCTTGATCCGCAAAATCTGAAGTTAACAAACAATAGCTTATCCATACACGAAATAAACCCAATAATACTTATTTGAATTTGAGAACTACCTCTATTTAAGAAACCAGAAACTAATTAAGAAAACAAGATAGTTTCACTCATCTTTGAAATAGAAAGTCGTAGACAGTTGTGAAAGAAGAACATTACCACGGCAGGAGCAAAAAGAGTTCATTTATAATTAAAAACATGGCTATGGCATAAGCAAAGAATACACAATTTTTTTAGAAGAATAGAGAAATGTGTTTGTAAATGTAAATGAATGTTGTTTATATAGGAATATGAAGGGGGTGTTTTTTTTTTATATTTTATTTTTTTTAAAGAAATTTCGGCCGTTGGACTTAAAAATGTCAAAATTTGATTTCCACCATCCTAGGGCGGATTTCATTTTTTTTTATTACATATATTTTTTTTTATTTGGAGAAACCTTTTATTTTTTAATTTTTTTTAATATATAATTTTTCTATTTTGAGAAATCGACCGTGGGACGGCCGGTTTGAATCTTTTTTTTTTTATTAATATTTTCATTTTTTTAAGGAGATTCCGATTTTTTAAATATTTTAAACAACTTAAAAAAATATGTAAGAATCTAATAGAAAAAAAAAAAGTAATTGACATTCATTCAATTCACATGTTTAATTTTTTTTCTTTTACTTTTTCTTTTACAGTAGTCTGAATTATAAATGAAGTATAGGGGTACAGAACTTTAATTTGCTAGGTTTTGTACGATTTTTATCTTTTTTTATATTTTTTATTTAACATTCATTTTTTTTTTAGCTGTATAGGATTGCAAAAATTTTATAGACTTTGCAGTAAATCTCAATCTTTTATTTTAGCAGTAAAATATATAGCCTTTACAGTAAATTTTATAGCCTTTGCAGTATGTTTTAAATATGAAAGATTATAGGTAACATAACTTTAACTTTTTAGGTTTTGACTAAATTTTTTCTTTCTTTACATTTTTGGTCAACATTTACTTTCTTTTTTTTTTTTTTTTTCTTTTCTGCAGTATAGGGTTGCAGTTTTCTTTGTTTAGTGGTCAACATTCATTCTTTTTTTTTTTTTTTTTTTTTGGCAGTATAGGGATACAGAGATGAAAATTTTAATTCTTTTTAATAACACAAAGTTGATTCCGACTGTGCTACGGTCGGAATCAAGATTTTCAATTTTTTTTAATTTTTTTGAATATTTTTAAATTCGGCATAATTTAATTCTCTAAAAAAAAAAAATTCAAATCCGGCCTGTATCGATTTATTTATTCAAATTTATTATTTTTTTTTACAAATCCATAATTTGAGTAATTATAGAAAATATAAAAAATTATAAATTTACAAATGAAATTATATAATTTCGATCATATAATTTTTGATTCAATTCAAAAAATTTGAAATTTTGTATAATTTTATTTTAAAAAATAAAATAAATTCGGTATTTTTATTTAATTATTTAAATTTTGAAATTATATATAATTTTATTTAAAAAAATAAAATAAAATCGGTATTTTTATTTAATTATTTATTTATTTAGAAATTTGGGAGAAACTGTTTGAAATGAATTGAAATCGGCCGTCCCACGACCGGGTTTTTTTTTTAATATTTTTTTTGGGGATCCCAAACCTTTTTTTTTTTTTTTTTTTTATGTTTATATATATATATATATATATATATATATATATATATATATATATATTTTTAATGTTTCGAATATATTTGTTTTTTCTTTTTACATAAACTGTGTTCCAAAGACTACGTAATAAAATTAAAAAAGTCAAAACGGACTAGTAAATAATTTTTAAATAATCGTCAAAATTGGTCGGATAAGCTGGTTCTGCAGTTTTTTTTGGCAACTTTGAGTTAAGAAAAGGTAGTTTATCCATACCTGAAATGAACCCAATTTTTTTGTACATAAAATGTGTTACTAAGAATACGTAATAAAACTTAAAAATGTCAAAATGGACTAGTGAACTAATTTTAAATGATCGTCAAAATTGTTCGGATGAGCTGGTTTTGCAGTTTTTTTTGGCAAATTTGAGTTAACAAAAGATGAGACATCTGTAACCGAAATGAACCCAATTTTTTTGTACATAAATTGTGTTACTAAGACTACATACTAAAACTTAAAAAAGTCAAAACGAACTAGCAAATATTTTTTAAACAATCGTCAAAGTTGGTCGGATGAGTTGGTAATGTAGTTTTTTTTGGCAACTTTGAGTTAAAAAAAGATGGTCTATCCGTACCCGAAATGAACCCATTTTTTTTGCACATAAACTGTGTTCCTAAGACTACGTAATAAAACTTAAAAATGTCAAAAACGGACTAGTGAATAATTTTTAAATAATCAGCAAAGTTGGTCGGTTGAGTTGGTTTTGTAATTTTTTTTTGCAACTTTGAGTTAACAAATGATGGTCTATCCGTACCCGAAATCAACCCAATTTTTTTGTACATAAATTGTGTTCCTAAGACTATATAATAAAACTTAAAATGGTCAAAACTAACTAGTGAATAACTTTTAAATAATCGTTAAATTTGGTCGGATGAGTTAATTCTTCAGTTTTTTTTGCAACTTTGAGTTAACAAACGATGGTCTATCCGTACCTAAAATGAACCCAATTTTTTTATACATAAAATGTGTTACTAAGAATACGTAATAAAACTTAAAAATATCAAAACGGACTAGTGAACTAATTTTAAATAATCGTCAAAGCTGGTCGGATGAGCTGGTTCTGCAGTTTTTTTTGGCAACTTTGAGTTAACAAAAGATAGTTTATCCGTAACCGAAATGATCCCGATTTTTTTGTACATAAATTGTGTTACTAATACTACATACTAAAACTTAAAAACGTCAAAACGGATTAGCGAATATATTTTAAATAATCATCAAAGTTGGTCGAATGAGTTGATTCTACAGTATTTTTTGGCAACTTTGAGTTAAAAAAAAATGATCTATCCGTACCTGAAATGAACTCCATTTTTTTGTTCATAAATTGTGTTACTAATACTACATACTAAAACTTAAAAAAGTCAAAACGGACTAGCGAATAATTTTTAAATAATTGTCAAAGTTGGTCGGATGAGTTGGTTCTGCAATATTTTTTTGGCAACTTTGAGTTAAAAAAAGATGGCCTATCCATACCAGAAATGAATCCAATTTTTTTGTACATAAACGGTGTTTCTAAGACTACGTAATAAAACTTTAAAAGGTCAAAACAAACTAGTAAATAACTTTTAAATAATCATCAAAGTTGGTCGGATAAGTTGGTTCTCCAGTTTTGTTTTGCAATTTTGAGTTAACAAAAGATGATCTATCTGTAACCGAAATGAACCCAATTTTGTAAAACAAAATATATAATTACTAATTTCGCTCCAATATATATATATATATATATATAAGTACAATTGAATATTTCAATAGTGCTTTGAACTTATTTAGTACAATTAATAAGCATCATACTAAAATTAAACGCTTTAAGCAGTACAATTAATCATTACAAAAATAAAACATTACATAAATTACAAAATAGTTCATGTAATTGAAATTTTATAGCATCTACAACTATTCATGCGTTTTATCAAACCATTCATAATGAATCTCTCCATCTTCGTAATCGAACAGTTCTGGCTCATCAGTATATTTGGGATCTATAAAGTACTCTAACATATGCTCATCTGCATTTGAGGCATTGGTTTTTCGAATCTGATTAAGTCTTTCTTTGACATGAATTCATTTATTCATCTGTTTAATTTCTCATTTCAATGCATGGCAAATTTTACCAATGTTATCTGGTTCGTATTTCAAAATTTCAAAAGACCTTAATTTCAGAATTTTTAGGTCGTACATATGAGACCTTGCCTCATAAAGATTTCTTTTTTCCATTAGCGATGGCCATTGTAATTTCTTTGCTTCTTCACTATTCTTGACCTATTCGGTATAGTTGTAAGTCTCGTGGTAACGACGATTGACCCATCGAACAGTTTGTTTGAAAGGATTACCCTGTACTAAGAAAGTTTGTTTTCTCGTGATGGGATTCAGCTATGCACCAGAGAGATCTAATTGTCGTTGAACACCAGTGATATCTGTAATAACATCCCACGGACCGCACACGTCTTGTGGGTAGCACAACCTCTCTCGGGCGTCATACCATAGTAGTGGACGATGGGGTTCGTCTTCCCTCCAATGTATGACCTTTGACCGGCGTAATTGAATTCCATACCACGTACCTATTTCATCTTGGTACCTAACATGGTTTCTTGTCCCTGAACCTTCACTAGTACAATAGATCTTCATTTTTTCCTTGTCTTTGCCCATATCGTTACGACATCCACTTGTCATTTGAACTGATTTATGAAACAAATAAAATATAAATATATTTAGGATAAAAACATAACTATACAAAATCTAAGGTAAAACCATATATTAACATTTTAAACAATTAATCAATAAATATTCTTCTTTAAAAAACTAAAAATAAAATTGCACAAATTCGAACCTAAAAAATATATATTTACATCAAAATAATTTTACTAAAAACATATATCTATATAAAAATAATTTTTTTTAAAAAATAAAGTGTTATTACTAACCTCAAATGGTAGATTAATCTACAACTCCAAAATTTTAAATTAACACAACATTGTAAAGAACTCTAACATAAGAATATGATGAATGTAATTAAAAATTGAAAGACGAATGGAAAGTATTTATAGAAAAAAATTAAATTTTTAAAATAGAGAAAACGTAAAAAAATATATTAAAACCAATTTTATTCAAATAATTTATATATATATATATATATATATATAAAGAATGGGAATCAGAGAACATTTGTCAGTGCTGCAAAAAAAAAAAAAAGATAAGATTTGATTTTTCAGTACTGTAAAAGTAAAAGATCGACATGTGATTACTGTAAAAGAAAAAAAATCGGTTTACGATAAGGATACATAGAATCCAAAATATATTTGAAAGGATATAAAGTTTACTGCAAAGTACTGCAAAAATTAAAGATTAAGATTTACTGCAAAGGCTATAAAAAAAGACAAAAAATCGTACAAACCTAACAAATTAAAATTCTTCACCCCTAGAGAAAAAATTGACCATGTGAATTGGATGGATATAAATTTTCTTTTTCTATTAAATTCTTACATATTTTTTTAGTTGTTTAAAATATTTAAAAAATCGAAATCTCCTTAGAAAAAAAATGAAAATATTAATAAAAAAATTTGTAAAAAAAACAAACCGAAAAAAATATTAATTTTTTTTTAAAAAAATACTAGTTTATTAATTCTAAAAAAAAAATCAAAATCTAAAAAGAAAAAAAAAAACGGCCGTTGGACGGCCGGTTTTAATTTAAAACAGGCCATCTTAAAAAAAAAAAAAAAAATTGAAAATTAAAAAAAAAAAAAAAAAATCCAAAACAAAACCAGCAAATTTAATTCTTATAAAAAAATTGAAAATTTAAGTAAAAAAAATTTAAAAATTTAAAAATTTAAAAATTTAAAAATTTAAAAAAAAAAAACTAAAACGAAACCGGCAAATTTAATTCTTACAAAAAAATTGAAAAATTAAACAAAAAAACTTTGAAATTTTTTTTAAAAAAAAAAAAAAAAAAAAAGCACAAAACCGGTCGTTGGACAGCCGATTTTAAACCGGCCATCTGGCGGTCGGTTTCTTAAAAAACATTTAATTGAAAAAAATAAATAAAAAAAACAAATGCCAAATACCAAAATAAATAAACAAAAAAAATACCAAATACCGGTTTCTTAAAAAAAATTAATTAAAAAATAAATAAAAAAAAAAACAAATACCAAATACCAAAATAAATAAATAAAAAAACAAATGCCAAATACCAAATACCAAAATAAATAAATAAAAAATAAATACCAAATACCGGTTTCTTAAAAAAAATGTAATTAAAAAAAAACAATAAAAAAAAAAACAAATACCAAATACCAAAATAAATAAAAAAAAACAAATACCAAATACCGGCCGTTGTCTGCCGATTTTAATTTCAAATCGACCATCTGATGGCTGGTTTTTTTTAAAAAAATATCAGCTATTGGACGGTTGGTTTTAATTTGAAATTAGTTGTCTACCGGCTGGTTTCTTAAAATACTAAAATAAAAAAAATAAAACAAATACCGGCCGTCGGATGACGGGTTTTAATTCTGGTTTCCTAAAAAAAACCAAAAAAATATTAAAATTTTAAAAAAAATAAAAAAAAAATACTGGCCATCGGACATCTATTCCCTGAATAATAGTAAGGGAAAGAGATCCAAATCGGAAAATGTATATGTAATCGACGAATTAAATATAAAGAAAAAAATAATAATAATTGAGTTCAAATTCTTACTGCAAAACGCATAGATTTTTTACTGAAGAATTGTACTGTCGAATATAAGATTTTAATGAGGATTCTCATAGCAAAAAGAAATAAATTGACATTTAACTAAAAATCAGAATCTTTAAATGCATTTGGATGATAACCATCAAGTTTGTATATTTATTTTAAAACGGTAGATCATTACTTTCTTCTATAAATACCTAAATACCTTCCTTTTAGTACACTCATTCTGTTGTTACTTGAGTTTTACTCGTTCTTTTATTTTGTTCGTTACTTGAGTTCACTAGACATTATTTTGGAGTTTGGAGCTTCATCTATTATTTTCAGTTACTATGGACGATACCATTACTGGACTTATTGATCATAGAGTATTGACAAATCAAGCAAACCACAGGTCCTCTACGATTTGGTATTCGGAGGTACAAATTTCAAGTTATAATTTTAATTCGTAAATATTACATTATATTTATTATAATTAAAAAAGTTTGCTTTTATATTATATTGCGCAGGACAACGTTTCCCCATTGAGGTGCAGGCGAACAGAGTTAGGACATTGGCGTAAGACGTTGGACCGCAGAATAATTTATTATTTACACCTTGCAGGTTTTTACGGAATATATCGCCTTGGCAGTAGGAAATTAGACAACGCCTTGATCATGGCGTTAGTGGAGAGATGGAGACAGGACACGTACACATTCCATTTCTTGGGCGGGGAGTGCAGAGTAACGTTAGAGGATGTAGGAATTATATTGGGCCTCCCTATCGAGGGCCTTGCCGTGACCGGCATAGACAATAATTACGAGGTTAGTAGCTGGCAAGCGATATGTGACGATATCCTTGGAGTGACACCTCCAGCAACAGAAATCAAAGATAATGGATTGAGGATGAACTGGATATTGGACACCTTTAGCCAATTACCAGATGATGCCGACGATGAGACGATCAAGTAGTATGCTCGGGCGTATATAATCCACATGATTGGATGAGTATTATTCCCCGATAAATTGAGCACAACTGTGAAGCTTATGTACTTGCCCGTACTCGAAGACTTCGATTCAATTGGGAGTTACAACTGGGGCGTTGCTTGTTTAGCAGTACTGTATAGAGAGTTGTGTTGAGTGACTAGGCCGTCAGCAAACCAGATTGCAAGATGTTTAATCTTATTGTAGGTTCTTTAATATATATACACACACATACACACATATACATATATATGGGCACATTATATTAAAACATTGACTGTATATGATTGTTTTTGTGTATTCATAGATTTAGGCATGGGAGTGGTTACCTGTAATCAGATCACAAAGATCGTTGTTTGGTGGCCGCTAAATAAGCACTGCCACTTCCACCGCAAGCGTACGGATCAAGTTTTAGTATAATGGACCTTTCGGTCGGGTATCGTATCCACAGGGATTGGTGTTGTTACTATCGAGTATTGCGATTGTCATAACCTGACTTTATCTAGGCGACAAAAATGGAATTTAATTTAATACTAATACTAAACTAAAATACTAATTAAGTTAACTATAGTATAAATACTAATTTGAGATTGTTTAGGGGAGTAGATTGCCTAGGGATTAACTTTATTTACTTAAATATGTTTGATTTCGTTTTAGTTAACATTAACGGCGTTCGGCGTATCCGAAAATCTCGGTTCGTAAACTCTATCGCCACCTCTTCCGAGTGTAAGATTGGGGAATACGTAACTTCGTGTCAACGCCGAAGTCCCCTTCAATGTCTTAACGACTCTAGGTCAAGTGAGTCTCGCCCCAACGTCATTGATTGCACACTTTCTAACGCCCTCCCGGGTCGTTAGATTATCGTGTTGTGTTAACCCTAGTCCAAATCCGTGATTACCTCTCTCGAGTGTCAAACCCCGTATTCTCAATATATCTAAACTAGCATATAATCATAGAAAACATGGCAACACAATCAACATACGAAGAACAACCAAGAACGAAACACAAATTCAACCAAAACTACATTTTCATAAATAATATGTTAATCTCTATTACAATCCATGTTTAACTCATGGCCCTAACCATTTATACAATATAAAATGAGCTAAACATGCTCAATAATTACCAAAATGAAAAAAACAAAGAGAAGAAACAAGCGACTTAACTGATATCCGAAGATTTGCCACTAGAACTGTCCACCTATTGCTTCTCTCTTCATCCTCCACCTCGGGTTGAGAGCTCTCCCTAAAAAATCCCTAATCCTAATCCTAAAATATGGCCTAAGGCCTTAAGGGCTGAAGAGGGAAGGAAGAGAGGAGGAGAGAAGAGAAAAATTCGGCCAAAATATCTCAAAATATCTAATAAATATCAAAGTTGTGCTGCAGGAAAACTTCGCCTAGGCGAAGTTAGGTCGGTTAACTTTCTGCTGGAATTTTGCCTAGGCAAAGAAAACTTCGCCTAGGCGAAGTTACTGCAGGTTTTCAATTTTATTTTGGCTGTAACTTCTTCATCCGAACTCCGATTGAGGTGATTTAAAAACCTATGAAAATATAAGAAAAATATATACAACTTCCATGTTTTGAGTATTTTCAAAATAGGATTTAATCATAGTCCAAAATAGTCTTGAAGTTACAGCATCTGTACTGGCTTTGTAGGTTTGGTGACCGCCTAAGCGAAGAAGTAGGCGGTGGACTTGGAAATGTTTCTACTGGGGTTTTCACCTAGGCGGAGGAATTTCCTACCTAGGCAGTGGGCTGTCAATAGCCTTTTGTCATTCTTAGCATCTTCACTGCCTAGGCAGAGGTCTGGACGCTTAGGCGGTGGGCTTCCTTCATATTTTTGCCTCCTTGCTTGTTTATCCATCGTAACTTCGGCTCGCCTTCGATTCGATCTCATCGTTTTCGCTCTAGTTTTCTATCTTTTTGCTCCATATACTTGATTTATACAAAAAATATAAAAACATATTAAAACATATAAAAATAACTATAAACGTACTCGAAAACTAACAAATTCGGATTAAAAATACGTAGGTAATTTACACCTATCACTGTTAACGGCGGCGGGTGATGAGGGCCTTGATCTCGGGAGATGCTGGTGGATGTCATAAATGACTCTACATAGGACAACTGTCCATGTCTTAGCTGCGTATTGAGATTAGCTTAACTATCTCAAACTCGATGAGGTGCATTAATTTACGGTTAATCTACTTAAGTTACAATTATTAGTTATTATTGTCTCATTGACATTTTTTTATTTGTATGTCGCAGTTTGTATGGTTACCTTACACAGAAGATGTTATCGCCTCTTTGCCCAGGTACTGCCTCAGTGGCGCCGCTAGTTAGAGAAGTGTCTGTCCTCTTATATGTTTCAACGTAGTGGAGTAGCATCGACCAAATCGCGTCTTGCGACAGTTTGGATTTCGATAGCCTACTCCGCTTGACCCTTCATGTCACGACCCGTCCCGAAATTGCCGATATCCCGGGCTGACGTGACGACATCATGACATCACTGAAATCAACTAACCAACCATCTATTACACGATAATATGCATATATATAAACAAATCATCATCTATATGAAGCTATACATATTTCTGTTATGGGAATACACCCGTTCCTCAAATATACTAACAGCAAAATATAATACCATGAACCCCTCATAGGTTCACCTCATAAAGCTCGTTTCAACCCTCCACATGATTCCATCGTAGGACTCTACCTAGCGCAAGTAGGGGACCGACTCCTAGTTGCTTCACCTGCGAATTTACTGCCTTCTTAGTAAAAATATTTTTAATAATAAAAACTTATTCTACAATATCTAAATGGATCGAGCTTATTGGCCACCGACGAACATGCCAATCATGGTTCCTCATCCACACCGTCTTAGGACTGTTAGACATGGACGGCCATCTACATCAAGAATTCAAAACGAGATAGACGTTTCGAGGAAGACGTTGACAAACTGGTCATGACAAACGAAGATGTCCCCAAAGGCAACGACCCCGTGGATGGAGTTGTACTACCGCAATAGTTGTAGAGTAGAAATATTACTTTGCTATTATTTATTACTATAGTTTAGTTTAATGTCATCACCTTAAGTAATCTTTATTTTAATGTTATTATTATATTTTTGTTAATCTCTAAATGTTATTAGGACATGCCTATCATGAAATTTTTAGTTACTATGTAACATTTCTTTAGTCGTACAGTATATATACTACTTTTATATAATTCATTATTATAGTTTAGTTTAATTTCATTACCTTATGTTATCTTTATTTTAATATTACTGTTATATTTTTTTTATTGGTAGATGTTATTATGGTATACTTGTTACAATATTTTTCAGTTCCTATAACGAGCCCCTGCTGGTTCGGAGGCCGAGAAGGAATACGCGAAGGTCACACTGCGGGACTGACTAAATTAGATTTTGTTTGTATTAATGTAATTTAAAAATTGCACAATTGATAAAATGACCTATTTAAATTACTAGAAAATTACCAACTTTGTTACGAAAAATATATTTTTTCATAAATTTCGAATTAAAAAACGGTAATTAATTTATGTCCAAAATTGGTCTTTTTTTTTTTTTTTTTTCCTACATTCATTCGAATTATATATAATTTTATTTTCAAAATATTAAAAACAATTATAATTAGAAATATATATATACACACATTTAAGATTCCGGTCGTGGGAAGGCCGGAATCAATTTATGTTTCCGGCCTTGCCACTGCCAGAATCAAAATTAATTCTGGCTGTCGCACGGCCAGAATAATAAATGATTCCGACGACCGAAATTAATTTTCATCCCTTTTAATTTTTCTTACCATTTCTTTAATAATCTAAAAAAAATATATATCCTTAATAATTAAAAACGTTAAGAATAAATAAAATTTGAGAAAATAATTAGAAATCAAAATATTTAATTTAGGCAGTTGCGTCTACAGCCTTTTCCAATGTTATACAAATCGTAAAAAAAATCATCCAAAAATAGTTCATCCGACCAACTTTGACGATTATTTAAAAGTTATTCATTTGTTCGTTTTTACTTCTTCAAGTTTTATTACGTAGCCTTAGAAACCCAATGTACGTACAAAAAAATTGGGTTTATTTCAATTACAAATAGACCATCTTTTATTTACTCAAAGTTGCAAAAAAAAAAAAACAGCATCTTCATCGAAATAACTCAACGGACCAACTTTGATGATTATTTAAAATTTATTCACTTATCCATTTTTACTTCTTCAAGTTTTATTACATAGTCTTAGGAACCCAATTTACGTACAAAAGAATTGGATTCAATTCGGTTACGGATAGACCGTCTTTTGTTTACTCAAAGTTTCAAAAAAACTGCATCGTCATCGAAATAACTCATTCGACCAACTTTGACTATTATTTAAAAGTTATTCACTTGTCCGTTTTTACTTCTTTAAGTTTTATTACGTAGCCTTAGGAACCCAATTTACGTACAAAAGAATTGGATTCATTTCGGGTACGGATAGACCGTCTTTAGTTTACTGAAAGTTGCAAAAAAACTGCATCATCATCGAATCAACTCATTCGACCAACTTTGACGATTATTTAAAAGTTATTCACTTGTCCGTTTTTACTTCTTTAAGTTTCATTACGTAGTCTTAGAAACCTAGTTTATGTACAAAAAAAAAATGGATTCATTTCGGTTATGGATAGACCATCTTTTGTTTACTCAAAGTTGCCAAAAGAATTGGGTTCATTTCGGTTACGTCATCATCTTCATCGTCATCGTCAATTTCTTCCTCCAATTCAACTTGTCCCTTTATTTAATTTTAGTTTTTATTTTTTATTTTATTTTTTTGCACTTTCATCCCTGCAACTGTGGGTTTCAATTAAAAAGTATTATTTACATTTTTGTCCCTTTATTTAATTTTACTTTCTATTATTTCTTTTATTGTTAGTAGTTTCACCGTTCGAGATTGACGGTTCAGGATTCATCCCTGTCGCCGTTCATTTGAGAGGGTTTGTTCGTTGACTGTCGCCGTTTGTTATATAATTTTTTTTAAAAATTATATTTAATACAAACCATGAGATTCAATTAAAAAGTGTTAATTACATTTTCATCCCTTTTTTTCAATTTTAGTTTTCATTTTTTCTTTGTTTTTTGTGTTTTTGGCACTTTCATCTTTGAAATTTTGGATTTCAACTAAAAAGTGTTAATTATATTTTCGCCCCTATATTTAATTTTAATTTTTTTTGGCACTTTCATCCCTAAAATCTTGGGTTTTAACTAAAAAGTGTTAATTACATTTTCTCCCCTTTAATCAATTTTAGTTTTTTTTTTTTTTTTTTTTTTTTTTTTTTTTTTTTTCAACATTTTCATCCCTGAAACCTTGGGTTCAATTAAAAAATATTAATTACATTTTTGTCCCTTTGTTTAATTTTAGTTTCTATTTTTTCTATTATTGTGGGCACTTTCGTCCATAAAAACTTAGGTTTCAAAAAGGAATTGCGTTTTTATGGGAACCGCGTTTAATTTCAGTATAATGATCATTTTTAATGTTTTGTTAATATTTTTTAAAATTAATTACATTTACCAAATAATTATAATTTATATTTTTTTAATTTTAAAATATTAAATGAAATTTTAAATTATCATAATTTAAATATACATATATAATAAAATAATCACAAGTTTTAAATTTATATATATATATATATATATATATATATATATATATATATATATAAATGAATAAATAAAAAAGGGGATAGGGATAGAGATGAGGATGAGGATGGGGATGGGGATGGGGGCATGGGGATTGAGGGGGGCTGCCACGTAGGCAGCCCCATTTGGTGAAACCGGCCTTGTATAGAAATCGATTGTTTTACGGCCAGTTAGACCCATTTTTATTAAAAAAAATAAAAAGAGACTCATTTGCGTAATTTAATGACTTTTTAGTCCTATTTATATAAACAGCTCGAGGGTCTTGGGATATTACTATATTAGTAAGAAGTGTTTGTTGGCAAATGCGTGAGAATTGATTGGGGGAGTGGGGCCGATGGAATCACGGGAAGCCAGAAAGTATACAAATATCTCTATTCTCGGTAACTGTGCTAGCTGTTTTCCGATATCAAACAAAATTTAAATGGGTGATAAGAAAATGACCTTCTTTTGCTTGGCTACCATTGTTTGAACCCTAGACTAAGACTTCACCAAAGGTTTTGGCTGACCAATGGCCCAAGGATTACAATGGTAGAAAATTACCTTTTCCTCCTTATTGCCCCCCACAAATTTTGGTATCAAAATTTATTTTTATAATAAATCTAAATTATTCTGTCCACACGATTGTTTGATATACTCACGAGTGTCTCTATATCCGCAGAGTATGAGACTAATTTCGTTCAAGGTGTATGATTGTTCCTCTCAACAAATATTTTTCTATAGGCTTGAGTTCGAATCTATGACCTTGCAAAAATTCTTCAACTGTTTTAACTCAAGTAATTCTAAATTGTTGATCGATTTTGTTTATGAAATTAAATTAATTTTTTGTAATTTTTTTTAGAATTGCAAAGAATAAAAAATGAAGGGATATTTTTTATTTAAAATAAGTTTGGTGGGCTTTATATAAAAGACTCGAAAATTTTAAACTTTATGGGCTAAAATTTTGAAATGGTGGGGGGCAAAATCCCCTAAAAATCACATTTTAAATATATATTATATTATTTTTAAATTAAATTACTTGTAACTTTTTGTGTTTGTTTTTTCACTTTATTTTTTAATTTTTTAAACTTTTATATTATTAAATTAAATTTAATAATATTTTTTAAATTTGTATTGCATATTATAAATAAGATTAATTAAAGTATTAAAAATGGCTAAAAATTAAATTAATAAATATTAAAAATATTTTTATATAAATAAAATAAAAAAGTTAAAACCAAAAATATATTACTATAAAATAACAACACTAAAAAATCAAAGAGACCGTGAGACAAATAATGCTCAATGTTATTAAATAGGGGAGGAAATGACTTTTATATATAGAGCAGTGTATACCCATGCCTCAAGGCATAAAGTTTAATTTAAATTGTTGATGCCAAAAAATGGTGACGGGTCAACAGGATGGTCTGGAAGGATATCAGAGGCATAGGACCGCTGATGGTGTAATTAACTGAGTGAATTTTGGGGTGATGACGACCTCCGAGCTGAGCTCCACTTTTTCACTCCGAGCACCTGCACAAAGACCCACCGAGGTTGTGCCCGGTGAAGTCCCTCCGGCGTGAGAGTAAGTATCCGAGGGAGAAGGGCTAAAAGTATGTTGAGTTCAGTAGTTCTCACGTACCGTTGGACAGTGGATGCCCTGGTGTATTTATAGGCGTCAGTACCTAATTAGCGCCGCGAAATTAGGGGGCCAGCTCAGGTTAATTAACATAATCTGCTGGACAGCCAATGAGCAGACAGGTTAGCCCTCTAAACGTCTGGGTTGGCTTTTGAGTCGACAACTGGAGGCCCATGGGCCAGGGCCTCACAACGGCCTGGCGAACTCCCGAGTGCTGCGGTGGCGAGCAAAGGGTGCCACAGATCACCAGTTCGGAAGGTCGAACCTTAGCTCGTCGGTCCTAATTTCTTCACTGAGACGACCCTCAGCTCGACTGGGGGACACCTTAGCTCGGTACTGAGGGATTTTTAGCCCTCGTCCTGACCGCTCTTCTATGATTGGGTGAACTTTTGACCCCGTGATGTCCCTTATGAGATTCCCCTATATCAATTGCCCCCCAAGTCCCGAGGGTAGGAGTGAAGCGTGACGGCCTCGGGATTTTTAAAGGAGCAAGTAAGTAGTAGTAGGTGAGGATATCGGGGTCAAAATACAACAGTGGCACACCACGGATCCCTGGGGGGAGAAACGGCTGGAAAGCAGAAGGTAAAGAGTAGAGTCTGGGTTGAGGAGAAAATAGTGTCTTCTGTTCGGCAGGTCGGCAGTACGAAGGAAGCGGTGGTGGTAAGTAAGGGTTTGGAGAGCGTTCCCCTTGTTGAAAGTGGCCGAGCTGAGAGCCCGTCAGGTCGTGAGGTCGGCCATTGTCACTGCCTCTGAATTTTTCAAGGGTGAAAAGTTTGAGAGCCTTCCCCTTTTTTATTTTGTCCGAGCTGAGAGCCCATAGGGTCGTGAGCTCGGCCATTGGCATACCTTAGAAAATTTTAGGGGTGAGAAGTTTGAGAGCCTTCCCTCTTTGGATTTTGTCCGAGCTGAGAGCTCGTAGGGTCGTGAGCTCGGCCATTTGAATGCCTTAGAAAATTTTGAGGGTGGGAAGTCTGAGAGCCTTCCCTCTTTTGAATTTGTCCGAGCTGAGAGCCCGTAGGGTCGTGAGCTCGGCCATTTGCATGCCTTAGAAAATTTTGAGGGTGGAAAGTTTGAGAGCCTTCCCCCTTTGGATTTTGTCCGAGCTGAGAGCCCGTAGGGTCGTGAGCTCGGCCATTTGCATGCCTTAGAAAATTTTGAGGGTGGGAAGTTTGAGAGCCTTCCCCCTTTTGAATTTGTCCGAGCTGAGAGCTCGTAGGGGCGTGAGCTCGGCCATTTGCATGCCTTAGAAAATTTTGAGGGTAGGAAGTTTGAGAGCCTTCCCCCTTTTGAATTTGTCCGAGCTGAGAGCCCGTAGGGTCGTGAGCTCGGCCATTTGCATGCCTTAGAAAATTTTGAGGGTGGAAAGTTTGAGAGCCTTCCCCCTTTTGAATTTGTCCAAGCTGAGAGCCCGTAGGGTCGTGAGCTCGGCCATTTGCATGCCTTAGAAAATTTCTAAGGTGGGAAGTTTGAGAGCCTTCCCCCTTTGGATTTTGTCCGAGCTGAGAGCCCGTAGGGTCGTGAGCTCGGCCATTTGCATGCCTTAAAAAATTTTGAGGGTGGGAAGTTTGAGAGCCTTCTCCCTTTTGAATTTGTCCGAGCTGAGAGCCCATAGGGTCGTGAGCTCGGCCATTTGCATGCCTTAGAATTTTTCAAGGGTGGGAAGTTTGAGAGCCTTCCTCCTTTCACACGTGACAAAATACGTCACACGTACCCCTTCTTCTGAATCGTGTGATAGGTCACTCCACCATCGTTGGATGGGTACCATGTGGCAGGGGCGTTTAAACCAAGGCATCCCCAGCCGTTGGCCTTTGCGACCTTTCATCTGGGAACACTGTCCTTTTATAAATGGTGGCCCCTACCTTTCATTTGACATTTGCGTAAAATCCAGAGCCCCCTCTTTTTCCCTGGAATTGGTACTTCTTTTTCATTGTCTTTTTTGTGTCCGAACAAAATGTCGGGATCCCCTTCTTACTCTTTTTTTTCGATGTCCAGCTCTGCTGACGACCGGAAGTTCGATTTCTCGGACCGGTGGTCCTCCAGCCCCCCTCAATTCAGGGTGGAGAGGCATCCCGCTCTAGGAGACGCCTCCTCGAGTGCTATGGCCAGGATCCATGAAACGAGCGGTGCTATCTAGTCATGCCTGGAAGACCGTGCATTCGTGGTGAGCCGTGCCGACGAGAGTAGTGGGGCCTCTACATCACTTGACGCTGGGGTCGGGGTCCCTCCCGAAATTGCCACAGTGGTGGATGCCAAACTGTTGATGCCAAAAAGTGGTGACGGGTCAACAGGATGGTCTGGAAGGATATCAGGGGCATAGGACTGCTGATGGTGTAATGAACTGAGTGATTTTGGGGTAATGACGACCTCCAAGCTGAGCTCCACTTTTTCACTCTCAGCACCTTGGGCATTGAATACCACGGTGTATTTATAGGCGCTGGACTCGATTAGCGCCGTGAGATCAGGGCGACAAGCTCGAGTTAACCAACCTAACTCGTCAGGCAGCCAATGAGCAGGCGGATTAGTGCTCTAATCAGTTAGTTTGGGCTTATGGGCCCATCTGTAGAGGCCCATGGGCCATAGCTTCCCCATGGCCTGAAGAGGTCCTCAGTGGCGAAGAATCCAAGCTGGGAGTATTTGAGCTCGTCAGCTCAGCACGGACTCCACCAGCTCGATACGATGGTCTTCAGCTTGGTTTGGAGGGTTTTTGGCCTTCACCTCGGCTCGGCTTTGTGAGCTCGGTTCAACGGTCTTCACCTCGGCTCGAACATGAGGACCGATATTTTTGGCGGTCTTCACCTCGGCTCGGACATGAGGACCGATATTGTTGGCGGGGGAAGACTCACGATTTTTGGCCTTCATCTCGGCTCGGACTCGTGAGCTCGGTTCGGCGGTCTTCACCTCGACTCGGACATGAGAGTCCCATATTTTTCATAAGTCCAAGCTGAAAGTACGTAGGCTCGTGAGCTCGGCCATTTTCCATGTCTTAGAATTTTTCACCTTGGCTCGGACATGAGGGCCAATATTTTTGGCGGTGGAAGACTCGCGGTTTTTGGCCTTCACCTCGACTCGGCCTCGTGAGCTCAGTTGGCGGTCTTCACCTCGGCTCAGACATGAGGGCCGATATTTTTGGCGGCGGAAGACTCGCGGTTTTTGGCCTTTACCTCAGCTCGGCCTCGTGAGCTAGGTTCGGTGGTCTTCACCTCGGCTCGGACATGAGGACCGATATTTTGGCAGAGGAAGACTCGCGGTTTTTGGCCTTCTCCTCGGCTCGGCCTCGGGAGCTCGGTTTGGACAGTGATTATTCAATGGGAAGCTGCTTCTTCAATGGCGGTTTGTAGATGGTGTGTCTTTAGAGAGAGGAGAGAGAGCATACCATCGTCTCTAATAAACGTGACTGCATGGATTCTCTCTCTTCCCCCACGTTTCCATGTTCTCTCCACAGAAGGCATAAAAAATAATTAACCATTCAACTCAGCACATGCATAGACATGAGCATTCGTGGAGAGAGAACAGTCTCAACCTCAAACCCAAGTTCTGCACAAAAAATGGATTCAAACCATTTATGGGTTTTTGCACTTTGCACCCCCTAAGTTTGATCACCCTTCCAACTTGAGGTTTAACTATTATTTCATCCTTGGCCTTCATGAAGATTTGACACTTTTCACCCCTGAAGTTTGGCCATCCCTTTACATTAGTCCATCTTATAGGAATTTAGAGCAATCTTGGGCAGTGTGCTAGGGTTTTGGGCAGTGAGACTTTGGATTTTGTTCATCACCCCTTCAATTTTGTACCCGTTAAACGTTTTATCAACATTTTGACACCTTGCACTTCTAAGGGAGCTGAGCTCGTTTTATCCCCTTTAGCCTCTCAGGATGATCGGAAGGTGGAGGGGGCGTCAAAACGGCGTCGAAAACTTCAAAACGGCCTTAAGAGACCCAAAATGTGCAAGATCCGAGCTGAGAGTACGTCGATTCGTCAGGTCGCCAGCTCGGCACTTTTTTTAGAATTTTTTGGAGTTTTTTGGGCGAAAGACTTCACCTCTGCTTGTGATTTTTGGCCTTGAGCTCGATTCGGTGGTCTTCACCTCTGCTGGGACATAAGAGTCCCATATTTTTCATAAGTCCGAGCTGAGAGCTCGTTGGTTCGTCAGGTCGTCAGGTCGACACTTTTTCAATACTTAGAAATTTTTGAAGGGTAGGAAGTTTGTGAGCCTTCCCCTTTTGTAAAGTGGCCGAGCTGAGAGTACGACAGGTCGTGAGCTCGGCCATTTTCAATGCCTTAGATTTTTTAAGGGTGGAAAGTTTGAGAGCCTTCCCTTTTCGCAAAGTGGCCGAGCTGAGAGTACGGCAGGTCGTGAGCTCGGCCATTTTCAATGCCTTAGACTTTTTGAAGGGTGAAAGTTTGAGAGCCTTCCCCCTTTGCAAAGTGGCCGAGCTAAGCGTACGGTAGGTCGTGAGCTCGGCCATTTTCAATGTCTTAGAATTTTTGAAGAGTGGAAAGTTTGAGAGCCTTTCCCCTTTGCAAAGTGGCTGAGCTGAGAGTACGGCAGTTCTTGAGGTCAGCCATTTCCAATGCCTTTGAATTTTTCAAGGGTGGGAAGTTTGAGAGCCTTCCCCTTTTGCAAAGTGGCCGAGCTGAGAGTACGGCAGGTCGTGAGCTTGGCCATTTTCAATGCCTTAGACTTTTTGAAGGGTGGGAGTTTGAGAGCCTTCCTTCTTTGCAAAGTGGCCGAGCTGAGAGTAAGGCAGGTCGTGAGCTCGGCCATTTTCAATGTCTTAAAATTTTTGAAGGGTGGAAAGTTTGAGAGCCTCCCCCCTTTGCAAAGTGGCTGAGTTGAGAGTACGGTAGTTCGTGAGGTCAGCCATTTCTAATGCCTTTGAATTTTTCAAGGGTGGGAAGTTTGAGAGCCTTCCCCTTTTGCAAAGTGGCCGAGCTGAGAGTACGGCAGGTCGTGAGCTCGGCCATTTTCAATGCCTTAGAACTTTTCAAGGATAGAAAGTTTGAGAGCCTCCACCCTTTTGAAAGTGGCCGAGCTGAGAGTACGTGAGGTCGTGAGGTCGGCCATTTCCAATGCCTTAGAATTTTTCAAGGGTGGAAAGTTTGAGAGCCTCTCCCCCTTTTGAAAGTGGCCGAGCTGAGAGTACGGCAGGTCGTGAGCTCGGCCATTTTCAATGCCTTAGAACTTTTCAAGGATGAAAAGTTTGAGAGCCTCCCCCCTTTTGAAAGTGGCCGAGCTGAGAGTACGTGAGGTCGTGAGATCGGTCATTTCCAATGCCTTAACATTTTTCAAGGGTGGAAAGTTTGAGAGCCTCTCCCCCTTTTGAAAGTGGCCGAGCTGAGAGTACGTCAGGTCATGAGGTCAGCCATTTTCAATGCCTTAGACTTTTTGAAGGGTGATAAGTTTGAGCCTTCCTTTTTTTTGATTTTGTCCGAGCTGAGAGTACGTAGGCTCGTCAGCTCGGCCATTTTCCATGCCTTGAACTTTTTGAAGGGTGAGAAGTTTGAGCCTTCCTCCTTTTTGATTGTGTCCGAGCTGAGAGTACGTAGGCTCGTCAGCTCAGACATTTTCCATGCCTTGAACTTTATGAAGGGTGGGAAGTTCGAGTCTTCCCCATTTTTGATTGTGTCCGAGCTAAGAATACGTCAGCTCAGTTAAATCTTTATACTTGACAGTTTTTCCTTACTTGCTAAAATTCGAAAAGATTTCAAATCTTCATTTTTCTTCGTCTTTACTTGTTTCCACTCAAGTCCGGGGCCATCTTGCCCCTCAGCCCAGGACACGAGTTAACAAAGTTGAATTCGTGTCGTGGGTTTAAGGCAATGAGCTCTTCACAGCACCTGGTGTTTAACGGAGCGACTGGAGGGCTACCCATCTACGTTCGCGGTAGGACGGAGGACTGCACGTCTTCGCCTTCGTGTGGGGAAGCGGTTGGAGGGCTGCCCGTCTACATCCGCGGTGGGACGGAGGGCTGCTCGGTTCCACCGTTGTTTGGAGAAGCGGCTAGAGGATTACCTGTCTACGTCCACGGTGGGACGGAGGACTGCAAGTCTCCACCTTTTGGATAATGTCCGAGCTGAGAGTATGTTAACTCGTCAGCTTGGACAAATCTTCATACTTGGACAATTTTGATGAAGGAAGGATCAGATGCTTTCCTATTTTGGTGATGTCCGAGTTGAGAGTACATCAGCTCGTCAGCTCAGACAAATCTTCGTACTTGGACAATGTTGAGGAAAAATGAACAAATTCTTCCCCATTTTGATGAAGCCCGAGCTGAGAGTAAATCACCTCGTCAACTCGGACAAATCTTCGCATTTGGAAAACGTTAAGGAGGAAGGAACAAAGGCTTCCCCATTTTGGTGATATCTGAGTTGAGAGTACGTCAGTTTGTCAGCTCGGACAAATCTTCGTACTTGACCTTTGACATGTCGTTGAAGGACTAAGGTGACGGATTGATGTTTACAGCAGGAGTATGATTTGTTTGGCGAATTTTCCTTCCAGACCTTGTGATCATCAAGTCTTAGCCTCGTGGGAAGCTGACGATCAGGGAAGGCTTTCTATGCGTTCCCACAAATGGCGCCAAACTGTTGATGCCAAAAAGTGGTGACGGGTCAACAGGATGGTCTGGAAGAATATCAGGGGCATAGGACCGCTGATGGTGTAATTAACTAAGTGAATTTTGGGGTGATGACGACCTCCGAGCTGAGCTCCACTTTTTCACTCCGAGCACCTGCACAAAGACCCACTGGGGTTGTGCCCGGTGAAGTCCCTCCGGCGTGAGAGTAAGTATCCGAGGGAGAAAGGCTAAAAGTATGTTGAGTTCAGTAGTTCTCACGTACCGTTGGGCAGTGGATGCCCTGGTGTATTTATAGGCGTTAGTACCTGATTAGCGCTGCAAAATTAGGGGGCCAGCTAAGGTTAATTAACATAATCTGCTGGACAACCAATGAGCAGACATGTTAGCCCTCTAAACATCTGGGCTGGCTTTTGAGCCCACAACTGGAGGCCCATGGGCCAGGGCCTCACAACGGCCTGGCGAACTCCCGAGTGCTGCGGTGGCGAGCAAAGGGTGCCACAAATCACCAGTTCAGAAGGTCGGACCTTAGCTCGTCAGTCCTGATTTCTTCATTGAGACGACCCTCAGCTCGGCTGGGGGACACCTCAGCTAGGTACTGAGGGGTTTTTAGCCCTCGTCCTGGCCTCTCTCTTATGATTGGGTGAATTTTTGACCCTGTGATGTCCCTTACGAGATTCCCCTATATCATAAATAATCAAATTATAAAGAAAACCAAACATAAGATAAGCATCAATTAAGGAAAAAGCAGTGGTTGTTCAGTGAGGAGATACAAAAAGAAGGGACATAGATGAGGCGATGCAGACAGAGAGAGGCTTGTGTGAATAGAGAAAGATGCAGGAGAGAGCACGGGCTACTATAACAATGGTGTGGAGTGTTGATGGTTTCCAATTTCATATATATTAGTTTGTACCCGCACAATGGCCGGGACATTGAGTTCTTTATTTATAGAGTTCAATTTTTTTTCTTAATGCATATAATTTAAATGATTATTAAATGATTATTAAATTATGTATTAATTCCATTATGCAATAGTAAATGTTTTTGTCAGATTCGCGAAAAGAGAGAAATATATGTTCTTATCCCTCAATCATTCGCAAGGCTTTCGCTTTTAGTATATAACATTAAATTAGACTAGATTTTCTATTTTTTTATCTTCCAACATCTCTCCAAATAAACAATCTACATTCATACATCCAAAACCAAAAATATAATTATATAAACATCTACACACAAAAAAAAAAATTATATAAACATTTACCCACCCACCAAAAAAATATGTAAAACTTTATAAACCCATGTGAATACATCGAATTACACTTCACATTTTTTTGTTTTGCCGCCAATTACACTACCTATTCTTAAGAATTAAGTATAACAGTGAATGTTTCTGTTCACTTTAACAGTAAACGGATAAAAGTCAACTAAAATTAGCTAATGAATATTGAATGACATTTATACTTTTTAAAAATTTAATAAGAATTATTTTAACACTAATTCAAAATATAAGGGTCAATGTTTTTCCCCTTTTTCCCCTTTATCTCTCCATTTGTCCATGTTTCCAAACATTCCTAATTTCTGCTCTTGTTTCCAAACACCTCTGTTATCTTATGTACATTCAATTCTTTCACATTTCAAGTTTTTAACATATTATCAACAAGAGAGCAGTTATAGCCTCATTAATTGCTAGTGTTTTTTCTTGAATTTTGATCGTGACCCTTCATTTCAATGGAGAATATGATCGGAGATATGAAAGATAGTTGAACCTGGTTCATTCTCAAGGTTTGGTGTAAGACCCTAATTTTTCACACGCACAATTTTAGCTGCATTTTAGAATATTTAGCAAATAACGGGGTAGATTGTGTTATTTATTATTTAATTTAAAATTGTTGGGGTTAATTAGCAATTTTAGAATCTTAATTTTTTATTTTGGGTTTAACTAATAACTTAAAGAAAATTGAGAGGGGTTAGTGTAATTTTAAAATAAATTTTTTAAAAACCCTTCATTCTCAATAAAGGAAAGGCTATGATACTATGATATATATATATATATATATGTGTGTGTGTGTGTGTGTGTGTGTGTGCGCGCGCGCGCGCGCGTGCGTGCGCGCATACTTATCAAAACAAAAAGGGAGAGAGGGACACATGACCAACTCTGAATATATATATATATATATATATATATATACACACACACCTGAAAAGGAGAAAAGAAGGAAAAAAAAACAGAAAAGAGAAAACAGAGAAGAGAAATGAGTCAGCCGACGGTGTGGGTAGTATGAGTGTTATCGTCGATTTTGTGCGGTGAGGCGTCGTCGGTAGGCTGAGACGAAACAGAAACAGAGACGGTGAAGTGGGTGTGTGTGTTTGGCGCTAATCAGTCCGGTGGGTATGAGTGGAGTGTTCGGTGGGTGTGTGTGCTCCTCCGGTAGTGTGTGTGTGTGTGTGTGTGTGTAAGGTGTGTTGTTGTTCATTGATGGTTGTGTGTGTGTATGTGTGTTTCAGTGGTCGGCGTGAGGGGTGTCGTTGGTGGGGTGGTGCGCTCGTCGTTGATTTGGTGTGTGTGTGTGTGTGTGTGTGTGTGTGTGTCGTGTGTGGGTTTTGTTGTTCGTTGCATGGGTGTGTTTGGCATCGTCGATGGTGTAGGTAGCTATGGGTGTGTGTGTGAGTTCGGTTCGTCGTCCGGCAATGAAGGTGTCGTTCAGCTGAAACAAAACAGAACATGGAGTTAGAAAGAAAGAGCAATTGTCGCAACAATGAGGTGACGGTCGTGGCGGTGGGAATCCAGTGAGCAGAACAAAAAACGGGGTAGTGTTCGCTGCGGCGGTGATACCGTCGCCGCAGCGGTGAGGCTGGGCATAGATGATAGGTGGAAATATCCTGTCTACTTTTAAACCGAATTTATTAGTTTTTGAGCGTATTAGTTATATTTAATTTCGTTTTAGTTTGTTTTAGTGTAAAACAGGTGAAGGAACGAAAAAAAGTGATAAACAAGTGAAAACGATGGAGAAACGGTGAACAAAACGTGAAGAACAAGGTTTCGGTGCATAAAGACTACCGCTTAGGCGGAGATTCCACTGCCTAGGTGAAGAAAAAGTAGGAAGTTGGGTTGCTGAACCACCTCCTAGGCGAGAAAACCCCCGCCTAGGCAGAGATCCGTCAGAATGTTTGTGCCAGCAACCACCGCCTAGGTGAACATTACTTCACCTAGGCGAAAATCCGTCAGAACCTAAACCGACTTAACCACCGCCTAGGCGGTAACACTCTGTGAGAAATATCTAATTTTAGATATTTTGAAGATATTTTCAAAACTTTTATTTTTAACTCTTTTTCTTCCCTATTTTTATCTAATGCCCTATGATGTTTTGAGACCCCTTTTCACCTTAGATAGGATTAGATCATTTAGGAAGTAGATTAGATTAGTTTTAGGAAGTGATTTTGGCCAATTCTTGAAGAGCTAAAAGAGGAAGTTCATCAATGGAGAAGAGGAAGTTCGGAAGGATCGTTCTTTGGCGAAAGTGGACTACTCCCCTTTAAGATTTGGCTTTTCTTTCCTTATTTTCATATTTGTACTTAATGTTTATTATTGATGTTGATGATCTCCTCTTGATTTAATATTGTAATGGCTAAGATCATGTTAGTTTAGTTAGAGATTAGTTAGGGTTAGATGTAATTCATGTAATTATCTCTTTGGTTGAATATAAGTTATTCTAATGGTTTGTTATCCAATTCTAATTGTGTTTACCGTTATTTCACATTTATTATGCTTATTACGATAAACTGAGAATACAGGGTTTGACACTTGGGAGAGGCAACCCCTGATTCGGACTAGGGATAGACACAACGCGACGATCCAATAACCCGGGAGGGAGTTGGATTGTGTGCAATCCATGAGATTGGGTCAAGACTCACGTGGCTATGTGTTCGAAAAGGCGTTCGAGGGGGACTTCGGCGTTAATACAAAGTCATGTATTCGCTCGCTTTTCACTCGGAAGAGGGAGCGAGTGAGTTATAGATACCGAGATTGTTGGATGTGATAATAACCGTTATCAATAACTAAACTAAGACAAATGGGTACTAAGTGAATGAAATCAATCTCTAGTTAATTAGTGTAATTAGAATTAATCTTTAGAAGTAGTTTTAATTAGTTTAATTTAAATAATTAATTGAATTGTCAAGATAATATGAGACTACGTAAATTGTGGTATTAAATTATTCACACTTTCCCTGTGGAAACGACATCCGATCTTAAACGATCCACTATATTAAAACTTAGATTTCGTATACTTGCGAGAGTAAGTAGCGGCGTATTCTATGCACTACCAGTAGAAAAACAACAAAAAACAAAAATCCAAAATCCAATCTCTCGGTAGACGAAAAATTCGGGACAGATAGAATTCCGAACTCTTTAATATATGTATTTAATTTTCTCGTTGTGTGATTTATAGTATATTATTGTGGAGTTTTACCTGTTGAATTATATGAAATAATTTGGACAATGTGAAAATTATGTGATAAGTATGCTAATGTGTTTTACGTGTCGTATTAATTAAATGCACATATTAGAGGGGTTGAAGTTCTATTGAGCGTTGGCTCACAACCCCACAGTTTTTATTACAGGGTCGATGAGAGTGAGACAACGGTGGATATGTTAGTTGAATTCCATTATCTAAAAATTGTAATAATTGTAGTTATTATTCACCATTGTAATTTGATTCGAGAAATTGAAAATTTTATAACGAAATATTATTAACCGAGGCCAAGATATATCTGTCAAATATGGCCCTCTAATAAATTATAAATACAATATGTGGATATATTTAATATATAATAATAAATATAAATTTGTATTATATTGTGTTTTTGAAATACATTATGGTGATATATTATTAATGAAGGTGTTTTTGGGCACCTCTGAGTCATCATTTGGGATCCAGCCACGTGTCAACCCTCGTAGTGATAGGGACGTATTCCGGAATCCACAACTCTACGTTGGAGCATACACCGACTACAAAACCTCCCTGGAATTTTGTTTGCACCTAGGGAGAAGCGAAGAGCCCCACAAGGATGTGCCACTCCGAACTCTGTGCCGTGCCCTCGGCGATCAGTTTTAGGGACTCAGCCGTACACCTCGACCAGCTCCCATTTTCACCCTGTTTCTTCTCCAGGACTCCACGGATCTCCGCTCTCCTCCACCAACTCACTGCCGCAGGCCTAACAAAGGCCCGGGGGCTTCTCCAAATGGACCCAAAAGCCCAAGCCCAACGATTATCTCCTAAACGCCCTGGATTATCGGCTAAACACCGGGTTTCGACTAATTAATCGTGTTTAGACCCGAAGAATCATCTCCAACGCCTATATATATCGGAGGCTATATAAGCCCGAGATAGGCTTTAATGCTTGACATTACGTGCGAGTTCAATTGTTTCCTTGCTATATTTTGTACCTTTTCTCTCTGAGCACTGATTACCACACCGGAGGGGCTTCACCGGGACAAACCCCGGTCTGAGCCTTCTGCAGGTACACTCCCTGAGGAGCAAGACTCTGAACATAGCAGGTCAGTCCTCCCAGGACCCAGCACAGCTCGCGCGAAGGCTTTTCAACCCACGACTCCACCTCAGCAAAAGGACCCACCTGTCATCCGACTGGACCATACTCGAGGTGTGTACCAGTTTTATGCACCAACAATTATGTAATTTATATTGTGGTAAATCACATTTGAAATTTATATTAAAAACTAGTGATCTAATTAATTATAAATATATTAAATGATCATCTACCACATATTTAATTTATACTATTCACCGACACATTTAATTTATATTGCACAATCAGAATTATGACTATACAGTCCATAAGGAATTATAATTCGATAATTGAAATAGTTGTATTTCATAAATTTGTATTATTACCCGGAATACAAATGGATGGATATAAATTGGTTTTGGATATAAAGTTTAATTATCGACGTCGCATGTAACGCATGAAAAATTTATCAGATGTTTATTAGTTAAAATATTGATTATTTAGTAAAATTATCGTCGTCAATAAATAAAATTGTCGCCGTTGTTTGGAAAAAATTCTCGAAATAATTCAAAATAAATTAGCGGTCATTCGGTTGTAATAAAATTGTAACTGTTATATTTATTTATTTTTCCGTTGTAAAATCGACAACAAAAAGTAGCGCCATCGCACTATTTAAATTTATTGAACTTTATAGAATTACAATTGGATTAGTCGGTTTTAGTGTTAATTTCTCTATAGGAGAAATTGTAGTAGCGGCCCTAGGAAATCGGGTCGTTACAGGTAGTATCAGAGCGGGTTCGCGACCACTCTAGGCATGGGTTATGGTACCCATTGGCCTATTATTCATAATAAATTAAGTAAAAATTAATAAAAAAAAAAAAACAAAAAAAAAAAGATATAGGGAAACCAGTATATGGTTGATATCTACCATGTATTACACTTGACTGCACAATTCTCAGGCCTTGCCCAGGTATTCACGAAACTGTGTCCGCTAGGAACCATTTCAAGAACAGTGCTAATGACAGAATTGATAAATCATCCATCACCAGATAAGTAAGGAAGAACATTCTAGGAAAGTCAAAGATATTTAGAAGTTCTAAAGCCGAGCAATGTTATAGACATGCAACCGTAAGGTTCTTCTTGATATGATATTATACTGAAAAATTTAGCTGAGTTGTATAACAATATGCTTCATGTTAAAGTCGATAAAGATGCACATTCTTCTTCCATTCCTTCCTTCCCACAGTGCTTATACCAACTCATCAAAATAAAATATCCCATAAAACTAAAAAAATAATATCTTGAAAGGAATGCATCTAACTTTCTTGTCATTGAAAGGCACACAAGAAACCATGGATATGATTATCACAAAAGGATGCATTTTTACGTAACTTGATGATTGCTACTTATTATTCGTGTTATAAATGGGCCTTAGAATTGGAAAATGAAAAGGAAGTATCTCAAAATTTTATGTTGTGAAAAACATAATTTTTAGGAGATATATAATTGAGAAGAGAATATCACAGACACGATTTCATGGAGAAGATGAAAATTTTACTAGTTTGAATTTTGTTCGAGTTCATATGCACATGCTAGGTTCTACACATATGTAATTATGATATTTTCTAAATTGCACATTTGGTCCCCCAAGTATGCGGTGGGTGCCTATGTAATGGTGATGTTGGCCAAATTTCACATTTGGTTCCTCACGTTTCACAATTGTTTCAATTTTGTGAAAAATTACTTGCGGCTATAAGGATTTTTGGTTTTCATATTATTACAGCCTATTGAAGTTGTTATTGTTTAGATAGTGGTTTCATTTTGATGGGAAAAAAAATAAAAAATAAAAAATAAATATAAAAATAGAAGAAACCAGTGAAAATCGCAAATATATATTATTGGATACTAGTAAGGTTGATTTTGATTTCACAAAATTTGTTTTGGAAACAAAATATTATAGATTCTAATATTTTTATACCACTAAAGTTGGATAAAAAAAAATGTGGCGTTTTGTTAAAGTTTATTGTCTCCATTCTTTCTTTCTTTTTTTTTCATTTTGGACAATTCTATTTTGGCCCTAAATTATGAGCGATTATTTATGTGGATCTTTTTGGTTTGCTAAATTGCACATTTTAATTACTACAGTTTCAATTTAAATTTATTAACATCTTAGGTGGCATTTGGTTTATGTTTTAGTTAGCTAAATTGTACAGGTTGATCCCTATAGTTTCAATTTGTATATTTGGGTTCATTTTGGTTGTTAGGATCATTTTGTATTTTTTGACACTCTCTGCTCACTTGAAGTTGACTAAAATTACACTTTGGGTCCCTATAGCTTCAATTTGATCATATTAAATTGTTAACATTAAGATTGACTTGACAAATTGGGACTTGTATTAAATTATCCTTTGTGATATTTGCATAAACTGTTGATGTTGAAAAATTTATTTGATTAAGTGATAAATTCTCGGAAGCTTATAAACAAAATATTGGGTATTTGACTTGGTATTATTATGTGATATATGTGATATGTGAATTATATCAAGTATATATGGTTATAATCACTTAAATCGCCACATATTGCATTTATGTGGAATCACACACAGGGTTGTGATTTATGTGTCGTATTGGTCTCCATCTAAATTACTTGATAACTGCGTATTATCAAGTGACGATTTATGTGCATTAATATTTTCATATGTGTACCAATTGTTCATACATATATATGTAGAAATAAAGGTGAATAATATTATGAAGTCAATAATATATATAGGCATTGACGTCTCCATTATGTTTTTGGGTGGTTGGACATTTTGCACCAATGTGTTATTACCATTATTTCGCTTTGGACTCTATCAATTTGAACATATTGACATTTGAGATGACGATGGATTAATGTAATGAGTTAAATAAGCTTGGGTGAGTGTCATGTTAGTCGTGGACCATTAAAAATTGTCGCTACTAAAGGTGTGTATTGTTTTCTATATAAATCGTGAAAATATGTTTTCATATTAAAGTATGGAAAAAAAAAAAAAAAAAAGTATTGATGAAATGGAAGGTTTTACGATGATACATGGATTAAGTAAAATTTTAGAGGTGGAAAATGATTTTATTATCCTGCTATGCTATAGTTTTGATCCCATCAGGAGGGCATGTCCTGCGGGATGGTTTTGACCTGTTAGGAGGGCACGTCTTGCATGTGATTAATTATGTTATTGACTTGTAAGGAGTGTTAGTCCTACAGGTGGTTGATTACTATGACCTGTCAAAAGGGTAGTCCTGCAGGTGGTTGATTATTATGACATGTTCGGAGGATTAGGCCAACAGGTGGTTTATTTGACCCATCAGGAGTGCAAATCCTGCGGGTGATACCCCTACCATTGGGGAGAATAAATGGTCCTGACACTGTTGGTCACATTAGATTACACAGTTGTACAAGTCACGGTACTGTTATAACTTCCGATGATGAGGTTAAATGATCTTATGGCTAGTAGGAGAATTGTGTGCAGTATTATTATTTGACGAATGGATTTAAAATATTCGAAATGGTTGACTTAAAATATTTGTGTGCAGTATTATCATTTCATTAGTGGCAGTGGAACTGGATTTTCAACACGGTATGCGGTATATATATATATATATATATATATATATATATATATATATATATATATATATATATATATATATATATATATATATATTATATTTTGAAAAGTGGTGTTTGATAAAAAAAAAATACTTGATCCATAAATTCTTTTCATATTATGAAGGCAGCATGTGCATGGTCTTCTAGGTAAATTTACAAAATTATATTTTCATATAAATTGTGGCAAAAATTTGTTTGTTGAAATAGATAATTTTATGACTTCTGTGGATCAGGTAGGTTTTAAATATGGAAAGTGATTTTTGTTCAACTATGTCATGGTTGTGATCTTGTCAAGAGGGCATGTCCTACGGGATGGTTTTGACCTATTAGGATAGCACGTTCTATAGGTGGTTGATTATGTTATTATGACCTGTTCGGAGGATTAGTCCGGTAGGTGGTTGATTATTATGACCTGTCAGGAGGGCATGTCCTGCAGGTGGTTGATTATGGACCCGTCAGGAGTGCAAATCCTACGGGTGGTTGCCCCTACCATTGGAGGTATATAATGGCCCTGGCACTGATAGTCACTTTAGATGGCACAGTCGTGCAAGTTACGACTAATAGTCACTATACATGGCACAATTATACAGGTTACAGTACCGTCGTTGTCACACCCCACCCCGGACACTCGTTACCGTGGGGCCGACGTGACATCGACATGATATCACCTGACCGTCAAACCAACTCATAAAAAGACAATATACATAAAATAATATAAAATCATCTATACAATATATACAAAATTTTGTGCTATAAGGACACACCTGTCCCAAAAATAAGAACAACAAAATAAATCTCATTAACCTCTCTTAGGTTCACCTCTGACAGCCCATCTCAAAATACTCCCATATGACTCCATCACATGACACTCATGACTCTAACTAGTGCCAGTAAGGGATCGACTCATAAATTTGCTTCACCTGCGAGTGTACTGCTTTCTTAGTAAAAATATTTTATAATAATAAATCATTCTACAACATCTAAATAGATCAAGCGTAAGTATATAAACACCACATAGCTCATAAAATCTCCAGTATATAAGCAGTGGAAATAAAGCGATATAGATAAGTTCCATCCAAATCCATCTAGTATAAAATCATAACAATCACCATAATAAATAATAAATCACTCAATATAAGTAAAACACCACATCTCAAACACACATCTCAAACTACCACTCCACTACAACACACACTGGCTAGTCATAGTGATCGTTTTAACCTCACGATCGGAAGTTGCAACGGTGCCGTACCACCCGTAGGATATGTATTCCTAGCGGGATATAACAACGCTCCGCTGGACTATGCCAAGCGGGTGAACAACGCTACATTGGACTATGCAAGATGGGTGAAACACCGCTCCGCTGAACTATGCCAAACGGGTGAATATCCAATACCAATCTCCACCTCACCTCAACAGCAACAACTCATCTCCACCTCACTCACGACAACTCTGCCCATACTCAACCACATCATCAAACTACAACTCAATAAATAATCAACGCTCTGCCGAAGTAGATAAAATCAACAGCATCGTCAAATCAATAACAATATCGTTAAACTACAAATCAATAACATTGACCTCTATCTCCAAAACCGATTTAATTCAAAAATTATGTTTTTCACTTTCTTTAAAAAACCCACTTATTTCAATAAATCATTTCTTTCCACTTTTCTTTAAAAACCAACAAAATTCACAATTTCAAAACACTCAAATCCGCTTGATCCATATAAGTTATAAATTCATCCCATTTTTTAATAAACACATTTTTCCATCATATATATGAAAATAGATTTGGCAAGAAGACAATACACTCACCTGGCCACCCGCTCCGAACAACTTTTACAGATTATCCTCTACCGATACTCCGATGCTTGCGAACCTAATAGTGACAGGGCCTAAATTAATATTTTATATAAAATCACTTAATCATGCAATGCAGGCCCTAATTTTTGTTATTTTCCCGTCCCCACGTTTTATTATGTAAAATTATTATTCGGTTAATTTTTCATTTAACAGTCCCCAAATTTATTATTCTGGTTACAAAATTTTTATGCTAGAATTTAATTTAATAAAACTAAAATAAACTTAACGGAAAAACGTTACTCATTCCGAATCGTTCATGGGTCGCGAGACAGATTTTGAATTTGTTGGGGTTATTTGTGTAAATTTTTTTTCTTCTTTTTTCTTCTTTTTTCCTTCTTCTTTCTTTTCATTTTTCCATTCTGTTTCCTGTTTCTGTTTTGGCTTCCTGTCGTCCGGCCACACACACCCCCTCACACCCTTCACCGGCGGCGACACGCGAACAACACCTACAACCCCGCCATCCAACCAAACGACACACACACCCACAGTCGCACAACACCCCCAATTACATAC
This sequence comes from Eucommia ulmoides, assembly GCA_016647705.1. NCBI lineage: Eukaryota > Viridiplantae > Streptophyta > Magnoliopsida > Garryales > Eucommiaceae > Eucommia > Eucommia ulmoides. Next base: position 27,820,904 of record CM028339.1, read on the forward strand.
ATACCCACACACGCTGTCGAAACAGCACATACACACACACACATGCCAGCGGCTAAACACACACACACACGCTGGTCTCACCTCCCACACTCATAACGACACACACACAGCCACACCATTGACGGCCGAATACACACACACACACACACACACATAGATAACGACGACACCGATCACTGATGACCATCGACGACGAACAAAACGCACACACACCCCCACAACATTTGAATGAACACACACACACGATCATTGTCGACCATCAACGATGAACAGAAAGCACACACCCATACATTCCCACAATCACTGGCCTATCAGGACAGAACCCATACACGAACTCCGGTGACGTCGACGGCGAGGGTCAAAATACGCCCACCGACACTGTTTGGTTTTCAGTGAAATCAACACACACTTACAGTGCACACAGAATACACACTCGTCTGATCACATGTATACACTGAAACACACACTATTGATCAATGGTTGATCGATGACGACGATACCACACACCGCCGGTGAATAAGAGACACTCCGATTCTCTTTCTCTCTCTCTAGATTTCTGAGTTCCTTCTTCTTAAGCTTTCCCGATCCTTCTAGCGTGAATGAATCCTATATATATATGCATGAATTAAGTGGATGGATGTTTGATCTCTTCACGCCATGTCGCCGGTTCTCTTCTCTCTCTGTCTTCGGCCTTCACTGCACACACACGCACGAATATATGTCTGTATATATGAGTTTATATAAGGACCCATGTGCTTAAATACTCTTCCCTCCCCCCTAATTTCTTAAAATCTTCATTTTAGTTCAATTCAACATTTATGAGTTTCTAGAATTATAATTTCACCCTTCACATTTTAAATTTTTAGATTTTAATTGACAATTTTGCAAATTTTACCCATAAACTTTTAATTTGGTTTTTAATCAACTCAATTTTATACCCCAAAATTTTTCTAAATGCTCTAAATTGAAAATAATGACGTACATGCTAAAGTCCAGATCTTACAGTCGTAACTCTGATTGTGAGGTAAAAACGATCCTATGACTGGCAATGAAATATGCTATTTTATTATATACAAGTGAGTTGATTAGTCTATTTAAATCTAATTTTATTTTGAAGGAATTTTGTTGGGATTTTAATATTGACAGTGAGTTGGTTATATTTTGTTAAAATTTGGATACTACCAATGGGTCTACATTTTATTGGAAAGTGAATTTTGATAAAAACTTGATCCATAAAATGATTTGTGTATTATGAAGATAGTACACCGATAAAAATAACTTAGAAAGATATTGGTCTACTACTAACATTAGATGGAGCCGGAATGTGGGGTCATTGGGAGACTAATGAGAGTTAATGCGAAAAGGATAGTTGGAATTATTCTTGAGTTTGATGGGTATTTTGGAAATTTATTGGAGCTTTATATAATATTTGTATATACATGTTACAGTGACTATTGACTCTTTGTAAGGTATCGAATTTTCGTAGTCGAGACGTATTTATGTATTTCGATTCATAGTTATACGTGATTATATGTCTGAGGCGTCTTTATGTGGATTGATACGTATTTATATGGTTGACACGTATTTAAGTGTTTTGAGACGTATTTACTTGGTTACAACGAATTTGCATATTTCCAAATAGCTATATGATTCTAGATATATTTATGTGGTTTGGGATACATATGTATTTCAAGATGTATTTGTGCGGTTGACACATATTTACGTGATTCATAAGTATTTATATATTTCAATATATATTTATGTGGTTGAGACGTGTTTATGTATTTCAGTACGTATTTATGTGTCTGATGGATATTTATATGATTTTGACGTATTGCGAAAAAAATTATTATTTGAAGTTAGATTGTGGTAGTATTTATAAAACGTTTATTAAATTATTGAAATTTTGATATGGATATTGGGATTGATGATTTTTAATCTCACGGGTCAGTCCACGTGGAGTTTGTGTTATCTGTTGCTTATAATGTTAGTTACGATATGTTGGTTGAAATATCTGATGGAAATATTGTTGCGAATATGTTGACTTGAAATGTCGGATCTAATGGATAAATGCTGGTTATGAGAAAATTTTTGAAGTCGTAGACCTGTTGAAATTGAGATAGACCCAATTCAGTGAGACTACCGTGATGTGTTAAAATTATATTGTTATTTATTGTGATTTTTATCAAAGTAGCACAGCAGAAGCATTTAGGAACATAAGATTCTTTGACAGTGGTTGTCTGTGCTAGGTGTTACCGACCAAAGTGCACCATGTTTGTCGGTTATTGGATACAATGTGGGCCACTGCGAATGAAAATGTTGCGATGTATGGAATTGGTTTGACGGTTAAGAATTATGAGTAACTTTTGGTTATGGGACCCTACATAGAGAACAATTATTTTAGAATCAGGTGTGACTATTATGATCATGCGGTGCGATTCTGAAGTACTATTGTTTGAACAAAAATTTTGGAAAGAAATTTCTTTTAGGGAGGAAGGGTTGTAAGACCCTAATTTTTCACACGCACAATTTTAGCTGTATTTTAGAATATTTAGTAAATAACGGGGTAGATTGTGTTATTTATTATTTAATTTAAAATTGTAGGGGTTCATTTACAATTTTAGAATCTTAATTTTTGATTTTAGGTTTAACTAATAACTTAAAGAAAATTGAGGGGGGTTAGTGTAATTTTAAAATAAAATTTTTAAAAACATTTCCTTCTCAATGAAGGAAAGGCTATATATATATATATATATATATATATACACACACACACACACACACACACACACACACACACACACACACACACACACACACGCCTGAAAATGAGAGAAGAAGGAAAAAAAAAAAAAAAAACAGAAAATAGAAAACAGAAGAGAGAAAGGAGTCGGCTGGTAGTGTGGGTAGTATGAGTGTCGTCGTCGATTTTGTACGGTGAGGCATTGTTTGTAGGCTAAGATGAAACAAAAACAAAGACAGTGAAGCGGGTATGTGAGTGTTCGGCGCTAATCAGTCTAGTGGGTGTGAGTGGAGTATTCAGTGGATGTGTGCGCTCCTCCGGCAGTGTGAGTGTGTGTACCGACTGTGTGTGTGAGAGGTGTGTTGTTGTTCATCGATGGTTGTGTGTGTGTGTTTCAGTGGGGGGTGTCGCCGGTGGGGTGGTGCGCTCGTCGTTGATTTGGTATGTGTTTGTGTGGGGGTTTTGTTGGTAGTTGCGTGGGTGTGTTCGGCGTCGTCGATAGTGTGGGTAGCTACGGGTGTGTATGTGAGTTCGGTTCATCATCCGGCGTAGAGGGAGACAGTAAAGGTGTCGTTCAGCTGAAACAAAAACAGAACAGGGAGTTAGAGAGAGAGAGCCATCGCCGCGGCGGTGGAAATCCAGTGAGCAGAACAGAGAACGGGGTAGTGTTCGCTGCGGCGATGATACTGTCGCCGCAACGGTGAGGCTGGGCGCAGAAAAAAAAAATTCCAAAATCCAATCTCTCGGTAGGCGGAAATTCGGGACAGGTAGAATTCCAAACTCTTTAATATATGTATTTAATTTTCTCGCTATGTGATTTATGGTATATTATTGTGGAGTTTTACCTGTTGAATTATATGAAATAATTTAGACAATGTGAAAATTATGTGATAAACATGCCAATGTGTTTTACGTGTCGTATTAATTAAATGCACGTATTAGAGGGATTGGAGTTCTATTAAGCGTTGGCCCACAACCCCACAGTTTTTAATGTTAATTTCTCTATAGGAGAAACCATAGTAGCGGTCTTGAAAAAACGGGTCGTTACATTTGGCTTCCGCTTTTAATTATGAGATATAAATTTTGTCCCCTAAATATATATATTTTTTCATGTTTTTGTTTGTGCATATATTTTTAACTACTTCATTTTGTATTTACATATGTTTTGAATGTTTTACTGAAAAGGTTAAAGGGGCATTATACAAATATGATGAAGATCTTTATGCACTCTTTCAATCATAACTAATTTTACAGTTTAAATTTTGGGATAAAATTAATACATATGAAAAGTAGACATTATAAACTATGCAATGAGTGATGATATAACTAAATCAAAATTCAAACAAGAGAGCTATACAAATTTGATGCACTGTGTACAGTTAAAAAATTAAAAATTAAACAGATATATATGTTATATATGCTAGTAATTTAAATAGTTAAATAATAACTGAATTAAATAAGTGTTTCTAGAATTTAGGGCTAACAAAATTGATTGTACATGCAGAAACACCCAAAGATATAGTGTAAAAATAATTGCAAGAGTATTCATGGTTTTGCTCTAAGTTTGTAATGATTTAGTTTAAATTTATGGGGTTTGTTTCGGGGGTCTTAAAATATATATATATATATATATATATATAATAACTACCAAAATTAGACTTGTGTCAAGAGCACCAAAACAATTATAATTTTAAAATTACTCGTTCTTTATATACACAGATTCCACTTAATTTTTATTCCACTTAATTTTTGAATTTCCACTTAACTTTTAAAATTCCACTCAAATTTTAATTTTCAAGAAATTTTTTATTTAATTTTATTTTTTATTGAAAAATATACAATTTCTTTTAAAATATCATAAATACACTTAATAATTAAGAAAATTCTACGAGCCAAATCAAGTGAAAATTCACTAAAAAAATCTAACAGAATTCCACTAAAAGTTATAGAACCCAAAAATTTAGGTTCTAAATTGAAGCATTCAAAAACCAAACGATCATCACCTTACCATATTCTCATAAATAAATCCATTAAAAATCAAATAGAAAACACAGATTCATTGAATTCAGAAAATCAAAAAATTATTTTTTATTTACATTTCATTGAAAAATTATAAACTATGAAAATTAACAATCTAACAATAATTCGTTCATTTGAATTCAATCACCTAACAATCCACTAAAAATTTTCAAATGAGAAAGAATTTCAAATTTATAGTTGAAATATAATTGAAAATTGAGTAAAATCCACCAAAAACAATTAAATTGAAAAGTTGGCAAATCAGTTCAATTCGATTCTTACAGAGAAAAAAAAAATCAAGTTGGAGATCTAGATAGATCCAACCTAGATGTAACCAGATTTAGGCTGGATTTGGTTCTATTTGAGACTGGAGACGACATAAAATTGATCTAGGGTAGGAGAAGAGAACCGCCATAAGGGAGAGAGAACAAGTGAACAAGAACCGAGTTCGGCGAGGAGATGAACAAGAACCGTGTTTGAATCAGAGCAATTGCGTGTGTGAGAGAGAGAGAGATCAGCAAAGAAAAAAGAATCGGTTGTGATAACCAGATCTAGGCTAGATCTGGTTGACGAAAGAGACAACAACGATGATGAGCGGTATGGGCGGGGACAATGACAAACTCAAGAACGGCGATGGTGATAATCGCAAGAATGATGACGAGCAGCATGAGAGAAGGGGGGGAAAAGAGAGAGAGAGAGAGAGGTTATCCAACAATCGAAGACATCGATAAGCGATTGTGCAACAATCAAAAGAGCAGACGACGGTATATGGCAGTGTAGGCGGTGGCATGAACGATAGCGTGGTGGGAATATTGAGAGATTTGAGATAGAGCGTGAGAGATGAGAGATTTTAAAGAGAGAGAGAAAGAGGGAGGGAGAGTGGTAGGTAGGTAGGTAGGTATGAGAGAGAAAATAAAATTTAGGATATTTATATTAAAGTTAGTTTAGTCATGAGTTGTTTACATAATAAATGTTTTTTTTTAAAAAAAAAAAAAAATCTGACAAAAGGTGATTTTAAATTTATTTACACAACTCAAGTAACCCGATGTTCTGAACACCGGGACTTGGATTATTTTTTATTTTTTTAAATTTTTTTGGTCCCGGCGTTCACAACACCAGGACTTTTAAAATTACAAACGGTGTTTGATACTTTGGGCTTGGTCTCGGTGTTCAGAACACCGGAACCAAGTATACCTAGTCCCAGCGTTCACAACGTCAGGACTAAGCCATTTTCGTTCCTAACACAGAGAGAGAGAGAGAGAGACCTAGTCCCGGTGTTCGAAACGCCGGTACTAAGGTCCCTTTTTTCGTTGCTAACAGAGAGAGAGAGAGGAGAGAGAAAGAGTTGCCAACAGAGAGAGAGAGACGAGAGAGAGATAACAATGGGTTTTTGATAGTTTATACCCCTAAAGTTTGACCATTATTAAACTTCAAACGTTTTTTTTTTGGTTTTTTAGTTTTTACTTTTTTTTTTTTTTTTTTTTTTTATTTCGTTTTTGTATAAAGAAAACTTTATTTTTTTGTTAATTTTAATTTCTTTTATTGTTGTAATTTTAATTTAAAAAGTGAGGTCAAACGGTCAATCAAATAAGTCAAACGTTTGATTGGTTAAAGCAGTGAGGTAAAAAATTCTAAAAACTAATCAAGTCGGTCAACCGACTTGACAAATTAGTCAACCATGGAAAATAGTGAGTTTAAACTACATGTCCTAATCTAATCGATCAGCCAAATAGGACATCATGTCAACCAAATTGAATTTTTACTTGAATTCAATTGAAAAAAAAATAATAATTTTTTTTTACCTTATTAATAATAAAAAAGTAATAAATAATAAAATAAAAATAAAATAATTTCCATGATGTAATAAAAATAAATAAATAATATTTTATAATAGTTGAATTTCACTTGGATTTTTGAAGTAAAAATAGTTGAATTTCACTTGAATTCTCTTTGAAAATTTGTCGGTTTGGTTTCGAATATTATTGATTTTTTTTTTTTTTTAAGTAGTTGAATTTTAATTGGAATTTTTGAAATAAAAATATTTTGGAATGAAAGGTAATAAAAAAATAAAATGGAAGGTAATTTATTACCTTCCATTTTAAAATTGTGATAAGAAGTTTAATTTTTGAAGTAAAAATATTTTTTTATTATTAATAAAGTAAAAATATTCCAATTTTTCAAAAATTTCAATTAAAATTCAACTATTTAAAAAACTATTTTAATAAAGTAAAAATATTTTTTATTAAATTAAAAAAAATGTAATAGAAAAATAGTTGGGCTTTCTATCCAAAAATATAAATTAAACTTCTTATTACAATTTTAAAATGGAAGGTAATATTCGAAACCAAACCGACAAATTTTCAAAAAGAATTCAAGCAAAATTCAACTAATTTTACATAAAAATCCAAGTGAAATTCAACTATTATAAAATATTTTTTATTTATATTTATTATATCATGGAAATTCTTTTTATTTTTACTTTATTATTTATTATTTTTTTATTATTAATAAAGTAAAAATATTTTTTTTTATTTTCAATTGAATTCAAGTAAAAATTTCATTTGGTCGACAGGATACCCAATTCGGTTGATCGATTAGATTAAGACATGTAATTTAAACCCACTATTTTCAACAGTCGACTGATTTATCAAGTCGGTTAACTGACTTGATTAATTTTCAGAATTTTTTACCTCACTGTTTTAGTCAGTCAAACCTCTAACTTATTCGATCGACCATTAACAAACAAATAAAGTTTTATTTATAAAAAACGAAATTAAAAAAGAAAAGAGTAAAAAGTAAAAAATAAAGTAAAATAATGGTCAAACTTTAGGGGAATAAACTGTCAAAAACCCTTTCAAAAAACCTATCATTATTTCTCTCTCTCTTAGCAACCCTCTCTCCTCTTCTCCCGGTTAGCAACGAAAAAAGGGACCTTTGTCCCAGTGTTTTGAACGTCGGGACTAGGTCTCTCTCTCTCTCTCTCTCTCTCTCTTTGTTAGGAACAAAAATGGCTTAGTCCCGGCGTTGTAAACGCAAGGACTTGATATACTTGGTCCTGGCGTTTGAAACGTCGGAACCAAGCCCAAACCACAAACGGTGTATCAAACACCGTTTGTAATTTTAAAGGTCCCGGTGTTATGATCGTTGGGACCAGAAAAATTAAAAAAAAAAAAAAACAAAAACAAAAAAAATAACCCAAGTCTCAGTGTTCGGAACACTGGGTTACTTGGGTTGTATAAATAAGTTTAAAACCACCATTTGTCAGAATTTTTTTTAAAAAAAAAAAATTTATTATGTAAACAACTCATTTAGTCATTAAAAAAAGAGTTAGAACAAATCATTTTTTAAAAAATAGCACTTATGAACAAAATTTTATTTGGCTAGGTTTTATGAAGTTGTTTGATTTTATAAAGAAATTTATGAAAGAAAATTTATAAATTTATCTAGATATTGAAATTTACATTAAATATCTTAATTAATATTAACTTAAATATTAGTAATGACCGTGTAAACACGGCATTTTGACCGCCTCGCAAAAATATTATATTTTATTTTTATAGTTATCTTCTTTTTTTTTCCTGTCTATTTTGTTTTTGATTGTACCGCATTTGTGCGAATTAATACCGCTAAATTAAGTTTTGTTAATCTCTTAAGTAAATTAAATATTAGTAATTGATTTATTTATTTTTGTTTTTGTAGATTTTTAGAAGTGGAATAAAAACGCGTTAATTCAGAACAAAATGGACAAGAAACAGATGAGAACGAGAGAAGTCTGAACAGACCACATTCAACGGGGATAGGGGGGTGCATACTGGTCGCACCTGTGACTAGAAAGGCTGGCCGCATATGCGGCCAGCAGGGCAGAGAGTATGGACTCTCTGTCTAGTGCCTTTTTTGGGTGCACCGAAATTTGGTGCACCCAAAAAGGGTTGGGTGCACCGACTTTCGGTGCACCCATCCCATTTTTAGCTTTTTGCTCTTCTTTTCTCTGACGGACGAGTTTCGCATTGAATTCCTATAAATAGATGAAGGCTCAGACAGGAGGAAGGAGTTTTTTTGGGTCTTTTTTGGAAAAGGAAGAGGACAAATTTTGAGAGAAATTTTTGAAAAAAATAATATTATGTTTATTTTGTTGTAATTTTGGAAGAAGAAGAAGAAAAAGAAAAAATCTCCAAATTAAGGTTGTAAACTTTCATCTGTTGTAAATCTTACTCTTATTTTTTAAAATAAGTTATTATTATACTAAATTTTGATTTTTTTTGTAAATTAGATTTTTTTTTTTTTCATTTTTCATTTTTATTTTATTTATTTATTATTATTATTTTTTTTTTCTAATTTTATTTTTTTGAGTAAATAAAACGAGATGGAAATATCTCTGCCTTCCATTGGAACGGTTTAGGTTTAGAAGAAAATTTCTCCCCTCGAGGTATGTGTGTGCGCTTGTGTTTCTTTAACTTGTGTTCAATATAATGTACTAACAATACGAGGTGGAAAGCTTCCGACCTTCCATTGGAACGGTTTTGGCTTAAGTATTTTTAATGAGAAAATCGACATTTTTTAAAAACCCTTCTTATTTTACCAGAATATATCTATTTTTGATTTCTTTGGAAAATTGGGGGCGTTTAGACTGAAAAATAAATTTTGATGTCATAAAAAAATGAAAATAAAACTACAATATATAAATAAAACACCTAACGAAATTACAATAAGAGCCCTTAATAATAGCTAATGGAGCTATTTACACTTTTGGGTTCTAAAAATTAGGAAATCACAAATTGGGTCTACTTTAAACTTATATACTAAAATGAGTCTCTCCGGCCCTTTGATGACCGGCGTCTTCCACTTATTTTATTTTATTTTTTTAAAAAAAGGGCCCTCACAGGGCGGGTTTGTCAAAATGGTTTGGTGGCCCACGGCCTCCTACCCCCCCCCCCCCCCCCCCAAATTATATATATTTATAATTTTAACTAATTAATTTGTATATATAATTTTTAATTTTAAAATATTAAACAAATTTTAAAATTATATATATATATATATATATATATATATATATATATATATATATATATATATATATATATATATAAATCATTCAAACCATACCCCCACCCCCCAACCCCAACAAAAAACTAAATCCGGCCATGCCATGGCCGGATTTAGGTTGGGGGTTAAATGAAATTAACCCCCTCAATTTTACTTAACCCCCTCAATTTTACCAAACCACACTCACTGTCTCTAACTTTTTGTTTGTCTTTAATTAATCACAATTGGGTTCTTCTTATTTAATTGTTAACCATTTTCTTTTTGGATAATTGGACCAAAATAGAAAATTAATACAAAAAGTAAACTTAAGAGAAATTGCAACAATTGAAATATTAGGAGCCAAAGTATAATATCAATAAAACATTAGGGTATAATGTATAATATATAATATATAATATATATAAATATATATATGGAAAATCCGGCCCAGCAGGACTCTCATATATATATATATATATATATATATATATATATATATATATATATATATATATATATATATTAATAAATCAGGAAGGTTTTTGCTGACTGGGATATCTCGACAGTCCAGAATGAATCTTGAAGGAATGAATGGCTCAGTTTTACCTTACTATTTAAGAATAACTGCTTGCTTAGAAATAGTTGAGATGGTTATAGGCCGGGATAATTCCATTTACCCCTTTCAATGATTGTGATATTCCACATACACCACCCTAATTTTCAAAATTACCACGGCGACCTCTTGCCTGAATTTTTTTTTTAATGAATTGCCTATTTTGCCCTTATTAACCCTAACATAAAAAAACAAAAAAATTGAAAAATAATATGAGAGGTACAATTACCAATTACAATTATACCTATAAAGTTTTCTAACTCATTATATTTTAGACCTCTAATTTTAATTTAATGATAATTTGATTTGGTCTCTAGCTAAAGATGAGGAAATAAAGACACTGATTGCAATTATACCCTTAACGTTTTCTTATTTTTAATTTTAGACTATTAATTTTACCATAAGGATAATTTGGTTTAGCTCTAACTAAAGAGAAAAAACTTAATTTAAGTAAACCAATATGTACCTGTTATTATATATATGTTATATTCGTGCCTTTAGGTACAGAGTATCACTAGTAAATATATATGATATATTATATATATCATAATTTTTTTCAATTTTTTTTACTTTATATATATATATATATATAAGAGAATCCGGCGTTGCCACTGCCAGAATTCATTGAATTTTTTTTCTTCTTTTGTCGATTTTTTTAAACAATTTTTCTTTTCTTTTTTTTTTCTTTTCTCGATTTTTTTAAACAAAATTTCTTAAATTAAAGAATTTATAAATAATAACTAACAAACCAAAATTGACTTAACAAACAACTTCTAAATAACTGAATTGTTTAAAAAAATCGACAAAAGAAAAAAAAATAATAATTGAATTCCGGCCGCAGGGCCGGAGAATCCAGCCGTGGCAACGCTGGAATTCATTGAATTTTATTTTTTTTTTGGTTATTTAGAAAAAAAAAAAATTCAAAGAATTCAGGCGTTGCCACGGCTGGATTCTTTGACCTTTGCGGCTGGAATTCATTGATTTTTTTTTTTTCTTTTGTCGATTTTTTAAACAATTCAGTTATTTAGAAGTTGTTAATTAAGTAAGTTATTATTTATAAAAACTTTAATCTAAGAAAAATTGTTTAAAAAAATGGAGAAAAGAAAAAAAAAATATAAGAAAATTTCTTTAAAAAAACCGACCAAAGAAAAAAAATCAACAAATTCTGGCCGTGGCCGAAGAATCCGATAGTGGCAACGCTGGATTCTCATATATATATATTATTTTCTTCATTTTTTAAAACAATTTTTCTTAGATTAAAGATTTTATAAATAATAACTTACTTAATAAACAACTTCTAAATAACTGAATTGTTTAAAAAATCAACAAAAAATAAAAATAAAAAATCAATGAATTCCAGCCGTGGCAACGCCTGAATTCTTTGATTTTTTTTTTTTCTAAATAACTGAAAAAAAATAATTCAATGAATTCTAGCGTTGCCACGGCTGGATTCTCCAGCCCTGCAGCCGGAATTCAATTAATTTTTTTTTTTTTTGGTCGATTTTTTAAACAATTTAGTTATTTAGAAGTTGTTTGTTAAGTAAATTTTGATTTGTTAGTTATTATTTATAAAATCTTTAATCTAAGAAAATTTGTTTAAAAAAACTCGAGAAAAGAAAAAAATAAGAAAAATTGTTTAAAAAAACCGACAAAAGAAAAGAAAAAAAATCAACGAATTCCAACCATGGCCGAAGAATCCGGCAATAGCAACGCCAGATTCTCATAAACTAAAAAAAAATTGTTAAAAAAAAAAAACCAAAAAACAATTGTTAAAAAAAAAAATCGAAAAAATTATGATATATATAATATATCATATATATTTATATATAATATATTATATATAAATGAGAATCCGGCCCTGCTAGGGCCGGATTCTCCATATATATATTTATATATATAATATATAATATATTATATCCCTAATATTTTAGTGATGTTACACTTTGGCACTTGATATTTCAATTGTTGTAATTTCTCTTAAAGTTTACTTTTTGTATTAATTTTCTAATTTGGTCCAATTGTCCAAAAAGAAAATGGTTAACAATTAAATAAGAAGAACACAATTGTGGTTAATTAAAAGCAAATAAGAAGTTAGAGACAGTGGGTGTGGTTTGATAAAGTTGAGAGGGTCAAGTAAAATTGAGGGAGTTAATTTCACTTAACCCCCAACCTAAATCCGGCCATGGCATGGCCGGATTTAGTTTTTTGTTGGGGAAGGGGAGTTGGGAGGTATGGTTTGAATGATTTTATATATATATAAAAAATTTTAAAATTTATTTAATATTTTAAAATTAAAAATTATATATACAAATTAATTAGTTATATATACAAATTAATTGGTTAAAATTATAAATATATATAATTGGGGGAGGGTGGGGGTGTTGGGGGGGAGTGGAGTGGGGTGGGGTGGGCCCCAAACCATTTTGACAAACCGGCCTTGTGAGTGCCGGTTTGGGGTTTTTTTTTTTTTTTTTTTTACAAAGGGCCGGAGAGATTCATTTTAGTATATAATTTTAGTATATAAGTTTAAACTAGACCCAATTTAGTGATTTTCTAATTTTTAGAACCCTTACTTTAAAGAGCTCATAGCTAATGCGACATGACATGGACATGAGGACGTGAGGTAGGAGAAAATCTAAACCAACATTCAATACCTCAAGTGGCATGGGCATTACTTCCGTTATAACAAATAGTTGTGGGCATTAATTATCAGCGTCAAATCAAATGATCCATAAGCAATCAAAATGAGCGTGTTGCAAGTTTACGTAAAAATAGATTTTTTAAATTTTTTATTTAAAAATGGATTTAAAAAACTTATTTATAAAAATATTATAAGTCGGGGTTCATAACCCTGGTTATACGATCTCTTTGTTATTTTATTTTTTTTAATTTGTAAATAGCTGGGGTTGTGAACCCCGGCTATTATTTGAAATTTCTTTCAATTTATTTTTGAAATTTCAAATTAAAGTCAGGGTTCATAGACATTAATTGAAATTTCAACCTAAATTAAAGCTTGGGTTGTGAACCCCAGGTATAAATGGAAACCCAAGGCCCCCAATCCTTCTTCTCTTCTCCCTCATTTTCTTCACCACAATCGAGCTTCTTTCTCTCTCTCCTCTTCCATTTCCTTCTTCCTCATTTCTCTCCTCTTCCATTTCTTTCTCCTCTTTCTCTCTTCTTGTTCTCTACTTCTGCTCCGCCAACTTAGTCCACTATCGCCACCGTTGTTGCTCAGCCGCCGTCGAATATTTGAGGTTATTTCTTTATAATATGTTTTTATAGTTTATTTGTTTTAGTTTTTTGTTTTTGTTTATAGTTTGTTTGTTTTAGGTTGTTTAGTTTGTTTGTTTATAGTTCTTAGGTTGTTTAGGTTTTTTGTTTTAGTTAATTTTTAAAAATATTGTCTAGTTTGTTGGTAGCAGATTTTAGTTATAATAATATATTTTGTGTGATATTTAGTTATGCATATGTATTAATTAGTGATATTTTATGTGATATTTAGTTATGCACATGTGTTAATTAGTTATAATTATATATTTTGTGTGATATTTAGTTATGTATATGTGTTTATTTGTTTTAATTTTTTTGTTTTTTGCTTATAATTTGTTTGTTTTAGGTTGTTTGTTTATAGTGTTGATCCAGTAAGCTACCCAAGAAGGGGGATGAATTTGATAGATAAAAAATTATCAGAGAAAAAATACTTCAATAATCCAAATAATTAATTTTAATCTTAAATTAATTATTATCTTTATATAATAGCGAAAATATGATATCAATTAGGTGCACACCAAATAACAAAAATAAATAATGAAAAATAACAGCACATCATAAATTTATACTGGTTCACCAAGCTACTCTTGGCTAATCCAGTCCCCCGAGCCCCACGGAGAGTCACACCCACTAAATTCAAGATTCCTTTAAAGGTAGGAACCAAACCCTCACAATAATTTTTTTCACAGTCTCATAATCAACCTTTATAAATTTCTTTTCCCAGGTTCAGAAATGACCTCAACTTTTTACAGATTCAAGAATAACCTAATTTTTTTTGTACTTTAGGCTAAAAAATTAAAACCTCACAAACACTCCAAATATCCTTTTACCCAGTAAGGATTGAACCGTTACAAAATTATACACAAATCAATTCAATTAAGGAAGAATTACTATCTCAATCTCTTTACAGGAAAAAACTGAAACCAACTACCCTTTAATTAAATACTCCTAATAGTATTCAATCCGTCACTCAACTCACCAATTATAAATTCATAAGCGATTTTTTTCACTCGGAGCTTCTACCACCCCAGATAAATTAGAACTCAATTAATATCCCAAAACTAGCAATAGAAAAGTGAAATATTCAAAATTTGATTTTAAACAAAAATTGGGTTGCATATAATTGAGCACATAATCAGATTTCTTCAAGAAAATGTTTCAAAAATATTTTTCAATAAAAAATCGAAAAACAATTTCAAAGATAAAATTTCAAGTAAATAATAATTATAGCAAATAAATAAATAACTTGGAACAAAATCACCAGAAATCCAGCGAAAGAATAATGGCAATGATACTTCAGATTGGTAGTAGAAAAAATTACAACAAATGTTTCTTAAGAATAACTCTCAGAAAAGATCTCACACTTTAATTAATATGATTACTCTTAGAAAGCTCAAATGTTGAATAACTCAGAATAATTCTCAAGACATCACACTTAAATGTGAAAAAACGCAGGTCTATATAAAAGGGAATAAAACAAGCTCCCCAACGGTTAGTTCCCACTTGTTATGACATTTAATTGCTCTTATAGACCCATTATATCATTAAGATTTCATTCTGGTTCAAATCACTTAATTATGGCTTTTAAACTTCTCAATTAAGTCCCCCAAATATTTCTCAATCACAATTAAATCGGATAGAAAGAATTACATGTACCAAATTAAGAAATATTCAAATTTAATGAACCATATCTATAGGGATATCATAATATATATTACATATCTTAAATAAAATCAAATCCCTAAAATATTTCTCAAATCTTAACCATAAAACAACTAGTAACGACTATTTTTAGAATAAAATCCGAAATTCCACAAAATCCAGAAACAATCCCATAAGTCGACTGACCAAAGATCACTTATCGACCAATCGATTCAGGATGTAGCCAAGCTAAAAATTCTTTGCCCATCAGTTGACCTATCTGTCGACCTAGAGATTCATAGAGTTTCATTTCTAGTTACAGGTCGACCTCCTTGTCGACTTATCGATTCAGAGAGTTGACCATTTAAGCTCAGGTCGACCTCCCTGTCGACCGATAGATTCAACAACTTCATATTCTATGCATCGGTTGACTTACCTGTCGACTTACTAATGCTAGAATCCTCTCATTTATTCGTTTTGAATTCATTCTCATCGACATTTTCACCCCTTTAACCGATTTCTTTTCTCGGTTAGCTCCACTAAATTCTTAAGTTTAATTTTAGTTAGTTATCTTTATTTCTTTTTTAATTACACATAGGAACAAATAATTTAACTAATTAGAATCCTATAAAAAACACACATATTTATAAAAATAATTTTGTGTCGTGTGTGATCCTAATCAGGATATTGAGAGTTAGAATTTAACCTGAGTTATTTTTCCTAGATTCTTCAATTTTTTCAAACTCTTAATCTTCCATCATCTTTGTCATCATCTTTAACATTACCACAATATCTTCATGGTCATTTTCATCATTGGAACTAATAAACTGAAACACTTAATCAAATCGTTAGTTCCACAAAAAAAATCAACATTTAATTGTTCATCGAAATCTTAGGATCAACGTATAGTTTTTAGGTTGTTTAGGCTTTTTGTTTTAGTTAGTTTTTAAAAATGTTGGCTAGTTTGTTGGTAGTACATTTTAGTTATAAATATATATGTTTTGTGTGATATTTAGTTATGTATATTTTTTAATTAGTGATAATGATACAGTGATATAATAAATATTTTGTTAATTAGTTGTAAAGATTTAGTTATAGTTTTAATTAGTTATTTAGTTATTCAAATAAGATTTTGAAAGTTTGTTAGGATATATATGTATTTCGAATTTATGTTTCAAAGTAAAAAGTTTAAAAAGTAAAAAGAGCAATTTCGATTTATCTTGAATTTATCATGTTAGTTTTCTATGTCTTGTATAATTTTATTTCTTCCACTTTAAAAATCTACATTTTTAACCTCTTATATTTAGAGTAAATTGACAGTTTAATTTGAGATTTGATGGATGAGAAATAATTTCAACTGTTGTGATTGAGTTTTAATTAACGATAATATTTTATTGTTTTGTTTTGACTTGTGAAATAATAGCATTTTGAAATAGAGAACGTTAGACTGCTATTTTATTGGGGTGGTAGAATATTGGAAGGAAATAAGTTTGGAGTATTGTATATTATTTCTATAGTAAAATCTTTGGTTGTTCTTATAGGTTCTGTAGACTTGTTATGTTGTCTTGTCAGTAGTGGACCATAAGATAGGGTGTTGATAGGTTCGTTCAGTATGTGAGTGATAGTTATTTTTATTTGATTAAATACTACGTTTGCATCATGCACTGTTTGCTACATTGTTGGCATTTTTATTTATTAAATTTTATTTCAGATCTTGAATATGGATCGTGGAAATGAAAGTAGTGGGAATTCTAGACCCCAACGAAAAAGAGATAGGATGTGAAAAAGATTGGACGATGTCGAACGAATATTACAGGTTGCTGCACAACTGACAAAGCATCATACAAAAATAATGGAATGCTAGAGGGTCCTAACCGAAACAACCAATCCTCAGATTGTACTCATGAAAATATTTAAGGAGCTGGACCCTCCAATTTTTACAGGAACTGCGGGTTTTGCTGATGCTGAAAATTGGTTGAAGAGCGTAGGGCATGCATTCGAGGTGATAGGCATCACTGATGATAGTCGAGTTCCTTTTGCCACCTTCTAGTTAAAGGGAGAAACCGAACATTGGTGGGAGGAAATAAACCGATTAATTTCAATTATAAACTAGAAGATCATTTGGGATCAATTTGTTACAATATTTAATGAAAAATATTTTCCTGAATTCTGCCAGTTCAAGATGGAAGAGAAATTTATACTATTGAGGCAGGGGAAGATGTTAGTTTTGCAATATGAAATTAAATTCAATGCTTTGTCACGATTTGCCCCTGACTTGGTAAAGACTGAGGAAGCGAGATGTAGAAGAGTTCAAAAAAGATTAGATTTGTAAATACGTTCAAGGTTGACTGCCAGACAGATCAAAAATTACGTTGAACTTGTAAATATAGCGAAATTAATAAAGATAGATGTGCAAGAAGCCGCCTAAAATCGTGAACAGTGCAAGAAACGCAGATTTGATTCGTCTAGCAGATACCTAGGTAGCATATCTCGGGGATCTAGCCCTCGACCGTGATTTTCTCGAGCTCCGATAGTCAGCCAGTCAGCTAGGATCCTAGGCCAACGACAATCATATTCCGGGCGATGACAAACTATACTTGGACAGAGTTTAGGTTAGCAAAGGCAAGGTAAGTGTCACGACCCGTCCTAGACACCCGTCATCCCGGGGCTGGCATGACGACAACACGACATCACCAGAACATTCAATCACCTAAAAGTTTACAATATGCATACATCAATATAAAATCATCTATACATGATATACAATAAATCTCTCATATGGGAACACACCCGTCCCCAAGAATAATAATAACAAAATATAAATACTCATGAACCTCTCACTGGTTCACCTCTGACGGCTCATCTCATAAATCTAATTGACTCCATCGCATGACTCTACCTAGCGCCAGTAGGGGACCGACTCCTAATTGCTCCACCTGCGAGTATATTGTCTTCTTAGTAAAAATATTTTATAATAATAATTCAGTTTACCACATCTACATGGATCAAGTGTAAGTATATAAACACTACATAACTCGTAAAATCTCCAGTATATAAGCAGTGAAAACAAATCAATATATATAAGTTTCATCCAACCCATCCAGTATAAAATCATACCAATTACCATAATAAATAATAAATCACCTAATATACGTAAAACACCACATCTCAAACACGCATCTCAAATACACAAAACACACATTGGCTAGCCATAGGGATCGTTTTAACCTCATGATCAGGAGTTGCAACGGTACCATAACATCCGTAGGATATGCCTTCCTACGAAATATCCACACCCCTTTCGGGGAGAAATATAATCCACACTCCTTACGGGGAGAGACATCCACATCCCATGGGAAGAAATCCACATCCCTTATGGGGAGAAATATAATCCACACCCCTTTCAGGGAGAAATATAATCCATACCCTTTACGGGGAGAAAACTATGGTATCGTCCAAATCAACAATATCGTCAAAATCCACACCCCTTACGGGAAGAAATATATTTTACAACAACATCGCCAAAAATCCACACCCCTTATAGGGAGAATATAAACCACACCCCTTTCGGGGAAAATTTTCAAAATTACATTTATTCAAACCACACCCCTTCCAGGGGAGAATTTTCAAACCACGTTTTTCTCTCTCTTTTTAAAAGTACCACCCATTTAGTAAAAACCATTTTTCCTCCTTTGGTTTTAGAAAACCAAGCATTATTAGAAAACTAGATATTTTTCCACTTTCTTTTAAACCACCAAAACCAACGAATCATTTTTCAACATAATTTACCAAAAAAATCTATTTTTCCCAACGCACTCAAAACCTGTTTGATTCATATCATTTATAAAATCGTCCTATTTTAAGTCACATATTTCATCATATATATATATATGTGTGTAAAAATAGATTTTTGTAAGAAGACAGTACACTCACCTGATTATCCGTATTCGAAGACTTGACCGCCTATTATCTACAGGTACTTTAGTGCCTGTGAACCTTCTTCGAATTTTCCAACGGCTGCGAAATTGAATTTATGTTTTTCGTGGGGTGATTTGTGCAATTTCTTCATTTTCTTTTCATTTTCTTCTTCTTTCTTTCTTTTTTCCCATTTCTGTTTTCTTTTTCGTTTCTATTTGAACCAGCCGCCGATCGAGGAGGAGCTCCAATCACGCCACTGACCGCCAGTTATCCTATTCTGATCACGCACACACACACGCTCAGCAGCAACGACGGATCAAAAACCCCCACACACCACCAGAACGAACTTCTCTGTCTCTCTCTAACCACTCTGGCGACTCACCATGTGACAACAACCACACCCATACCGTCGAGCAAAACGGCGACGTTCACTCTCGCCGCCGTTCCTCAACGATCTGAACATACATACACACATAGAAAACCCCTACATATACTCCCGATCATATACCCACTTCTCCCTTTCTCTAACTTTCACTTACCGTCTGCCCAAATAACCGACGGCGACATACACACTGATCACACACACACACATCGGAGACAACGGTGACGATCAAAACACGCACCACCGCCACCTCCGATGGACCAAAACAGAGCATAACACACACACTCACTGGACGAACTGTTTTATGTTCGGTTTTCTCACTGCCGAACAGCAACCCCACCGCTAGCCACCTTCTTCCTCTCTCTCTTCCTTCTCTCTCTGTTTCTCCTCTCTCCCTCTTTCTATATGTATGTATGCATATTTATATATACTGAAGAAAAAAAGAGGACCAACCTCACCTACCTACTATTCCCCTCTCCGTTCTCGATCCTTCCCGATTCTTCTCCATTCTCTCTGCCGTGCGTGTGGATATGTATGAATATATATATATATATATATATATATATATATATATATATATATATTAAAAATGAGAGCCAGCCAAGTGGCCTTTCATTCCTCCGTCCCTCTCTCTCAAAATATATAAAATATTTAATTTACACCAAGCCCCTCTTTGTTTTAGATTAAGTATTAAATTAACTCAATTCCTCTTTTAATGTTTTGAAAATTATAATTTGACCCCTAAATTTTTAACTCAAACAATAATTAACACCATCCACCCCGGTATTTTCAAAATATTTTAAAACGCGAATTAAATTATACGTATAACGAAGATCGGAGTCTTACAACTCTTCTCCCCTAAAAGAAATTTTGTCCCGAAATTTTTGTTCAAAACAATAGGAATTAAAATTTCAATCAAACCAATAATATTTCAGATTCGCACCGCATAGTCATATTAGTCATACTTAATTAGTAACCGTCAATTCACTTTCAAACATTGCATCATTTTTATTCACATTAGCTTCCATTATATCTAACAACCGACAAATAGGGTGCACCTAGCACAACCAATCAACTGTAAAAGAAAATCTCATGTTCCTCAATGCTTCCGCTGTGCTACTCTGATAAAATTATAACAATTAGTTTGAACACATGACGGTAATCTTAGTGGATTGGGTCTATCTTATTTCGACAATAACTTCCCCTAACCAACATGTATCTATTTCATCCAGTCAACCAATTCGCAACCATATTTCCATCTAGCATTTCAACCAACAAGTTCACAACCAATATCGTAAGCAACTGTATTCATATAAAAAAATTTCAACAATCTCGTATACATTTATTAAAATTACCACAATCTAACTTTAAATAATAAATTTTCCGCAATACGTCAAACGGGTCATCTATAAGAATTCCCTTCATACCTCCACATTTAATCAAGTCCCTGACAATGTCACGTGCTTTAATTCTGTTTCAATCTACCTAACATACTTCAAACATATAACCACATATAAATATAAATCGAATGATATAGATACGTCCAAATTACAAAAATTTTGATACATCTCAAAAGTCATTAGTTACTGATTGTAAATTATTATACCTCAAGGATAATTCAATTTATCCCTTCTTTAAGAAATTTTAGTACCCCACAAGCCGACTCTACCTAATATTAGTAGTGGATCAATACATCTAGTTGAGTTCTTCTTCTTCTTCTTCTTCTTTTTCTTTCTCTTTTTTTTTTTTTTTTAATTTTTTTTTATCTTTATTTTTTTACTCCATTTTTCAATAAAAATACAACCATACTGAGCTGTCTCCAAAACTCAAAAATTTTCCACTCTCATATCTCAGTTCAGCCTAGTTGACTGAAGTCATGCATACTTTTCATGATTAAATTCTTGTTTCTAGTACAAAATTAGTATGTGCTAAGTTTCTTGGTGTTTGATCTTAATTTGATACATGTCTATTAGCACCTATACTTCCGTTGTTCTTAAATGATTATGATTTCAAATCGAAAGATTTGATTGGCTTTGCTATGTTGAAAAATTAGTATCTTCCTGAGGGGAGTTAACTATAGCATGAATGCATGACTTATGTGTTATATCTTAATCATTCATATTCTTTTTGTTAAAAGTGACATTGAATTTGAAAACGATATTTATTTGTATAATCGTCATTAATTTCAACGCTTTTATACTCAAAAATTGGTGTCACCCCGTTTACTCCATTTTCATGTTTCAATGATTATTTGTTTAAGGAGTAAATCAATTTAGTACAATATCTCATTGGTATCAATATGTGAAATATCGCTTGGTTGAAGTATAGTGTACTATATTCAGGGGGAGCTTTATCCAAAATTGGATAAACTTGATTTGTGAAAACTCTCTTATCTTCTTGAACTTGATTGATTTTTTTATTGAATATGAGAGTATCATCAATTGATGTGCTTAATTGATATATCAAAAAATTGGTATATTCTTATCAACAATTGATGTTTTTGTTTTGCTCTCAATCCTATCTTTAAACCCTATCATACTTATATATTTATAATCTTTTTGATAATGTCAAAGGGGGAGAGATATATGGATTGAATATGTATATATTCTTAAATTGATATTTTCTATACAATGCATATATTTAGGGAGAGCTTATTTATATAATTTGTGTGACAATCCATTAAAGGGTTGCCATCATAAAAAAGTGGGAGATTGTTGATATATGTGTTTTGATGATGTCAATATTAGTGATATTATGATATCATATTAGACACAAATTATATGTTTCAATATGTTTTGATTGAATCATACCTCGACTGTACTAACCAATGTAATATCTTAAGTGTTGGTACTATGATTCAATTATACATTACGTGAGCTAACCACAACGGAATTTTAAGTGTGCAATGCAGGTATAATCTCGATATCAAGAGCTCAAGACTTAGGTAAGATTAAGTTCATTAGATTAAGTCTATAGAATGTTACTCTTGAAGATATTATGGACTTTGGCTCATTAGGTTGCACACACACACACTGAGGGTACATACATTTGTGATGTTTTGTTTCTAATATGTCCAATATGCTTATATATCACAATGTGATGGATGCATCTGATCATTACATGTTATATCGGAAAAACACATATTGATAATAATTATGCAAAATCAAAATTTCATGTTCTTAATATGATTATAAGGTATATTGTGTTTTTGGATCATCTAAACATTATGAAAATACTTGTTACATGTTTTAAAAAGTGTTTAGAATGATAAACGATCACAAACCGAGGCTAAAAACCAAAAACAGACGAAAAATAGAAATTACTGAAAACACTGTATAAGTAGTCGACTACTTATGCAGAACATAGTCGACTAAGTTTGAGCAGAATGCTTTCTCTTTCTTCTGTTTTCGATTTGATGATTTGGCAACGATTGCTTGTTCTAATTATTGTATGATGATTCTTACATCTTATAATGATTATTTAACACCTTATCATCATTCAATTTGATCGAAACCTTGTTAAATTGAAAAGAATTAGATCAAAACAATTTGAACTATTTGAGAACTCAAAATGCAGAATTTTGTCATAAACTCAAATTTGGATTTTTATATCAAATTTTGTTCGGAATGTTCAAATAATATTATGCGATGTTAGTTTAACATGTCTATATGATATATTTATGCTCAATTTATATTTGTTCATCAATTCATTTATGATTAATTGACAAATTGACTCATAAGGTATGCAAATTCTGTTTTCATCATGCTAAATTATTCTAAGTATTCAAATGCCTTAAATACTTGTATGTACTTAATTGGTTTGTATAATTGTATGATATACATTATACACTACTTATATGAATGATCATATTCATTATCCTATAAAAATACAAGTATATTATTTTGAAATCAAGTGAGAATACAAATATATCATTTTAAATTGATGGTAGGGTAGCTCAATAAATGCTAGCTCATACCTTGTTTTCCACTAGTATGAAAGGTATCCTATCTTGATTATATTAGCTGTATTCTTTAAAGAGAGAAGCCTAGCATTAAATGATTTTACACCATCTTTGCATAAACTTCATCATGTTTTGTCTACAAACATCATGATCTCTTATACTCTATTATATACATTGTATGTAAGAGATAATGGTTGTATTTTTTCACTACCTCAACAACATGAATGGACTATAGGTCCTATGTATTTAATTATACTATCTAAGCATTAAATGAGGTTGGAAAAAGGAAAAAGATTCTTGACAAATCTTCAGAGATAATGGAGAGGAGCCTATGTAATTTGAATATTGAAGTTTGAAGAGGATTTCCAAATGGTCACTTGCTCTTAAGTTCTTCAAATGAGATATCATCCTACATTTTCTACATCTATATAACGAGAGAAGATTGCTAGAGAAAATAGGAGAAAGTAAATCAAGTGAATCAATCAAGTGAGCTACAAAGATCAATCACACCAAATAGCTTCAAAGAGCTATACTACAAAGTGATATTCTTCTACACCATATCTTTGATTCTTATACTTCTTGATCACTCTTGTACTTAAAGTTTATCTATCTTTTCTTGAGTGATATTTGTGAGAAACACTAAACACTAGTGAGTGAAAGTGTTGTAATCTTTATAGAGAGTGTTTAGAGCTCCAAGGTCGGTTTTGTAAGTTAGATTACAAAACCATTTTAAGTGTTGTATTGAGAGATTGTACTTCATATAAACATCAAAGTAAGGAAGACCCTCAACATCAACTTGTAAAGAAGTTGAAGGAGACCAAAGGAGGCGCCTTTGGTGGTGACGGACCGATCTCTCAAGAAAGAAGATCACGTGGAACGGTTTGATCTTCACTCGTAAGAAGATTGTGAAAGGTCTCTCTTCACCTGTAAGAAGAGTAAAAGGTTGTAAATTGTTTGATTTTCACCCGTAAGAAGATTGTAAATGGTTCAATCTTCACCCGTAAGAAGATTAAAGATTAGTGAACTAGAACTCTTCGTCGGGAGCGCGGAAGAGTAGACTAGGCAAAAAGGTCTTGCCGAACTACTATAAATCCCTTGTGTCTTGTGGTTTGATTGCCTCTATCCCTTACTTTTTACTTTGATTATTTTGATTTGATTGATTATTCCGCTGCACAGACAAACACAAGAACTAACAAGTTTGATTTAAGATTTTAGTAGTAAGATTGCACGAAAAGTTTTATATATCCAATTCACCCCCCCTCTTGGATCAATCTCTGGGCCAACACAGGGTTGCAAAGATGTGGGAGAAATACAGTTATTGGGTCAAGTAAGCACAAATTATGGTAAACGGATGCAAGCAATACAATGTTCTAATAATGCGTCAATTAGCGACCACAATGCCAATAGACACGCCACATAATCTTCAGATGGCGTTGCATCGCTACCGCGAAGAAAATAATCGAATGCAAATTTGAATTTTTCGACACGAGCTTCAAATGACAGCACGTGAGCGTCTACAAGAAGGTTTATTTGTCGAAGCGCGTACTTACATGAGATGCTCAAAAAAACCTCAATATTAGTCGAATATTGAAATATCTGATGATGAGAATAATATTTAATATTTTCGCATTTGTGGTTTGCAATTTCACTATGTATTTCTTTTCAAGTCTAATCTATCATTTCTACAATAATTTATGATAACGTTATAGTCAATTTAAATTTTCTTCATTGATAATCACACAAAAAACACTAAAAAAACAAAAATTCAACTTGAATTTTTTTTTTATTCTTCATTGTATATGTATCTCTCAGACAAATATTCATTGTTGGTTATCACGTTATGGTATTCGTTCGGAGAGATACTTGCAGCAGCCATTTCATTGGCTAGTTGGAGTAGATAGTATCGCCTGCTGCGTAACAACATTCTATTATTTTCTAAGCGAATTCGTATAATAGTATCTTCGATCTCGGTTGTCTTATCAATTATACATCGTCAAGGCATCTGAAGACTTCGACGATGCGGAACGGATGCATTAAGAGCTATCAAACAAGATACAAGATTGTTAGACTCTTTCATCCTATATTCTCATTCTTGGCGTAGCCCAATGCAATACTCTATCGGATTGATGTCTTGCTCGCTCTAGTAGTCGTCATAATATGGTTTTAGAACCCAACGACTTAAATGATCCCAGGGACCAGGCCAACCCCAAACATCATATGAGTTTTCCTCACTTGAAAAACTATATGAACGTTTTTCACTTGAGTTCATATTTGAAGACGTTCCAATACAAAACTAAGTTTTTATAGTAACACGATAATTAACAGACCTTAAATATCAAATCAGTTTTATACTTTTGCAGTAACAATAGTACAATTATTGTACTTGTTTACAATAAAAAAATTTGAAAATAAATAAAATTTGAAAAAATAATTAAAAATCATTTTTTTATTTCATTTAAAAGTAATTTTTTAAACAATTTATATTCTTTTTGAAAATGACAAAATAATTGCAGTATGTCAAATCAACTTCAAAATTTTTATTTTACAATACTTGTCATTATTTACAATTTTTTGTCAAAAAAT
Source organism: Eucommia ulmoides (assembly GCA_016647705.1). Classification (NCBI taxonomy): domain Eukaryota; kingdom Viridiplantae; phylum Streptophyta; class Magnoliopsida; order Garryales; family Eucommiaceae; genus Eucommia; species Eucommia ulmoides. The sequence goes on from CM028339.1 coordinate 27,847,059, forward strand.
AGGTTGCAGAAATTTTATAGGCTTTTCAGAGTAATTATTTTTTTTCCCTTTGTACAATACAAAATTAAAGTAAATCTTATCTTTTGGTCAGAACTTTAACTATTTCGTGAAGATTCATTTTTTGGGTCAACATTCATTTACAGATTTTGGATTTTTTTTTTTTACAATATTTGAATAATTTTTTAAAGAATTTATATTCTTTTTATATATTTTTTTAAATTCGGTTGAAATTGAAATTGTATATATTTTTACGAATTTCGAAATTATATATATTTTCCAATATATAAAATTCTATTTTTGAAAAAATGAATTAAAATTGATTCCAGTCGTGGGTTGGTCAAAATCAAAATTGATTCCAGCCGTCCCAAGGCTGGAATCTTTTTTATTTTTTTTATTTATTTATTTTGTAAAATGAAAATTTATATAATTGTACCGAAATCATTTTCTAATTTTTTTTTCTTTCAAAAATGAAATTTTATATAATTGAAAATATTAAATAAAATTTATAATTAAAATTCTTCGAAATTAGATATAATTTTATTTTTAAAATATTAAAAAAAAATTAAATATTAGAATTCTGCAATTAGAAAATTTCGAAATTAAATGTAATTTTATTTCCAAAAGATGGAAATTATATATAATTTTATTTTCAAAAGATTAAAAATATATTTTAAAATCGTAAATTATATATAATTTTATTTTCAAAGGATTAAAAATATATTTTAAAATTGATCGGCCCCGGCCTTGAGAAGGCTGGAATCAAAAAAAGATTTTTTTTTTTAATATTTGAAAAATAAAATTATATATAATTTTTTTTAAAAAATAATTGAAAATTTTATTTAATATTTTTAAATTTTGAAAGTTTAAGTACTTTCAAAAAATTAAATTTTTTAATTACTATTAATTATATATATATATATATATATATATATATATATTCTTTTAGAAAGGACAAAATAATTGCGTAATTGTCAAATCAACTTCAAACTTTTTATTTTACAATAGTTGTCGTTATTTACAATTTTTGGTGAAAAAAAAAATTGCAGAAATTTTATAGGCTTTTCAGAGTAATTATTTTTTTTTTTTTTGTACAAGCGAAAATTGAAGTAAATCTTATCTCTTAGTCAGAATTTTAAATATTTGGTGACCTTTCTAGAATAATTGTTTAATTTGATTTTGTACTATCCAAATTCAAATAAATCTCATATTTTGGTCAGAACTTTAACTATTTCGTGATGATTCATTTTTTGGGTCAACATTCATTTACAGAAAATTTAATTATTTTTTACTTTTTTTTTTTGGATTTTTTTTTTACAATATTTGAATAATTTTTTAAAAAATTTATATTCTTTTTATATATTTTTTTAAATTCGGTTGAAATTGAAATTGTATATATTTTCACAAATTTCGAAATTATATATATTTCTAATTTCGAAATTATATATATTTTTACAAATTTCGAAATTGTATATATTTTTAAAATATAATTATATATATTTTCAAATATATAAAATTTTATTTTTGAAAAAATAAATGATTTTTGATTCTTTATTTATTTATTTATTTATTTGTAAAATGAAAATTTATATAATTGTACCGGAATCATTTTCTAATTCTTTTTCTTTCAAAAATGAAATTTTATATAATTGAAAATATTAAATAAAATTTACCATTAAAATTCTTCAAAATTATATATAATTTTATTTTTAAAATATTAAAAAAAAAATTAAATATTCAAATTTTACAATTAGAAAATTTTGAAATTAAATGTAATTTTATTTCCAAAATATGTAAATTATATATAATTTTATTTTCAAAAGATTAAAATATATATTTTTAAATCGGAAATTATATATAATTTTATTTTCAAAGGATTAAAAATATAGTTTAAAATGGATCGGCCCGACCTTGAGAAGGTCGGAATCAAAAAACAGATTTTTTTTTTTTTTAATATTTGAAAAAAAAAATTATATATAATTTTTTTTAAAAAAATTAATTGAAAATTTTATTTAATATTTTGAAATTTTAATTACTTTCAAAAAATTAATTTTTTAATTACTATTAATTAATTATATATATAGGGTTTATATCATAGACCTCCTTTGTCATTTGCACTTATATCATAAACTCCCCTTATCATTTGACAAATACAAAACACTCCCTATAGTTTTAAAATTGAAACCACTTACCTCCCCTATCAATGAATAGTTGTTGACACAACATTATTATTGACGAAAATACCCTCAAACTCATTTAACTTTAATAAAATGACATAAATGTCATTTCTTAATTTATTTTATTGGACAAATATGCCCTTTCTATTAAACACAAATTAAAAAAAAAAATCATGAAAAATCAAAATTTAACCATCTCTTTGCCAGAGATTTGGGGTGCTCCTAGTAAGCCCAACAATGGCGGAAATCAACCCATCAATAATCAGCTCAAGAACTTGCAAATTGATAACAAGAACAGCAAAGGGCAAGGAGAGGCAAAAGGGTGTAAATAATAGTCAGCTGAAGGAAGGGCACCAACGACCGAATCAGCAGCAATTGCAGCAGTTTTTTTTTTTTTTTTTCTTTTCTTCAGTCCTTAGATCTGAACCCATCTCGTCTGCTCACTTCTTTTCCTCCTCCTCCTTGATCATGGATATCCATTTCTCTCTCCTCTCACTTCTCTCTCTTCTCGTTGCGTCGTCATCGGCGAAAACTCTCCTCCTCATTACGTCGTCGTTCGCTTTCGCTGACGACAATGATCTGTTGATCCTGCAAGTCGTCGACGGCAAAAGCTCGTCGAACGCCGATAAACATTTCTTGATCTTCAAGCGGAGTTCTTCTTGCAGAGGTATCCGAAGGAGTCGTCCGGTCCGGTGTGTGAGAGAGAGAGAGAGAGTGTACGCTTTAATCGGGGAGAGGTGGTGGTGAAGCCTGTGATTGTCTCGGTGGTGGAGGTTGTGGATCTCGATCGAAACTCACACTCAAGTTCGCGACCATCGATGTAGGGGAACCGTGTTTGAAGCAAAAATCGAGCAGCTACTGGAAGGGAATTTTGGGAGCAACGTTAGGCACAGGTCGTTCTCGTCATCTCGGAGGTACAACTTTGAAGATCCGATCATTGAAGATCACAATACTGCCATCTCACATATTTGAACCTCAAATCCCAAAATTCTTGCCCTAACTTTGAATAATATTTGGGGGTTTGGTGAAATTGAGGATGGCGAGCCAAAATTCTTTCCCTCGCAGTGACGATGGCTCTGTGATGGCGATGGCGCGGTGACGATGGCTTTGCAACGGACGTGTTCGTAGGTGTGCAATGGTTTGTTGGTGCGTATGGTAGAGAGAGAACATGGTGGAGGAGAAAGAACGAGATCGAACGCGAGGATGGTGAGGCGAAGACGTCGTCGATGGCATCGCAAATGTGTCGCCGATTGTTTGGCGACGTGGTGGGCTGGCGGTGGCGATGGCAAAGGGTGGCGAGAAGAGTGGAAAAGTCGATGGCCCTAAAATGAAAATGAAGAGTGTTAGGCGAGGGGTGAAGAAATGAGTTGTGGGGGTAAATTAGTAATTTTATTTAGAACTTTTTTAATTGTATAATATCTCACAAAAACAAAGGGTAAAATGGTATTTTCACGCAAAATATTGGTCAATTGGAGTTGACTGGTATTTGTTAAATGACATGGGAGGTTTTTAGTATAAGTGCAAATAACAGGGGAGGTCTTTGGTATAAACTCTCTCTCTCTCTCTCTCTCTCTCTCTCTCTATATATATATATATATATATATAAAGATATTTACTATTGTAGATAGGATTCGGCCATGCTATAGACGGATTCATAATGATTATCTTTTCATATTCCTATATAAATAATATTCATTTAACAATCATTCACATTAATAAACACCTTACTCTTTTCTTCTTTAGAAATGGTGTGTTTTTGCTTCTGTCATGCTAATGTTCTTTTTTCACAACTATCTACGACTTTCTATTTTTGTAGGTCAGTAACAATATACATTTATATTTACAAATACATTTATCTCTTTCTTTTTTTTAGAAATAATGTCTTTTCTGCTTCTACCATATCCATGTCTTTCATTACAAATTATGAAATTTTGCTTATGTCGTGACAATATTCTTCTTTCACAACTATGTACAACTTTTTATTTGAAAAGTGAGTGAAAATATCTTATTTTGTTAATTAATTTATGATTTCTTAAAATGTTGAAGTGGCAGCAAGGAATGGAAACTCTATAAAAAAATGAACTCTTCACTGATGGCGTCAACGAACAAAGAGTTCTTAGATCTCGATACCTGACAGTGAAGAATCGCATCAGCGGTAATGCTAGCTTGTTATCTATGATTCGTTTGATTTATAATGCTTAGGAAAAAATTTGATTTCAGTTGCTAATTTAGTGAATACATATATTGATTGTTGCAGATGAGAATGAATATTTCGACTCATTACACTTTCTAGACTATAAAAAATAACCTAGAAATTATGTGGTTGGATGGGGAAGACGAAGAAAACAACTCATTTCACCAATTTATGAAGTGTTTTCAACTTAATTTATGCAAAAATAAATTAAAAATTGACCTTATTTAAAATATTGATATACCACCGTTAATTAACTCAAAGTTGTCATCAAACTGGGGTTGAATAATTAATATTTTTGATAAATTAATTTTGTATTGTTATGGAGTTGTAATATAAAATAATTATTGTTATTCACTAGTTCGTTTTCAGTATTTTAATTTTTATTACCTAGTTGTTCAAAAAGAAAATAGATTCCGTTACAAATATGCTACATTTTATTAACTCAAAATTTAATTAAACTAAAAAATATATCATCTTCATCGAAATAACTCATACGAATTATATATAATCTTATTTGTAAAATATTAAAACAATTATAATTGGGTTAATCTTACTTTGCAAACCAAATACTGCATGCGATTAGATGTAAAAATTGGCTAACCCTTCAAGTTTGAAAAAATATAACACTTTTTATGCTAATTAAGAAAATAACAGTAACGGTGTTATATGATTTTTCTTTCAAATTTTGAACTTTGGCAGGTTATCGAGATTTTTTTTTTGTACGAGAAAAGAATGGGTTAAGGGTGGAGTGAAAAGCTGATGGTGGTTACGCAAGTTAGCGTTGGTGGGTTTGACAAATACACCACTGCAAAAATGTTTTTGGAGTATTTTGAATAAAATGTTGGGGCAGTTTTGAGATGTAGACTAGAGACATCTTCAACTCTTGCTGAATCATATCTATGTTTTGAGATTGACGTTGGCAATATTCAAAAAATGGATGATTATGAAAAGGTCGAACCCGATGCATTCTTGCATTTTGCTATTCCTGAATTTGTGAATTCAACCCTAAATGACACAGGGCGTGGTGAGCTTGTGTATATAGGCAAGCCTCTAAAGGTTAGTTTGGGGCCTCAGAATTCATATCTTATGAATCAAATGAAGAGGACTACAATTCCGTTCAAGCTATCTAATGTGCAAGTTGAGGTTGGGTGTATGAGTAACTTGCAATTCTTTGTTGGTTGGAGATGACCTTCTGAAGGAGTTAATTTTCTTGTCGATTCCTTTGATGGAACTTGCAAATTGTATCGTCGTCTAAACAACTCATCCCACCAATTTTGACGATTATTTAAAAATTATTACCTATTTGAGTGTTATAAGTTTTATTATGTAGTGTTATGAACGCAATTTGTATACAAAATCATTGGGTTCTTTACTATTACGGATAAATCATATTTTGTTAAGTCAAACTTCCCAAAAAAATACTGTATCGTCACCTTAACAACTCATCCGACTAAGTTTGACAATTATTTTAAAATAATTCACTAGTCCGTTTTTAGGGTTCTAAGTTTTATTACGTAGTGTTATGAATCCATTTTATGCACAACAAAAATGGATACATTTTTGTTGTGGATAAGTCATCTTTTATTAAGTCAAAGTTGTCAAAAAAACTGTATCGTCGTCGAAACAACTCATGCGACCAATTTTGACGATTATTTAAAATTTATTCAGTAGTCCATTCTGATATTTTTAAGTTTTATTACGTAGTCTTAGGAACCCAGATTATGTACAAAAAAAAAAATTATTTTGGTTACAGATAGACCATCTTTTGTTAACTTAAAGTTGCCAAAAAAAACTGCAGAACCAACTCATCCAACCAATTTTAACGATTATTTAAAAAATATTCACTAGTCCGTTCTGAAATTTTTAAGTTTTATTACGTACTCTTATGAATACATTTTATGTCCAAAAAAAATTGGGTTCATTTCGGTTATGGATAGACCATCTTTTGTTAACTCAAAGTTGCAAAACAAACTGCAGAACCAACTCATCCGACCAAATTTGACGATTATTTAAAATTAATTCACCAGTCCATTTTGAAATATTTAAGTTTTATTATGTACTCGTAGGAACCCAGATTATGTACAAAAAAATTGGGTTCATTTCGGTTACGGATAGACTATTTTTTGTTAACTCAAAGTTGCAAAAAAAACTACAGAACGAAATCATTCGAACAACTTTGACAATTATTTAAAATTAGTTCACTAGTCCGTTTTGATATTTTTAAGTTTTATTACGTAGTCTTAGGAACCTAGATTATGTACAAAAATATTGGGTTCATTTCGGGTACGGATAAACCATTTTTTTTTAACTCAAAATTATCAAAAAATACTACAGAACCAACTCATCCAACCAATTTTGCTGATTATTTAAAAACTATTTGTTAGTCCGTTTTGACTTTTTTAAGTTTTAGTACGTAGTATTAGTAACACAATTTATGTACAAAAAATTTGGGTTCATTTCGTTTACGGATAGACCATTTTTTGTTAACTCAAAGTTGCCAAAAAAAACTGCAGAAACAGCTCATACGACCAACTTTGACGATTATTTAAAATTAGTTCCTTAGTCCATTTTGACATTTTTAAGTTTTATTACGTATTCTTAGTAACACATTTTATGTTAAAAAAAATTAGGTTCATTTCGGGTACGGATAGACCATTTTTTTGTAACTCAAAGTTGTGAAAAAACACTGCAGAATCAACTCATCCGACCAATTTTGACGATTATTTAAAAAATATTCGGTTGTCCGTTCTGATATTTTGAAGTTTTATTACGTACTCTTAGGAACACAGTTTATGTAAAAAAAAAATTGGGTTCATTTCGGTTACGGATAGACCATCTTTTATTAACTTAAAGTTGGCAAACAAAATGCAGAACCAACTCTTTTGACCAACTTTGAGGATTATTTAAAATTAATTCACCTATCCATTTTGACATTTTTAATTTTTATTACGTAGTCTTAGGAACCCAAATTATGTAAAAAAAAAATTGGATTCATTTCGGGTACGGATAGACCAATTTTTTTTTAACTCAAAGTTGCGAAAAAATACTGCAGAACCAACTCATCTGACCAACTTTGACAATTATTTAAAAAATATTCGTTAGTCCGTTGTGATATTTTTAAATTTTATTACGTACTCTTAAGAACACAGTTTATGTACAAAAAAATTGGATTCATTCCTGTCGTTGTTCGTTTGAGGGGGTCCATTCGGTGACTGTCGCCGTTTGTTATATAATTTTTTTAAAAATTTATATTTAATACAAACTTTGGAATTCAATTAAAAAGTGTTAATTACATTTTCGCCCTTTTTTTTTTTTTTTTTTTTTTTTTTTAATTTTAGTTTTTTTTTTTTTTTTTTTTTTTTTTGCACTTTCATACTTGAAATTTTGGGTTTCAACTAAAAAGTATTAATTATATTTTTGCCCTTATATTTAATTTTAATTTTTTTTTGGCACTTTCATAATATAAACCTTGGGATTTAATTAAAAAGTATTAATTACATTTTCGCCTCCTTTTTAATTTTAGTTTTCATTTTTTTATTTTTTTATTTTTTTTTTTTGCACTTTCATCTTTGAAATTTTGGGTTTCAACTAAAAAGTGTTAATTTTATTTTCACCCCTATATTTAATTTTAATTTTTTTTTTGGTACTTTCATCCCTAAAATCTTGGGTTTCAACTAAAAAGTGTTAATCAAATTTTCTCCCCTTTAATTAATTTTAGTTTTTTTTTTTTTTTTACATTTTCATCCTTAAAACCTTGGGTTCAATTAAAAAGTATTAATTGCATTTTTGTCCCTTTGTTTAATTTTAGTTTCTATTTTTTCTATTATTGTGGGCATTTTCGTTCATAAAGGAATTGCGTTTTTATGGGAACCGCTCTTAATTTCAGTATAATAGTCATTTTTAATATTTTGTTAATATTTTTTAAAATTAATTACATTTACCAAATAATTATAATTATAATTTATATTTAATTTTAAATTTTGAAATATTAAATAAATTTTCAAATTATCATAATTTAAATATACATATATAATAAAATAATTCCCTTTTTCATTGCCTAGAGAGAGAGGGCAGAGAGAGAGAGAGAGAGAGGGTAGAGAGAGAGCAGAGAGAGAGAGCGGTTAGAACAACTTAGTCCCGGTGTTACAAACGCCGAGACCAAGAGACTTGGCCCTTTTTTCCATGCACAGAGAGAGAGAGAGAGAGAGGAACATGTAAACAACTCAGTATATTGAAAAAAAATTATTCATTTTTACATTTTTCTTTAAATTTCGTTTTAAAATATAATTTGAATTAAATTTTATACTTTATACGTTATAAATTAGTCTCTTTGTACTTTATAAATTTTAATTCAAACCGTGTGGTAATTTAAATTTAAAAATGAGATCAAACGATCAATCAAATAAGTCAAATGTTTGACTGGTTAAATCAGTGAGGTAAAAAGTTTTGAAAACTCATCTAATCAGTTGACCAATTTAGAAATCAGTCGACCGTTGAAAATTGTGGGTTTAAATTGCATGTCTTAATCTAACCTGTCAACTGAATGGGGCATCCTGTTGACCAAATTGAATTTTTACTTAAATTCAATTAAAAAAAATATATATTTTTTTACTTTATTAATAATAAAAAAGTAAAAAAAAAATAAAAAAAAAATTCCATGATATAAAGTAATAGTTGAATTTCACTTAAATGTTTTAAGTAAAAATATTTTGGAATGGAAGTAAAAATATTTTAGAATAGTTCTATTTTTTTATTATCTTCCATTCCAAAATATTTTTACTTCAAAATAAAAAATAAAAAAATATTTTTACTTCAACTATTTAAAAATCAAATATTTTTTATAGAATTTTTTTTTTTTTATGTAACCGTAAACTTCTCATTATTCCAAATAAATAGGTAATCGTGAATTTCTCCATATTATTATTATGAGATGTATGTACCAAAAAAAAATAATTATTATGAGTTGTCATTTCAGATATTTTTCAAAGATGTCTCCACAGTTGCATGCATGTAGTAAAATTCATACAACATAATAAATTTTTTTTGGTACATACATCTCATAATAATAATATGGAGAAGTTCACGATTACCTATTTATTTAGAATAATGATAAGTTCACGGTTACATAAAAAAAAAAAAAAAATCTATAAAAAATATTTGATTTTTAAATAGTTGAATTTTAATTGGAATTTTTGAAGTAAAAATATATTTTTTATTTTTTACCTTACTGGTTCAATTAGTCAAACGTTTGAATTATTCGATTGACCGTTTGACCTCATTTTTAAATTTAAATTACCTCATAGTTTGAATTCAAATTTATAAAGTACAAGGAGACTAATTTATAAAGTATAAATTATAAATTTTAATTCAAATTATATTTCAAAACGAAATTTAAAATAAAAAAAAAAAAAAAAAAAAAAGTGTAAAAGCTAAACAAAAAAAAAATGGCTAAAGTGAAATAATGGTCAAATTTTAGGGTCATAAAGTGTCAAAAATGCATAATTTGTTTTCAATACACAGTTGTTTAAGTGTTCCCCCCCTCCCCCGTGCAAGGAAAAAAGGGCCAAGTCTCTTGGTCCCGGCGTTACAAAAGCCGGGACCAAGTTGTTTTGCCCTCTCTCTCTCTAGGCAATGAAAAAGGGGACTTAGTCACGACGTTTTGAACGCCGGGACTAAGCCCCTTGGGGTTCGTCCCCACAAACGGCATTTATGATAAACGCCGTTTGTGGTTTTTTGGTCTCAACGTTCTGAACGCCGAGACCAAAAAAAAAAAAAAAAAATTCTTTAGGTCCCAGCGTTACGAACCGCGAGATGCTCGCATTGTGTAATTAAGTTCAAAAGTACCCTTAGTCAGAATTTTTTTTTAAAAAAAAATTATTACCTAAACAACTCTTCCCCTTATACCCCTGAACTATTGACCGTCACCACGGGAATTCCTCAACTATTAAAACTACATGGACACCCTTAAACTCTTTGGTCAAAAGATACTCAGACCTCCAGTTCATTTTTTATTTCGAAAATACCATTTGAAAAGTCAAAATTGTCAATGTTGACCATCTTGACCACATACCCTTGTTAACAAATATAATAGTTCAAAATAAAATTTCATAGAATATTTAGGATGCCGAGCGTAATTAAAACATATTTTTCATCTTCATCTTCTCCAAATCCCCACCACCGCCAGGGACTTCAATAATGGAACACCACCACTGCCAAAAAATTAAATTTACCCATAAAATAATAGTAAAAAAGGGTGATACAGAAACAGATGAGCTTTCGGAAGCGATTCTTTGCCTTACAACACTCAACATCGCTTGTGGTGGTTCGGGTGATGGCGGTGGCGGGCACATGCGATGTTACTGGTGGTTTCGCGAGAGATGGTGTTGGTGGTGGCAAATCTGCTGTTACTGGTGGTGGTTTCGCGAGAGATGAAGAGATGAAGCGAAAACAACGAAGGGGTTTTGGGTGGAGGCTATTCGTTTTAGGGATTTTTAGCCTAAAACGAATAGCCTCTAAGGAAGGGATAAAAGTCCAAATAGCGAATAGCCTTAAACGAACAGCGACGGGATAAAAATCCCTAAAACTAGTAGCCTCCACCCTCCAACAACTCCATCACCGTAGATCTCCATCACTTTTTGGATATTAGAGATCTACGGCAGTGGAACTGATGTGAAGATTCGAAGTGAAAAATCAAATCAAAAAGCGAAGTTTGAGAAATTTCACCTACGCAAAGAAAGGAGAAGAAGAAGCTTGGATCGGCTTTTGCGTGGAGATCGAAGGCTGAGCGGAGGGATTGCAAAGAGGAGCGGGTGGATTACGGAGAGGGCTGGTGCGATTGCAAAGAGGAGTTTTGTTAGGGATATGGAGAAAATAGAGATTTGTTAGGGATATTGAGAAATTTGGGACAATGGGGATTGCAGAGATAGAAATGCAGGTGGGTGTCGCTGTCTCCAGAGACAATGGAGAAAACCCATTTACGCCGAAGGGCTATTTGATCTGTTACTAGAAGAAATCGATCTCCAACGACCTTCCGAAACCATGGTATGGTTTCTTCTCAACAAGGCTTCTCCGATGAACGCCGTCGAATCGACGACGTTCACAAAACTCGTGGCCAGAAACGTTCTCTCCGGCGACCTACGGTCGTTCTGTTCTACGGTGGTAGAGGTGGTCTTTGGTTTGGCGATGGTGGAGGCGATTGTGAGTTGGTGTGGTGGTGCCCGGTAGTGCATAGAAACAAAGAAGTAGAGGAGCCAAAAAAAAAAAAAAAAAGAGAAAAAGAAAAAGAAAAAGGAAGAAAAAATGTGGAAAAAAAAAAAAAAGGGAAAATGGTAAGGGTAAATTGGTAATTGCAGCCCTCATGATATTTTTTATTTTGGAAAAATCAGTGAAAAATCCATTTTTTTAAATCTAATTGGTGAAAAGTCTTTTTGTGTTATTAGGTTTTGATTTAGTCTTTTAAGTTAGATTCTACTTGTATTTTAGTCCCGCATTGCAAGAATTGTAGGGAGTTTTTTAGTGAATACATTTTATTTTTATAGTAAATTTTGTTACATGTAACTAATGTTAGTTATTATTTCATAATTATTATTTTTCACACATATTTAAATATTTTTAGTTACATGTGCTTATATAATATTAATTACATATTATAATTATATATATGTATAATATTATCAAACTTTTTAGTTATATATCAGAAACATGTAACTAAAAAATTACATATTATTAAAACATTTAACTGAAAAATATCAAACTTTTTAGTTATATATTAGAGACATGTAACTAAAAAATTATATATTATTAGAATATGTAACTAAAAAAATAAATAAATAAATTAGTTACCTGTAACTAATACCGTAATATTACACAGAAAGTGATTACATGTAACTAACGCATGATTATCATGTGAGTAAGGCGGAGCCTTTTTAAAAGAGATGGGATTAAATCAAAAGTTTTTACCGCAGGTAAAATTTTTAACCAATTAAAGCTTAAATGTAGAACCTCCTACCGAGTTGTTTAAGTAATAAATATTTAAAAAAAAAATACTAAATAAGTTGAGATTTCAATTTATTTACCGAAACAATGCATTTCAGCTTTTAGAAGGTCGGGATCGAAATTTATTTTTTTTTATTTTTTTTATCCCGGCCTTGTGAAGGCCGGGATTACACAATTTTTTTTTTCTTTGTTATGTTTTTGCTGAATAAATTTTTAAAATTTTTGGCAACTTTGAGTTGATTAACGGTGGTCTATCGATATTTTAAATAAATCTATTTTTTTTTTTGTATAAATTACGTTCAAAATACTCCATAATACTTTTTATAACACTAAAAACGGACAAGTGGATGAATTTTAAAAAATCGCCAAAGTTGACCAGACAAGTTGTTTCGATAACGGTGAAATTTTTTTCGGCAATTTAGAATTAACAAAAGATTGTATGTCCATAATAGAAATGAACTAAATTTTTTGTATATAAATTATGTTGATAACACTACATAACAAAACTTATAATACTAAAAACGGACAAATGGATGAATTTTAAATAACCGCCAAAGTTGACCAGACGAGTTGTTTTGATGACGATGCAGTTTTTTTTAAAACTTTGAGTTAACAAAAAATGGTTGTCTATCCGTAACAGAAATTAACCTGATTTTTTTTGTATACAAATTATGTTCATAACGTTAAATAATAAAATCGAAAATACCAAAAACAGATATGGAAATATATGGTGTTAAAAGAAGAGAAAACTTATGTAAAATAATAGAAAAAATTTGGATGGACATAACTTTACGCTCGGTGGTCCGTTTGGGGCGATTTTTTTTTTTTTTTTTTTTTTTTTTTTTTATTTCAGGTATTTTTTTGAGATCTAGGTGTGCAAACGGCTGTAGGCGGTTTGGTCCAATATTTTTTCAAATAAAACCCGTTTTCATATTCAATTTTGGATTCGAAGTGTTTGGTAACTAAATTTGCAATCTTCGTCACAAGCGTGCGTATGTTTTGTCATATTGGTAAAATTGAAATCTTCAAAAGCCAGAGTGATGACTCAGATCAGACTTAACTTTTAAAAAAAAAAAATTGTCTCCAACGGACCACCGAACGTAAAGTTATGTCCATCTAAACATTGCAAAGCAATATAATGTTTTTGAAACGTGGAAGAGTAATAAAATGTTGTGACAATAACCATTATTTAAAAATTATTCACTAATCTGGGATAAAAAAAAAAAATTGATCTCAGTCTTCTTAAAGCCGAAATACATTGCTACGGTAAATAAGTTGAAATCTCAACTTATTCAATAATTTATTTTTTTAAAATATTTATTACGTAAATAATTCACCTCCTATCTATTGTCTCTTTTATTTTTTTTAATGTCAGGTTAGTAAGGGCAAAATGATCCCTTCATTAAAAATTGTTCCGGCAAACAGCTCGTCTTGATAATTTTGAAAGTTAAGAGAGTACACGTAGAATTTCACTATAATTGAAACAGAAAAAATAAAATAAAACAGAGAGTTGGTTGGCGGATAAAACCTCCACATCTCTCACCTACCCGTGAACCACAATACGTAATGGGTAAGATTTCCCATGTTTCTCGAAACCCTGAATTTTAACAATCCTATCATCCAAAGCTCATCATCTTGGAGCAGGTGAATTTCAAGCTCTCTCTCCAGAAAGCTAAAGACGAGATAAAAAATGGAAAATTGGCGCAGGGAAGAATGAGAATCTCGGGAGAAGTGGATAAAAGGCTGACTACACGTGAATTACAGTACACATATACAGTACATCTCTCTCCACTCACTACCTCCCTCTGCCATGGCTGCCTCTTTGTTTTTTGACACAATCACCGTCCCCACTCTTTCTTCTTTATTTGTTTTCATGGTTTCACAGCTGATCCCAGTTCCCACACTACCTATATAAAATTTCTCCGTTTCTGTTTGTGTTTCTCTTTCAGTCAAGACTGAGGGCTCACCCAAAGAAAATTGAAGAAAAAATGGGGAGAGCGAAGATTTACAGATTCACCATAGTTGTTATTGCGCTTCTGGGCCTCTGCCATCTGACAGCAGGACTGGTTCAGAAGAAGAATGGAGGGAGGAAGACGACCTACATCGTTCACATGGCGAAATCTAAAATGCCGGCGAGTTTCGATGACCATACTGACTGGTATGACTCGTCTCTCAAATCGGTGTCCGACTCAGCCGAGATGATCTACACTTACAACAATGTGATCCATGGATTCTCCACCAGATTGACGGCGCAAGAAGCGGAATCGCTCGAGAATCAACCCGGCACTCTCTCCGTCTGGCCGGAATTGAAGTACGAGCTCCACACTACTCGGACGCCGGAGTTTCTCGGACTGGATAAGAATGGAGTGGTGTTCCCCGAGTCGGACTCAGTGAGTGAAGTTATAATCGGAGTGTTGGATACCGGAGTTTGGCCGGAGAGCAAAAGCTTCGACGACACCGGATTTGGATCGATCCCGAGTTCTTGGAAAGGGCAGTGCGAGTCCGGTACGAACTTCACGTCATCGAACTGTAACCGGAAACTAATCGGAGCAAGGTACTTCGCAAGAGGATACGAGGCCACATTGGGACCAATTGATGAATCTAAAGAATCAAGGTCTCCTCGAGACGACGACGGTCACGGTACCCACACTGCATCCACCGCCGCCGGATCCGTCGTCTCCGACGCCAGCCTGTTTGGCTACGCGGCTGGTTCTGCTCGCGGGATGGCCACACGCGCTAGGGTTGCGATGTACAAAGTTTGTTGGATCGGAGGCTGTTTCAGCTCCGATATATTGGCGGCGATGGACAAAGCCATCGACGACAACGTTAACGTCCTCTCTTTATCGCTCGGTGGAGGAATGTCGGACTATTACCGTGATAGCGTGGCAATCGGAGCTTTTGCCGCAATGGAGAAGGGAATACTGGTATCCTGCTCTGCCGGCAACGCCGGCCCCAGTTCATTCAGTTTGTCAAACGTCGCACCTTGGATCACCACCGTCGGTGCCGGAACTTTGGATCGCGACTTCCCGGCGTTCGTTAATCTCGGCAACGGAATGAATTACTCAGGCGTTTCGCTTTACAGAGGAGATTCGTTGCCTAGCAAGATGCTTCCATTTGTTTACGCCGGTAATGCAAGTAATGCGACGAACGGCAATTTGTGTATGACGGGGACATTGATACCGGAGAAGGTTAGGGGTAAAATTGTTTTATGCGAACGTGGTGTAAATCCTAGGGTTCAGAAGGGTGCCGTCGTTAAAGAAGCCGGCGGAGTTGGGATGGTGTTGGCCAATACCGCCGCAAATGGAGAGGAGCTAGTGGCGGACGCTCATCTAGTACCGGCAACGGCGGTAGGTCAGAAATCCGGCGATGTAATCAAAAGCTACTTGTTTTTGGATCCGAATCCGACGGTCACGATTCTCTTTGAGGGAACGAAGTTTGGCATCGAGCCATCGCCGGTGGTAGCGGCGTTTAGCTCCAGAGGGCCAAACTCCATCACCCCACAGATAATGAAGCCAGACGTGATTGCGCCAGGTGTCAACATCATAGCGGGTTGGACTGGTCAGGTGGGCCCCACGGGACTCGCGGAGGACTCGCGGCGCGTGGATTTCAACATCATCTCCGGCACATCGATGTCGTGCCCGCACGTCAGCGGACTCGCGGCGTTGATCAAGGCGGCCCACCCAGACTGGAGTCCGGCAGCGATTCGCTCCGCCCTCATGACCACCGCCTACACCGCTTACAAGAACGGCCGAATCATTCAAGACGTCGCCACCGGGAAACCCTCCACGCCTTTCGATCACGGCGCCGGACACGTGGATCCCATATCCGCCATGGATCCCGGACTAGTGTACGATCTGGACGTGATCGATTACTTGAGCTTCCTCTGCGCACTGAACTACACATCTTCCCAAATCAACGCCCTCGCGAGGAGGAATTTTACCTGTGACGCCACCAAGCAATACAGTATTACAGATCTGAACTACCCTTCACTTGCTGTTTCCTTCGGACCCTCTACCGGCGGCAAAAGTAGCACCGCCGCCTCCGTTTTCAAGTACACACGAACGCTCACCAACGTCGGTTCACCGGCGACATATAAGGTATCAATTAATTCTCAATCGGAGTCGTTAAAGATATCGGTAGAGCCACAAACATTGAGCTTCAGTAAAGTGAATGAGAAGAAGTCTTACACAGTGACGTTCACGGCGAGCTCAATGCCGGTGAACACAAACGCTTTCGGTAGGATCGAATGGTCGGACGGGAAACACGTTGTGGGAAGTCCGATCGCCGTCAGTTGGTAATGGAGTTGTTTGTGTCAGATACTCATTCAAAGATGGAAATCATGGAATGAGTTTTGGGAATTAGTATTTTAATTTATAAATTAAATTCAAGTTGTTCAGTTTTCAGGAAGAAATTGAAAGCTGAATTGTAGTATTGGGGTTGTTTCTCCAAAGGACCAAGACATTGATTAATGGGTTAATTGTCTTTCACCTATATTTTATTTTTTTAACTATACAACACTAAGAAAATAAAAATAAAAATAAATCGAAATATTTCATGACTTTATTGATCTGACTAGGAAAATGGGTTATTTTTTATTTTTTTTTATGATACTTCATCATTTTTAATCATTTTTTGAAATTCTTAATTGAATCCCATTTTTGGAATGGGTGTGGATTCATGTAGATACTGGGATTGGATCGATCCAATTCTTTATCCGGCAGAAGAATTGGAAAGTATCCATTTTGTATCTACTTTTTAATAATCATTATTTTAAAGTACATCTAGAAAAAAATTTATTTTAAACAACTGTGTTGTAATTTAATCTTTTTATAAAATATTGTTAGTAATTAATCTTTTGACGGTTGACCAATTTGATGAATAAACATTTATACTCTCGTATATATAAATGTGAGAAACCTAATCCCCCGGTCGATCTTTCTCTCTCATAGTCATACAAGCACCTTCTGCCTTACTCTCTAGCTTTCACCATCGTCGAGTGAAGGCTCTCTCACAACCACACCATCGCCACCCTCTGTATCTTTATCTCTATGATTGGTTGGAGTGTACAGATTTGAAGCAAGGTCAGATATGAACAAGTATACAGATCTGAGCCCCTTCAGCCGATCTTTCTCTTTATTTCAGAGCCACACAAGTGTTGTCTATCTCTCTCTCTAGCCCTCGTCGCTGTCCAGTGAAGGCTCTCTCACAGCCACACCGTCGCCGCCCTTTATATCTCTCTTTCCACGGTTGGTCGGAGTGTACGGATACGAAATGGAGGACAGATCTGGACTAGTGTACAGATCTGAGCCCCTTCTTGTTGTTAATCGGATTCTAGTAGTGGTTTTGGGTATAATTTTGGTGATCAAATTGCCGATGTAGAGTGTAAATCAATGAACGATGGTAATGCGTTTGACATAATTTCTCTATCATTAGGATTAAATTTATTTGAACTTCTAGAGGTGGGTTTAAATAAGGTGAAGAGATTCACGGCGGTGGAGATAGTGGTGAAGATTGAGGAGAAATTGGTTGGGATCGGTGGGGAAATGGGGCACAGAGTAGAGAGAGAGAAAAAGGCCACGTCTGTTCACCACCGTTCGTTCCAGATTTGGAACGATGAAGGCCACCGGACGAAGACGACGAAGGTGAACATTCCAGATTTTTGCAGATCCTATTACAAAATCAATGTTTTGATTTATTGTTCTCGTTGATTTATGAATGTTTTGTGATTGTTCTTATTTGATTCTTGAAATGTTCACACCAGTTAGGTTCTGCGATTTAATTCTTGTCGATGATTTTGCCGATTTATTGTTGGAATTTTGTTTGTGTTTAGATCTTGAAAACACAAGAACGTTCAAGTGAATTTTTGTTGGTTTTTGTAGATTTTTTTATGAATGTTCATACCAGAATGTAGTTTGGTGAGTGTTCACACATCGATTTGCTCAATTTGAAATATTAAGTGAACATTTCCACAGAAGTACACATTTATCATGTGATTTTTTTCAATATCTTTTAATTTATTTTGAAATATTAAGCGAACATTCACATAAAAGTGTGAACTATTATTGAGTGAAATATCGAGCGAATTATTATTTTGAAATATTTGAGTGAACATTGAATGAAAGTGAAATTGAGTAAATTGAAACTATTATTTTGAAATATTGAGGGAATATTCACAAAATTATCAGAATGACACGTCTCGTAAATAAGAATAAAAATGGAGGCTCTTTGTTGGAGATTTTTTTCTGTAGTTTATTTGAAAACTATAAACTTAATTATTTTAGTTAAATATTTTTTTTTTTTACAATTTTACCATCTTTGGAATATTAAATAATAAATTTTTCATATTTTTATTCACTCTAAAATAAAAAATTATTTTTTAGTTAGAAAAAAATGAAAAGAAGAAAAATAATTTATTTTAATATAATTTACTAATTTATTTCCATATAATGTAGAAATAAATTAAAAATCTTATTATCAAGGAAATAATTGCAATTTTCTTCTCTTCTTGAAATTTTTTTTCTCATTTTCTTTCCAAACTATTGAGAATATTTTTTTGTGCATTTTCTCTCCTATTTTCATTTTCCTTATTTTTCATCAATATCAAACAACTTTTTTTTTTTTTTTTTTTTTCTCATTTTCCATCATATTTTCCTTTTTATTTTTTTATTTATCATTTTCCCACCAAAACAAATGCATCTTAATGCTTAGTTTGGCCCCTTATGGCTTTTGAAAATGAGTTGTTAAAAAATAGTTATGAGTTGTTTCGTAAGTCTATAAAAAAATAGTTATTGAACATGAGAAGCACGTACTGAGCGTTTAACAAATATTTGTGTAAAAACATCAAAAGACTATTAAATATTAAAATAGACATAGATTATATTTATTTATTTATTCCTAATATTAACTAATTATAAAAAAAATAAGATACATATAAAAGAAATATTTACTTGTATAAACCTAGGACTAATATAAAATTTTACATTTGAAAATATCTTAAATATTGAAAATAAAAAATTTAAAATATAATATTAAAAAAAAAATAGGAGGTTTTTAGATATATTACATGTTTCAATTTTTTTTAAAAATATCATTAAATAAAAAATATATATATATAAATATGACTCCATAATAAGAAAATAAAAATAAAGCTAATCTTGTCACACCATATTTCATCAATTAAAAAAAGCTCATTGTGACTTTTAAGAGCAACTCAAACCTATTTAGCCCTTTGTACTAGGCATATATATCAAATGACTTATTGAATTGTATTTTGCCTACTTAAAAACATGTTTTTACTCTAACCCAAATAAACATTTACATCAGCTATTTTTACTTATTAGTTTTTTATTTGAAAAATTTCACCTCTATTTGAGTATAATAATAATTATATAACAATAAATTGAATACATAAAATAAAAAGCAACATTAACTAACATTTAAATTATTAAAAATTTAACAATAAAAACACAATAAGATATAATTAAACGAAATAATATAAAAAAATTAAGTAATAAATAATTGAATAACAAGGTATTTATTGTTTGATCCTTATTTAAAAGGTAATGTAGACAGTTATGTTGTTTGTTAGTCTAATCCGTACAGGTAATTTATTTTTTAGTCATTGGCAGTTGAAAAAGAACAATATATAATACCCCGAAAATTTATATTGTGAAAATGTTACTTTATATAAGTTTAATATTTTTGGGATTGTTTTATAAATTTATGGTATAAATAATATTTGATAATTTTTGGAGATTGAATGTTAATTTTAAATTGATTTTTAAAATTTTAGGATAACTGTGTTATTTAAAATATATTTTTAAGAGTTTTGTGATATAATTAATATTTTTTTTTTTATTTTAAGGAGTATATTTGTGTAAATAATAAATAAGTTTAAAAAAAAAAAAAAAAAGTGGCCAACATTGTTTCCTTCTTAAAGAAGGAAACAATGTGACTAAATATGTGGTCACGAAAATTACAAAAAAAAAAAAAAGAAAAAAAAAAAGAGTGAAAGGTAGTGCATGTGGGTGTATATGTGTGTGTGTGTATATTAAGATCATATAGGTGTTTGTGGGTGTTTTCTACCCAACAGGAAAGAAAAAAAAAAAAAAAAAAAAAAAAAGAAAAAAAAGAAGAATCAAGAGGAGAAAAATAAAATTTATATCGTAGCAATTTTGATTTGGATTTCGGTTTCGGATTTCAAGTAGAGTTTCTAACTCTTTTAATATTTGTATTTAATCTCTCTCTTGATTATGCGATTCATGCAGAAGTTGTCGTTAATTTTTAATTGTTAGTTTTCGTGAAATATTTAGGACTATTGTGTGAAAATTATGTGAGATACATGTTTATGTGTTTATTTGGAATTTGATTGGATACATGTATTAGAGGGGTTGAAGTTCTACTGAGCGTTACCTTACAACCCCACAGTTTTGATTGGAGGACCAGTGGGAATGTAGCTGTGTAGAAAATTTTATTTGAATTTCTACTTAAATTGTAATAATCGTATTTATTAAAAGTTGACTCGATAAATTGAGTATAATTATTGTTTTCGTATTGTAATAATTGTACTGATTATTTAATATTATAAAATCGACTCGAAAATTTAATAATTTTGATTATCGTCGTTACATTATAAAATTTCTCAGATTTTTGTTAATAATAAAAAACAAATCTGATTAACCTAGGGAGCACAATGGGTAAAATAGTTGCTCGCGTAATGGATCGACGTAAACTTAGAAATTCAATACATGATAAATTAATTTAGTATACCATTTAAATTATATTAGACAGTAATATAATTCAAACATGTATTATATTACTATGTGATACATTCGGTTATATATTATTGGGTTATGATGGATAATTGATAATAATATAATCAATATACAAATATGCTATGAATATTCTATTATGATAATTATTATAATAATATATAATAATAATTATATAGTAATTTTATTTCCACTATTTGAAAATAAACGATCGTGTGAGTAATCAAAATAATATTCTGATCAACTATCCATTATGTGTGATAATAATATGTATTTTTTTTGTAATTAAAATAATAAACTACAACTTTGAATTAATGTTACAAATATTAATTTATAATAATTTCATTTATTATTTACGAAATCTGATAATTCGATAATTCTAATTATCATCGTCATATTGTAAAATTTCTCGGATTTATGAATAATGAAATCTTAGTCGTTTGGTTATAGTGTTAATTCTCCAAGGGAAGAAACCGAGTGGTGACCTTGAAAAACCGGGCCGTTACACAATAAATGGACAAATATGCCCTTGGGTATATAATTAACAAAACCCTAATATTCCCTAGCCGACCTCTCTCTCTATTTCCATTTTCAGCCGACCCCCCTTTCACTCTCCATTTTTTCAAATCTGAAATTTTCCAGACCTAGTTCGTCGTCGCCATCGTCAAAGTCGAAGCCAAGCAAACCACGTCGCCATTTATGTTTGTGTTTGCCACTGCCGTCGTTCATGTTCTCTCTCTCTCTCTCTCTCTCTCTCTCTCTCTCTCTCTATATATATATATATATATATATATATATATATATATATATATATATATTAGATCTAGAAAGTTCTATATCTAGAATTTTCAGATATGAAAAACCGAGATTCGGAATTTTCGCCACCACCGCCGTTCGTGTTCGTTTTCAAACATTTACACAAATCTTTTTTTTCCAGTGTTTTTAATTTGTTCTTGGCAGTGCCTCTGGAATGTTACGCGAGCATTTACACAAATGATATATTGACAAGAATGTTAAAAAATTCGAGAATGGTTACTTACTCAAACAACATGAATCTTCATCCTCAATTTCAAGTTACAAAGTTGATGAACATCACACCAGACAAATACATTAACATCCACATCCAAACACAAATTATACTCGAACATTTATGCAAATTATATGAATACGATTATTCATGTATAAACATCACAAAACTTGAATGTTCATGTATTTCTATATTTTATAGAATAACATTTTATTTAAATTAGGAAATATCGATGGTCAAAGAATGGGAACTATTTTTTAAAAAATCTTTATGGACCAAAAACTTAATTGAAGTAGTTGGAGGTCTATTTTATAGTTTTAATATTTTTGGAGGACTAAATAATAAAATTCCCTTGAATAAATACACTTTAGTTAAATAACATAAATTAATCTAAATAAAATAGCCCACTTTAATTCAATTACCTAATTAAATAACCCAACCCCATTTAATTAAATATTCCAAGCTTAGTTAATTAAAATAATCCATTTAAAAATTTAAACCCTAATTATATTGGCAATTGTACGTGGGCAATGTGCTGCTTCTTGTGGGTAGTGTGCTAGAGAAAAGAACAACTCAACATGAAGTCCATGGATGAAATAGATCGAAGAAAATTGAGAAGGCGGCAAAAAATAAAGATCAAGAAACAAATTTTGACGAACAAACTAATGTAAAAAATCAATTTTATACCTGTATATCACAGAAAAGAGGGGAGTGGTGAAGAAGAAAGGAAGCCTGATGTGAATTGAGGTAACCTTTTCTTAAATTTTAGATTTTATCGATAAATTTTGAACTCTAATTTTTGTGGGGAAAGCTCTCCAAATTTATCTCAACTTTAGGGTAGAGGCATTTTGGTTACTGAGATGCCTAATAGACTGGAGTTTATTTTTCTATTTTCGTTTAGCCAAAAGGGTAGTCAATCCCTAGTATTTTGCATACTGCATGGGAGTACCATTTTCTTAATTTTTTAAAAGCAGCAAACAAAAAAAAAAAAAAAAAAGGCCTACCTTTGCCTTTTCTAAAATAGGTAATTACCAAAGTACACTTATGTTGAGTTTTCCTTTTTGGAAAAAAAGATAGGCAAAAAAAAAGGAAGCATAAGAGTATTTTGTATTTTGGTTGGTAGGATGAAAAAGAAAAAGAAAAATGAGAGGATAACATTTTTAAGATTTTTTTTTTGACATTACCCCAAATTGCAATTTACTATTTATCAAATTCACTTGGTACAATAATGTTTTGAGAAATTTAATAATTCTGTCTAAAGTCAAAAATCATTGTATGCCATAAAAATTATTGTAATTTTTTAAATGAAAAAATAACAGTGACTTTTATGCAATATAGTAATTTTGGACTTCTTAAAAAATTACTATAGTTGATGGATTGAATGTGCTAAAATTTTAAGTTTGTGAACTGGGTTATATAAAAATGATTATTTTTGGTATTTTATGACTCAATTATTTGTGGGACTCAATCTTAAAGTCGAACATATGAATATACCAATGTATTCTCATTGATGAGAAAATGAACGTGATATATTTATTTATGTAAAAATTATTTAAGATATAAATTAATCTTGTTCATTAAAGTACCTACTTGAAGTTGTTAATTAATATGTTATGTGAGTTATCTCACATCGATTACTAAAGAATATGAACAATCATTTATTAAGACTCGACCTATCTCTTGAAAGTAAGCCCTCTAGGGTGTTGATCTGATATGGACAAAATGTAAGATCCAATTCTTGCATGTGTAAATTTTTATTTGTATTTTAGAACATTTAGAAAATAACGGGGTTCGTTTTGTTATTTAAATTTATTTTAAATTTTTTAGGGATTATTTTGTTATTTAAAAATTTGATTTTAAAAACTTCAGGGATTAATACGTTAATCTTAATTTTAACTTTTAAAAGTTTTAGGATTATTAAGTTATTTAAAATATAATTTTAAAAAAGTTTGGGATATAATTAATATTATTTTTTTAATTTTAAAAGGGTAATTAGCGTAAATAAATAAATAAATAAAAAGAAGTTGTGGTAAACAAAGGTTCATTCCTAATTAAGGAAGGCAACATTTACATTACACAAGTGTTCTTGCCAAATTAAGCAACACTAATAGCTTTGATAATCAAGTCAAAATAGGGGTGGGTCATTTAGGTGGTAATTATCCATTTTTACTCTTACCCCCCCCCTCTCTCTCTCTCTCTCTATATATATATATATATATATATATAAAGATTACTTTTTGTTGGGTGTTGTTTGCATTTCCTCTCTCTCTATGCGGGTATTCTTCAACCTTACAGAAATGTTTGTTCTCTTATATATATAAATATATATATATACTAATTAAGATTTATATATATTGAGTTAACATATATATTATGTAAATAATGTGTATATTTATATAGGCTTATACATACGGTAATATGTACACATATATTGGATTTAATATTTGAAAGAGATTTGACGTTTAATAAATTTCATATAATCAAGAAAATTTTAAGAATGGAAAATATTGCATTTTAGGGTCACGCATCGCATATTAAGATTATTTAAATAAATTCTTAATTTAGGTCCTTTGGTTGTTAGGTTTGCAGGCAACGCCGATCATGTAACATTTTAGCGATAGTATTTTTAGTAGCGCAAAAATCGAGGTGAGTATACTGTTTTCTATGTAAATTGACAAATTATATTTTTGTATAAATTACGAAAAGAAAATATTTATTAAAATGGACAGTTTTATAATTTATGTGGATCGAGTAAGTTTTTAAAGGTGGAAAATATTTTTTATTATCCGACTATACCATAGTTTATCTTATCATCAGGAGGGTATGTCTTGCGAGATGTGGATATATGTTGTTAAATGTCAGACAAGTTTTGTAGGATGGATATATGTTGTTACCTGTTAGGCAAGTTCTGCAGGGTGGTTGCTCCTACTATTGAAGATATTAAATGGTCTTGACACTGATAGTCACCTTAGATGACACAATTGTACAGGTTATGATACTGTTGTAACTCCCGATTGTGAAGTAAACGATTCTATGGCTAGTAGGAAAATATGTGTGCAGTATTTTTATTATATATCAAATTATTTAATTAATTGATTTAAATGCATTATCTTATTGCAATGATAGTTGTTGAATTTTATTTCGGTTAAGTGTGCGGTCATATTTATATTATGTTTGAAAAATGATATTTAATAATTATGATTGATTCATAAATTATTTTTATATTATGAAGACAATACACCGATAAAATATTTGGCTTCAGGTGCGCAGCTAGAGACGAGTCCACTACTAGCGCTAGGTAGAGTCGGAAGATATAACAAGTTTTATTTTGATGACTGTTAGGATAACTGTTGGGAGTGAATGGTTGAAATATTTTTGTAATCTTGTTATAAAATAGATGGCTCTGTATAAAAGCTAAAATTTTAAATTGAAAAAATATAGTACTATTATTCTATCAGAGTGGCGCAACGGAAGTATGATGGTAGAGTAATTTATCTTTTGGCTCTATTTTTCCTTGGAATAAACCTGGTGACGGTCTTGAAAAATCCGGTCGTTACACATAAAGTAGGCTAAAAACTATAAAATAAATAAATCTACAACCACGAGCGCGCTGTAATACTCCAAAAAATTCGTATTTTTAGAAAAATATTATTTTATATAAGTTTAGTATTTTTTTAGATGTTTTGTATATTATGAAAATTTATATTTAAAAATTTTTGGAAGTTAAATGTAATTATTGAGTTTAATATGAATTATTCTAAAATTATAAAGTATTTTTTTTTTTTTTCATTTCAATTCTTACCCATTAAGCAACCGATTATGGGGAAATAAAATAAAATAATAACAATAAATAAATAAAGAAAGGGAAAATAAAGAGGAAGAAACCTTGGCCACATGTTAACAATGATCATGCATAATATATAAACACATGCATGCCACGTGTATACAGAAAAGGAAGAGATAATAACTATGAGAATACAAAATAAATGGATGGATAGGATTGATGGCATCCCATGTACTAGAGATAGGGAGATAAGTATCTTTCGATTAACGGGAAAGACGGAGGAAGGAAAATGAAACTATGAAACTGTTTGTAATCTGAGCACATGTATAGCACGCTCATATAACTATATATAGGGAGAATTTAATATGAAAAAAAAGTAATAAGTTATATATATTCAATGTTTTTTCAGGGAGATTAATATTTGGGTACAAATCTCAACTTTAGATTTCAAATAGAATTTTTAACTCTTTTAATATATGCATTTAATTTTTTTATTATGAGATTTATACTATTATTATTATTATTGAATTTTAACTGTTAAATTTTATGAAATAATTGTGACTATGTGAAAATTATGTGGAAATCATGTTTATGTGTTTTATTTGGTGTATTAATTAAATGCACGTATTAGAAGGGTTGGAATTCTACTGAGTGTTGGCTCACAGATTACAAGACCGGTCAGAGCAAAACGGCGACATGGATTATATAAGAAATTCTGTTTGTAATAATTATAATTAATATTTACCATTGTAAAATTAACTCGATATAATAATAATATTATATCCATCAATTGGGTACATAATAATCGTCAAAATTACTTGATTAATTGTTATCACCAGATAGTAATAAAAGATCCTGTATTTTTTAGTATTAGATTGTTATATAACCTAATAATCGCCATTAAGTTATGGTATAATAATTTAATATTTTTTAATCCTCAATCTAATTCTCAAAATTAACGATTATTCACGAATAATATTATTTTCAAAACTGACGCGATAAATTGTATATAATGATTGTCGTCGTATTGTAAAATTTAAACCGATAATTATAATTATCGTCGTTATTGTATATTAAATTACAAATTTAAACGTTAGTATTACATTGACCGACATCAGAAATTTATTTGGGTATTTAAAAATAATGCGGTGGCAGGAATTTCAACTGAATTTCTAATTAATTTGTAACAGTTGAATTTATTATTTGTCAGTGTAAAAAAAAAATTGAATCAATCAATTTGATATTTGTGATTGTCTCCATTGATTGTAAAATTTCTCGAATTAATTTATAATAAATTATTGATTATTCAGTTGTATTTAAATTGTAATTATTATTATATTTAATAATTACCGTTGTAAAATCGACGCGATAAATCAATATTAATTATCGAGATTAATTCCCAAATGAAATAACATATGTTATTTTGAATGTATTTGAAAATAGTGCGGCGTGAAGAATTTTATTTAAATTTTTATTAAATGTGTAAAAATTTGTATTTATTATTCACTGTTGTAAAATCGGCTCGAAAATTTGATAATTCTAATTATCGTCGTGTTGTGTAAAATTTATCTGATTTTTTTTAATTAAAATATTGATTATTTAGTAAAATTATCGTCATCGATAACTATAACTCTCGCTGTCACATTATAAAATATATTAAATTTTATAGAATGAAAATACAGTCAATCAATTTTAGTGTAAATTCTTTAAGCGGAGAAACTGAGTGATGGCCTTGGGCAACCAGATCATTACAGGTGGTATCAGAGCAGGTTTACGACTACCCAAGGGTTGGGTTATGGTATCCATTCCTAATATATATATTAATGTAACCACTTAATTGATAAATTATCAATTTTAGGGGTTTACGATTAATAATTTCTGTCCCAGGAATTTCAGCGGTACAGGGTAATTATTATCCTAAAAATGTATGGAATTTCAGGATACAATTGTCCTGAATTTGAAATGGTACCCATTCATAATATATATTATCATGAAAGCGGAATAGGTTAATTGAATGAATTGGTTAGTAGTATGAGGAAGTGGAATTATTATTCTGATAATATATATTCATGATAGTTGGAATAATGATTATCAAAACTATTATCTCAATCTCCCCTATTTGTGCTGACCTTGTTTATTATGCATGTATTAGTATTGTGATTATGGGTTGTGTAAAGTTTATAAATCTCTTTTTGAAATCAGAAACTTTCTGCAAATGCACCCAAATGGTTTAAAGTTTTGCTTAGCCGAAGGAAATTGAATGGGACAATAATGATTTCTTTTATTTTTCGTATCTTGAGATATTAACTGTACTTGACGTTAGACAAAACTCAATTATGTTTCCTTTAATTAGGTCGTGAAGATGATTAACTAAGTATTTGATATGCTATAAAGAATACGTCACCGATTTTTACCAATTGTCTTCCTGATAATTTTTAGGAGAATGCCGTGTTAATCGTGGACCATAAGAATTGTTGTTAAATTGAAAGTATTAATTTAAAGGTATTTACTGTCTTCTATATAAATCGTCAAATTATATTCTTGTATTAAATTGTGGAAAAAAAAATGTTAGTAAAACTGAACAGTTTTACAATGATAAATGGATCGAGAAATATTTTAAAGGTGGAAAATGATTTTATTAGCCTGTCAAGCCATAGTTGTCTTCTCGTCAGAAGGGTATGTCCTGCGAGATGTGAATATGTTGTTATCTGTTAGGCAAATCCTACAGGGTGAATATATATTGTTACATGTCAGGCGAGACCTGCAGGGTAGATTATGTTGTTACTTGTCAAGCAAGACTTGTAGGGTGGATATATGTTGACCTGTCAAGAGTGCAAATCCGGCCAGTGTCTGCCCCTATCATTGGGGATATTGAATGACCCTAACACTGTTGGTCACCTTAAGTGACACAGTTGTACATATTACGGTACTGTCGTAATTCTCGATCATGAGGTAAAATGATCCTATGACTAGTAGGAAAATATGTGTGCAGTATTTTATTATATATCAAAATGATTAGGTTGGTAGATTTAAATACATTATTTTATTGCGATAGTAGCAGTGGAATTTATTCCCGGCTTGATGTGTGGTTATATTATAGTATATTTTGAAAAGTGTTTTTTGATAAATACACTTGATCCATAATTTTTTTTTTTTTTTATATTATGAAGATCGCATGCGTGTTGTCTTCTATGTAAATTATCAAATTATATTTTCGTACTAAAATGTGAAAAAAAAAAAAAGGTTTATTAAAAATGATTATTCTATAAAATTACGCGGATCAAGTAAATTTTAAAATGTGGAAGGTGGTTTTTATTATCCGACTATGCCATAGTTGTCTTCTCGTCAGGAGAGCATGTCCTGTAGGGTGGATATTTTGTTGTTACCTGCCAGGCAAGTTCTGCAGGGTGGATATTTGTTGTTACCTGTCAGACAAGTCTTGCATGGTAGATATGTTCACCTGTCAGGAGTGCAAATCCTGCGGGTGACTGCCCCTATCATTGATGATGTTGAATGACCCTGACACTGATAATTACCTTAGATGACACAGTCATACAGGTTACAATACCGTCGTAACTCTCGATCGTGAGATAAACGATCCTATGGCTAGTAAGGAAGTATATTATTTTATTATAGAGAAGTGGGTTGACTAGTTGATTTAAATTCGGTTGTTCAATTACAATGATATTTTTATTGCGATTTGGATACTGTCCAGGGTGACTATATTTTATTGGAAAATGAATTTTGATAAAAATACTTGATTCATAAAATATTTTTATACTACGAAAATAGTACACCAATAATAATAATAATAATAATAATAATAATAATTTAGATAGACATTGGTTCACTGCTAACGTTAGATGGGATCGGAATGTGAAGTCATTATGAAACTAGTGGGCGCAAATCGTTACTTGAAAATGTTAATTTGAACTTTTGAGATTAATTGGTGTAGTAGAAATGCAATTAGAGACTTTATGTAATATTTTTTTATATACATTTTTCGTGATTGTTGAACATGTGACGTGGATATTGAACTTTGAGATGAAATATTCTATATGTGGTTTGAAACGTATTTGGGTGGTTAAGACATAGTTACGTGTTGGTGACATGTTTACGTGGTTTCAAATATTTATGTGGTTTGAGATATATTTATGTATTTCGAGATATATTTACTAGATTGATACGTAGTTATGTGATTCATATGTATTTATATGTTTCCAGATGCATTGCGAAAAAAATTATTATTTGAAGTTTGGATTGTGATAGCATTTGTAAAATGTTTACGAGATTATTAAAATCTTAATGTGGATATTGCAATTGAGTATTTTTAGTCTCACGAGATAGTACACAAGGAATTGGGCTATCTGTTGGATAAGATGGTAGTATTGTGATACGCTGGCTTGAAATGTTGGGAG
Organism: Eucommia ulmoides; assembly: GCA_016647705.1. Classification (NCBI taxonomy): domain Eukaryota; kingdom Viridiplantae; phylum Streptophyta; class Magnoliopsida; order Garryales; family Eucommiaceae; genus Eucommia; species Eucommia ulmoides. The sequence continues at coordinate 27,877,422 of CM028339.1, forward strand.
GAATTGATAAGTGTCGATTATTGGATATGGCATTAGACTTGAAAAGTCATGCCAAGTGAGAAAATTATTGACGTCGTAGACTTGTTGAAATTGTGATAGACCAAATCCAGTGAGACTACCATGATATTTTAAAGATATATTGTTATTTATCGATATTTTTATCAGAGTAGCGCAACGGAAACATTTATAAACATAAGATTTTTTGACAATTGGTCACTGGTGCTAGGTGTTACCGACCAAAGTGTACCATATCCGTATGTTGTTGGATAAAATATGGAACCCTACATAGAGAACAATTGTTCTAAAATCGAGTGTGACTAACATGACCGTGCAATGCAATTCTTAATTATTATTGTTTTGAAATAAAATTTCGCGGACGAAATTTATTTAAGGGGGTAGATTGTAATACCCCGAAAATTCGTATTTTTAGAAAATTATTATTTTATATAAGTTTAGTATTTTTGGAATGTTTTGTATATTATAGAAATTTAAATTTGAAATTTTTTGAAGGTTAAATGTAATTATTGGGTTTAATATGAATTACTCTAAAATTATGGGGTGTTTTTTTTTATTTTTCAATTCTTACCCATTAAGCAACCGATTATGGGCCAAAAAAATAGAATAAAATAATAACAATAAATAAATAAAGAAAGGGAAAATAAAGAGGGAAAAACCTTGGCCACCTGTTAACATTGATCATGCATAATATATAAACACATGCATGCCACGTGTATATAGAGAAGGAAGAGATAATAACTATGAGAATACAAAATAAATGGATGGATAGGATTAGTGGCCTCCCATGTATTAGAGATAGAGAGATAAGTATGTTTTGGTTATCTGAGCACATATATAGCACACTCATATAACTAGATAGAGAGATAAGTACGTTTTGGTTATCTGAGCACACATATAGCACACTCATATAACTATAGGGACACAATTATATGAACAAAAATAATAAGTTATATATATTCAATGTTTTTTAGCGAGATTAATATTTCGGTGCAGATCTCGACTTTAAATTTTAGGTAGAATTTTTAAATATTTTAATATATGTATTTAATTTTCTATTATGTGATTCATGTTATTGTTATTGTTGAATTTTAACTGTTAAATTTTATGAAACAATTTTGGTTATGTGAAAATTATGTGATAATCGTGCTTATGTGTTTTATTTGGTGTATTAATTAAATGCACGTATTAGAGGGGTTGGAGTTCTACTGAGCGTTGGCTCACAACCCCACAGTTTTGATTGCATGGCCGGTGAGAGCGAAACGGCGACAAGGATTATATAAGAAATTCTGTTTATAATAATTATAGTTAATATTTACGGTTGTAAAATTAACTCAATATAATAATAATATTATATCCATCAATTGGGTACATAATAATCGTCAAAATTACTTGATTAATTATTATCACCAGGTAGTAATAAGAGATCCTGTGTGTTTTAGTATTAGATTGTTATATAACCTAATAATCGCCATTAAGTTATGGTATAATAATTTAATATTATTTAATCCTCAATCTAATTCTCAAATTCAACGATTATTCACGAATAGTATTATTTTCAAAACTGACGCGATAAATTAGATATAATTATTGTCGTCGTATTGTAAAATTTAAATCGATAATTATAATTATTATCGTAATTGTATATTAAATTACAAATTTAAACGTTAGTATTAAATTGACCGACACCAGGAATTTATTTGGGTATTTAAAAATAATGCGGTGACAGAAATTTCAGTTAAATTTCTAATTAATTTATAACAATTGAATTTATTATTTGCTAGTGTAAAACAAATTGAATCAATCAATTCGATATTTGTGATTGTCACCATTGTTTGTAAAATTTATTGAATTAATTCGTAATAAATTATTGGTTATTCAATTGTATTTAAATTATAATTATTATTATATTTTAATAATTACCGTTGTAAAATCGACACGATAAATCAATATTAATTATTGAGATTAATTCCCAAATGAAATAACATATTTTTTTGTTATTTTCGAATGTATTTGAAAATAGTATGGCGCGAAGAATTTTATTTGATTTTTTATTAAATTTGTATTTATTATTCATCATTGTAAAATCGGCTCGAAAATTTGATAATTCTAATTATCTTCGTTGTGTGTAAAATTTATCTGATTTTTTTAAAATTAAAATATTGATTATTTAGTAAAATTATTGTTATCGATAACTATAACTCTCGTCGTCGCATTATAAAATATACCATATTTTATAGAATGAAAATTTGGTCAATCAATTATAGTGTAAATTCTTCAAGAGGAGTAACTGAGTGACGGCACTGGGAAATCAGATCGTTACACGTGCATTGCCTACCGACCACCCTATTGGGTCGGGATTGGGTTTAGGTCCTGGGGCTTCGGCTTGAGGCCTTGGAGAGTGCTTTACTTGGACTTTATATGTATTTTTATAGAATCCAAAAATTCCAACACATACAACGCCTAAAAAGCCTAATTGTTTAGATTTGTAACTGCAGAGAGTTACTGACTTTTTTATTGCCATCTTAATTTAGGAGTTTCAGGTCTTTTCATTGTCTTCAGTTACTGATTTTACTCCCTATAAAAGGGCAAACATTCCTAGCATGTAGGCATTCAACAATTTAAGCTTGCATTGCATTTCTTCAGAGAGGTTTGAGATATTTCGTTATTCTTTAGAATTCTTGAGAGAGTTCAACACATTTCCAAGTCGTTTCAACACATTTCCAATTCGTCAAGCTTTTCATTTGTAGTGCTGGTATCAATAGTTGTTTGAACCTTGTATCTTGTAAGACAGATGTTCACTTAAGACGTAAGCATCGTAACAGGGACAAAATCTGCTTTAAGGAGAAATCATCAACCGATTGTTTCGATCTCTTTTATGATATTTTTGTTTCTATTCCTGTTTAGTAATACAATAAGTATCTTGTTCTTATTTTTTCCATTCTATATTGTAATAACAATCTCTATTTTGTTTTTTTATGTTGTTTGTAATGTTTATGTAATAAAAAACTTTGAGATGTTTCATTTTCATTTGTTAGATTTATTATTAATAATTAATTAATTAATTTCTGGACCATATTTTTTCAATAGACTGTTCACCAAAATAGCTATAGTTTTATCATTTAAGATTTTTTTTTTCTTGTTTTGTTAGGAAAGAAAAATGAAAAGAAGAAAAATAATTCACTTTTATGTAATTTATTATTTAACCCTTCTATATTACAAAAGCAATATTACAAAATTATTAAAGGTATAATTGTAATTTTAATTTCTTTTTAAAATCTCATCCAAATTTTTCTTTATTTTCCTCCCAAATTGGTGAGATTTTTTTTTTCTTAGAACATTGTGTATTTTTCTTATTATTTTTTTCCTCATATGTTTTTTTTCTTCATACCAAACAATTTTTTTTTTTTTTTTTTTCATCATATTTTTCTTTTCATTTTCTTATCCATAATTTTTTTCAAAAAAAAAAGACTTACTCTAAGAGCACCAACACCAAAATCTTTGTCTCAAAAGAACTTTTGCACATTATAAATTATTTGGTTCACTCTATTTTAAAAATTGATGCTTTCTTTTTATTTATAATAATTTAAAAATATTTTTTTATTTAATTTAATAAAATATGTTAAAAATTTGTTAAAATTAAATTTACAAACTAAATTTTACATGAAATGAATAAAATTATTTTCATTTAAAATTTTATTTTTATTAAATAAAAATATATAAAAATAGAGAGAGAGTTAGAAATAATTTTTAAAATTTTTCTCTTTTATTATTTTTAAATATTAAATTTAATTTAAAAGATAAAAGATAATGAAATCATTTTATTTTTTTATGAATAAATATGATTTTTTTCCAAAGAAATTAAAATAATTAAGACTAAAATTAAAAAACAAAAAACGAAAGGGGGGTAAAAAATAATTAATCCAAGAAAGGGTGTGTCTTCTTTTGCCATTTGTACGTAGTATTTGACAATTGTATGACTAATGAACTTTTTCCATCTTTGTGGCTTCGTTTGGCACCTCATTATGTCTATTTGTAATTATTTTTGAAATTTTAATTTTGAAATTACAGAGCAATTGCATAATTATGCGTTGCTAATGGTACTCCCGAAAAATCTCGAGAGAGTAATTGGAGAAGAGTTTCCTTTTTATCAGGCAAGTCAATGGATTGGCGTCACTTTCAGTGCCGTGACTCGAGAGTGCCGTAGGCCATTGGGAACTTCATATTTTTGGTCACAACCCACAAACTTAGGGGAAGGTTGCGCTGCTTAGATTTTCAATTTTTTTTTTTCTTTTAATAAATCAGGATGAGAATTATATTTCAAATTTCAAAAGTGGAGTATTCTGAAAAATAAAAATATAATTAGTAGCGATTATTGTCTTGAAATTATTTCTTTTAATATATGAGAACAAAAACAAAAAACCCGTTTGATGATAATATTTTTTTTTTTTTAAATATATGGTGACCGACCGGATGGTAGTAGGAATAATTTTGTGAGAGTGAATAAGAATCAACAATAGGTTCAAAAAAATATTTAGTAAATGATAAAAAAAGCTTATGCTTTTCAAAATAAGTGATAAATACATGTTTAGTGTAGTAAATTTAAGGACAAGACAACATTAACTTGATGAAATTATTTCTTTTTCAAAATTTTAGTGTATTTTTTATAATTTTAATTATTAATCTTTCGGGTTTTTATTATTTAGACATAATTTGTCTGTCTCTCTCCTCAATTATCCTTTTAAACAAAAAGATTATTAAACCTTTTTAAAATTATTCTTACTTTTAAATCCTCAACCGTTACAAAAGAAACATGAATGGTCATTTTTACCCCTATATAAAAGTAAATAACCCTAACCCTAATCAATATCCCTCTCATTCTCGCCGCTCAATCCACAGTGGCTTCATCTCTATCAATTCTATCCATCTCTCTTGTTCATTGATTTGAGCTTCCTCTTTGGAGATCTGCATGACTCCGCCGCTCATTATTCCTTTCATTCTTACTGTCAATCTTCCGCCCAATCTCGCCCAACGACGGCGGATGTGGCTTGATGTGGTGGCCAGACGACGGTGGGCAACGGATCTGGAATCTGGACAACAAACGACGGCGGGTGTGGCTTGACGGTGGCAAGACGACAGTGGACGACGGATTTGGAGATTGGGACATTTGGACGACGGTGGATGTGGCTTGAGTCGCTTGACGGTGGCCAAACGACAGCGAATGACAGATATAGAGATCTGGAGATTTGGACGACGCCTGTGCTATGCTCGCAAACATCAAACCTACTGTTTTCGATCTAGTAACCCTAAATGAGATAGTGGATGAGAGAGATATTCAAAAAACCTAGAGAAGAGAGAGAGAGAGGGGTCCGATTTCAGATCTAGTACGGATGTTCATATTGTATGTTCCCATTCTCAGATATGGTTTGAATGTTCTCTCCGTCGTTTGCCTTTGTTCTCTCAATTTCCAGATCTGAAAAATTCTAGATTTGGTTTGAATATTCATATTGATTGTTTTCGTTCTTAGATCTGGTTTTTCTCTCTCTCTCTCTCTTTTCCAAATTGGCCCAGTAGAATACCTAAGAGGAGGGGTGAATTGGGTAATTAAAAAATAATCAGAATATAATTTGAATAAATCAAATAATTAATTTTATGCCTAAATTAATTATTATTTTTATACCACAACGGAATTAATCAATCAACTAGATGCACACACAAACAGCAAAAATAAATAAATTAAGAAAGCAGCACACTAGAGATTTATACTGGTTCACCAAGCTACTCTTGGCTAATCCAGTCCCTCGAGCTCTACGGAGGTCGCACCCACTAAAACTAAGATCCCTTTAAAGGTAGGAACAAAACCCGCACAATGATTCTTTTAAAAGGCTCAGAATTAACCTCTACTTTTTACAGGCTCAAGAATAACCTTTACAATTTTCTTTTCCTAGGTTTAGGAATAACCTCTACTTTTTCAAGGCTCAAGAATAACCTATCTTTTTACAGGTAAAAGATTAACCTAATTCTTTTTATCACTACGACTAAAGAATCAAAACCTCTCAAAACACTCAAAGTATCATTTTCATAGGTAAGGATGAAACCTTTACAATTAACTCAAACTAACTCTATTCAGGAAGAATTAATACCTCAATCTTTTTACAGGAAGAGACTGAAACCCAGCTACCTTTGATTAAATATCCACAATGATATTTAATCTATCACAACTCATTAATAGACAAATTGATAAGTAAATATCACTTAGAGTTTCTACCACCCCAGACAAATAAAAACTCAATTAATATCCCAACTAGTGATAGAAATATGTGAGATACAGAAATCTGATTTTAACAAGAATATGGATAGCAAATTGGAGCACGTAATTAGATTCAAGAAATTATTTGAAAAATATTTTCTTCAAAAATCAGAAACAATTTCTAAGATCAATTTTCAAATATAGAATAATAAATAAAACATTAAGTAATATGGAAAGATCTCACCCGAAATCCACAAAAATAATGATTAGAACAATGTAACTTTAAATCCAGTAGCAGTAAAGATAAACAGCAATTGATCTTCAAGATCGTCTCTCAGAAAAGCTCACAATATTTTAGAAGGATAACTCTTATAAAAGCTCACAAATAATATGATATGATTTTTCTCTTATTTACTGGTTTTTTTTTTTTTTTTTTATAATTTGTTAATGAAATTCGCAGGTCTATTTAAATAAACATGTAATCAGCCTTCTAACGACTAGTTTACAAGTGTCATGACAATTAATAACACTTATAGACCCCTTAAATCATAATGATTTCATTTAGGTTCAATTTCACTTAAAAACAACTTTCAAATCTCTCAATTAAATCCCTAAAGTATTTCTCAATTTTAATTAATAGGAATAAAAACTATTTCAAGTACCAAATTGAGAAACATTAATATTTAATATACCAAATCAATAGGATTTAATTAATATATAAACCATATCTTAAATATCACCAAATCCCTTAAATCTGTCTCAAATCCTAACAAAAAACGGCTACTTTTAGATTTAAAATCGGATCAAACAATATCCTGAACCAGCACATTCAGTCGACTGCCCAGTCAACTGCCTAACGCCGCTTGCAGCCAAACCATCGCCGTAGTGATCATAGGTCGACCACTTTGTCAACTCGCAGATTCAGAAAGTTTGTCATGCTTTCACCGGTCGACCGCTTGATCGACTCGCAGATTAAGAGAGTTTATATGTTTTCATAGGTCGACCGATCGGTCGACTCTTCAATTCAGGATGTTTCATCTTCCTTCTTCGGTCAACTTCTTAGTTGACTGTCTCCTTCTGAATCACTTCTTTGATCTCGTTTTTAGCCTACTTTCTTTTACGATTTCGCCCTTTTATCCATTTTTATATTTAAATAAGCTCCACTAATATTCTCATATTCTATTTTAGTCATTCAAAAATATTTCTTTTTAATTCACATAGGAGCAAATAAATATACTTAACAAAAACACACATCAAAGATAAGATTCATTTCGTGCCATGTGTGTGTTCCTAAATAGAATATTAAGAGTTAATATTTACCTGAGTTGTTTTTTCTAATTTCTTCAAACTCTTAATACTTCTTCTCCATCTTGATATTTTCATTAAAAATCCATTTTATTTGACATCTTCATTATTGGAACTTTAAATCACTGAAACACTTGATCAAACATTAGTTCTATCAAAACATCAATACTTAATTGTTCATCAAAATCTTGGGATCAACAATCTCCCTTTTTTTTTTTTTTATGATGATTATTAATTTTAATATTTTTTTCAAAATAAAATATAACCACACTCTCCCTGAATCTGAGGACGGGTTCTTTAACTCATTTAAGTATAATAATAAAGACATTATAAACCATAATCAATAAAGCACAAATTTAATTAATAAGCTCCCCCCTTAATAACACATCAACTAATTCTCCTCAACTAATTCTCCCCTTTTGTCATCTTCAAAAATAAATTTAGGTAGGAGGGGAACACACATAAATATTACTCTAGGCAATCATATAATATATTTGAAAGAGTAAACCTAAAGTAATTAAATCTGGATATATAACTCTTTTAAAAGCACATTGAATCAACTCTTTTAAGTACAAAACATCAACACTATGTGGATCATTTTTATAGATAAATATCAAGTTTACTCAATTTAACAAGATCCACACCAAAAAATATCTTTCTGTGCATGCAATTTTCCTCTATCAAATTTTAAATGAATAATATTCATGCATAGGTGAATAATCATAACATTTCAGCTGTATAGCATGATATTAATTTTTCACAAGCATATTAAGTCTTTTGATTTTTCAACAAAACTCGTCTTTCAATGTAAGCATGACATAATATTATCTCTCTTATAAGCACTTCTCCCCATATATAATTGTAAACAAGTCATTTCATACTTAGGAGAATAAATTTGAGACAATCAAAATCTTTCAATAATGTAGCATGTAATTATATAATTATCAGTTAAGTCCACATGCCTTACTCATGATACCAAAACATATCTTCCATATAATATTTATCGCATTAAGATAGAAAGAATTTCTCAATGGTAATCTATGAAGCTATCAATATAACGCATACTTATTTTAAAAAAATCAACTTCATTTTTCAACAATAATCATTAACAAATAACTCATGCTATATACATGTTTAGAGATATTGACAAATAATTCAATGATAAACGAGTCATGAATTGATACAAGATATTTCGCATATTTTAAACATGACTTTTAGAGAATTTCATATAGCATATGTAAGACCCTGATTTTTAAATACAAATAATTTTAGTTGCATTTTTATAATATTTCGAAAATAGAGGGGTGGGTTTCAAAATTTAAGATGTGATTTAAAAGTTTAGGGGACCAAATTGTAAATGTTTAGAACATTAAAATAAAACTTGATGCTTAACTAAAATAAAGGGGTTTTAAGTGTAATTATACATTTTTATATGTTTAGAGAGAGAATCGGTGGGCAAATAGTGGTGAGGAGAAGGCCATGTGGCCGACTTCTAGAATATGCATACACACACACATATATATACACATATATATATGCAGAAATATAGAAAATGGGAGAAGGTTGGAGAAGAATCGAGAAGATCAGAAAGAGAAAAGAAGAGAGAGAGAGGTCTGCCGGTGTGGGTTTCGTTTGTCTATCGTTCGGTGGTCGGCTGTTTGTTAGGTGAGAAGGTGTGTGTGTGTTTTGGCGGTGTATGTATGTGCTCTGTTTTTACCGTCATCGTGTGTGTGAGATTTGTTGGTCGGCCGTTCGTCACCGTCTGGACGGTAAGTGGCGTGTGTGTGCTACTATATGTATATATGTGTATGTTTCATTGTGTGTATGTTGTGTGTTTGCTGTCCGTCCATTCGACGGTGTGGTCGTTTACTCCGGTGAGGTGTCACCGGCGGTGGGGTAGAGAGAGAAAACTCGTCGGTGGCATGTGAATGTCCCTGTTTCGTCACCGGTGGTGTTGCTGCATGTGTGTATGTGCGTGATTCTGTATATGTATGTGTATATCCCCGTCGTTTGGCATGTGTATGTGTATATGTGTTGTGTCGTCGTTCGGTTGGTCTGACGGTGGTTGGTTTGTGTGGGTATGAATGTGGTTTGTGTGTGGTGAGTCGGTTAATATTTTGGTTCGACGGTGTTGGCAGTGGTGTGTGTTTGGCGTATTGACGTGTGTGGGTGTTGTCTGATTTTTCGGCGGGTCAGGTGTGGATGTGTGCTCTGTTTTTCTGTCGATAGTGTGTGCATATTTTGTGTGTGTATTTGATCATCGACGGTGTGGGTTTTGTTGAGTGTGTGTGTGATTTGAGCGTCGCCGACAGTGGAGAGTTAAAGAGAGAAAGAGAACTCGTCGGCGATGGTGTTTCCGTTTGTGTGTGTGTGTGTTTTGTGTATGGTTGTGGGTGTGTATTTGGTCGCCGGAGGGGTGGGTTTTTGTTGGTGGTATGTGTGTATGGCTCTTCCGGTGGTGTGGTGCGGGTGTGTGTCGTCTGGAAGAAAAACAGAAACACAAAATAGAAGCAGGAGAAAGGAAGAAGAAAGAAGAAGGAAGAAGAAAAGAAAAAAAAAATAATAAGAAAAAATACACAAACCACCCAATATAACCTAAAACTCATCTCGTGGACCCGTGGAAAATCTGGGAAAGGTAAAATTTCTGTCACTCTTTATATATGAATTTAATTGTGTTTAAATTGTCATGTATGTGATTATGAAACTAATTATTAGTATCGAAAATATCGAAATGACGATAATAAATATTGAGACCGTTCACATAAATAAATTCGATATCGTAAACTATAATGGAACAATACTCGTTGAATAGTAATATAGAATGCGGGGAATAAGAAATTTTGAAAATTAGGGCCTGCATTTCATGGTTAGATTATTTTTACATAAAATATTAATTTAGGTCATGTCACGAATAGGTTTTCGATTTCCAGAGGATCAGTAGCAGAGAGTTGGTGGAACTTTTGAGAGCGGATTATCAGGTGAGTGTTCTATCTTCTTGCCAAACTATATATATATATATATATATATATATATATATATATATATATATATATGGGTGTAAAATAATTTTACTTAAACTGGATGGTTTTAAAATTATGTGGATCAAGCAGGTTTTTGGATGAGTTGGTAAATGGATTTTCGTTGAATTATGCTAGTTTTAAAAAGAAAGATTAAAAATGATTTGTTAGATTTGGTGGTTTTAAAAGAGAGTGGAGAAATGGTTTTTGTTGAAAATTAGTGGATTTTTAGATGAAAGTAAAAAACATGATTTTTGAATTAAATCGGTTTTGGAAATAAAGGTTGAGATTTGTGATTTGCCGATCTGGATTAATGATATTGATTAGACGATTGTTATAAATTTGTGGTTTGATGATGATGTTATGGATTTCTCCCTGTAAGGGGTGTTGATTATATTCTCCCTGTAAAGGGTGTGGATTTTTGACGATATTGTTGATTTGGACGATGCAATAGTTTTCTCCCCGTAAGGGGTGTGGATTATTTTTCCCTGAAAGGGGTGTGAATTTCTTCCCATGGAATGTGGATAGTTCTCCCCGTAAGGAGTGTGGATTATATTTCTTCCCAAAAAGGGGTGTGGATATTTCGTAGGAAGGTATTCCTACGGATGTTACGGTAGCGTTGCAACTCCCGATCGGTAGGTTAAAACGATCACTATGGCTAACCAGTGATTGGTGTGGTGTTTGAGATGTGGTGTTTTACTTATATTTGTTAATTTATTATATATGGTGATTGGTATTATTTTATATTGGATGGGTTTGAGTGGAACTTATTTATATCGATTTACTCTTACTGTTTATATTTTTGGTGATTTTTATTAGATATATGATGTTTGTATACTCATGCTTGATCCATTTAAATGTGGTATTACTTAGAAGGTATTATTATTATTTTTTTAAAAATATTTTTACTAAGAAGGCAGTAGACTCGCAGGTGAAACAGCTAGGAGTCAGTTCCTTACTGGCACTAGGTCGAATTCCGAAATACAGTAGTGAGGAAGTATCTTGGAGATGCTACGTGAGGCAAAATAATGAGAGGTTTAGGGTTTTGTATTTTAGTTGTTATAAAAAATTTTGAAGGGACGGGTGTCCCCAATTAGAGTTTGTGTATATTTGTATGATCTTCTTTATGATCACATATTTATACATGTATGTTGTCGTCTATTGTGGTTTGTCATTTTTGGTGAGGTCATGTCGACGTCACGCCGGCCTCAGGGTGATGGATGTCCGAGATGGGGTGTGACAATTTGGTATCAAAGCCTAGGTTATAGGTTCTGTAGACTTGTCAGTTGATGTGTCAGTAGAGAACCATGAGATAGGAAGACGTGCCAGTAGTTTAGTCAGTAGGGGACATGAGATAGGGTGTTGATAGGTGAGTTTAGTACGTGAGTGTTACATTAGTTAGTGCATTGACATTGTACATGGTTGATAGACTTCTTGGTAAGTTGTGATGCGACAAAATTGTTATATTGGCCGTCGGTGGATTCGAGCGGTACTGTGTTGTTTGTAGTTGTAATGGGTGGATCACAATTGCGGGAATACTAGTAGTTGGGAATATGAGATTATAACTGAGGAATAACCATATTACTTGATGTTGAGGACTATTCGTAGCACTTAATATGTCGTTGTTAAAATACTAGATAGTATAGCAAAACACGTTTAAGTCAAATTATGAAAACAAGAGGAGAATTCGTATTAGTTGAAAATTCGGATGTGAGAAAACTGTGGCGATGTTGGACAAGCATTTAATGTGGTGATACACTCTAGGTTGGCAGGCAGAGCAACAGTTTAAGGAACTAGTAAATATGACAAACATAATAGAAAATGATATGTAGTAAGTTGCCAAGAGTTGTGGGTCTGTGACGATAGTAGGTGTGCATAAATTTAGTCCTTTCCGTAGGAGTAAAATGAAGTCGTTGGTGGATTGTTTAAAAAAGAAATTACTTTCCAAATCCGGGATGAATTAAGTTTGTCTTTTTGGGGAAGATGAAATCATCACCATAGTCAAATTGATAGTTGGCTAAATATAATTGTGTTGATAAAATATGGGAATTTGGGATTTTAATTATAGCTTTGGGACTTTAAAGGTGGACGTCGTTGAATAGAAAAATGAGTGGATTAATTTGAAGTAGAAGAGTGATTGTACTTAGTTGTATTTCATACTTTCCGTTGTAAAAAAAATAAAATCAGTAATAAAATTTACTGAGAGTTGGGAATTAGAGTGAGTTAATTTTAGGTGTAGGGAGTCTCTGTAGGAGAAGCCGTGTGCAGGAGAAACCATGTGACGACCCTGGAAAATCGAGTTATTACACTAAATTAGACTGTTAACATATGATTAACTTAGATCTGATGTTTCTTTCATAAAGACTCGGTGTTATTGGTAACTCATCGGTTAGAATTGATGGTTTGTTTAATCAACTGCGAAGGATCAGGGTGTTAGATTTTGAATAAGATATTACCAGTTAGAGGTTAGGGACTGTGACGTGGTGAAAACGGTGATCTGGTAGAGAGTAGAGAAGAGCATGTAGAATATCTCTAGATTGTGTTGCTGATGCTGCGGGAAAAGTAATTGTATGCCAAGTACAATAAAGGTGAGTTGTGGTTGGATCGAGTAGTAAATTTGGTACATGTGGTCTTGAGAAATAGTATTTATGTAAATTCAAAGGAAGTCAAAGCTATGGTTTAATGAGAAAGGCCGAAAAGTGTAACTGGAACTTGAAACTTTTGGAGTTGGCAATGATTATAGTTATTTTGACGTTTTAGTAACTTTACCTATATGATGAAAATTGTGGGATATGCACCGACCACCAGAGTCGAAGATAGTTTCTTAATCGAGAGCTAAATTTGAGGTTGAGGCGTTGAATAAAATTGATCAAAGATTACAATCGTATCATCCATTATTATTCATTATTATTCAGGAAGGGCCAGTGTTGTAGCGGATGCTTTGGGTCAGAAATCGATAAGTTGATTGTTCATATTAATTTATGGGTTGAGTTGAGACACTTGTAAGTTTCATGGGCGGTTGGTCAGATGGTAACGCTGTTTGAAATTTTGATTTTTTCGAAACCGGCATTGATTGACTGTATTGTAGAAATGCAGTAGTTGGATATCTAGTTAAGAAGGCTTAGTGATGCAGTGGGAATTGACTAGTTGACTAGCATGTCAAAAATGATGACGAAGTTTTGAGGAATGGAAATAAAATGTGTAGTTTTAATAATGCCAATTGACGGAAGAAACCTTAAAAGAGGTGTATAGAACAATATACTCAATACCCAGGTAATACTAAACTATTGAGATTGCGTGAGTATTATTAGTAGATTAGAATGAAAATGGGAAAGCACAACATTTGTGTTAGGGGATTTGTTTGGTAGTAAAGTTAAGGTTGAGTAGTAATATCCAGGTGGATTATTGTAGTTTTGACTTATTCCAGAAAGGAAATGGGAGAGTAGTTCGAGGAATATTTTCTTGATGTGTATGCCCAATATATATTGACTGGATTGTTCGGTTGCATGAGGCACCGGTTCAATGCAAATGTTAAATAAAGGTGGGATAAGGTAATTATTTTAAATCAAAAGTAAGGATTAGTTGGATTATACGTTTGATAAAGATTAATGGCTCCTAGATTAAAATCTAGCATATGTTGATAAATTATTAAATTCGGTTGATCGGTGATTCAAAATTTTTGGGAATTGGAAGTCTGAAATCATAGGTGTTGTCGTCATATTGTGACTTGGATAATAATCGTTATCAAAACGAAGTAAGTCGCCATTGTATGAACAGTTCGTGGAGGAAATTCAAAAATACAGTATTGAATAGTAATAAATTTAATATGCATGTTGTAAATATGAAAAGTCGGGTAGTTAATTCTAGGTAATAAACTTTCTATTGGAGAAGTTGTATAAAGGAAATTGTGAAAGCAAGGGCTGATAGTTATTTTAATGTTCGGGTCGAATCTCCATACTCCTGAAGGTACGCAATTGGAAGTTGATACCTTTTCGATTATCAAAGTGGTATCGTATAGAGCGTTGTGTGGAAAGGATGTATGACTTCAGTCAAACAAACTGAGTTGAGATAGGAAAACAGAAAATTATCGAAAATTAGAGATAGCTGGTGTGGTTATTTGTTAAGGAAATGGAATGGATAATAAGGAACTCGATTAGATGTATTAATTTACTATTAATTATTAGGCGAAGTTGGCATGTGAGGTCATTGAGATCTCATAAGGATAGGATAATTTGAATTATTCCGAATAACTTTTGTGAAGTATTGAAAATTTTGTAGCTGGGACATAGTTAGGTACTTTGATTTATATTTATATGTGTTTAAAGTATGAATGGGCAGACTAAAATATAATTAAAGTGCATGGCTTTGTCAGGGACTTGATTAAATGTAGAGGCATGAAGAGAATTCTTATAGATAACCTGCTTGATGTATTTTGAGATGTAGTGATATGGGTTGGGTAGTATTTATGTGTTTTGAGGAGTATTTAGATGATTTCAGCGTGATTTGAAACGTATCTATATAATTTTGGCGTATGGCGAAAAAAAAAATAATTTTTTTTTTGTTAACGTTAGATTGTGATACTAATTATAAGTTGTTTTCGGGATTATTGAAAATTTTGATGTGATTAGTGTGATCAATGATTGTTAGCCTCACGGGCCAGTTCACGTGGGGTTTGGGTTAGCGGTTGCTTAGAGTAGTTGCGGGTATTGTTAAAATATTGAATGGAGATATTATTGTGAACTGGTTGCTTGGAACAATTAAACAAGATGGATAAAGGTTGGTTATGAGAAATTACTGAAGTCGCGGACCTACTAAAAATTGATTCTTTAACAGTTGGTTGTCTGTGTTAGGTGTTATTGACCAAGTGCACCCGGTTGGTTGGTTATTGGATACAATGCCACCCACGACAAATGGAATTGTTGCAATATGGGGAAATGATTTGACGATTACAAATTTATGGGTGACTCATGATCATGAGACCCTGTATAGAGACTAATTGTTCTAAAATGAAGTGGGACTAACGTTATGTAGTGGGCGTCTGACGTATTATTATGTTGAAATATATATATATATATATATATATATATATATATATATATATATATATAAATTTAATTCCAATGGGGTTGACGAAAATTTCGGGACGAAATTTTATTTAAGAGGGAAGAGTTGTAAGACCCCGATTTTTAAATACAAATAATTTTAGTTGCATTTTTATAATATTTCAAAAATAGCGGGGCGGGTTTCAAAATTTAAGTTGTGATTTAAAAGTTTAGGGGACCAAATTGTAAATGTTTAGAACATTAAAATAAAACTTGACGCTTAACTAAAATAAAGGGGGTTTAAGTGTAATTATACATTTTTATATGTTTAGAGAGAGAATCGGTGGGCAAATAGTGGTGAGGAGAAGGCCATGTGGCCGACTTCTAGAATACACACACACACACATATATACACACACATATATATATATATATATATATATATATATATATATGCAGAAATATAGAAAACGGGAGAAGGTCAGAGAAGAATCGAGAAGAGAAGAGAGAGAAAGGAAGAGAGAGAGAGAGGTTCGCCAGTATGGGTTTCGATTGTCCGTCGTTAGGTGGTCGGCCGTTCGTTAGGTGAGAAGGTGTGTGTGTGTTTCGGCGGTGTGTGTATGTGCTCTGTTTTTGCCGTCGTTTTGTGTGTGTGATTTGTTGGTTGGCCGTTCGTCACCGTCCGGACAGTAAGTGGCATGTGTATGCTACTGTATGTATATATGTGTGTGTTTCATTGTGTGTATGTAGTGTGTGTGATATCTGTCCATTCGACGATGTGGTCGTTCACTTCGGTGAGGCGTCGCCAGCGGTGAGATAGAAAGAGAAAACTCATTGGTAGCGTGTGAATGTCCCTGTTCTGTCGCCGGTGGTGTTGCCGCGTGTGTGTTTGTGAGTGATTCTGTGTATGTATGTGTGTGTCCCCGTCGTTTGACATGTGTATGGGTATGTGTGTTGTGCCGTCGTTTGGTTGGTCCGACGGTGGTTGGTTTGTGTGGGTATGAGTGTGGTTTGTATGTGGTGAGTCGGTCAATGTTTTGGTCCGACGGTATTAGCGGTGGTGTGTGTTCGGCGTGTTGACGTGTGTGGGTGTTGTCTGATTTTTCGGCGGGTCAGGTGTGGATGTGTGCTCTATTTTTCTGTCGACTGTGTGTGCATGTTTTGTGTGTGTATTTGATCACCGACGGTGTGGGTTTTGTTGAGTGTGTGTGTGATTTGAGCGTCGCCGGCAGTGGAGAGTTAGAGAGAAAGAGAACTCGTCGGCAGTGGTGTTTCCGTTTGTGTGTGTGTGTGTTCTGTGCATGGTTGTGGGTATGTATTTGGTCGCCGGAGGGGTGGGTTTTTGTTGTGGTGGTGTGTGTGTGGCTCCTCCGATGGTGTGGTGCGGGTGTGTGTCGTCTGGAAGAAAAACAAAAACACAAAACAGAAGCAGGGAAAAGAAGCGGGAGAAAGGAAGAAGAAAAGAAAAAAAAAATAATAAGGAAAAATATACAAACCACCTCAATATAACCTAAAACTCATCTCGCGGACTCGTGGAAAATCCGGGAAAGGTAAAATTCTTGTCACTCTTTATATATGAATTTAATTGTGTTTAAATTGTCTCGTAGGTGATTATGAAACTAATTATTAGCATTGAAAATATCGAAATGGCGATAATAAATATTGAAACCGTTCACATGAATAAATTCGATATTGTAAACTATAATGGAACAATACTCGTTGAATAGTAATATAGAATGCGGGGAATAAGAAATTTCGGAAATTAGGGACTGCATTTCATGGTTAGATTATTTTTACATAAAAATATTAATTTAGGCCCTGTCACGAATAGGTTTTCGATTTCCAGAGGATCAGTAGCAGAGAGTTGGTGGAACTTTTGAGAGCGGATTATCAGGTGAGTGTACTGTCTTCTTGCCAAACTATATATATATATATATATATATATATATATATATATATATATATATATATGCGTGTAAAATGGTTTTACTTAAATTTGATGATTTTAAAATTATGTGGATCAAACAGGTTTTTGGGTGAGTTGGTAAAATGGATTTTCGTTGAATTATGCTGGTTTTAAAAAGAAAGATTAAAAATGATTTGTTAGATTTGGTGGTTTTAAAAGAGAGTGGAGAAATGTTTTTTGTTGAAAATCAGTGGATTTTTAGATGAAAGTGAAAAACATGATTTTTGAATTAAATCGGTTTTGGAAATAAAAGTTGAGATTTGTGATTTGACGATGTAGATTAACGATATTGATTAGACGATTGTTATAGATTTGTAGTTTGATGATGATGTTATGGTTTTCTCCCTGTAACGGGTGTTGATTATATTCTCCCCGTAAAGAGTATGGATTTTTGACGATATTGTTGATTTGGACGATGCCATAGTTTTTTCCCCGTAAGGGGTGTGGATTATTTCTCCCTGGAAGAGATGTGGATTTCTTCCCATGGAATGTAGATAGTTCTTCCCGTAAGGGGTGTGGATATTTCGTAGAAAGGCATTCCTACGGATGTTACGGTACCGTTGCAACTTCCGATTGTGAGGTTAAAACGATCACTATGGCTAGCCAGTGACTGGTGTGGTGGTGTGGTGTTTTGAGATGTGGTGTTTTACTTATATTTGGTAGTTTATTATATGTGGTGATTGGTATTATTTTATATTGGATGAGTTTGAGTGGAACTTATATATATCGATTTACTTTTACTACTTATATTATAGTGATTTTTATTAGATATGTGATGTTTGTATACTCATGCTTGATTCATTTAAATGTGGGATTACTTAGAAGGTATTATTATTATTTTAAAAAAAAATATTTTTACTAAGAAGGTAGTACACTCACAGGTGAAACAGTTAGGAGTCGGTCCCCTATTGGCACTAGGTCGAATTCGGAAATACAATAGTGAGGAAGTATCTTGGAGATGCAACGTGAGGCGAAATAATGAGAGGTTTAGGGTTTTGTATTTTAGTTGTTATAAAAAAAATTGAAGGGACGGGTGTGTCCCCAATTAGAGTGTGTGTATATTTGTATGATTTGCTTTGTGATCGCATATTTATACATGTATGTTGTCGTCTATTTTGGTTTGTCATTTTTGGTGAGGTTATGTCGACGTCACGCCGACCCCTGGGTTATGGGTGTCCGAGATGGGGTGTGACAGCATAGTCATATAATAAAATCATGATACTTAATTTTCTCTAATAATAATGCAAGAATTAGATTGTTTTACTACTCAGTTGAATGAAGATTCAACTTAATCAATTATTTCCTTGAATCAACCCCGTTCTTATTCTTGACTAAAACTTTGAGTTTCGGTATGAATATTTGTTTCTCCTTGAGTAATCTTAAAGCCTGAAACTCTTTTGAACATGCTTGGAAGAAGATCATTAGTAGAAATCAAGTGATCATCTATTTATCAATTATTCTCATCAACATGTATAATAATTAATCAATTCCAAGCAATCTTAATCATATAAACAAATCAATTCAGATCGAGTCTTCTCAAGTAATATATTTCTCATTAACACATAATCATTAACGCTCAAGAACATGAATCATATCTCAATCAATAACATGCATATTAAAGATGTTATCCCGTAACATGCTCAACCTATTACACAATAATAATCATTTAAAAATTCAGAGAATATGAGACATATAAATATATCCAAGTAAGCAATTAATCATGGTTTTGAACAATTCAAATAAGACAAATCATTCTTTATCTCTTAATTCACCTCAAATAACATGCATTTTAAAAAATCAAGATTAATAAAAAAAAACTAACTCATTTCAATTTCAAAATCTCAATAATATGTAAGCATATAAGCACATTATAAAAAACATGTAATTACCCCATAACAAAATGTGATTCTCATAACCACCATAGAATGCTTCTAAGAAAATAGGAGAACGCATAATTTAGAATAGGTCTTAGAAACAATTACCAACTTACCTATTTGATAAGTAGGGACTCTCCCTCTTTAACAAATTTAATAAATTTAAAATGTGGAGGGTTATGAGTATCTTTTCTATCTTTAGGGGTGACTTTACTTTTTACCTCATTTGAGCTCATAATTGATTTAGGTGTGCAATTCTTCTTGGCTTGATCGTATCCTCTCTTCCTTTGATTTTTGCCATTTGATTTATTGAAGATTCGCTTTGCACGGATCGCTTGGGTTTTCTTGTGCTATCCCATCTTGGTTTTAGTACACTTTTTTTCTTAGCACATATTTCTTGTGGTTTCTTTATAACTTCACCTCGTGTCTTTAGTGCATCTTTTTCGTTTTGCACACGTCGCTTGTGGGTTTAGCTTTAATATAAACTCTTCAACTGTTCCTTCAGGTCTACTTCCAACATTTTGTAATTCTGCACAAGACATTTGAAAAAATTTCTTCGGTACCCATTTCATTTTGGATCCGTCCTTGTTAGACATAACCTTAGGGTTCTAAAACAGATATGATACTTTAAAATGCCCAACCCTATTGCAATAATAACATCTCAAATCTGATTTATCATCGAAAGCACAAGATATAAAATATAAATCATTTCTAACAATAGAAACAAAACTATCACTGGCCTGTGATGAAAGATGAGACGATGAAATATATCCATTTTGTCTAGAAAAATCATTTTCAGAATTTCTCGAAATAGACTTAAGGTTGGATTTTTATTTTTCAATTTTTTTTTTAAAGTAAATCGATTTTAGAAACAAAATCTGACATTTGCCTGGAAATCATATCAAAATTATTTTTTAAAATTTTATTTTTATTTTCAAGAGAATCCACTTTAGAGAGCAAATTATTAATTTCAAAAACAACTTCCGAAAACTCTTTTGAACCACAATAATCATCCAAATGTATTTTAGATTTTCGAACACTTTTTCCACCATTTTCAAAAGAAGCAATTTTTCTTTTTAAACTCAAAATCTCTTTAGCAAAAAGTAGTGTGCAAGA
Source organism: Eucommia ulmoides (assembly GCA_016647705.1). Lineage (NCBI taxonomy): Eukaryota > Viridiplantae > Streptophyta > Magnoliopsida > Garryales > Eucommiaceae > Eucommia > Eucommia ulmoides. The sequence continues at coordinate 27,898,007 of CM028339.1, forward strand.
AAGTAAATTTTTCATAACAATAAGGACATTTCATTATCATCATCTCCATCATTACTACTCAAATCACAAGAATCATAAACCACATTATCATATATGCATTTACCACTATAAAAGATGATACACAAAATAAATTATCCATGGTGTGTGCACGTGACCGGTTTAGCTAGGATGTTAAGTCTAACGAGCTAAAACCAGCTCTGACACCAATTGTTGACCCAGTAGAATACCCAAGAGAGGGTGAATTGGGTAATTAAAAAATAATCAGAATATAACTTGAATAAATCAAATAATTAATTTTATGTCTAAATTAATTATTATCTTTATACCACAGCGGAATTAATCAATCAACTAGATGCACACACAAACAGCAAAAATAAACAAATTAAGAAAGCAGCACACCAGAGATTTATATTGGTTCACTAAGTTACTCTTGGCTAATCCAGTCCCTCGAGCTCTACGAAGGTTGCACCTACTAAAACCAAGATCCCTTTAAAGGTAGGAACCAAACCCGCACAATGATTCTTTTACAAGGCTCAGAATCAACCGCTACTTTTTACGGGCTCAAGAATAAGCTTTAGAACTTCATTTTTCCAGACTAAGGAATAACTTATACTTTTTCAAGGCTCAAGAATAACCTATCTTTTTACAGGCTAAAGATTAACCTAATTCTTTTTATCACTACGGCTCAAGAATCAAAATATCTCAAAACACTCTAAGTATCATTTTCACAGGTAAGGATGGAACCTTTACAATTCACTCACACTAGTTCTATTCAAGAAGAATTAATACCTCAATCTTTTTACAGAAAGAGATTGAAACCCGACTACCCTTGATTAAATATTCTCAATTATATTTAATCCGTCACAACTCACCAATACACAAATTATTAAGAAAATCTCACTCGGAGCTTCTACCACCACAGACAAATAAAAACTAAATTAATATCCCAACTATTGATAGAAATATGTGAGATACAAAAATCTAATTTTAACAAGAATATGGGTAGTAAATTGGAGCACGTAATCAAATTTAAGAAATTGTTTGAAAAATATTTTCTTAAAAAATTAGAAATAATTTCTAAGATCAATTTTTAAATATAGAATAGTAAATAAAACGTTAAGCAATATGGAAAGATCTCACCCAGAATCCACAGAAATAACGATTAGAACAATATAGCTTTAAATTCGGTAGCAGTAAAGATAAACAACAATTGATCTTCAAGATCGTCTCTCAGAAAAGCTCACAATATTTCAGAAGGATAACTCTTATAAAAGCTCATAAATAATATGATATGATTTCTCTCTTGTTTACTGTTTTTTTTTTTAATTTGCTAATGAAATTCGTAGGTCTATTTAAATGAACATGTAATCAGCCTTCTAACGGCTAGTTTACAAGTGTCATGATAATTAATAGCACTTATAGACCCCTTATATTATAATGACTTCATTTAGGTTCAATTTCACTTAAAAACAACTTTCAAATCTCTCAATTAAATTCCCAAAGTATTTCTCAATTTCAATTAATAGGAATAGAAACTATTTACATTAATACTTAATGTACCAAATCAATAGGATTTAATTAATATATGAACCATATCTTAAATATCACCAAATCCCTTAATTCTCTCTCAAATCCTAACAAAAAATGACTACTTTTGGATTTAAAATCGGATCAAACAATATCCTGAACCACCACATTCAGTCGATTGCCCAGTTGACTGCCCAACATCGCTTGCAGCTAAACCATCGCCACAGCGATCATAGGTCGACCACTTGGTCAACTCGTAGATTCAGAGAGTTTATCATGCTTTCACCAGTCGACCGCTTGATTGACTCGCAGATTCAGAGAGTTAAGATGTTTTCATAGGTCGACTGGTCGGTTAACTCTTCAATTCAGGATGTTTCATCTTCTTTCTCCGGTCGACTCCTCAATCGACTGCCTCTTTCTGAATCACTTCTTTGATCTCGTTTTTAACCTACTTTCTTTTACGATTTCGCCCTTTTATCCATTTTTATATTTAAATGTGCTTCACTAATATTCTCATATTCCATTTTAGTCATTCAAAAATATTTCTTTTTAATTCATATAGGAGCAAATAAATATATTTAACAAAAACACACATCAAAGATAAGATTCATTTCGTGCCATATGTGTGTTCCTAAATGGGATATTAAGAGTTAATATTTACCTGGGTTGTTTTCCCTAATTTCTTCAAACTCTTAATACTTCTTCATTATCCTGATATCCTCATTAAGTATCCATTTCATTTGACATCTTCATTACTGGAACTTTAAATCACTGAAACACTTGATCAAACATTAGTTCCACAAAAATATCAATACTTAATTGTTCATCAAAATCTTGAAATACACAAATCTGAATGTTCATTCTCTGTGTGTGGTTGGTGGATGTTCATTTTGTGATTTGGTGAATGTTCCTGTCGATTTTGTTAGATATGTCTTAATTTGAAATTTTTGCGAATATTCTTAGATCTTGATTTGTTGTTTGTGATGTTTTGGGTGACGTTCATGTGGTTTGACGAACTATAAATGTATTAAAATGTTAAAACAAACGAGATGAAAATATGAGCATTCACAAATGTGTGGGACGGCTGCATTTGTGCAGTGACATGGTTTGTTAATAAAGTAGATATAGGAGGAAATCCCCAAAGACTAAATTCTAAAAAAGTTATGGGGATTGAAAACTTATTTATGGTAGTTGGTGAATCATTTTCTAATTAATATATCTTATAAGGAAGCAACTTCGGTGAATTGGGAGATTTTGACGGTAGCTTCCGGTGATGGCAGCCAGGGTAGAAGCACCAGTGAAAGGTTACATAGACAGTAGCTAGGGCAAAAATTGTGGACGGTGGCTCTGGTCAGGCCATCAACAACATTGTTGATAATGGTTAGGCTTTAAAATGTGGGAGGAAAAAGAGAGAGAGAGAGAGTAAAGAATTAAAAAATAAAAAGGAAAAAATAAATGAAAAAAGAAAAAGAACAAAATAAAAAATTATAAAATAATTTTAGTGGGGGATAATATTGTATTTTACATTTTAATTAAGAGGGCAAGTAAGTTTTTCTATATATATATTTTTTTAACAGAATGTGAGTGTCTCACTTTGTTTATAGTTGACGACTTAAAGTAGGTAAAGTTAGCTTTTTAAGGTGCAGGGGATAAAGTAATACTAAAATAAAATTCCAAGGGAAAAATGATAGTTTATCCTTCTTAATATCAACAATAGGATTTAGATATGCAGATGTAAAGTAAATAAATAAAATACAAGTTAAAATTTTTTGTTACTATACGTTAATATTAACACAACAATTTGTGTGGATAGTTGCACGATCCTTGAAGTGGAGCTTAGGAGTTTGGTCACTGGTATCAAGATTGCTTCTAATATAGATTATCCTAGAGTTATGGTAGAAACTAACTCTACAGAGGTGGTCACACTCATCCAGAACCCATGTCCTGAAAACTATCGCTTAAAGGATTGGATCGATGAATGTGAGATAATCCTTCTCCTAAACAACTACACTCTTCAATTAGCTCCGAAAGAGAAGAATAGATTTGTGGACTTACAAGAGAGAAGAGGTGTTGAAGGAGATCGTGCCGAGGAGAGTATATGCTCAAAATCCTAAAACCCCGACGATCGACATAGAAGACGTCATCTTTGGGGAAATGGACAAAAGAGATTTTGATTTATGCTCAGGGTGATGTTGTTTGTTTGATTTGTTTGTTTGCGTTCTTGTTTTATTTTTTGAACGACCAAAAAACAAAATTAACACAACATCAAGAAAATAATTTTGAATTATTTTAGGAGGCTATGGTTCCACTTCTATTATTTATTAGGGTTAATTGTCTTTTACCTCTTGTATTGGTATTTTATTTTATTAACATTATATATTGAATTTAGATTAAAAATAAATTAAGTTGATGAGAAAAAATTCGACTAGACTCAATATCAATGCCACGTGTCATAGGCACGTGCTAAACACAAGAAGTTATGATGGGCTCTCAGCTGGTCGACATGGACTTCTTAGCATGGGCACTATCCCAGGAAGCATTCCACCCCGAACATATTTACAACAATGCCAACTCGGACAAGAAAACGTAGCTCTTTAGCCTTGACTTTACACTCTGGTCAGGGCTATGCCCCTGGGACAAAGGTGCCGATGATACTTCTACTTTGGAGCGGTTGGAACATCCTCTGCTTATTAAGGAAATAGATGTTATATTTCCTAAGTAACGGCCCCTTGATTCATGTCTCTATGATCGTCGCCACCTTAATGAAGAAAAGCAAAAATTTGGGGAAGACTTGTTTGGCAAGTCTTTCCTTCGATTATAAATACCAGAAGGGTGATCTGACCAGGTAGACACAATTTTCCAAACTAATACTCTGCCAAATTCTATTTAGAACTCCCGACAGATTCTCACACCAGAGGTACAATGACGACATGCCCACTTGATCGCTCAAAAATAATACTCATATTTGGTACTGCGATACTGATGTAATAGAGTGTCAAAGTAGGGTGTCAAACCACAATGATCAACTTGTAATTATCAATCCCTAATTATTTTTCTTTATTTAGCAAAGATGAATGTGGATTTAGAATTTTGATTTTTAAATTGTAAGGAAACAAAATATTAGATTTAAACAATGAATATGGAGAACCTAGTTAGGAAGTATGGATTACGTATTTTGAGAATTATATTGTTTTTATATTCTCTTTGTAACTTGGATTTGTGCAAACGAACGTCCTCAACTATAAGTTAGAATTACTTAGAAAGATCGAATTGATTATTCATCAGTATAATTTATCTTCGGTATTTAATTCTTACATTACTCTAATCTAGGGTGAGTTAGAATTACTTAGAAAGATCGAATTGATTATTCATCAGTATAATTTATCTTCGGTATTTAATTCTTACATTACTCTAATCTAGGGTGAATTAAAATCTAAGCATAAACCATCAAATCCAATAACCAATCACCGAGAATACTATTGTATGGCCATTTAGATTTAGACCACATGTACTAAGATCTAACGTTCTAGAAACAATCGAATTGAAATCCAAAATTTCTACAAGGACTTTTAAAAATACATTCAATGACATTAAAACAAAATTAAGAACAAGATTCATCGTCATACAATTTCTGACATAGATCCAAAATTAAATTGAGAATATAAAATTACATGAACCCAAAAATACTTTTCCATAATCTTAACCTGATTGAAGGATATTAGTCATGTATCATCGCGTAAATCAACGTTTTCGCGGATGTAATCGACAAAAGCTCCATCTTTGTTTTTCTCTTAGGAACTCTAGCCGTCCTGTCCTCAAGAATTTATGAAAGATGGAGTATAGAATAACCATTTTAACTTAGATTTTTGCGCTTTTAAGTTGCCAAAATAGATCCCCCAAGGTTTCAGGGTTGATAAGTTTCCAAGAAACTCAACTTCAGGGTTTTGTCGAGTGCGCGACCTAGCCCAGAAGACTCAAGGGAGTCCTTTAGTCTCAGTTGTGCACGCGACTTTTGGTAGATGAGTACTGTTAACTTCAAAGTTTTGTATATCTCTCATATGAACTTCGATTTTGCTATATGACCCGTGGTTGGAAAGATTACAGGGTTTAATTTCATATACAACTTGTTTCATCCCAAAATTCTAATTGTATAACTAGTTATAGCTAAAAGAGTGCACAATGGTCTTCATTTTAGTGCCTGTAAGCTGCGACTTTCATCTTTGATTTTGGAAGAACACTTCAAATTTGTATAAGTATAAAAAATAAACTTATTAAAAGCATATACGCACTTAAGAACATAGAAAAATATATATTTAGAAAATAAATTTGTTAAGAAATCAGTATCGATTACACCCCTAAAGCTACATTTTATTAGTACTCGAGCAAAACAAAAATATACTATCAAATAAAAATTACTTTTGTAGCGAGTACAATTGCATTTAGCATATACAATATAAGGCCCAATTCTGCATGTGTATATTTTTAATTTTCATTTTAGAATATTTAGAAAATATTTGGGTCTTGTGTATTATTTTAAATTTTGTTTTAAAATTTTTTAGGGGTGAGTATGATATTTAAAAATTGATTTTAAGATAATTTAGGGTTAAAATATTAATTTAATTTTGATTTAAAAAAAGTTTAGGGATTAATTTGCAATTTAGTATTTTGTTTTTAAGAGTTTTAGGGTTTCAATAAATATTGATAAATTTGAGGGAGTTATATGTGTAATTAAAACAAGATCATTTTATCATTAACTTGAAGAGTAAACATGGCTTTGAAGAGTCAAGCCACCAGAGCATAATTATGTGATCAAGAACAAGCCACCAAAGCATATCTTACATATTTCTTACTCTCTCTCCTCTAATTTATTACTGTTGGTCCAAAGAGCTACTCAAGAGGGAGGTGAATTGGGTAGTTATTAAATTTTAAACAATTAAGTCCTTTAAACACAAATAATCAAATTTCCTAAATCAGTTATTATCTTATTACGCAGTGAAAATGTGTTTAATGCTAAGTGCACACCCTAACACAATATAAGAGAATAAACAATGCAACACACGAGAATTTATCCTAGTTTGGTAAGCTACTCTTACCTACGTCTAGTCCCCCAAACTCCATAGAGATTTACAATCCACTAAACCACTTCATTCCTTTACTAGGTAAGAATCAAACCCTTTTAATTTTCGATTCTTTTCATAGGCTCAGAATCAACTTTTACAATACCCTGATTCTTTTCATAAGCTAAGAATCAACCTAACACTCGCTCACTCATCCTTATAACAGGGTTAGGACGAACCTTTACAATTCACTCTTTAATTCAATTACAGGCTGAATCAAAACCTAATTCTTTTGAAGTGAAAAGAATAAGCTAACATTTTTAACAGAACAAATATCAAACCCTAATTTTTTTTACAGAAAAAAGATTGAAACCTAACTACCCTGACTAGACACCGTCCCAAACGTGTCTAATCCTTTTCAACGCACAAATACAAAAAAATGTAAGTTTTTTTTTCCACAAGGAGCTTCTGCCAGCTCAATACAAACATACTCAATTAATGATCCGAATAATTACTACGTGATAAATAAAATATGAGGCAAATAAAATTTGATTAAATAAATAAGTGGGCAGCATAAATTGGCTTTTAAGTTCAAAAAGATTTTCTAATAATTCTAAACAAAGCAATCAATAAAAATATGACTTTAGAAAGTAAATAATAAGCTGGGATGGATCTCACCAGGAAACACTGAAGACAATGATAATACTGCAATTAGAACCCAAATCGGTGATGCCAAATAGCAATTGCTTTAGATCAAGAACTTTAATAGAATCTCTCATAAAAATCTCACTTTTATAAAAGCTCAAAACTGATGTTCTTGATATTCCAAATCTTATTCCCGCAGGTCTTATTAAATAGACTTAGAACTAACCCTCCAATGACTAGTTTTTCAAAGATATGTCATAAATACTCTAAGACCCCATATAACATATCCTATCAGTTTATGGTATGTTTTCTTTAAAAATATTCTTTAAAATACTCATTTAGGTTCACAAAACATTTTTCAATTTAAAAACATAAGAATCAGAAGTATTAAATCCCTTTAATTAAGAGAATATGAAAATATATGGACCAAATTAATAAGAATCACATAATACTTCAAACATATTTGAATATCACTCAAATTCCCCAAATCTGCTTCTTGGAATCATAAAAAAATGATAGTTTTTTACCAAGAGACCAAATCGGTCAAAATATTGACTTAGATAGTCGGGTGACTGACTATTGCCATTGGGTCTATCGCCCTGTGCCAAGGATGAAATAGTCGTTGGCCTTACACCTAATTAGTTGACTGACCCTTCTCATTCGGTTGACCAACTCAATCAATGATCTTTTAATTTTTTCCATTTCATCCATTGACTCATTCGGTTGACCGACCCTTCTCATTCGGTTGACCGATTGATCCGTGTGCTCACTTCCTTACCTATTTCAGCTACTTTTTCAAATGATTGACTGATTGCTTTTCTCGGTTGACCGATTGAATCCATATGACTCCATTTCTACTCTCAAACTTTATAATTTTGATAAGTCGACCAACCCCTTTTGCCAGTTGACCGAATTAACCTGAAAACACAATATTTTATACTTTAAAACATATTTTTCAACTAGGCCATTTATCAAAATCATTTCACATAAGAAGCTAATAAAATATCTCATTTTAGAATCTTAAACTTATCACTTCTTATCATGATAAACATAAGATTACTTCAATTTAAGTGTTGTGCATGATCTTAATTCGGGTTGTATTAAGAGTTTATAAGTAAAGAGTTATTTTTACCTAGTTTTCTTCAGCATCTTCAAAGATTCTTCTTCTTAATTGAACACATGGAACTATAAATATGAAACACTCAATAAACCATTTGTTCCACTAAAAACATCAATACTTAATTGCTCATAAAAATATTGGATTCAACAATTACCCCCCCTCTCTCTCCGTATGTGTTTCATTTCTCTCTATATTTCTTATTGGTAGCTGTAATTTAAGCGTCGTTACTTTCACTGCAAGCGTATGGATCAAGTTTTAGTATATGAACCTTTCAGTCGAGTATCGTATCTACAGGAATTGGTTGAGATTACTATCGAGTACCGCTATTATTATAACCTAATTTTATCTGAGCAATAAAAATAGAATATAATTTAATACTAATACTAAAATATTAATTTAACTATACTAATACTACATTGAGATAGTTTTGAGAGAATAGATTGTCTAGGGATTAGTTTCGTTTACGAATATGTGTTCAATCTCGTTTTAGTTTATGTTAACGGCGTTTGACTTATCCGACAATCTCAGTTCGTAAACTCCCCCGCCACCTCTCCCGAGTGTAAGACGAGGGATATAATGTGACTTCGTGTCAACGAAAAAGTCCCCCTCAACATTTTAATGACCTTAGGTCACGTGAGTCTCGCCCCAATATCATTGATTGCACACAATTCAACTCTCAACTGGGTCATTGGATTGTCGCGTTGTGTTTACTCTATCGACAATCTCAATTCTAAAACTCTCCCGCCACCTCTCCCGAGTGTAAGACGGAGGAATACACGACTTCATGTCAACGAAGAAATCCCCCTCAACATCTTAACGACCCTAGGTCACGTGAGTCGTGCCCCAACGTCATCGATTGTACACAATCCAATTCCTTCTCGGGTTATTGGATTGTGACGTTTGTTAACCCTAGTCCAAATCCGGAGTTTGTCAAACCCCGAATTCTCGATATATAAATCTAAGCATAATCAACAAACAATAATGATAAACACAATCAAACATTGAAGAACAACCGCAAACGAAACACAAACTCTACTAAACAATGTATTCATAAATTTATTAATAATCCCTAAACAACCTATGTTTAGCCAATGACTATAACCATGTATACAATGTAAAATGACGTAAACATGCTCAACAACTACTAAAATGAAGAAAATAAAGATAATAAATGAATGACTTAGCCGATATCCGAAGATTTGGCACTAAAACCGTTCACCGCTCGCTTCTTCCTTCATCTTTTTCCTCGGGTTGAGAGCTCTCCCTAAACAATCTCTCAAAATCACCCTAAAATATAGTCTAAGGCCTTGGGGGGTGATTCCACCGGAAGAGAGGAGGAGAGGAAGGGTTTAAATAGATAAAATATCTAAAAAAATATCTTAAGACTGTGCAGAGCTGACTGCCGCAGCGGTGGGATTTAGCACCGCGACGGTGGTAGGTCGGTTTGATGTTCGTCGAGGAGGTGGAGTCGGCGGTGGATAATGGAGACCATCCTGCATTCTTAGAGACGCGGCGGTGGATCTCAGTGCCGCAGCGGTAGACGTTCAGAAAGATAGTCATTCTTTGCATTTTTACCATCGCGGTGGAGGTCTGGATGCCGCGGCGGTAGGTTTCTTTCAGAATCTTGCCTCTTTACTCAATTTTCCACCGTTCTCGATACGATTTGATTGTTTATACTCTGTTTTTCTACATTTTCACCCTACACACCTGTTTTAATACAAAAAGAATAAAAACATATTAAAACGTATTAAAAACATAATAAACGTACTAAAAAACTAACAATTACGGTTTAGAAATAGATAGGTAGATCACACCTATCACTTATGCTCTCTCATTCTCTCTGTTTTTTCTCTCTCCTTGAAACTCTTAAATATGGTTCATAATCGACGTCAACTACTCAATATTACAGCGATAGCATAATAACGGTGCAAATATCGAGGTAAGTGTACTGTCTTTTATGTAAATTCCCAAATTATGTTTTCGTATTAAATTGTGAAAACGAAAAAAAAAATCCAGTTGTATAAAATAGTATATATACATATTATTCTGATTGGATAATATCAAGTTAAGGTCGCGCCTATTATTATTTTTATCAGAGTGGCACAGCGGAAGCATGGTGGTGGAGTGGTTTGTTTTTTACCTCTACTTCTAAGTAAAAATAAAAGGGAGAAATCGAGTGGTGGTCCTGGGAGACCTTTCTTAATAATCAAACATACCCCCAAAAATTTGTCAATTCAGTCCAATAACCGCACGTATATTGATACAACACAGTGGTTGATTAGAGTAATAACTAATCTCCAAGAATATAACTCCTTGCAATGTCCAAAATTTTACCCTCAGCATAAAAATCGACCTTATGTTGTAATGAATCTGATACAGAACGATTAATTATTTGAATTCATTAATCAAACAACTTTTTCCCTTAATTTTTGTTCTCAATTTTTTTTATAACAAGAATTTTATTGTGAACACCTAAAATAATATAAATAGTTTTATAAGTGACATGTGTAATGTTAACCTCACTGGAATTTCTAAAATGTCCATGTAACGAGCGTTGGACCAATGATCTCAATCTAGTTGGATCTGGACATTAGGTGTAAAGGCACCCTAAAGGTTTACTAACTCGAACATCTTAGATTTCGAGGTTAACTAGTCACTTACTATCCTACAAATTACTCCCATTTTTATGTGAACACCAACTACTTGATGAGGTAAGAGGCCCGATTATTCGGTGGAAGCTCAATGTTGAGATAGACAATTATTATTATTTATATTAATATGTATTTTTTAGATGCTCACACTCACATTTTTATTTAACACTAATTTGGGGAACAAGTTGTTATAATGCCAATATTCATCAAACCACTATGCATATTGAATTTAAAATATAAGAAGGCCAAGATGCATGCATAGGGTGAAAACTAACAAAATACTTAGTAGTAAATGCTAGGTGACCATCAATTATCTAATGAACTCAAATTTTGATCCAATCAAATGTGCTTTTACAGGACAAAATCACTAATTGAAATAGGACTACATGCACTCACACCCCATACCTAAATCTAGTATTATCCTCAATCATAAGAACATACAAGATTATATAGCAAGGAAAGATAATACCTAGTTTATCGGGAAAAACACAATACTTGATTTTGCATGGGTTGCCTCCCATGTAGCACTAAGTTTAACATCTTCACCTGGACGATGAGTGTCTAAAATCCCCTAGCCATAATAGAGTAACCCCTCTTACTTTTTTCTCATTCACCCTCCATTTTATCAAGAATGATTCACAAGTGATACCCAAGTTTCTCAACTTATTTCCCGGATCAAATCCAGTTTCTTTTATATGGAACTTCCTTGATTGTCCTTTCATTTAGACTTCCAATAGAAGATAAGACCTGTTAACCCAATGAATATGAAATGATTTTTCCCTAATTAGGGATGATGGTTGGTCTGCCGCATACGTTTACCTTAATTTTGGGATGTGGTATCACATGTATCATGGATGTTTCAATCAAATGAAGATTATTTAAATTTACATCTAATGATTGGATCTGATATTCCTTATATTTTTTTACCATGACTTCATCCATGTATTTGTATTATCAAATCCTAAGTTTTTCCACCCATCATTACTCTCGTATCCTACTTGATTTTCTATAAACGCTGACGATTGGGCCAAACATTGAGGAAATGGTGCTCAAGGTACTGAACGTATCTCTTTTGATGTGTTTTTCCCAAGCTTTGGATTAGATCATTTAGGTACCTCATCTGTCTCACTTGACTGTGGTCCTTTCAGTGTCTCTTCAATTTCAATCTCATCCCCTTAACCACCCTCCTCAATACCCACCTTGTAGACATGGCATTTTGACCGTCCCCACAAATTTTTTTATTTAATTTTATAATTTAAGTTATTTTTTATTTCATTTTTGAAAACATTAAAACAAACAACTTGTAAAAGAAAATTGAAAAAAAAAAGAAGAAATAAAAAAAAAAAAAGAAAAAGAAAAACTAGATACATAAAAAAAGAAAATAGCAAAAAGAGAAAAAAAAATGAGAATTGAAAAAAAAAAAAAAGATAAGGGAAAAGAGAGAAAAAGAGACATAGAGAGAGAGAGAGAGAGAGAGAGAGAAAGAGAAGAAGAAGAATAAGAAGAAGAAGAGATAAAGAAAGAAAAATGACGAAGAGAAGAGAGAGAGAAATGAGAGAAAGAGAGAGAGAGAGAGAAGAGAAAAAAAAAAAAGGGCCTAATTTCAGTCAACTGGTCAACACAAGGAAAAAAAGATAGTAAGAAGCAGACCAGGTGTCCATGTATTGTGCGGACGCTGAACATCAGGACACTATTTGCGCGCCGCCACCCATCCAGCCTTCTAGAAACCTTCTCCACGACTTTTTCTTTTTCTTAGTTAAATTAGGTTTAGGATTTGATGGCCAGGTCTAGTTTTTAGGGTTTTTTCATTTCCCATCTTTCCCTATAAATAGGACCCTCCACTTTATAGTTTAGGCACTCCAAAATTTAGAGAAAAATCCTCCTAATGAGCGATTCTCAACGAACACCCACTCGGGAAGCCGTCTTCGAGAGAAAAAAACCCATACATTGGGGATCTTGGCTAGGGCAAGTATGTTTCTTCTTCCTTAATTCTTTTCATCATTTTTCTTTGTTATCACAATTTCAATTCCTGCAAGTTTAGTTATGTTAGAATCATTCGATGACTTAATGAAAACGCCGAGACAAGGTTCTCTGTTCTCAAGCCTAACCTCCAAGCATTAGATGAGGATATTTTTTCTTTTTATTTTGCTATTTGTTTATTTATTATTTTTTATTAAGTTGTTATCGTTTGAGAATTTGATGAAAATGTCGGGACGATGTTCGTCATTCTTAAGCTTAACCTCCGAGTGTTAGATGGGGATATTTTTTTTTTTATTATTATTTTATAGATTTTTTTTAATTATTATTATTATTATTATTATTATTATTATTATTATTATTATTATTATTATTATTATTAAATACATTGAACGATCGGTTTAGAAACAATTCAATACATTGAAGGAAATATTGAAGGGAATTCAACAATTCAATACATTGAAGAAAATATTTCTATACTGATGATTTGATTTCTCAAATAAAATAAAATTTAGAAACAATCAGTTTAGTAAATCGCTTCCCTCGGTAAATTTTGTTTCATTAAATCCTGCTTAAGTCTTGGAGGAATTAATTTCGACATAACTCGTTTCTGTGATGTTTTCTTGATTCTCATCTCCATAGAATTTAAGAGAATGTCAAAGGAACTTCTTTAAATTAATCGGGCAAATTAAGAAAGTAGGCATTTTATGACATCTCATTTATATAAAAAAATAATGTAATATTTCATGCTGCTTTGTATGTTTTTTTTTTTTGTATCACTTAGAAAACATTTAGATTGATTTGCCATTTAGATTAAAGAATTTTATTGAAAACATAAATAAAATCACCCTCCAAGAACCATCTTTGTCAAATCCCTTAATATTTGATAAAAGGTCATACCGGGGGAACATTCCAAATATATAAAAAAATTATCTCATCTTAATTTGAAAAATACCAAAAATATTTCATAAGAAGGATTTTTTTTTGAAAATAAAATAAAACATTCGAACTTAAACTAATTGTACTTAATTGGATATAAGGTACTGTTTTTGGATAGACGTTTTGGTGTGCCAAACACCTTCCCTGAGCGTAACCGACTCCCGAGTTGTTTAAATTAATCTTTGGTTTAACTGTATTTTTGGAGTCAATTTTACTTTAAAATTGTTTTCTAAAAATTTGGTGACCTAACACACTAATTAAACTCAATGCTAGGTGGCGACTTCATATTTTAAGGTGACCTAATTACTTTTTGAGAAAATCTACGCTTTAAAAACCCCTTCTCTTTTATGCTTTATTATTTCATATTCTTTAATCCTTTTGGAAAATCAAGGCACGTCAACTGGCGGCTCCACTAGAGACAGTTAGAGGGTCGACCTGAAATTTCTAAATAAGTCCAAATAATTTAAGTTCAAATGTTATATCTTATTTTATTATCTTTTCCTTCTATGCTGTAAATAGGTTGAGAGGTGTTTTTTTTGTAAGGGGCTATATATTTGATGTATTGATGATATCTTAAGAAGTCTTAAAAATCAAATGAGTTCAAAGTTTCCAATACCGATGAGAATTAAGTAACGAAAGAATTTCCATGAAGGCTTCGAAATTTAATAAGTCTTGAAATCATGCGGTATGATTATAATAGCATTTTGAGATGAATAAAGATTCTTTCGTAAAAATAGCTATGTGTGTCTGATCGCTCATCATTAGAATTGAAAACTTTAAACTTGAAAGGGTTTTAATGCTACCTAAGATCCATGTGGAGTAATAAATAAGACTTGTCTTAAGAGCACGACAAGACAGGAAAATTGGTCCCATAAAAGTTATTCCAGTTCTCCCCATTCGAAGTTTGGCCTTCACTGGCAGTCAGGCTCAGAATCCTTCCAAGATGGCATTTGAAGGTAATCCCAAATTTTCCTACACGACTCAGATGGCTTGGATGCAAGAGACTATCGACATGTTGGTGGAAAAGATAAATGAACTAAGCCAACGACCTCAAGTAGTGCCTATTACTCTGCCCGGTGAACCCCCGGGACTCTACCTAATTCTAAATTATTAAATGGAAAACCATCTAAATTCTAAGACAAAAAACTCGGTGTTGAATCCAAACTCTGTTGGCCCAAACTTCTCGGTATATGTCTATTATGGACCTCAGATGGCCCTCATCCTTTTACCTATGATGCGCTAGCATATCTTAACCAGGAGCATGTTTATCAGGTCTCACCCGGAGACCTAGCTCCCTCTTCACAACAGATCCTCATTTACCCAGAGAGAGTCGTTGTTCCACCCAATGATTCATGTCAGTCAACTAGTCCCAACCATTGAAACTGAAAACAATGAAGAAGAGAATAGACCTCCCCGACCTGGGTTTTGAAAATGGAGGAATTACAGAAAACTATGTAAGTGCTGAAAAGAGAAAATTTCTTCAGAAAAGTGACGTACGAGGAGCTATCAGTACTGCCCTTGATGGTGTATCCAAAAAACTTCGTAGTTCTAGTTCACAAAATATGATGGTATTGGCCCCCCAGAATGGAACATTAACATCTACAAGGAGAAATTGAGAGTTCATGCTTGGAACAAAAATATCTGCCTGAAGATGTTCCGTCGATCGTTAAAGGAATCAGCCCTTAGCTAGCACATGACTCTAGACCTGGTATAGATTAAAACCTTCGAGAACCTAGTAGAATCTTTTTGTAGGTAGTACATGTACAACAAAGATGCCGCCTCATATTATAGTACCCTATACCAAAAACTGAAAAGAAATTATGAGAGCTTTCGGAGGTACACCACCCGCTAGAGGGAAGAAACTGCTAAAGTTGTCCTTAGACTAAGTGAGGAGGCTCAGTTAGAAATATTCTAATCGATTTAGATGCCTCCGTTCTATTAGGGTCCATTGGTTATAGCAGTAGTTTCTTTTGGAGATGCGATCAAGCAAGGCGAGGTTATAAAAGAAGGAATAAGCAATGGAAAGATTGAAGGGGCCTCTCTTGGTTTGATAAAAATGTTAGTTCCACCAAATAAGAAAGAGAATGAGGTAGCCATCATTGTTTCCCCCAAAACATCTCTCACCTAAATAACCCCCAAGCTTCACATCCCCAAAATTATCCAAACCAAAGCAACCAATACCGTAATCATTTCGCTCAAAATCATCAAAACCAAAATTACCCCTAGAACCCACCATATTCAAGAAATTGTCCTTACTATTCCCATATTCTGGCCCTATACCAAAACTCACATCCCTCTTACCAAAACCAAGCTCCCCAGTATTATCCTCAAGCATGCCTTCCATACCAAGCACTTGTTTACCAAATTCATCTATATAGACCAAACCAAACCCCCTTCTCAAATCCCTAACCACGCCCTAAATCCAGGAATCCAATACCACCATGTTTATCCACCTCACGCTACTATGGGGTACTTTTGAAACAATGAAAAAGAACTACTCGATCTTTCGGTCTCTATCAATGAGCTGTACTAAAACTGTTTAAAGCATCGGATGGTGGTGCCTCTTCTATTCTATGAGCTTAATCTTGGGAATAAAGTCACTTCTTCGAATGCATTTTGTGAATAGCAGTTTGGAGTCAAAGGACATACAAACCAAGCATTGTTTCCAACTAAAAGATAAGATTAGGGAATTCATATGGATGAGAGCCATCACGTTCCCCAACAAAAATACTAAAGTTGCTACGCCAAATCTCCAGTTGAATTCGTTGCCTGAGCATACACCTTCAAGGAGTGGTAAAGTTGATCTTTATCAAAATTTTGGTGAGGATGGGAGCAAGTCATGTGCTTGAGGATCGAGTTGAAAATCTAAAGGCTGCAAAACTGGGATCCTTGTTTACTTCTAATTTGCTAGTTGTTTTGATAAAATTGTAATAGTTTCGTGCACTTACCTTTCCATCTCGTTGGTCTTCTTGATGAAAAAAGGATTTACGCTGTTATGGCTTTTTGAATTTTAATGAATGTAATGTTGTTTTATCCAAACTATGGTCTAATATTTGAATTTTACTCTTTCAGGTACCCAAAATTGTCTGCATATGTTATATGTGATGTGACTGAGCGAGGATATGAAGTATATGATTTTAATAGAGGGCTAGACCATGATCCAATGGGAATAGAAACAAAAGAATATTCTTTTTTGCTAAATAATGGTGAGATCCAAAAGGCCTTTGACCTAATCTCACAACTATTTAAGAGTACCGACGGATTCGAAAGTTAAGATTAACGTTCATTGCCCTGAAGATGTTTTGATATATTATTGCAAGTTGATCAAGCTATATCCAATGGTCCTTCAGTGATTAGACAAAATTGGTTGTAAACGTCCTGGCTTGTTTGCTATTGAACCCAATGGTGAAAAGGGAACACAACCATTCAGATCAATAATCGCAATAAAAGGGCTCTCAAATATATTATGGTGCCCAATCTGTCGATGAATATCAAAGTTGGAATTAAATGAATTTTTCACGATCAATCATGTTGTTGAACCCAATGGTGAAAAGGGAACACAACCATCCAGATTAATAATCCCAATGAAGGGGCTCTCAAATATATTATGGTGCCCAATCTTTCATTGAAGATCAAAGCTGGAATGAAATAAATTTGTCATGATCAACCATTACTATTGGACACTATACTTCTTCATTGATGGATCCTTGGGTTGTAAGAAGGTCGCGATTCATAAAGAAGACCAAGTTGATTTCTAAGCTCGACTGCTTCTGAACCATTGCATGCTCGATCATCTATTTCTTTAAAAATAAAAAGAAAAAGAAAAGAAAAGGTAAGGGTCGAAGAAACACTACTAACTAGATGAAAAACACTAGTACAAAATATAGAAGAAGTTTAAAAAGAAAAGAAAGGGACAAATTGATTCGCTCAAGCTTTCTGCTTCAGGCCAATTTAGTGGAAAAACAACGATTCTCTGGGTCAGAACTTGATGGATTTGAATAGAATATGAATTTGTGAAAAGAAACATTGGGCGTGATATGAGACTGTATTGGAATCGTATTCCTTTGCATTCCGACTCAAAATCTCACGAAAATCATATCGAGCATTAAAGGTACTCGTTTTAGTAATTTTTGACATTTTACCCATTTTTTGGACTAAATCGATTTTGCAAGACTTGAGAAAACACAGAGCATGAAGAAGTATTAGAACCCAAGTATCGAAGTATATAGAAATTTAGAAAGACATGAGTCTAGTCAGGCAAGCCAACGAGACCTTGATGAGGCATGTTGGAAAATGAAGTCTCTGAATTTAAATAAAAGAGTCTCATTGAATCACCCTGAGGCATGTAGGGCCTTGCCCCTAAGTTGAAAAGAGGAGTCTCCAAATTCAAATAAATGAGTCTTATCGAATCACCCCGAAACAAATTCAAGCGCCATCAGCCGAGTGACTAAGACGGAAGAGGGGATAACAAAATTGCAAGTCATCAAAGATGACCAATTTTTCTCAGGCTAAGATTTTGATTTGAATGTGTTATCTTATTCACTTGCAGGGATCTAAAAAGGGAACATTAACCTCTTTATTACTAGACCTCTTCTCTTCCTTCTAGCTTGAGCTAAAAACTCTTGTTGTTGAAACTCAAAAGTCCTAATGAGCGTCCAAGTATGTGTCTTTCCCAGAAAGGGGCATCCAATGAACTACGCTAAACCTGATCCTCGGCGTAATGTTAAGGTTCGTAGACAACCTGTTAAGGTTCGATCATCTAATAGTCAACCCCAACCGTAGGCTGGGATATAATTTATATATTTAATCTCCCATTTTTGTCCCAACCACAAGCTAAGGTATATTATGTGGTTACTGCTTATCTTAGGATCTAGAGGAATTGAGCTTGTCGACCTAAGTCGCAGGCTGAACTACATTTGGCACTTGGTTCTGTCATACTTTCTCCCAACTACAAGTTAGGGCATATTTTATACTTCTAGTTTGTCTTTTCTCCCCCTAGCCAAGGGGCTGGGGGCATGGTTGTCATCTTCATCATTACTCTAGACAATCCTCTAAACGAACATGTGTTTGTTTTGAGTTTCTTCATAACCCATTTTTTTATTACTCTAAACGATCCTCTAAATGGACCTGTGTTTGTCATGAGTTTGGTATGAGTCATTTTTTTTATTACTCTAAACCATCCTCTAAACGAACATTGGTTCGTCGTGAGTCATTTTTTTTATTACTCTAAACTATCCTCTAAACAGACACTTATTCATTGTGAGTTCGTCATGAGTTATTTTATTTGTTGTGTTACAAAATTTCAAAAACAAAAAACTTTGAAAAATCCAGAAAATGGTACAATCAAAATAACGTGGTCTCATATATTTGTCAAATGAGTTAAACTTGCAGGACAAAGAAGGACAGTTGTAGACATGACATTTTGATTGTCCCTAAATTTTTTTATTTATCTTTTATTTCATTTTTGAAAAAAATTAAAACAAAAAAATTTAAGAATATTTTTTTTTTTTAAAAAAAAAAAAAAGAAGAAGAAAAAAAAAAAAAAAAGAGAGAGAAAAAAAAATAGAAAAAGGAGAAATAAAAAAAATGGGAAATAAAAAAAATACGGGAAGAGAGAGAGAGAAATAGAGAGGAAAGAGGAAGAGAGAGAAAAATGACAGAGAGAAGAGAGAGAAGAAATGAGAGAGAGAGAGAGAGAGAGAGAGAGAAAGGGGGTCCACGTTCGATTAACAGGTAAACACAAGTAAAAACAATAGTAAGAAGTGCGCAGACGCTGAACATCAGAGCACCATTTGCGAGCCATGCGCACCGCTGCCCTTCCAACCTTCTAGAAACCTTCTTCACGACTTTGTCTTTTTCCTAGTCAAATTAGGGTTAGGATTTGGCAGCTAGGGCTAGTTTTTTAGGATTTTTTCATTTCCCATCTTTCCCTATAAATAGGACCCTCTGCCTTACAGTTTAGGCACTCCTAAATTCAGAGAGAAACCCTCCTAAGGAGCGATTCTCAACGAAAACCCATTCGGGAAGCCTTCTTTGAGAGGTAAAAATCAGTATGTCGGGCATCTTGGTTAGGGCAAGTATGTTTCTTCTCCCTTAATTCTTTTTATCATTTTTTTTTTGTTATCGCAATTTAAATTCTTGCAAGTTTAGTACTATTAGAATCATCCGATGACTCGATGAAAACGCCGAGACGAGGTTCTTCGTTCTCAAGACTAACCTCCGAGCATTAGACAAATATATTTTTTCTCTTTATTCTGCTATTTTTTATTGTTTTTTATTAAGTTGTTGTTATCGTCCGAAGATTCGATGAAAACGCCGGGACGAGATTCTTCCATCTCAAGCTTAACTTTCGAGCATTAGATGTGGATATTTTTTTATTATTTTACATATTTTTAATTATTATTATTATCATTGTTTATTTAAAGAATTTTTTAATAAAAATTAAAAAAAAAATACTAAGTTGTTTTGTAAGAATTAATTCTTACAAGTCTTAGGGTGAATTCAATGATTCAATATATTGAAAGAAATATTTCTATGTTGAAGATTTGATTGTCAAAATAAAATAAAATTTAGAAACAGTCGGTTTAGTAAATCGCTCCCCTCGGTAAATTGTTTCGTTAAATCATACTTAAGTCTTGAAGGAATTAATTTCGACAAAACTCATTTCCGTTATGTTTCTTTGATTCTCATCATATAGAATTAAAGGGAATGTCAAATCGGATCTTCTTTAAATTAATTGGGCAAATTAGGAAAGTAGGCATTTTATGACATCTCATTTATATAAAAAATAATGTAATATTTCACGTCGCTTTGTACGTTGCTTTTTTGTATCACTTAGAAAATATTTAGATTGATTTTCCATTTAATTAAAGAATCTCATTGGAAACATACATAAAATCACCCCTAGTAACCATCATTGTCAAATTCCTTAATATTTAATAAGATGTCATACCGGGGGGAACATTCCAAAAAGTATCAAAAAATTATCTCGTCTTAATTTGAAAAATACCAAAAATGATTTCATAAGAAGGAAAATATTTTCAAAATAAAATATAACATTCAGACTTAAACTAATTGGACTTAATTGGATATAAGATATCATTTTTAGACAGGCGTCTTGGGGTGCCTAACATCTTTCTTGAGCGTAACCAACCCCTGAGCTCTTTAAATGAATATTTGGTTTGACCATGTTTTTAGAGTCAATTTTACTTAGGCCTTATAAATTATTTTCTAAAAATTCAGTGACCTAACACGCCATTTAAACCCAATACTAGGTGACGACTCTTTATTTTTAAATGGCATAAGTACTTTTTGGGAAAACTGGTGCTTTAAAAAATTTCTTCTCTTTTACACTTTATTATTTCATATTATTTAATCCATTTTGGAAAATCGGTGTGCATCACATCCGACTGTCAACCTTTTTTCCACTCCTAAGGGTCGTGATTGATTGAACATGCCCGTGAGGCAAGCTCATTTTCTCAATAAAGTGTTAATGCCTAGAATTATTTATTGATTGTCTAGGAAACTTCAGCTCGTCCCTCTTATTAAAAGCTTCAACGAGTTGCCCGATTTGGGTCTTTAGCCTAGTTATGGATTGAGAATGCGAGTTCACCTTTTGTGTTTGGTCTTGAAGCCCCTTTAAGATTTTAAGGAATTTTTGTATCATTGAACTATGCATTTCTAACTTTTTTGGAGAAACGATGGTTGAATTTTGGGTTGTTAATAGGATTGATTGCAAAAATACGACGCCGAGGTTCACTATCATAATGATGATTCTACCTATAAGTGTTTGAACATTAATTGCACTCAGTCGATAGATAATATGGAGCAGGATAAACACGATCATAAGCATATGTGGGATATTACCAATTGAAATGACATTTGATGGTAAGATGGGCAAGACTCTGACATATAGTACACACATAAAGGTTAGGTTGTGGTTTTACGATATTAAATTGGTCTAATTTTTCAATTATAGCTTCTAACCTACTAGAGAAAACACCCATCAACCTTAAGTCCCCAAGAATTATTTAATAGATTTTTGTTTTTTTTAAAAAAAATTGGAATGAATAACGTGAAGTCCTTGCTTAAAAGTTTGGACTTAAAAGTTAGATCTCGGTCAAATTGTTGAACCTGCAAAATAAAACTCAAGAATAGAAAAGAAAAGAGATAAATATATACAGATGGAAAAAGAAAAATAATATCTGAAATTAATGATTAGCAATGCCAATCATCGACATAATACCCATATTTGATACTGCAATACTAATGTAATACAGTGTTAAAGTAGGTTGTCAAACCACATTATTCAACTTGTAATAATCAATTCCTAATTATTTTTCTTTCTTCAGTAAAGATGAATTTGGATTTTTCAATTACAAGAAAATGAAATATTAAATTTAAACAATAAACATGAAAAATCGGGTTAGGAAGTATGGATTACGTATTTGAGAATGATGTTGTTTTTACATTCTCTTTATAACTTGGATCTATGCAAACTAGTGTCCTCAACTACAAGTTAGAACTACTTGCGAAGATTGGATTGATTATTCACCAGCAAGGTTTATCATTGATATCTAATTTTTACGTTACTCTAATCTAGGGTGAATTAAAATCTAGGTATAACCCATCCAATCTAACAATCAATCATCGAGAATACTATTGTATGACTGTTAGATCTAAGACCACATATACTATATCTAACGTTCTAGAAACAATCAAATTCAAAACCAAATTTTCTACAAGAAGTTTTGAAAATAAGTTCAATCACATTAAAATCAAATTAAGAGAAAGATTTGTCATCATACAATTGTTCACACAGATACAAAGTTAAATTAAAAATATAAAAATACATAAACCCAAAATATTTACTATAATCCTAACCCGATTGAAGAAGATTAGCTGCTCATCGTCGCATAGATCAATGCTTTCTTGGATGTAATCCTCAAAATCAACATTCCTACTTTTCTCTTAGGAACGCCAGCCATCGTGCCTTCAAGAATTGATGAAATATAGAGTATAAAATCTTCATTTTTAAACTCAAATTTTTGCCCTTTTAAGTTGCCAAAATGGATTCCCAAGGTATTAAGGTTGAAAAGTTTCCAACAAAATCAACTTCAGGATTTCGCCGCGCGCTCGACCTACTATAGAGGACTCCAGGGAGTCCTCTAGTCTTGTTCATGTGCAAGACAAATTTGGTCGTGTGTGACGTTTGGCATATGAGTAATGTCAATGTTAAAGTTTTGTATGTTTCTCATATGAACTCCATTTGTTCGATATGACTTGCCCCTAGAAAGTTTAGGGAGTCCACTTTCATATGTAAAGTATTTCATACCAAAATTTTAACTTTGTAATGAGGTATAGCTAAAAGAGTGCAAAATGGTCTTCATTCTCATGCTGGTAAGCTGCGACGTTTATCATTGATTTTGATAAAAACACGTCAAATATGTGTAAATATAAAAAATGAACTTATTAGAAGTATATACACACTCAAGAACACAGAAAAATATATATTTAGAAAATAATTTTTTTAAGAAATCGGGAACAATCACCACTCGCGGTGTTTTTTGTTAGCGGAATATTACATCTCTACTTTTACCTCAAGTGTACGGGTCAAGTTTTAACAGAATAGTGATAAGTAGGGTTGTCATATCCACGAAAAGTCAAGCACACAGAGTACACATGAATGGGCATTACCCTTGACCTCGAAAAATAATCAGGGGATAATTTCATATCATCGGGTAATGGCCCAGAAGAACTACAAAACTCAACACACAACAACTACTACTACAAACACAAACATACTACACTAACTATGAAAACAATTTAACTTAACTACACAACTAACAACAAGAAAACATACTAAACACCCCCCCAAACTTAAAACGGTCAGTGTCCACAATGACCCAATCATCGATCTCAACAATTAAAATGTAGCATGCCGACGAATGGGGTTTAGAACATGTACTTGGGAGGCAAGACAATCTCGCCTCAAAGTGAAGTTGGCGGTGATGCTCTAATTTATTTTGAAACTTGGGTTGCCACCCAAGAAGTACTTGGTTTAATGTCATCGGCTTGACATCGAGAAGGGCTTGTTAAAGAGTGACTTCCGCCTATAGTATGTGTCATACAACACCACATATGGGTCTTGATTCAAAACTCCCTCAAGCTTGGCAAAATTTGGCATTGATTGGCCCGTGCTCTAAACATGACTCGTTTTTGTCTCATGTGCTCGGTGGGCATGAAAGAACGGTGTTAAAGGCGACGAAGGACAAGTGAGCCACATCAGATCTTCAAAGATGTGATCATCTTGGATTGGTGGTGGCATCAAAACATAGATCACAAATGGTAAAGAATCACAATTATCAACATGTGATTCTTCATCGCCAATCCACACTTAGGTTTTCTCCTCCTTAGCATAATTGTCAACGAACACACCCAAGTTCCTCCCGCTCGTATCTAGTTCCTCCTGGTGGTTTTCATATATGGATGTGACTTGTGTGTCTCTCAGTACCACCACTTCTGATTCGGTCTCAATGAAGTAAATAAATTGACCGATTTGTGTCTCAAGAGACGTTACGGTCACATCAATTTTAGCGCAGGTCGTCTCAATTTTGTCAAGATGGTCCTCATGCTCATTGAGACGGTAATTAATTTCCCTCCAGAAAGCCTGAGTCTCCTCCATAAATTTAGCGAACATTTCTTCCAGGGTGGGGGAAGACTCCACATGTTGGTCCGGGGTGTCAATCTATCGCGCCGAAACAGTGGCACTATCCCACAAGGTTTGGTAGCTTGTTGAATAATTCCAACTTTGAAAATCAAACTCTGCCATGTCTTCCAACAACCAATAGGCTTCATCCGCGGTTAGTTGGTCAAAAGAGGTGGTACCGTTTCTTCTTTCCACCCAAGTTCTTGTTGCGGCTAGTAACCCGTCGAGAAAGTTCAGTAGTTGACACTCCCTCAAGAAACAATGATTTGGGAACCGAATGAGAAACTCCTTGTATCTATCCCAAGCATAATAAAACGGCTTGGAATCTCATTGAAAAAATGTAATAGCACTTATTGATAAGACATCTTCAAGTACCTTGCAAATGAAACAAAACTAAAAACAAAAATTAAAAATAAAATAAATGGCTAAATTAAAATCAAGTTACTTTTTCACAATATCAACAATAATCTAAAAACCAATCCCCAACAACGGCGCCAAAAACTTGTTAGTGGAATATTACGTTGCTACTTTTACCGCAAGTGTATGGGTCAAGTTTTAATAGAATAGTGATGAGTAAGGTTCTCGTATCTACAGGGATTGAATTAAATTGTGGTTAAGTACCGCGATTATCATAACCTAATTTTATCTAGGCGATCCAATTTTTAATTTTTTATAGAAATATTAAAACTAAACTAATTAACTATTTAAACTATAATACTAATATGACGTTTATGAGAATATATTATCTAGGGATTAATTTCATTCATTTAAACGTGTTCATTTTAACCTAGTTCATTTAAACGTGTTCAAATCTATTCGACAATCTAGGTTTCAAAAACTCACTCACTACCTCTTCCAAGTGTAAAGTGAATGAATATGTGATTTCGTGTCAACGCTGATGTCCCTATCTAGCATCTAAATGACACTGATCATATGGGTATTTCCCCAACCTCACGGATTGCAAACTTTCTAATACTCTCCCGAGTCATTAGATTGTCGCGTTGTGTTTAAACTCTAGTCTGAATTCGGGATTACTTCTCCCGAGTGTCAAACCCCATATTCTCAAACCAACCAATATATCATAACAAGCATATAATGGAAGTAATAAAATGGTAAACACAATTGGATAAAGATAAACAACCATTAACAAAATATCGATTTATTCAAACCACGTTTGCATGAAGTACATCAAACCCTAGACAATATATGTTTAGCTAAACATGGCCATAACCAAATATTCAACAACAAATAAGCTAAACATTATCAAAACTACCAACCAAAGCTAAAAATAACAGAGAGAAATAAGGGAGAATAGCCAAATCTGAAGACTGGGTGATTCCACGTGCGCTAAGTCTGCTCCAATCTGATTTTCTCCTTTTGAAATGGATGATCCTCCTTGGTTGGTATGTCTTAGAGCTCTCAAGACACTCCTAAAAATGTGTCTTAGGTGTTGGGATAAGAGGGGATATTATAGGGATCCAAAATATCTCAAAACATATTTCAAAATATCTTATCCAGGTGGAGTCGGACCGCTGCAGCGGTGGGAAGTCAATAGGTCTACTGACCCTTCACCACTGTAGCGTTGGTTGTTTGGCCGTAACTTTCTCATCCGAACTTCGATTAAGGTGATTAAAAAAACTAAGGAAATATAATACATAGATATACAACTTCTATATTTTGAGATTTTCAAAAAATTGATTGAATCATTGTCAAAAATGGTCTTGAAGTTACTGCACCTGAACCGAATTTGCATATTTTCATCCATTTATTCAAAAACCTATAAAATAATACAAACACATATTAAACTAACAAAAATACTTGAAAACACACAAATATGTGAATCTAAAAGTACTTGATTTGTCGATAAATAAACCACTCATCACTTTTTTTTTTTGCAGGAACCTGAGCTAAGGGAGTAAACCGAGCTTAGTGATATTCAACATCCCAGGTCTCGAAATGACCTGTTAGATGAACCAATTTTAGGATTCATTAGATAGGAGTCGTCTGTGAAACATGATTAGTTGTCTTTCTCACTATTTTTACAAATACTTAATGTCACTCTGCGATCCGGGATAATGACCGACAAGCATAAGAGTAAAAGGCGTTCGATTGGCATGACTGATCATGAAGCTGGACCTTTGAGAGAATTGGCCACACTCTTAATGGAATTAATGAGAGAGATTTGTGAGCTCTCTTATGCTATTTAACATTTGACCCAATAGGTTGGTCAGAATCAGTTGCTTTTGCCGCCACATCTTTCTTAGGGGTCGTGCCACCATGCAACGATGTGCAAGCTATTGTGGATGAGGGGCGGAGGGTAAAACCTGAACAACACAAACAATAAGAATGTTGCAGAGAGTAATATGTTGGCCCAAAAAGTTATTTAAATTAAGAGAATCACAAATTATGCAGACCAAATCAATCGGGATAATCAAATAGATGTACCATATCTTAAATCAATTCAAATTTCCCAAATCTCTCTCTTAAATCCTAAAAAACGGATAGTTTTTTACCAAAAGACCAAGTCACACTAAATCGCAACCAACACTGTCGATTAACTAAACCCAATATTTCGGAGTTGAAACCAAGCCAAAATTCACAGCCAAATCGGTTGACCGAATTCTCATTCGGTTGACCGAATTATACAGGTTGGTTTACTTTTGCTCCGAAAAACACACTAACTCAAACAATTGATCGAATTTCTTCTACTCGGTTAACCGGCTGCTTTAGGATGTCCATTTCTTTCACCAATTTAGCCACTGTTTCAAATGGTTGATTGACCTCTTTGATTTGATTGACTGATTGGTATAGTAGTACCTCAATTATGCTCCAAAACACACTAACTGATTTCGTTAACCGATTGCTTTTCTCGGTTGACTGATTTGACCCGAAAATACAACTTTTTATACTTCAAACCACATTTTATAATTAGGTCAATTATCAATTTTGATTTCACATAAATAGCACATCTAAAATCATTAGGATCTTAAACTCTATCATTTCATAATAAAACACACACATAATGATAACTCATTTAAAGTGTCGTGTATGTTCGTAATTCGGGTTGTATTAAGAGTATATGAGTAGAGAGTTATTTTCACCTAATTTTTATTCAAGATCTTCAATATTCTTCATTTCTTCATTGCGTCCTTCTTTGCATCTTTTATGTTTTCTTTATGAGATCTTCTTATTAAACAACTATATGAAACTCTTTTATGAAATATTATACAAACACATTAGTTCTACTAAAAAAATCAATACTTAATTATCCATCAAAACCTAGGGTTCAACACAACATGACCTCCATCAAGAATTGGAGAGAATCCAGAAGGAAAGAGATTACACTGGGGAAGCCAAAACAACTGGCAAGGCCTTGAAGCCCCGCCCTCGGAAAGAAATCCCATAGTGCATTTATGACTGGGGCCCCAGGCGTCTACAACATGGATAGAGAATAGGAGGAGTGGTGCGCCTGTGCTAAAAAATAATTCACGTCCTACTTGGAACGTGGGCAAAATTCACAATGTGTCTCAAAATGTTCTGTTGCCTTCTATTTAGGCCTCCTCAACATCTTGGCTGAGGAATTAATGAGGCCACTTGGACCAAAAATATAACAAGGACCTCCAGATCAGGTCAACACCAACAACGATAAGCTCAGGTAAATTGAGAAGAATGATCCTAATATTTGTGAGATTGTGAAAATGAACGTTTTTCCCTTTGCTTCCCTGGTGCTGCGGGAGAAGGTTCCAATAAATTTAAAGTTTCCATCCCAGATCAGGATATACCAAGCTAATTCTAACCCAATGGAAGATCTTGACACGTGCTATGCGAATCTACAAAAATTGACATATTCAACAAAGTGCCAGGCATTTTAGGTAATCCTGACTAGAACAGCCCAAAAGTGGTATAAGGCATTGAAACTAGGTATTTATGATTTGTTTAAATATTTTAATTTATCCTTTATTCATAGGTTTGCGAGTAGCAAGCGACAGGCCAAAAAATCATCACACCTTATGTCGATAAGACAGAAAATATGAAAGACTGGAAGCCTACATTGAGAGCTTTCAACAAAAGTATGACCAAGTGGAGGAGTTGAACGATAGAATGGTTGTGGCTACCTTAATGTCTGGGGTACGAAAGGGCACATTCCTGTATGAATGGCCCGTGCACCGCCAAAAACTCTAGCCACCGCCTTTGCCCTCTCCATTGAATTTATTTTAGGGGAAGACATGTATCGAGCTTGAGATGAAGAATAAGAAGACATTAGAGAACACATGAAGACTGAGGAGCCTGACTACAACAACCCCGGTCGAGATGACTTCTGATCGAAGAAGTAGATGAACAAGGCATAGAGGGGATGAATTAACTAGAAGTCAGGGAAGAATATATCTCCCATGCACTTCACTATTCTCACTCTTCTCAATGTCCCATTGGGAACTATCGTAATGCAGATAAGGGACAAGAAGTTGGTTAAATGGCCCCAACCACTGAAGAGCCGGAAAAAAGACAACCAACTTAGACAAGTGGTATGATTTCCACTGAGATCAAAGTCACATCATTGATAGCTACTACAATTATAAAAATGAGATCAAGTAGTTAATTCGAAGAGGCCACCTCAAGAGGTTCACGACTGAAGGAGACCAGGACGGTCGGCGTCTTGATGAGGAGAAAGAAAGGCTTTGATCTTGGGATTTTGATGGACAGTTAAGTGTTGATATTTTAGTGGAACTAACATTTTTATTGAGTGTTTCAGTTTAAAGAGATCCAATCAAGATAACATCATGAAGTAATTATAAAAGATGTAGAGATGGACATTAAGAGATTGAAGATTTTGAAGAATTTAGGTGAAAATAACTCAAATCATTTTTACTCTTAATGTATCCATATTAGGATCACACACGACATAAATTAAAATAATTTATATTTATGTGTGTTTATATTAGGTCCTAATTTAGTTCAAATGTTTGTTCCAATGTCGAATTGAAAAAGAAAATTTGACTTAAGTAAGATTAGTGTTTAAAGTTGATTATTAGTGTCAATTTAGTTAACCGTGAAAAGAAATCGGTTAAAGGGTTGAAAATGTCGAAGTTTGGAGTTGAAATATATTGAGATGGATATTGTTTTAACAACAATTGGTCAACCGACCACAGGGTTTGTTAACTGATGAGCGAGGGTTAGAAAATAGAAAGTCTCAGAATCAATCGGTCAACTGACCAAGGGAGATCGGTCAACCGATGGACGAAAGCTAAACTCCCTATATTGATCGATCAATTGACCATCGACGATCGATCAATCGATCAGGGCCAAAAATAGGCCTGAGATAGTATTCTGTATCAATTGGTCAACCAACCCACTGGGGATCGATCAACCAACCATTGTTTTAGCAAAGGCTGGGATACAACCTGTATCCATCGGTCGACCGATGGGCAGAGGTCAGTTAACCGACTGGGTTGTTTCAGATTTTGAGGATTTTTGGGATTTGATCAAAACTAGCCGTTATTAGCCGTTTTTTGGCAGATCTTTTGGAGATATCTTAATGGTTTGAATATATTGATAATATGTTACTCCTAGTTGTATATCCCTATAGATATGGTACATAAAATATTGGTGTTTCTCAATTTAGTTCATTTAATACTTCCTATCTATTTGTTTTGAGATTCAGAATTAATTTGGGGACTTAATTGAATTTTTAAAAGTCATATTTAAGTGAATTGGATCAGGATTAAATGGTATTGATATATGGGGTCTATATGTACATTTAATTGTCATATCTTGTGGAAATTAGCTGTTAGAGGGCCTGTTTCAAATCAGTTTAAATAGTCCTACATTTGTTTTAGATCAATACATCACTTCCATCAAGAACTAATTGTTCTTGAGATTTCTAAGAGTCGTTATTTTAATATTTTCTTGAGAGATCACTGTGAGATAATTTTGTGAGAAACGTTCTTGAGAAATAGCGCTAGGTGTTTTAGCATCACCAATCTAAGCTGTCTTGTGATCTATATTCAATCTTTCGGTGGTTATCTTGGCGAGATCGCTCCAAGTTTTTGTTCTTAATTGTGATTTTATATTATTATTGCTTGCTTGGATATAAGATCTTTGTGAAATCATTTTTGAACCTTAAAAAGCATAAAAATTATTTTAAGATGATTTTTCTGATAATCTGATTACATGCTTATTTATATGTTACCCACATCTATTATAATTAGATTTTGAATTTCTCACATAAAGTTTTATCACTAGTAAATTCGGGACATTAATCGAGTTAAATTGATTTGAGGTGGTAAAAGCTCCGAGTGAGAAAAAATTTATTAATTCTTGTAATTGGTGAGTTTGTGTGGATTAGATACTATTGGGAGTATCTAGTCAGGGGTAGCTTGGGTTTCGATCTATTCTGGTAAAGTGATTGAGATTTAATCTTTACCTACTGTATAAAAATGTTAGGTTACTCTTTTTCCTTGAAAAGAGATAGGCTTGGTTCTTCCTGATTAGAATTAAATTTAAATGATTTGTAACAGTTCCATCCTTACCAGTGAAAATGATACTTGGAGTCTTTTCATAAGGTTTGATTCTTAGCCTAGTAAAAGAATTAGGTTAGTTTTTAACCTGAAAAAAGATAAGGTTCTTCCTTAGCCTGTGAAAGATAATTATAGGGGTTGATTCTGAGCCTGTAAAAGAATTATTGTGTAATGGTTTGGTTCCTATCTATTAAAGGAATCAAGTGGTTTAGTGGGTGCGAATCTTTGTGGGGCTCGGAGGATTGGATTAGCCAAGAGTAGCTTGGTGAACCAAGATATATCCTTGTGTACTATATTTTTTACTTTTTCTATTTTCTATTGTTTGGGTATGCACTTAGATTTAATAACACTTATCTTTTGTATTATAAAAATAATAATTAATTTAGGGTACATCGATTATTTGATTATTGAAGTGTTGAGAATATTAAAATTTAATTAAATTTTTATAATTACCCAATTCACCCTCCTCTCTTGGGTAGATAACTGGGCCAACAATTAGCATCAGAGCTGGTTTTAGCTCAACATGACTCACAACCTAGCTAAACACGATCACATGGAGTGTATTGATTCTGATATTATTTATACTATAGTCATGATTCTGCTAGTGAGAATGGTAGAATTCATGATGATGAGAATGCAGATAAGGCTATTGAGATGCTTATTGCCTTTATCTATATTTTTGGAAAAAAGAATTTTAAACTTGGGCAAAAGATTGCAACCCTTGAAAATAAAAAGTTTAGTATTGTCAAATCTCTTAAGAAAAAGAATTTGGACAAATATTTTGAAACTGTTGAGTTTACAAATACTTTATTTGAAATTGGTGACTTGTATGAAAAAATCGAGTCTCTTGAAGATGAGAGCGGGGTTTTAAAAAATGATATTTATGATCTTCAGCATAATGATTTTGAAAAGAAAAATCTTGAAACTTTAAATGAGGCCTTGAGCATTGAGTTGGAAAATGTAAGGTGTGAAATTGATAGAGCTCGTGTTAAAATCTATTCTATTAAAAATGAGTGTCAAATTCATAAGAATGATTTTGAATTTATGCATAATAAGAATTTTGGTCTACAGGTAAACGTTGGCATAAATGAGCGGTTACTTGAAAAGACGCAAAAGGAGCTTGATGAAGCAATGAATAAATTTAAGCATATTAAGAGGACTAAACTTGTTGAAAAACCAATAGTCACTAAACTAGCTCTTCAATATCACCAATGATATTGTGCTCCTGTACAGACAATAACTATCCGAAGAGACGTACTAACAATGCTAAATATTTCTATTGTGAGAAGTATGGTCACTTTGAAAAATCTTGTTATTTATTACATGATTACCCTGTCGGATCCAGAAATAACTGGATACCAAAAAGAAAAAACTTGTATGCAGGTACAGATCGGAGATTCAAGCAAACACGGGGATACAATAAACATTATATACCAACAAAGAAGTTAAAATTCAATGTACCAAAAAGGAAGAACCAGGTTGAGCAAAACAGAAGGATCAAAGAGCAACAAGTTCATTATATGAAATCCAACAAACCATATCCTTAACAAATGGCGAGATATCAATACAAGAAAAGAACTATATACAAAGAGGTGGCAAAGTAGAATGAGTAAAAGCAGCTCAAAGCACTGAACAAATATAAGGAGATTATCAACATATCAATCCCGAAAGGTGCCAATATGAGAAAAGATGAAATAAAAGTGACAAATCAAGCAAAAGGAAAAATAGTGGATTCAAATGACACAAAGCCTAAAATCAGCAATCTACCAAAGGTACACACACCAATTGCTCCCAAGGACGATCCAGGTATGTCCAACTTTTTAAAGTTCAAGTATATTAATTTCGTTAGGGAAACCGATCCTTTACATTTGAAAAATTAGATATTCGTGATGTGGGTGTGTGGGTGTATAAGTGTGTAGGTGTGAAAATGTTTTTTAATGATCTATGTGGATCAAAATAAATGGGTAAAAATTAAGTTAAGATTAATCAAAATTAGGGATAAAATGCACAAAAAGACGAAAAGGGACAGGTCTGTTAGTTAACCGACAGTGGACTGTCAGTTAACCAACAGTTGCAAGCTTGTAAAAGCTACAAGGCGCTGCAGTGGTCGGTCAATCAATCCTTGAATGATCGGTCAACCGATCGTTATGAGATTTAAATCCCCTAGCCCATTCATTTCTCCATTTTTCAGTTTTGGAACCTCTTCTCTCCAAAAACCCTTCCTCTCCCAAGCATTTCCACCCCAAATCTTCACGAAATCAACATGGTTCGGATTGGATTTGAAGATCTAGGGATTGGATCTATGACTTCAAAACCCATTGCTTCGAAATAAAGTTGGTTCTTATCTCTTCTCTCTAGGGTTTCGGTTTATACTTCTTCAAAGTTAGATCTATTGTGTTTTGTTGGTTGGCTATTCTTTAAATCGTGAGAAAAATGTGTAGAATCAACTTTCCCATTCCAAGAGAAAAGTTTGACTGGAAATACTTTAGGAACAAGGAGGAAGAACTTAAATATAAATAAGATTTCGCTAATCGAAAGGTTATGTGTTGTAAACCCATAGATTTCATTGGTTTAAAAAAGAAAAATCTTGATGTTAAACCATTTATTAGTGCTTTGGGTTGGACTGATTTGTCACTTCAAGTAATAATTGGATGGATATTTGGGTAAAGATGTTCTATAACAACCTTAGATTTGATAATGTTTATATGACGTCTTTTGTTAAGGGGAATGAAATTAGGTTGGATAGAGCTTTTCTGAGTGAGATTTTGAAATTGGAAGGAGAAGATGTGTTTTCCTACAATACCTCTCATTGGCTTTCAAGAAACTTTAATAGAAAAGAAATTGTGAAAAAGTTTGATTTGGATAGAGATAAAAGGGGATCATTATCACTTGAGCACCATCTCATTCATTTGGTAATCTCACACATGATTGTGCCTAGAGGGGAAAGTCATGCAAATGTGAATAACTTTGATCTATATTTGTTGAATGAGATTGTCGAGTGGAGAATATTAGACTTAGCCTATATTATGATTGACCACATGAACTATCATCTCCAGAAACCCTCTAGAGTATTAACCTATACTAGTGCGCTTCAAACAGTATTTGATTACTTGAGTAAGAATTGATCAGGAAGAAAGAAAATTCCTCTCGGTTACACTGGGATGGATAAATGTGGGTAATATTGTGTTGATGGGGTATGAATTTAAGAAGGATAGATGGGTGAAAAAGAGGGGCAAGAAAAGACAAAGAATGGTGATTGAAGAAGACAAAGAAGAAGAAGAAGAAGAAGTGGAAGAAGATGATGAAAAAAAGAGGAACTCAGAGCAGAATATGGACTTACCGCGAGATTAGGTTCATGATCTCCGGGTACATGCAGACATGATAGATCATCGAATGGCCGGGATACCAATGGGCGAGGGCTGGAAAATGGAGAGTCTCTGAATTGATCAGCCAACCGATGGCCAAAAGCTAAACTCCCTGTATCGATCGATCAACCGATCATCAATGATTAGTCAACTGACCAGGGCCGAAAATAGGCTTGAGATAGCATTCTGTATCGATCGGTCAACCAACCCCCTAGGGATCGGCTAACCGACCATTATTTGAGAAAGGCTGGGATACATCTTGTATCCATCGGTCGACCAATGAGCAGAGGTTAGTCAACTGACTGGGCTGTTTTAGATTTTGAGAATTTTCGGGATTTGATCAAAACTAGTCGTTACTAGACGTTTTTTGGCAGATCGTTTGGAGATATCTTAGGGGTTTGAATATATTGATAATATGTTACTACTAGTTGGATATCCCTATATATATGGTACATAAAATATTGGTGTTTCTCAATTTAGTTCATTTAATACTTCCTATCTATTGTTTTTAGATTGAGAATTAATTTGGGGACTTAATTGAATATTTTAAAAGTCATATTTAAGTGAATTGGACCAGGATTAAATGGTATTTATATATGGGGTCTATATGTGCATTTAATTATCATATCATGTGGGAACTAGCTGTTAGAGGGCCTGTTTCAAATCAGTTTAAATAGACCTACGTTTTTTTTAAATCAATACATCACTTCCATCAAGAACTAATTATTCTTGAGCTTTCTAAGAGTCGTTATTCTGATATTTTCTTGATAGATCATTGTGAGATCATTTTGTGAGAAACGTTCTTGAGAAGTAGCGCTAAGTGCTTTGGCATCACCAATCTAAGCTGTCTTGTAATGCATATTCAATCTTTCGCTGATTATCTTGGTGAGATTGTTCCAAGCTTTTGTTCTTAATTTTGATTTTATATTATTATTGTTTGCTTGGATATAAGATCTTTGTGAAATCATTTTTGAACCTTAAAGAGTATAAAAATTATTTTAAAACGATTTTTCTGATAATCTGATTACTTGCTTATTTTTATACTACCCATATATATTATAATCAGATTTTGAACTTCTCACATAAAATTCTATCACTAGTAAATTCGGGACATTAATTGAGTTAAATTGATTTGAGGTGGTAGAAGCTCTGAGTGATAAGAAATTCATTAATTCTTATAATTGGTGAGTTTGTGCGGATTAGATACTATTGAGAGTATCCAGTCAGGTTAGCTTAGGTTTCAATCTCTTCTGGTAAAGAGATTGAAGTTTAATCTTTACCTATTGTATAAAAATGTCAGGTTACTTTTTTTCCTTGAAAAGAGTTAGGCTTGATTCTTCTTGATTAGAATTAAAATTGAGTGATTTGTAATGGTTACATCCTTACCAGTGAAAATGATACTTAGAGTGTTTTGTGAGGTTTGATTCTTAGCCTGGTAAAATAATTAGGTTAGTCTTTAGCCTGAAAAAATATAAGGTTCTTCATTAGCCTATGAAAAGGGAATGGTAAAGGTTGATTCTAAGCTTGTAAAATAATCATTGTGTAAATGTTTGGTTCCTACCTGTTAAAGGAATCAAGTGGTTTAATGGGTGCAAATCTCCGTGTGGCTCGGAGGATTGAATTAGCTAAGAGTAACTTGATAAACCCGGATATATCCTTATAGGCTACATTTTTTTACTTTATCTATTTTCTGTTGTTTGGGTGTGCACCTAGATTTAATAACACTTATCCACTGCATTATAAAGATAATAATTAATTTAGGATAAATTGATTATTTAATTATTTAAGTGTTGAAAAGATTAAAATTTGATTAAATTTTTATAACTACCTAATTCACCCCTCTCTTGAGTAGATCACTGAGCCAACAAAAAAGTTTGAAGTCTGGGGAGATATCCACACAATCCATGATGGGTTTACCTCAGGATGATCGAATGACCGACAACGTCAGAGCAGAAAGATCATGCTCAACGAGGCAAGTGCCTGGTCGAGGAGTAGGTATTTTAGGTATCCTAAAGGCCTGTTGCGAAAAGAGAGGCCATCACCATTGCTGATGAGGACTTGTGTGGGGTTCATATACCTCCACGATGATGCCCTCATAGTCACTTTACAAATTTCAAACTACAGCGTGGGGCAAGTGGTGTTCGATAGCGGCAGTTGATCATTCTCAATTGTATACCAAATTTCCACCCGTAATCTATAACTTTGTTAGTCTTTTTATTATTTTTTGATTAGTAATAACGTAATCTATTATTTTTTGCTGGTATAAGCTCATAAATAAAGAAATGTCGAAAAAAATGAAGAAAATAACATAAAAAGGTTAAAAATTGGAGGAAAAACCAAGACCCAGTGCAGAACCAAGTCACGGGAGTAATCTATCGGGTCGCGCTCGCGACCTGCACCAATTTGGTGAGGGTCGAGGGCGCAACCCGATGCCAGCAGATCGTGCCCATGACCCAAGCTAGCAGACCCAGCCTCTTTAAAGGTTCTCCTAAATACCCAATTGAAGATCTGAAATTCCAAGGTAAAGATGATGAAGAAATTATGGTATTTTTACAATTTCATGGGCGATTAACTACATCAATCGAGTTAGGGTT
This sequence comes from Eucommia ulmoides, assembly GCA_016647705.1. Lineage (NCBI taxonomy): Eukaryota > Viridiplantae > Streptophyta > Magnoliopsida > Garryales > Eucommiaceae > Eucommia > Eucommia ulmoides. The sequence continues at coordinate 27,935,105 of CM028339.1, forward strand.
GTATATTTTCGTAGAATTATCCATGTAATTTCATTCCTGTTCACTTATATTTTATTCTTATGTGTGTAAGGTTGTAAATAATGATTTCGGTTTTAAATATTTTTCTTAATAAATTTATGTTCTAAATATTCTTGTAGAAATTCGGATATGAATTAGTTTGTATCCGTATGTTATATCTAATATCTATGGTTTAGATTTAACAGTTTTACAATTCGTTTTTATTGAAATAGATATTATTTAATTGGATAAATTATGTCAAATGATTAATTCATTTTAGATTAGTGAACAAAGGAATTGAATCGTGAAGATAGTTTATTCCCATTAAATGGTCGAGTTATCTCTCGCAGTAATTTTGGCTTGTAGCTAGTATTACCTAATTACACACAAAACCAAAATAAATAAGAATGAAATTTATAGATAAATCGATGAACTTATGCATGTCCCTAACTAGAGCTTTATATATATATATATAAGAAAAATAAGATAAAAAAATTAATACTTACAATTCAATCCCTGTGGTTCGACATCCTTACTCAAGTGCATTGTACTACAATATTTTGTGCTTAAATCTAGATTTATATTTGAGCAATCAAAAGTTCAGTAAAGATAATCTACTTAACTGCACTTAACATGATAGGGATCAACCGTGATCAATTGAATCCAATGATGATTCCCCGGGTTGGCTTCGAAGAAGGGACCGTAAAACAGCTTGGATGAGTTACGCTTCAACTCACAGCAGGCAAAGAGCCAAAGCAATCAATAGTTTTTGCACGGTTGATGGTAGTAGATTGTTTGTTAATGTACAACAACATTATCGGAAGGTCATGATTGAATGCATTGAGGGCTATCACATCTACCTACCATCGATATTGAAATTCTCGACCAAGAACAGAGTTATAGAAGTACGTGGTAGTCAGAAGGTAGCCCAGGAGTGCTTTTTTACTGAGATGAAGATACCCAAATAACAATCAAAGGACAAGAAGGTTGACGAAGATTTCCTACCCAAGGACGCAATCGAGCTCCTCGGGAAATGAGATATCATGGAAACTCCCAGTCCTTTCTAGTCCCTGCTTACTAGAACCCAATTGTTTTTCCACCCCTATTGTTCTTGGGGATCCCAACTACAAGTTGTGGAATCTCATTTTGGGTGATTAACAAGTACCAGTTGTTGAATGGTTTTGCACTCCTCCCGACCAAGTAGAAGTGGAAGAACAAGGAATATGTGAAAATGATGTCATTTCTATGGTAGAGGATAATGAAACCAGCCATTAACTTCCACGCGTTAGGAATAAGATGGACAGGTAAAATATTCACCCGATGAAGAATCTCCCAAATAAGTGGATGAAGAGGACACCGTCCCCCTCAAAAAGGACGTTGAAGTAGAAGGTGACGAACCCAACTACATGGAAATTAGCGCGAAACTTCTTCTCAGGGAGTGACAACGTTACCCCACTAGGAATATAGTACTCGTGGTATATGTTGAAGAGCTTGACCAACGTAACAAGGCTCTCCAAGAACCTAACCACCTCAAGCTGTGGATCAATGGCGAGAGGGTGGTCGACGATGACAACAAGAGGAGCCGGTGGCGGCACCAGATTGGGATTAGCTACCTCCTAGAGATCAGGCCTAATCGAAGGCCCAATCTCTGCCCCACCAGTGCCAGAGACACCCATCAAAGGTCTTAATCCTGGCTCGGTTTGAGTACCCAAAATTATAGCCTTAGGTTAGAGCTACTACGCTCAGCAGTGAGTGTCGCCTTGGACGAGACTAAGCCACTCCGGAGTTGACCCATGACGTCTCGACATAACAGAAAGAAATAAAAATAATTGAAGAAGAAGAAAAAAAAAAAGAATAACGACAAAAAAATCACAAAAGGATGTACGGGTAATGCAACTAGACACGGACAAAACAAACGGGGAATATGAATTCAAACAACCGAGTGGAAGCAATGAAGGAAGACTTACCAGTGACAAAGAAAAATAGAATAAGCGATGGTCGCAGGAAAATCACAAGAACGCTAACAAAACTCGAACGCAAGAAATCTAAAAAAAAACAAAAAGGAAAGCCCTGAATCCTTTATATGGGGAACCCTGTAGGGAGTTTCTCCAACCGTCACCTAGGGAAGTAGGATAACTTTCATCTAATTAATCATGGGGTATTAAATGTTCGACGCACAGAAGGTGAAGAGCTCGTAGTGCCGCACTCATTGGGCGTGGCCATCGAGGAAGTGCCATTCTGGCCTCGCGCTAAGCCCAGTCCCAGGAAATGTCATCCCATTATTCCCGAGACACACTTTTTTGCCTGCCTGGAAATAGGGGGCATCTCATGAGGGAAATTATGCCAGACTCAATATCAACGCCATGTACCCATGGGCACGTGCCAAACACGAGAAGCTACAATGGTCTCCCAGGTGGTCGACATGATCGTCCTAGCATGGGCACTACCTTGGGAAGCGTTCTACCCCGAACAGGTTTACTACAACACCAACTCGAACAAGAAAGAGAGGCTCTTAGCCTTGATTTTACACCCCGGTCAGGGCTATGCCCCTAGGACAAGGGTGTTGATGCTACTTTTACTTAAGATAAGTTGGAACGTCCTTTGTTTATTATGAAAAAAGCCGTTATTTTCCCTAAGTAATGGCCTCTTGATTCATATCTCCATGGGGAAAACTTGTTTGACAAGTCTTTCCCCCGATTATAAACACCATAAAGGTGGTCTGACTAGGTAAGCACAATATTTTAAGTTAATACTTTGCCGAATTCTACTTAAAACTCTTGATTAATTCTCACATCGGAGGTGTAACGTCCGCAGGTTCATCCGCGGTACATTGTTTTGCAGAAACCTAAACTGAGGGAGTAAACCAAGCGTGGAGATATTCAGCATCCCAGATCCCGAAGTGACATGTCAGATGAACCAATTTTAGATTTCATCATAAGTTATTTTTTATATATTTTTTAATAAAATGTGAATTTCTCTCTTTAAGTTAGAGTAGAAGGGAGTGATGTGTTTGTTTTAGAAGTTTAATAATTAAAATAAAACAAAATTAAAGTACAAAGGGGTAAAAGACAACCTATATGTTATGTGTGAAATTAACAAAAACAAATTGAATTTCCGAGTAAAAATCTTCATTAATGATGTAGGAGAATTTCGTCACATACGCCACATAGAGGATATCGCTCCAAGTACCGAAAAACGGCCTAGTTGGGAGCTGGGATTCCCTCCAGTAAGGGCTCTCATGTTCTCCTTGAAGATCTTCGGGTCGAGTTAAAGATCATTATGCCGATCTGAGGGAGTTCGGACCAAGTTGACGAGCCTGAACAATCTCAGCTCGAGTCCTCCATACTTGGGACCTCTCCAGGCCGTATTGAAGCTCCTACTCTCCATTTTAAGTGGGCAGGCCCACGGACCTCTACAGATGGACCCAAAAGCCCAATCCAGATGTTTAGTGTCCTAATCCACTAGCTCATTGGCTGCCAGACAAATTAGGTTAATTAACCCGAGCTCAACTCCCTAATCTTGCGGCGCTAAGCCTAGTGCCTATAAATACACCATGGCATCCAATACCCAATGGTACACACTCTCTACTCACACTAGAGCACTCTCAGCCATTTTCCCCGAATACTTACTCTCACGTCGGAGGGATTTCACCGGGCACAACCCCGGTGAGTCTGTGTGCAGGTGCTCGGAGTGAAGGAGTGTAGCTCAGCTTGGAGATCGAAACAGAGTCCGAAGAAGTACTCATCTCGGAGTCTGAACAGGATCTCGGGCCAGATCGAAGAGCTCAGGTCGAATTGTGGTCACTTCCAAGACTCCAAAAGCTTCAGATTCTCCAGTCCACCATGCCATCTACAATCTCGCACGTGCCGTTCCTTTCCGAATCATACTGCTGGTTGCTCGTCATTTTTCAACACCAACCCTTAATAATAACATAATTAAAAACTTCAAACCGATACTATTAAGAGTATTATTATTCTTCGATTCATTTTGATAACAAAGTCCATAGGAGTATTTGTTAAGAAAAATATCTGTAATTTATTAAATAGTAAAATAATAACAATAGAAAAAAAAAACTATGAAATAAGTTTTTTATGAAAATATTTCATAAGATATATAATTAATTTTCTCAAAAATAAATCTTTCATCCGTGATATTTATTTATAGCTTTAGAATGTGAACAAAATATTTGTGTTCATGGTACTTATTTTTCCTATCTCAATTAGAATACTTGTCAAACTGCGCATATAAGCCAACTAATCCACTTTTGCGCGACCGAAAGTGGGAAACAGATAAAGTAAACAAGATAGTTGATTTTAGGGAAAATTACACTTTTTGCCGTTAAAGTATGAGTGGAGTGTCTGGACACTAAAATTTATCAAATTATATATTTAATCTCTTAATTCCAAATTTGTTTCAATACTGTAAAATTGAAAAATATTATTAATGATTTTGAACGAAAAATAAGTTATGCTCAGCCTGTGATCTTCTAATGAAAATATTTTCATTTCATCACTCCACTAAATAAATATATGACATTTTCTCTTAATAACGATTTAGACTTTTCCTTCTCATTTTTTAGACGAATCATTGTTAGAAAAATGTTGGAAAAAGCGTATAAGAGTACAACCCATTTTTTTATCAAAATTATTAATAATATTTTTAATTTTGTCAAATTAAAACAAATATAAATGTCTAGACCAAAAGTTTAATTTAATAAATTTCTGAATTCACGTAGGGACTCACCCCATAATTTAGGGATAAAAATATAAATTTCACCTGATTTTACATTTGTTGTTTTGTATTTAAGCAGTCAATTTTTGGTCCAAAAAAAGTGACATCTCCTGCAGTTTGGCCAACATTAGTGGGCATACCAAGCTTGACTTGTCTCAAATGGAAGAACAATTCTCACTTCTAAGTCTAATAAATTGGTCAAGTTCACATTTTCCCCTTTTCTAGATGTGTGGATACACAAGTTAGCTCAAACTCCTAATTTTTATTTTCACATTACTATAATTAATTAGATCATATTATTTACTTCTTCTTCTTTTTTTTTTTTTTGGAGAGCCACATAATTTTTTTGACTCGAGAGCGTGGTGGTGCTGATCAAATTACCACCATTTTTCATGGATTTTTCTACAAAACCCTTGAGATTATTTATTCAGTATAATAATTGACCCTGCACATCTTTTATTTTTAAAACAAACTAGGATGAAAATTTTAATATAAAAATTGTGGTTTGATTTTGAACCTGATGAACATAATTGTTTGGTACATTGGTGAACAACGAAATCCATTTGTAGTGCTATGTCTAGTGTAAAATGTAAGAAAGAATAACAGTGTAAAAAAGAGTAACAGTGTCAAATCAATTACTGACGTAGGATTATTTCTAAATAATTTGCTTCAAAATATGTTTGAAATCATTATTATTTAATTAGTAGAATCAATAACTAATTATGGTGTTGTAATAATATTTATTAATAATTCAAATGAATGTAAATAACTATCTCTATTGTTGTTATTATTAATTTTTAATTTTATTTTAAACTTATTTTTCGGTTATCATTTAATGAACGATAAGGAAATAATTAATAATAAGCTAGTAAACATATATCAAAAAAATCTAAATTATAATTTCAACTATCTTTCTACTTTAAATTTGCTGATATTATATTTTTTTTAGATTTTTTTTTGTCATGACCCCAAAATTTATAAATTGATATTCATATGACTAACACACTTAATACAATAATTTTTTGAGAAATTCAATTATTTTTAAAAATTCAAAATTACTATATGTCATAAAAGTTATTATAATTTTTCACATGAAAAAAATTATAGTAACTTTTATATGCCACAATAATTTTGGACTTTTAAAAAGAAAATATTATAGCGCATGGGTTACATGAGTAAAATTTTATTCATCAATTATTTATTTATTTATTAGTTATTGCAATACAAAATACGAATTGTTTATTTAAATTACTAAGAAACATATAATTAAAAAAAATAAAAAATTATACCCTTTTATTATAATTTTAAATAAATTAAACTCTGGTCGGGAAAAGTTAGATGTATGTGCGTTTATATTATTTAATCCCAATAAAAATTGATAAAAATCTGATCATGAATTATTTTTTATATATCAATCATCCTAGGCAAACGGGTCCTTAATAAAAACGTTTAGAGAGATGACGTGGCAAATACTCAAGAACAGGACTTGGATTCCGGCCGATGTGGACAAAGCGGTGGATAACCTTCTCCGTCCACCTCCAACGTTCCAAATTCCAATGGCAAAATTACATTTTTGGCCCCTAAAGCATTTGATAAATGTTTATTTTTCGGTTTCCCAAGGTATTCCCGTACCACAGTCGGCGGAGACTAATCCCTCGAAGTACTGTCGGGCGCAAAAGCGGACACCTCTCCCAACAGAGTATTTTCCATACACAACCCCTAAAGTTCGATTCCTGGAGATATTGCTTAAGGAGCCCAAATATATTTGATTCCTCAAATTTTATATTTATTTTAATCTTACAAAATTAAAAATTTTAGTAGTGATTTTGAACAAAAAATACGTTATGTTTTCATTATTTCATTACCACTAAATCTAAAACGTTTTTTTTAACAACTATTTAGATTTTTCTCTTTTATTTTTCATAAAATTTGTTAAAAAAAATTTAAGAGAAAATATTTTAAATTTATTAGAGTGAAAAAGAAAAAAAAAAAATAAGGCCACTATGCTGAGTATAGTTTATTTTCCACTTGAAATCATTAACAATGTTTTTAAATTTTGGGATCTAAATAAACACTCACCCAATATTTTAGGGACCAAATGTTTAAACAAACACCCAAACGCTGCCTTACAATTTTTTTTCTCCCATTGAAAATTCTCACGCGGAATTCCGACGACTTCTTTCTCTCTCCTCTTCCGATATTTCCCCACTTGGTTTTATTTTATCTTTTTATATTTGAGAGGAAATCCTTTTCACCAACAATTTTGAGTCTTCGTTTTCAAGACTTCCCACTCTCTTCCTTTGCTAACCAGAATCCACCAACTACACACACATTTCAGAGAGAGGGAGAGAGAGAGAGAGAGAGAGAGAGAGAGAGGGAAAGAGATAACTTTTTAGTGAGAGAAAACATCTGCAGCTATGTTGGAGTCGTGTTATAGGCCGTTGGAGCAATGCTTTGGTGGCGGAAATGGCGGTGATGGACTGTTGTGGCACATGGACTTGAAGCCTCACGCGTCCGGCGACTATTCGATTGCTGTTGTCCAGGCCAATTCTTCGCTTGAAGACCAGGGGCAAGTCTTTACCTCGCCCTCCGCTACCTATATCGGCGTCTACGATGGCCATGGCGGCCCTGAAGCGTCCCGTTTCATCACCAACCACCTTTTCGCTTACCTCCAGAGTATCTTTCTAAACCCTAATCTTCCAATTATCAATTTCATGTGTATAAACCCCTATTCCTGCTTCACATGATTCCCTCTTGTTAGTCACATGGTTATTGTGAAAGCCAAAAGTTAAATTGTCTTGATGTTTTGTTTGTGTTACTCCATGGGTATAGAACTGAAGTTAGCTCTACTCTTTTCATATCTATGACATATTCTCAGCAACAATTAGGAGTCTTAAACGGCTTGATTTAGGGGTGGGCTCGGTTGCCAAGAGAGAGTCTCTCTCTCTAGAAATTCTCTATAAATTCAATCAAGACAACTCTATTTGATTACTAGGAAAAGGTTGCAAAACATTGTGTGTGAAAACTTTTGACTCTTATTGTATATTTGGTTAATATATTAAGCTCATATAATAGGAAATCGATGACTTCTGATTTTTTCATGATTGTCCTAACAAATCCAGAAGTGAATTACGTTCGTTAATTGAGTTAAAACTTGAATTGGGGTTCATAAAAGGAAAAAAAAAAAAAAAAAAAAGAGGGGTTAGAATTCAACTTTCTACTTTTTCCCCCTATATAACTGAGCAATTTCCATGTACTTCTTTGGTGTCTCAGAGTTTGCTTCTGAACAAGGAGGACTGTCTGCAGAGGTGATAAGGAAGGCATTCTATGCCACAGAGGAGGATTTTCTTCGTCTGGTGAAGCAGTCGTGGCTGGCTCAGCCACAGATGGTTTCTGTTGGATCTTGTTGTCTGATTGGGGCAATCTCAAATGGCGTTCTTTATGTGGCGAATCTTGGGGACTCAAGGGCAGTGCTTGGCCGTAGAGTATCCGATGGCCGGATGAATAAATCTTCACCAGTTGTGGCGGAACGGTTATCAACAGATCATAATGTTGGGGTTGAAGAGGTGAGGAAGGAGGTCGAGGCACTTCACCCCGATGATTCACACATAGTGGTGTATACTCATGGTGTTTGGCGGATTAAAGGCATAATTCAGGTACTTTTAGAGTGCATTTGGATAAGAAATTTGATAAATTCATGGAATTTAAATGTGATGGGATTTTGAAATTTTTAATATTAAAGTCCCATCATTTACAAAGTTGTGGTTTGGGGATATGTTTTTAAATGGATTTTTTATTGATAAAATTTCACCTTGATGGAGTCATTCAAGAGGATTTACAAAGAACACCTCTTTAGGAGATTTTGAGATGTCAATTTATCCATCTCTAAATCCCATTTCGAAATTCCAAGATATTTTACAAATTTTCTTTCTGAAGTAACCAAACAAGGAATTTGAACTTGTGAATTTCAGAAATCCCTAATCAAAATAGTATCCTCTCCCAAAACCCTTCACCCAAACACTCCCTTCTTTGGTGTTTTGGCTCCGCTTTCACTTGTCTCATGTATTGGTCGTGGTTCTATATATTCCATTTGATTCTTGTCTTTTATAGTTAGTCGATTACAATTTGGCTTCAGTAGAAATCAAGAAATGTTATTATTGTATTCATTTACTATTTGCGTTTCATGTCTGTTTTCGTTAGAAAGAGTATGTTGGTACGCTTTATTATCTTGCGTGTGTTTGTGCTGAATATTTGGCTTCTATGATGGATTATGCTTAGGCCTTATAGTTGTATGCATTCATTCATTATAGGATATATTTGTTGTTCTATCTGTCTGTGGCTTTAAATCTACGTGATGCAATTGTCAGCATATTATATATTTATGTCTTCACCTGTATATATGGGTTCAAATCTGCATATGCATTTGTTAGCTGATTATGTTTTTACTATTTTCACCGCGAAACATAGAGACTCATTTTTTTTTTAGGTAGATTCCTCCTTTGTGTTTAGCAATCTAGTATAAACCAATAGTTGCTATACTTTTACATTAAAGATGTTTGCCATGATCTTGAGTTCAAATATGGTTAGTTTGAAGAGATTTTTCACCCTCTCTGTGGAAGAGTTGTGCCTCAACAAGTAAGGGGAGGTGCGTTTGATTATCCATAGAATAAAGATTTGAGTCAGGTAGTACCTGGAAGGGTATCCTACCATATATTGACTGCTTTCTTGTGAAAGAGCTGCGGGCATAGCTAACTTTCTCAAATGTGTTTGCTTTGAAAGTCAGGATATCATCCCGATTTGCAGGCTTGCCTCTTTCAATCCGTTGAGTGAGAGCCCTTCCACACGGGACTCCCGGATCACTATGCCGACTTTCGTCTCTATTCTACCAGTCGGTCTCACAGTCAGGCAGGCTTATACCATTACACTTACGAGCAGTGATTAGTCGTGGGATCCAGAGCCTTGCTACCATTAACCTCATGTAATAGTTGGACATATTACTGGATTAATAATCGCCATACGACTAGAAAGACAGAGAGAGTCATTATTTTCTCTTAATTCATTGAATGAACTAGTTTTTTTATCTGTTGTTCATCTTCATTAATTATTATCTTTCTATAACTATGGATTCATCTGTAAGGTAAATGTCTTAAAGCAACTATTACTGAAATAGTGTAAAGGATAATAATCCCCCTTTTTTTTGTCGAATTCCATAAAAAGAAACTATTATTGATACTGAATCGCCCTACCATATAGGAAATCATAACAGGTCCTGAAGCTAATCCTTCGGTTTTCTCATTCGCCTATATCATTTTTAATTTTTTGGGGAAAAAATTGGTCAATGCAAATGAGGTTGTAATTTAACCCTTTTTTTTTTTTTTTTTCTTCTCAGGTTTCCAGATCAATTGGAGATGTTTATCTTAAGAAACCAGAGTACAACAGGGATCCTATTTTCCAGCAATATGTAGCTCCTATTCCTTTGAAAAGAGCTGTAATGTCGGCAGAGCCCTCAATACTGATTCGAAAGCTGAGGCCTCAAGACTTGTTTCTGATTTTTGCATCAGACGGTCTATGGGAGCAACTCAGCGATGAAGCAGCAGTCGAAATTGTCCTAAAAAATCCCAGAACTGTAAGTCCCTGTCATTATTTTCTCATCCTTTTTTTTTTTTTTTTTTGTTTGTGAAGTCCTCTATCTAATGTTCTCTACATTTTTTATATTGATTTTAGAGAAACTTATTTTTTTAGTTCTGATTGATATTATTTAGATGGATTAACAATTAGTCAATATTAAACTGAAGGACAAGAAGATAGATCTAAGAACTAGTTAGTATGATATTAACTTAAGGACTAAAACGGGGATATTATCGGACAATATGATAATTTTCCCAATTTTTTCCCCTCCCATCATATCCTTGTATTTATATAGGTTATTATGATATAGTCCTCTATCTTCAGTTTTTCATTTTTTTTAATCTGGTTTTTGGAGCAATTATTTTTTAGTTCTTAAAAATATTTTAGTTGACTATAACTATAATATGAAATATAAATTCTCAATCTGGTTGATGTTAACCGAAAGACTAAAAACTCATTCAAATGCTAAAAAGTAGAGAGAAAATTATAACAGATTTATTTCAAGGACAATATAATAATTTTCTCATTTTCATATTTTGAGTATTTTACGAATATACTTTTTTCCCCAGGGTATAGCAAAGAGATTAGTAAGAGCTGCCCTGCATGAAGCGGCGCGAAAGAGAGAGATGAGATATGGTGACATCAAAAGACTTGAAAGAGGGGTAAGACGCCATTTCCACGATGACATTACAGTGATTGTGATCTATCTGGATCAACAACGAGACTCTACTAGAAGAATGAAGGATCACAGCAGTGGTAACTGTACCAGCGCCCCGGTGGATATCTTCTCACTCAACTCCAATGAAGGAGAAAACAATACACCTTATTAATTTTCAACCTGAAGAGACGACACTAGCGTGAGGCAGCGGGCTGGCCTGTGTATATATTCAATAATTTCTTCAAGTTTTTTTTCCTCAAAAAAAAAGGGGCGGGGGTTAGATGAGATGTGAAGCAGCCGCAGCAGCAGGTATTGTTCATAATCTTTTGGAGGAATGATACATCAAAGCTGAAGAGTGTTTCCCGGCTAGGGTTTTGACCTCATTTTGACTTTCTTAATTTGTTCTTGTGTGTGTGTGTGTGTCTGTAATTGTTGCATCTGTGTTATATAGCAGAAAAAGTTGAGATTCATTTTCTTAAGTATTGTCAAGTTGAAAGTGTTGCCATATGAAGTCTAATGATGATATCAAATAAAGCCCGACTCATATTTGTATTTGGGTGCAAAATTGAGTACAGTTCCCAGAACCACTGACATGGCTTGGATATGTTTTCAAGTTTGGCGCCAAATTTATTGTTTTATGTGGGTTAGGGTTGAATTCAACTGGATCCAATTCAGTTTTTTGGATACTATCTGGGTTAGAGTCTGTTGAATTTTTCTTGGTCATGTTTATATAGCTACTTTTATTTTGTTTATTAACTTATTTATTTTGTTTATGAACTTATTTAGCAGATGTGATTTCCTTTTTTGAGATTTCAATGTAATATATAATATTATTTATTTTCTATATATATATATATTTTGGCATCTAGAGCCAAAAAATAATAAATAAACAAATAAATAAAATAAAATAAAAATTTGTTGCTAGCACATATTCTTTGACACAACAAATATTCATTAATCCCCCCCCCCTCCCCCCCCCCCCCCCCCAAGCACCAAACCTAATCCCCATTACATAAAAGATCATCGCGACCAAATCCATCACCATTGTCTACTTATACCACAACAAACATTCATAACCATAACAAAGTTGGCAAGCCACCACCCCCGTGACTACCGTCTACCACCAATGCGGCCACAATAATAGGAAAACTTACGAAAAGAAACAATCTATAGAAAAATATAAAATTAATAAATAAACTGTGAAATAACAATCAAAATTTTGCCGAACATAAAAAAATAATAGCAAAATTGCAAAATAACTTACCAAAATGATAACAAAAGTCTAAGTAAATATGATTTTATTGAAATAAACACATAAATGGGGGATTTATAGTAATTATTCAATCAACAAAAAAAAGAAAAAAGAATACAACTAAGATATGGAAACCCAAATTTTATGATTTTTCATATCTGAAAGTGAATTTAAATTATAATAAATCAACAAAAAAATTCAAACAAGTACACAAAATTCCAGATCTGAGAATGAACCCAAACTAGCAGCAAAAAATCAATAAACCAATCAAAAAAACAAGATCTGGAAATCTAAAACCCAAAAATGTGAAACATTGTTGTTCTTGTGCTAGGCGATGGTCTAATGCAGTGGTCATCGTGCGTGGTTGTCACGGTAGCGGCGACAATCATTGTGACAACGATGTTATTATTGTTGCGCGGTGGGTTGAAAGGATGGATGGTGGTAGAGGTTGAGCGGTAGTAGATGCTGTGGGGTGATTGTTGCTATTCGACGAAGAGAATATAGATAGAGAAAGAGAGAAATAGTAAAAAACAAAATTGGGGGAGGGAAGATGCTGACTGACTATAGGGAAAAGGATTTTATTTTTTTAAACAAGGGTAGTTTTTGAACAATAAATATATTTAATGGGATTTTATTATTTCTAATAAAATTTATTTTTTAAGATTTTTTGGAGCCCGAGACCCATTTATATTTCATTATTGAAAGTGGGGTTCTCTCCAAAAAAAGAAAAAAAAAAAAAAAATAGAAAAAACTTATGTTACATGAAAATTTGAAGGTACGAAATTGATATCATTTTTATCCTTATGTAATAATGTATATATTTTTTCTATGCTTTAAGGAGGAATAATCCAAATTCTCAATCATTTTTTACATGAAAGATTTGTATCGAGCGCCTCATCAATGAACGGTGACCTTACGTCAATGGTGGGCCTCATTGCTATGTTATCTCCGTGCAACTCTTGTAGGAGCACCTCAATATCGGAGAGGTGGTGCTCCATTGCACCTTCCCCAAGGGCTGGGTGGTGCTCATCGCTCACGTGGCAGGTTGTTGGCTGATTGCTAAAAAATAATACTCCTTTTAATAGTACTGCGATACTGCTGTAGTACGAGTTTAAGTAGGGTATCGAATCACAGGGATCGGTCCTATAACTATTAATTTCAATTATTTTTTTTTCCTTCTCGAAAACGAGTTTTGATTTTTGTTTGGGTTATTTAATAAAAATAAAATAATATAAAACAAATAAAAATAGACAACCGGGGTTAGTAATCGTGATTTACGTATTTTACGATCTATGTTCTTTCCATATTTTCTTTTTAATTCAGATTTGTGCAAACGAGTATTCCTAACTGTTGGCCCAGTGAGCTACTCAAAAGGGGGGTGAATTAGGTAATATTAAAAAATTTAATCCAAATTTAACACTTCAAAAATCAAACAATTAATTTTATCCTAAAATTAATTATTATCTTTATAGTTGCGGATAAGTGTTATAAGCTCTAGGTGCACACCCAAACAACACAAGATAAAATAAAGGAAATAAACAATGCAATACACACCGATATATCTTAGTTCACCAAGCTACCCTTGGCTAATTCAATCTTCCGCGCCCTACGTAGTTTCACACCCATTAAACTTAAGATTCCTTTATACGTAGGAACCAAACCCTCACAATAATTCTTTTCACAGGCTCAAAATCAACCTTTACAAATTCATTTTCACTGGCTCAGGAATAACCTCTTCTTTGTCCTAAGCTCAAGAATAACCTCTATTTTTTACAGGTTTAAAAATAACCTAATTTTTATTTTATTTTTCAAACTAAGGCTAAATAATCAAAACCTCACAAACACTCCAAATATCATTTTACCCGCTAAGGATTGAACCGTTACAAAATTGCTCATAAATCAATTCTATCTAGGAAGAATTACTACCTTAATTTTTTTACAGGAAGAGACTGAAACCCAACTACCCCTGATTAGATACTCCTAATAGTATCTAATCCGCACACAACTCACCAATTACAAGAAATTGATAAGTTTTTCCCGCTCGAAGTTTTTACCACCTCAAATCAATTTAAACTCAATTAATGTACCAATAATTACTAGTGATAAAATTAAGTGAGGAAACAAAAATCTGATTATAAAAATAATACGGGTAGCAAAAAATTGAGCACGTAATCAGATTATCACACAAATCGTTTTAAAATATTTTTATATTTTTAAAGTTCAAAAAACGATTTCATTAAGATCTTATCAACCAAGCAAATATAGAAAAATAAATATAAAGTAAAGATTAATAGTTTGGAAAGATCTCACCCGGATTAACATCGAAGAATTATAGATTGGAATGCTAGACAACTCAACTCGGTGACGCCTACACAATCAACGCTTTAACTCAAGAACTCCTCAATAATTGATCTCATAATTTGATCTCTCAAAATAATATCAGAATGATTACTCTTATAAAAGTTTAGGAACTGAATAGTTCTTGATATATTATTTTTTATGTGAAATCCGCAGGTTTATATATAGGGAATTGAAACAAGCCCTCCAACGGTTAGTTTTTGAATGATAAGTATCTAAAAAAACATCTATGTAAGACCCCAATTTTCGCATACGCATAACTTTAGTTGCATTTTAGAACATTTAGAAAATAACGGGATAGAATATGTCATTTCTAATTTAACTTAAAATTCTAGGGGTGAATTTATAATTTTAAGAATATTAAATTTTGAATTGGGCTTAAATAATAACCTAAAGAAAATTTACGGGAGATTAATATATATATATATATATATATATATATATATATATATATATATATATATATATATATATATATACGTATACATACGATTGTATAGGAAAAAAAGAAAAGAAAAGAAACAACGTGGCTTTACTAGGGATTAAGGAAAAACCACTATTATCATGCATATATATATATATATATATATATATATATATATATATATACATCCATGCAAATAGTGATCAGGAACCTCAAAAGAAGAAAACAGATAAAGGAGAAGTGGGTTGACGGCGGTGGTGTGTATTCAGGTTCTGTTGTCCGGCGGCCAGTGAGAGCGTGTGAGGGTGTATGTATCGTGTGTATGTGTGTGACCGTCGTAGGGGGTGTGGCGTCGCCGTTCAGTGTGTGTTTCGTCGTGTATGTGTGATCATTCTGTGTGGGTGTGTGTGTATTTGATTGGACGAGTGTGTGTGTGTGTGTGTGCGCGTGCGAATGTGTGTACTCGGTTCTGTTCAAGGACCAGCGTGTGTGTGTGTGTGTGTGTTTGTCGCCGGTGTGTGTGTGAGGGGGTTATCGTCGGAGTGTGTGCGTGTGTTGTTTGACTGAAACCAAACAGGGCCGGTGGGGGGTGTGTGTGTGTGTGTCATCATCGATTTCGTGTGTGCATGTGTGATCGGCGTGTGTGTATATGTGATCATTGTGTGTGTGTCGGTGTGATCGCAATGTGTACGTGGTGTGTGGGTAATCGCCGGTGTGGGTGAGCAGTGAGAGGGTGGCTAGCGGTGAGTGAGAGTTAGAGAGAGAAAGGCGTTCGCTGCAGCAATGAGGTTTGGCGAGCAGAACCCAAAACAGAGAAAGAGAGTCGTCGTCACGGCGGTGAGGTCCAGCGATCGAAGAATAGAAACGAAAAAAAAAAAATCAATAAAAATCAAAATCTAAAATCCAATCTCTCGGCAAGCGGGAAATCCGAAACAGGTAAAAATTTCAGTTGATTATTATGTTCATTAAATTAAATTGTTAGCATTAAAAATTTTCACAATTGTGATAATAATTTTTGAAATCGTTAATTTTAATAATCGTTGTACAATGAATATTAACATAATGAAATGAGGAAAATAACAATTTTGCATAATTAAATTCGGGAAATGGGAAATTATTCCATTTAGGACCATGCATTTCATATTAGGTTATTTTAAATAAAATATTAATTTAGGCTCTATCATTGTTAGGCTCACATGCGACAGCATCTTGGTAGTTCTGACGTCGATATTTTTGCAGTGCGAAAAATGAGGTGAGTGTACTGTCTTCTATGTAAATATACAAATTTTATTATCGTATAAATTGTAAAAAAAAAAATGTGTTTATTAAAATTGGACGATTTTACAACTTATGTGGATCAAGTAGATTTTTAAATGTAGAGAATGATTTTTATCCGACTATGTCATAGTTTTGATCCCGTCAGGAGGGTATGTCCTGCAGGATGGTTTTGACCTATTAGGAGGGCATATCCTGTAGGTGGTTGATTATATTACGACATGTCCGGAGGATTAGTCCGGCAGGTGGTTGTTGATATTATGACTTGTCCAGATGATTAGTCCGGTAGGTGGTTGTTGATATTATGACCTGTCAGGAGTGTCAGCCCTATAGGTGGTTGATTATATTATGACATGTCCAGAGGATTAGTCCGGCAGGTGGTTGTTGATATTATGACATGTCCGGAGGATTAGTTCAACAGGTGGTTGTTAATATTATGACCTGTCATGAGGATTAGTCCTGCAGGTGGTTGATTGACCCGTCAGGAGTGCAAATCCTGCGGGTGGTACCCCTACCATTGGAGATAATAAATGGCCCTGACACTGATAGTCACATTAGATGGCACAGTTGTACGGGTTACGATACCGTTGTAACTCCCAATCGTAAGGTAAAAACGATCCTATGGTTAGTAGTAAAGTGGTGTGGGGTATTTTATTATATGATGAGATGTTTGGATTGGTTAATTTAAAATGATTGAGTTGGTTGACTTAAAATGTTTGGATTTGGTATTTTAAATATATTAGTTTATTTAATTGGTGACAGGGAAACTGGATTTCCGTACGGTATGTGATTATATATTATTATATTTTGAAACGTGGTGTTTAATACTAATACTTGATCTATAAAAATGTTTTTATTATGAAGACAGTACACCGATAAAAATATTTAGTTTCAGGTGCCACAACTAAGAATGGGTCCACTACTAGCACTAGGTAGAGTCCGGAAGTAGTGTCATTTTTTGGAGTGGGCCAGTCAGAGGCGAACCATGGAAGGTTCAACATTTTTTGGTGACTTTTGTTGTATATATTTGGGACGGGTGTGTCCCATATTTTTGGAAAGGGTAAATAGATATATGTATTTTTGGGGAAAAAATTACTGTAGCGCAAGTATGTACGTATATATGTATGTATGTATATTTGGTTGACTAGGAGGTAGCGTTATGTCGTCGTCAAGCCCGGCCTCGGGTGATGAGTACCCGGGGTGGGGTGTGACATTTGTGGTATCAGATCTTAGATTATAGGTTCTATAGACATGTCAGTTGTCTAGTCAGTAGTGCACCTTGAGATAGGGTGTCGGTAGGTGGTTTCGGCACGCGAGTGGTAGTTATGTTATTAAATTAAATACTATTGTTTTTCTGGTTGGCCTAGTTGGTTATTGAATTTAATTTCAGATCGTGAGTATGGAACGGGAAAATGAGAGTTCGGGAAGTGTTGGACCCTAGAGGCAAAGGGACATGACGCAGTAAAGTTTAGATGCCGTTGAGAGAATTTTACAGGCTGTTGCACAGCTGACAGAGCAGCAGGCGAAAATGCTGGAATGCCAAAGAGCCCAAACCGACACAGCTACTTCCCAGGCAGTACTTCTGAAAAGGTTTAAAGAATTGGATCCTCCGATTTTCACAGGAACTGTGGGTCCAGCTGATGTCGAGAAGTGGTTGAGAGGTGTGGGGCATGTATTTGAGACCATGGGGATTACTGATAATAGTCGGGTACCTCTTGCCATCTTCCAGCTAAAAAAGAAAGTCGAACATTGGTGGAAGAAGTTGAAGAGGTTACTTTCAATTCTAGGTGAGGGAATTACTTAGGATCGATTTGTTGCGGTGTTCAATGAGAAATATTTCCCTAAATCCTATCGGTTCCAAATGGAGGAAAAGTTTATAGTTTTGAAGCAAAGGAAGATGATCGTCCAGCAGTACGAGATTAAATTCGATTATTTGTCCCGCTTTGTCCCTGATCTGGTAAAAATGGAAGAAGCAAAATGCAGACGATTCCAAAAAGGGCTCAATTTAGAAATTTGTTCTAGGCTAACGAGCAGACAAATTAAGAGTTACGTTGAATTGGTGAATACAGAAAAATTAGTAGAAATGGATGTTCAAGAAGTCGCCAAGAGTCGCGAACAGTACAAAAGGAGTAGATTCGAGTCACCTAGTAAGTATCCAGGTGGCACTTCTCGGGGAGCGGTATCTCGACCGCCGGTTGCTCGGGCCCCATCGATTGATCAATTCGTTAGGAGCCGAGGTCCACGGCAATCATACTCTGGATGACAGCAGAATGTATCTAGATCGAGTGTCGGCCAGCAAGGGCCGGGGAGGAGTCAGGCGTTTAGTCGGGCCGAGGTATTTGTATGCTACCAATATGGATTACCAGATCACTTTATCAGAGACTATCCTATGGTGAGTCCCATGTGTTTCTGTTGTCATGAGCCGAGTCATATAGCTCCAAATTGTCCAAAACCTGCTGTTACATCTGCGCCTTCTACGAGCAGTGCGGGTAGTGTTAACCCTAGTAGTGTTCCGGGGCTTGGTAGATGATCAGCTGGTAGACCTCCGACGCGAGGCCATGTATTTTCTACTACTCGACAGGATGCCCAGGCTACTCTAGATATGATTACAAGTATCATGTCTTTATATGATAGAGATGCACGTGTACTTATTGATCCCGGTTCTACTCATTCATTTGTTTCGGCAACCTTCATGATACATATAAGCAAATTTCCTACTTCTCTATCATATAGTATCATTATCTCATCTCCGGTAGGTGAGTCAATGTTGATAGATAATACGTATAAAGACAGTCCACTTCGAATTGGTGATAGAGAATTATTAGTAGATCTTCTACCCCTTGAGTATTCACGATTTTGATGTGATACTGGTTATTGATTTGTTTTAAAAAGAAAGTTATCTTTCGGGTCTCAGGCGAGCCAGAGTTGGTATTTTCGGGGGACAGAATCATTACCCCTGTCAGTTTGATTTCAGTCCTGGAGGCCGGGAAATTACTAAAGAATGGATGTCAGGGATACCTCGTGCATTTGTTTGATACTAGTTAGAATGGAGTTCAGGTGGCGAATATTCCAATAGTCAGGGATTTTCTCGATGTTTTTCCAGAAGAATTACCAGGGTTGCCAATGGATAGGGAAATGGAGTTCATCATTGAGTTACTTCTAGGAACAACTCCTATATCAATTCCATCCTATCGTATGGCGCCTACTGAGCTGAAGGAATTGAAAATTTAATTGCAAGATCTGTTAGACCGTAGGTTTATCAGACCTAGTGTTTCTTCGTGGGGAGCCCCAGTGTTGTTCGTAAAGAAGAAAGACGACATGTTAAGGATGTGTATTGATTACCGGCAGTTGAATAAGGTGACGGTTCATAATAAATACCCGTTGTCTAGAATTGATGATCTATTCGACCAACTGTAGAAGGCTAGGGTATTTTTCAAAATAGATCTTCGATCAAGATATCACATGCTGAAAGTCAGAGATAGTGACGTGGCAAAGACAGCGTTCCAGACGAGGTATGGGCATTATGAATTCTTAGTTATGTCATTTGGGTTGACGAATGCCCTTGGTGCTTTTATGGACTTGATGAATCGGATCTTCCAACCTTATCTAGATTAGTTTATTATCGTGTTCATTGATGATATACTGATTTATTCCCAAAATAAAGAAAAACATGCAGAGCATTTCAAGATTGTGTTGCAGACTTTGCGAAAGAAGTAGTTGTATGCCAAATTCAGGAAATGTGAATTTTGGTTGGATTGAGTTGTATTCTTGGGGCATGTTATCTTGGGGGATGGTATTCAGGTAGATTCAAAGAAATTTGAAGCCGTTGTTTAATGAGAAAGGCCGAAAAGTATGACCAAAGTTCGAAACTTTTTGGGATTGGCGGGTTATTATCGTCGGTTTGTACAAGAATTTTCTGTTATAGCCACCCCATTGACCCAATTGACCTGCAAGGAGTCCAAATTCCAGTGGACTGACAAATGTGAGCAGAATTTCCAAGAGCTAGAGAGTAGACTAATATTTACGCCAATACTTTCCCTTCCGACTGAAGGTGGTGGTTTTATGATCTACAGTGATGCTTCATACCAAGGGCAAGTGGTAGCACGCAAAATACACCGCTACTTACTCTCGGAAGTATACGAGGTCTAAGTTTTAGTATAGTGTGATCGTTAAGATCAGATTATCGTATCCACAGGGATTGTTGTCGTTACTATCGAATACCGCGTTTGTCGTGACCTAAGTTTATCTAGGCGAAAAACAAATGTATTTAATTAATTAAACTAATACTAATATATCCTAAATTAACTACACTATTATGTTAATATGTTTTAAGGTGAAGAATTGTATAGGGATTAACGTGTTTACAAATACGTGTTCGATTTCGATTTACTCGCGTTTACGTTATTCGACCTATTTGACAACCTCGGTACGTAAACTCCGCCGCCACCTCTTCCGAGTGTAAGACGGGGGAATACATGACTTCGAGTCAACGGAGAAGTCCCCCTCAATATCTTAACGACCCTAGGTCACGTGAGTCTCGCCCAGCGTCATTGATTGCACACAATCCAACTCCCTCCCGGGTTATTGGATCGTCGCGTTGTATTTATCCTATCGACAATCTCCGTTCTAAAACTCCTTCGCCACCTCTTCCGAGTATAAGACGAGGGATATAACGTGACTTTGAGTCAAAGAAGAGGTCCCCTCAACATCTTAACGACCCTAGGTAGCATGTGTCTTGCCCTACGTCATCGATTGTCTACTATTCAAACCCCGACCGGGTTATAGAATCGTGGCGTTTGTTTACCCTAATCCGAATACGGGGTTTTGTCAAAACCCCGTATTCTCCATTTATCAATCCAAGCATAATAAACAAATAATATGATAAATACAATCAAACTACGAAGAACAATCATAAACGAAACACCGAAATCATCCAAACAACGTATTTATAAATATATGTTAATCCCTACTACAATCCATATTTAACTCTGGGCCATAGCCGCATATACAAGAAAATAACGAGCTAAACATGCTCACATACTCCTAAGATAAAGAAATAAGGAAAAACGATCGAAGAACTTAGCCTCGTCCGAAGATAAACCGCTAAGAACGCTCCACGATCGATTCGTCGTCTTCTCCACTTCGGGATGCGAACTCCACCACTAAAATTCCTAACCCTTGGCTTAACTATAGCCTAAGGGGCTCAAAAATGCAAGAGAGATGAGATATCTCTACGGCCAAAGGGAGAGGAGAGGGGATATTTATAGCAAAAATATCCTAAAAATATCTAAAAATATCTAAAGGCTGTGCAGGGCAAATCAGCCTAGGCGGTGGAATTTCCGCCTAGGCGGAATTAGGTCGGTTAAGTCTGATCGCCTGGGTGGTGAGATAGGCGGTGGACTGGAGAACATTCTGTTGAAATTCTGCCTAAGCGAAGAAAACTTCGCCTAAGCGAGCGGCTGTCAGTAGCCCTTCTTCGTCCTCTGCTGGATTTCCGCCTAAGCGGTAGAATTTCCGCTCAGGCGGTCGTCCATCAGTAACATTTTGCTTTTCTCTACATCTTCACCGCTTAAGCGGTGGTCTAGACGCTTAAGCGGTGGGCCTGTTTTAGCTTTTAGCCTCCGAGCTTGTTTATCCACCGTAACTTCGAACCGCTTTGGTTCGATCTCATCGTTTTAGCTCCAGTTTCTTATCTTTTTAACCTACACACCTGAGTTATATAAGAAGTATAAATACTAATTAAAACATAATAAAAATAACTATAAACATATTCGAAAACTAATCAATTCGGATTGGAAATATATAGGTTTTTCACACCTATCACTACCCCCAAACTCAAAACTTGGCTAGTCCTCGAGCCAAACACACACACTAAAATGAAAAATACACAAACGGAAATAAATAACAAACATCCTAAAAACAATCTAAACATAACAATACGCGAGTTTTGACTTCTTCTAACGGCCTATTTATTTTTCCTTTAACAATCGCCAGTAGTATCGAGTTCAGGCGGTAATACACAGCATGTAATGTTCTAGAATTTTGACATGCAATAATGGTGAACACTATTCTAGATCCTTTAAACGTGTTAGTGTGAGACTCAATAATATAACTATACAACGGTCGGATTGGATTATCCACCAACGAAATTCATGACTTAGACCGTGAAGGACTAGGATTTCCATAGGCTTGATTGGGGTCCACTCTCTACTAATGTAGGTTTAGTAGTTCATGAAGATCATTAGGACTTGGTTCGGTTAAGGTTAATTTGGCCAAGGGTAATTTCGGAATAGAAAAACAGGTTAATGTTGTTAACTTAACGTTACCTAAGGCTCAACGCTTTACACATTCACTCTCGAATCCCCATAAAAAGATTGGAAAACAATCTCGAACATGCATTGAAGACCTACGTACTCACTTGTCAAAAGAAATGGAAATAAAAATCGTATTTACATTTGATTATTTTTTTTTTCAATGAACACACCCCCAGACTTATTTGATTGTTACAATTGAAGGGGTGTGTGAAATACAAATAAAAAAAAAACGACAAGTGAGTACTCATATACCAAACCAATTAGAAGTTCGCCCTAAACCCAACCGCTCACATCAAGAAGCCTTTGCAACGGCTAACTTGATTCACTCAAATGTGCCTTTAGATTCAGCGATAAAGGACTGGAAGGAATTCAATTGGCCGTGGTATTGTTGGTTTATGTGTTCTGAATCGAATTTGCATTTAGGCTTCGACAGGGTGACGAGGGATAAACATTTATCAAGATAGGCTTAAAAAGGCTCAAGCGACAAAGAGAATGCCTAAATCACGTCTCCTGAACTACCTCACCTAGGATTTCACCTCAATCTTCCCCTCAATCAAGTTCTAGAACCCTTAATGTGTCATGAATTTGGTTAATCGATAATCGTCCTCAAATCAATTGAATAACTATACATTGAATCTATATGCCCGCGCAAATTAGGATCTATAATAATTTTGACCAAAACGCATAGTCAAGCACACAGAATCACACATGCATGGGTATTACCCTTGAGTTCGAAAACAACCAGGGGTAATTTTCATCATCGGGTGACGGCCCAGATGAACACAAAACTCAACATATAAACAATAACACAAAAACATAAACACATTCTAACCTAAACACACATGCAATACGAAAAAACAATAACACATAAACTAACATACTACATACCACACATCACCCCCAAACTTAAAGTGGACAGTGTCCTCAACGAACCCAATCATCATTCTCAACATATGGAATTAAAGCATGCTGACGAAGGGTGTTTAGAACACTTACCTGGGAGGCGAGAGGGTCTCGCCTCCGATTCAAGTCTGATGGGATAGAACAAAAAGAATTTCTTGGGTTGCCTCCCAAGTAGCGCGTGTTTAATGTCCTCGGCCCGATATTTTCAAAATGCCCTCAAGATTGGCGAGGTTTTGCTTTGGATGGCCCAATCTCTCAACGAAATGCCTTACCGGCTTATGTGCTTGGCCAAGCACAATAAACGGCTTGGAATCCCGTCGAAAGAGATGCATCAATACCCGTCTATCTAACATCGCCAAGTACCCTGCATAAGAAACAAAAACAAAACTACAAACAAAAATTATATACAAAGAAATGCCTAAAGTAAAATTAGGTCACTTTCACACAATATCAATAATAACAACTTCGCCAATCCCGGGAATATGAAACACTTGCTTCTCCTATCTAAAACTCAAGTTTGGAGCCGTTACCGCGTTTTTTCGACAATAACATCAAAACAATCCCCGGCAACGGCGCCAAAAACTTGGTAGCGCGCAAAATACGCCGCTACTTACTCTCGCAAGTATACGAGGTCTAAGTTTTAGTATAGTGTGATCGTTAAGATCGGGTTATCATATTCACAGGGATTGTTGTCGTTACTATCGAATATCGCGTTTGTCGTGACCTAAGTTTATCTAGGCGAAAAATAAATGTATTTAATTAATTAAACTAATACTAATATATCCTAAATTAACTACACTATTATGTTAATATGTTTTAGGGTGAAGAATTGTATAGGGATTAACGTGTTTACAAATACGTGTTCGATTTCGATTTACTCGCGTTTACGTTATTCGACCTATTTGACAACCTCGGTACGTAAACTCCGCCGCCACCTCTTCCGAGTGTAAGACGGGAGAATACATAACTTCGAGTCAATGGAGAAGTCCCCCTCAACATCTTAACGACCCTAGGTCACGTGAGTCTTGCCCAGCGTCATTGATTGCACACAATCCAACTCCATCCCGAGTTATTGGATCGTCGCGTTGTATTTATCCTATCGACAATCTCTATTCTAAAACTCCTTCGCCACCTCTTCCGAGTGTAAGACGAGGGATATAACGCGACTTCGAGTCAACGAAGAGGTTCTCCTCAACGTCTTAACGACCCTAGGTAGCGTGTGTCTTGCCCTACGTCATCGATTGTCCACTATTCAAACCCCGACCAGGTTATAGAATCATGGCGTTTGTTTACCCTAATCCGAATACGGGGTTTTGTCAAAACCCCTTATTCTCTATTTATCAATCCAAGCATAATAAACAAACAATACGATAAATACAATCAAACTACGAAGAACAATCATAAACGAAACACCGAAATCATCCAAACAACGTATTTATAAATATATGTTAATCCCTACTACAATCCATATTTAACTCTGGGCCATAGCCGCATATACAAGAAAATAACGAGCTAAACATGCTCACATACTCCTAAGATAAAGAAATAAGGAAAAACGATCGAAGAACTTAGCCTCGTCCGAAGATAAACCGCTAAGAACGCTCCACGATCGATTCGTCGTCTTCTCCACTTCGGGATGCGAACTCCACCACTAAAATTCCTAACCCTTGGCTTAACTATAGCCTAAGGGGCTCAAAAATGAAAGAGAGATGAGAGATCTCTACGGCCAAAGGGAGAGGAGAGGGGATATTTATAGCAAAAATATCCTAAAAATATCTAAAAATATCTAAAGGCTGTGCAGGGCAAATCCACCTAGGCGGTGGAATTTCCGCCTAGGCGGAATTAGGTCGGTTAAGTCTGATCGCCTGGGCGGTAAAGTAGGCGGCGGACTGGAGAACATTCTGTTGAAATTCCTCCTAAGCGAAGAAAACTTCGCCTAGGCGAGCGGCTGTCAGTAGCCCTTCTTCGTCCTCTGCTGGATTTCCGCCTAAGCGGTAGAATTTCTGCCCAGGCGGTCGTCCATCTGTAACATTTTGCTCTTCTCTGCATCTTCACCGCTTAAGCGGTGGTCTGGACGCTTAAGCGGTGGGCCTATTTTAGCTTTTAGCCTCCGAGCTTGTTTATCCACCGTAACTTCGAATCGCTTTGGTTCGATCTCATCGTTTTAGCTCCAGTTTCCTATATTTTTGACCTACACACCTGAGTTATACAAAAAGTATAAATACTAATTAAAACATAATAAAAATCACTATAAACATATTCGAAAACTAATCAATTCGGATTGGAAATAGATAGATTTTTCACACCTATCAGCTAGGGTGTGTACTGATACAACATGGTCATGTGATTACATACGCCTCCTGATAATTAAAGAATCATGACTGTAATTACCCGACGCATGATTTGGAGTTGGCGGCGATTGTATTTACCTTGAAGATTTGGAGACATTACCTATACGACGTGACTTGTGAGATATACACCGACCATCAGAGTTTGAAATATTTGTTTACCTAGAAGGAACTAAATCTGAGGCAGAGACGCTGGATAGAATTGATCAAGGACTATGATTGTACTATCCACTATCATCCCGGAAAGGCCAATATTGTAGCGGATGCGCTGAGTCAGAAATCGGCAGGTTCGATTGCGCATATTCAAGTTGTTCGTACTAATCTGTATACCGAGTTGAGATCTTTACGAGTCCAGTTAGCGGTTGGTCAGACGGCAGCATTGTTTTTGACTTTGACTTTGAGACCGACATTGATCAATCGTATCATAGAAGCGCAGAAGTCGGATGCCCAATTGGAGAAGATCTGAAATGAAGTGAAAAATGGTCACAGAGCAGACTATCATGTCAGGGATAATGATGAGGCTTTGATGGTGGGAAATAAACTGTGTATGCCTGATAATGCCAATCTGAGGAAGGATATCTTGGAGGAAGCACACAGCTCAGCATACGTGATGCACCCAGGCATTACCAAAATGTATCGAGATCTGCAAGAACACTATTGGTGGAATGGAATAAAACAAAAAATTGTTGAATTTGTTACTACGTGTCTCGTTTGTCAACAAGTCAAGATTGAACACCAACGTCCAGGTGGGTTATTGCAATTTCTACCTATTCCAGAGTGGAAATGAGAGCATATCACGATGGATTTCGTCTCGGGATTACCCCGTACTTAAAAGGGGCATAATTCCATCTGGGTGATTGTTGATAGGCTTACTAAATCTGCTCATTTTCTGACTGTAAAGATAACGTATTCTCTGGATAAGTATGCCCAATTGTATATTGACGAGATTGTTAGGCTACATGGTGCACTAGTTTCCATAGTGTCGGACAAAGATCTGAGATTTACTTCGAAGTTCTGGCCGAGTCTCCAAACTACTTTAGGTACCAAGTTGAAATTCAGTACTGCTTTTCATCCTCAAACTGACGGCCAATCCAAGCATACGATTTAGACGTTGGAGGATATGTTGAGGAGTTGTGTTCTAGAATTTCCTGGTAGCTGGGATGATCATTTGACGTTGATGGAATTTTCCTATAATAACAGCTACTATTCAACAATCGAGATGGCACCATATAAAGTGTTGTATAGCAGGAGATGCAGAACCCTAATCTGTTAGACTGAAGTAGGAGAAAGAAAATTACTAATACCGGATATAACCCAAATGACGGCAAACAAAGTAAAGGTGATTCAAGAAAAATTGAGAATTGCTCAAAGTCGGCAAAAGAGTTATATTGACAAGCATAGGCAAGAGTTGGAATTTGAAGTGGGTGACCATGTGTTTTTGCATATATCCTCGTGGAAGGGCATAATGAGATTCGGGAAGAAAGGAAAGTTAAGTTCGAAATATATCGAGCCATACGAGATTTTAGAACGGGTTGGCATGACAGCTTATCGACTTGCCCTACCACCAGAATTGTCCAGATTGCACGACGTTTTTCACTTGTCGATGCTTAAGAAATATGTGCCAGATCCTTCGCATGTGTTGACTTCTCAACCAATCGAATTGTAAGAGAATTTAACATACGTTGAGAAGTCAGTCTAGATCTTGAGTCATACAGATCACGTGTTGCGGACGAAAACTATTCCATTAGTAAAAGTACTCTGGCGTAGTCATTCTATAGAGGAAGCAACGTGGGAGCGAGAAGACGAGATGAGAGATAAATATCCGCACTTGTTCGATCAAGGTAACTAAAATTTCAGAACAAAATTTCTTTTAGGAGGGAAGGGTTGTAAGACCCTAATTTTCACATACACATAACTTTAACTGCATTTTAGAACATTTAGAAAATAACGGGGTAGAATGTGTCATTTCTAATTTAACTTAAAATTCTAGGGGTGAATTATAATTTTACGAATATTAAATTTTGAATTGGGCTTAAATAATAAACTAAAGAAAATTTAGGGGAGATTAATGTAATTTAAAAAAAAAAAAAAAGATAATACATACACACACACACACACACACACACACACACACACACACACACACACACACACACACACACACATATATATATATATATATATATATATATATATATACACGATTGTGTGGGGAAAAAAGAAAAGAAACAACGTGGCTTCCTTAGGGATTAAGGAAAAACCACTATTATCATACATATATATACATCCATACAAATAGTGATCAGGAACCTCAAAAGAAGAATACAGAGAAAGGAGAAGAAAAGACAAAAATAAAATAAAAAAATCAAATAAAAATCAAAATCTGAAATCCAATCTCTAGGCAGACGGAAAATCCGGAACAGGTAAAAATTTCAGTTGATTATTATGTTCATTAAATTAAATTGTTAGCATTAAAATTTTTCGCAATCGTGATAATAATTTTTGAAATCGTTAATTTCAATAATCGCTGTACAGTGAATATTAACATAACGAAATGAGAAAAATAACAATTTTGCATAATTAAATTCGGGAAATAGAAAATTATGCTTTTTAGAGCCATGCATTTTAAATTAGGTTATTTTAAATAAAATATTAATTAAGGCCCTATCGCTGTTAGGTTCACATACGACAGTGTCCCGGTAGTTCTGACGTCGGTATTTTTGCAGTGCGGAACACGAGGTGAGTGTATTGTCTTCTATGTAAATATACAAATTTTATTTTCGTATAAATTGTAAAAAAAAAATGTGTTTATTAAAATTGGACGATTTTACAACTTATGTGGATCAAGTAGATTTTTAAATGTAGAGGGTGATTTTTGTCCGACTATACCATAGTTTTAATCCCGTCAAGAGGGTATGTCTTACGGGATAGTTTTGACCTGTTAGGAGGGCATGTACTGCGGGGTTGATTATATTATGACCTGTTCGGACGATCAGTTTGGCATGTGGTTGTTGATATTATGACATGTACGAATGATTAATCTGGCAAGTGATTGTTGATATTATGACCTGTTAAGAGTGCCAACACTACATGTGGTTGATTATATTATGACATGTCCAGAGGATTAGTCCGACAGATGGTTATTGATATTATGACCTGTCTGGAGGATCAGTCTTGCAGGTGGTTGATTGACCTGTCAGGAGTGCAAATCCTGCGGGTGGTACTCCTACCATTGGAGATAATAAATGGCCCTAACACTGATAGTCACGTTAGATGGCACACTGGTACAGGTTACGGTACTGTTGTAACTCCCGATCGTGAGGTAAAAATGATCATTGGTTAGTAGAGGAGTGGTGTAGAGTATTTTATTATATAACGATATGTTTGGATTGGTTAATTTAAAATGATTGGGTTGGTTGACTTAAAATGTTTGAATTGGGTATTTTAAATATATTAGTTTATTTTATTGGTGACAGGGAAACTGAATTTCCGTACGGTATGTGATTATATATTATTATATTTTGGAACGTGGTGTTTAATACTTATACTTGGTCCATAAAAATATTTTTATTATGAAGATAGCACACCGATTAAAATATTTGGTTACATGTGCCGCAGCTAGAAGTGGGTGCATTACTGGCACTAGGTAGAGTCTAGAGGTAGTGTCATTTTGGGAGTGGGCCGGTCAGAGACGAACAATGGAAGGTTCAGCATTTTTTGGTAATTTTTGTTGTATATATTTGGGACGGGTGTGTCCTATATTTTTGGAAAGGGTAAATAGATGTCTTTTTTGAAGAAAAAAAATTACTGTAGCGCAAGTATGTACGTATATATATATATATATATATATATATATACAGGTATATTTGGTTGACTAGGCAGGTAGCGTCATGTCGACGTCACGCCCGACCTCGGGTGTCGGGTGCCCGGGGTGGAGTGTGACAACCTGTAGACCCCATATATCATTATCTTTCATTTTAGATATATTTGACTTAATTATAGCTTTCAAAACATTCAAATTAATCTCTCAAATATTTCTTAAACTCAAATTGATAGGATAAAAAGAATTATATGTTCCAAGAAATACTTAAAATATATATATACCATATCAATAGGGATATTCAAATAGGAGTACTATATCTTTAAAATATCCATATCTGTAAAATCTCTCAATTAAGTAAACAAATAACAGTTAGTATTTAAATCAAAATTCGAAACTGGCCATCAATCAATAGACACACATCCATCAGTCGACCGCCGAATTCAAGATATAGCCCAAGCCAAAATTCCATCATCATAAGTCGACTTACCTGTTGACCTATAGATACAGAGTGTTTATCTTTTAAGCATAGGTCGACCTACCTATCAACCGGAAGATTCAAAGACTTCTTCTTTTAAGCACAAATCGACTTACATGTCGACTGCTCATGCTGGAAATCTTCTCTTTAATTATTTTCTTTGACATTTTCACCCCTTTAACTGGTTTTTTTTTTGTTTTTTTTTTTTTTTTTTTTCAGTTTGCTCCACTAAAATCTTAAAATTAATTTTAATCAATTATTTTTAATTACACATAAGAGTAAATAATTTTACTAATTAGAATTCTATCAAAATACACATAAACATAAAATCATTTTCGTGTCTTGTGTGATCCTATTCGGGATACATTAAGAGTAAAAATATATTAGAGTTGTTGTCACCTAGTTCTTTCAAATTCTTCAACCTCTTAATCCTTCATCATCTTTGTCATCATATCTTCATCATTTGGAACGAATAAACTGAAACAATTAATCAAACCGTTAGTTCCACAAAAAATATCAACCTTTAATTGTCCATCAAAATCTTAGGATCAATAATCTCTCCCTTTTTTATAATGACAATTAACTTTAATATTTTTCTTCAAAACAATAATATAACCACACTTCTCCTGAATCCGAGGACGGGTTTTATAACTCATTTAAGCATAGTAGTAAAGATATTCATAAAATAATCAACAAAATACAAATATAATAAACTCCTCCTTAAGATATTTAATAAAATATCAACTAATTCTCCCCCATTATCATCTCAAAAAAAAAATTGAGGAGGGGGGAACACAAAAACATTACTCTAAGCAAATATCATTATGCCTAGACTATACCAAAAATATCATTCTTAGCATGCAATCTTCTTCTATATAATTAAAAATGAGCAAATTCATGCATATGTGAATAATCATAACATTTCAACAATGTAACATGATATCAATTAATATCTTCCTAGAATCTAGAAACATGTGATCTTTAATGCACTAGAATAGGAATCATATCTCAAGAATAACTTAGGATCAATCAACATAAATCTAATACATGTTTTAAACATGGATAAATGCATATTTCTCTCATAAAATATCAATTTGAAACATTAAGTATAGATTAATATGTCATGTATTCAAATGATCATAAATGGAATCAAATTAAGTTATTCAATTCACCTCAATATAAAATATTATGCATTTTAATAAATCAAGATGTATAAAATAAAAACTTAATTCACTTAATTCAATTTCTAAATCTCGTAACATGTTAAAATTAAACACATGATTACTACTCGATATAAGTATATTATAAAAATATGTAAATACACTTTAACTAAATGTGATTTTCATAATTACCATATAATATTTCTAAGACAATAAGTGAACACATCATTTAAAAATAAGTCTTAAAAACCATTACCAACTTACCTATTTGGTAAGTCGAGACTCTCCCTCTTTAATAAATTTAAAATGCGGAGGGTTAGGAGTACATTTTATATCTTTCGGGGAAACTTTACTTTTTATATCATTTGTATTCATGATTGCTTTGGGTGCATAATTCCTCTTGACCTATCTGTATCCTCTCAACTTTTGATTTTTGCCATTTGATTCATTGACGATTCCCTTTGCACGTATCGCTTGTGGCTTCCTGGTGATATTCCATCTTGGCTTTGGCACAACTTTTGTCTCTGCACATGTCTCTTATGGTTTCTTTACAACATCACTTCTTGTCTTTAGTTAATTTTTTTGCTTTGTATGCATCGTTTGTGGATCCTTGGTGACTTCTTGACTTGGCTTTCATATAACTTCTTTGTTTGCTCCTTCAGGTCCACTTTCGACATTATGTAATCCTGCACAAGACATTTCAATAGTTCTCTTCGGTATCCATTTCATTTTGGATCCATCCTTATTAGACATAAACTTAGGGTTCCTGAATGGACATGATACTTTAGAATGCCCAACCCTATTACAATAATAACATCTCAAATCTAATTTATCATAGAAAACACGAGATAAAAAATAGAAATAATTTCTAACAATAAAAGCATAACTATCATTGGCTTGTGATGAAGGACAAGACGATGAAACATATCCACTTTGCTTAGAAAAATCATTTTCAAAAGCTTTTGAAACAGACTTGAGGTCGAATTTTGATTTTTCAAATTTTTTCTTAAGTAAATCGATTTTTGAATCAAGATCTGACATTTGCTTAGAAATCAAGTCAAGATTATTTTTTAAAACTTTGTTTTCATTTCCAAGAAAATCCACTTTACAAAGCAAATTATTAATTTCAAAAATAACGTCCAAAAACTCTTTTAAACCACAATAATCATCCAAATGAATTTTAAATTTTCGAACATTTTTTCCTCTATTTTCAAAAGAATCAATTTTTCTTTTTAAACTCAAGCTATCTTTAGCAAAACGTAGTGTGAAGGAAAGTAATTTTTTCATGATAATATGAACATTTTCATTATTATCATCTCCATCACTACCACAAGAATCACAAGAATCATAAATCACATTATCATATACGCATTTACCACTATCAAAAGAGGACACACAAAACACATCATCCATGGTGTGTGCACATAACCAGTTTAGCTAGGATGTTAAGCCTAATCGAGCTAAAATCAACTCTGATACTAATTGTTGGCCTAGTGAGCTACCCAAGAGAGGGGGGTGAAGTGGGTACTATTAAAAAATTTAATCTGAATTTAACACTTCAAAAATCAAACAATTAATTTTATCCTAAAATTAATTATTATCTTTATAGCAGCAGATAAGTGTAATAAGCTCTAGGTGCACACCCAAACAACACAAGATAAAATAAAAGAAATAAACAATGCAGTACACACCGATATATCTTGATTCACCAAGTTACTCTTTGCTAATCTAGTCTTCCAAGCCCCACGGAGATTCACATCCACTAAACTCAAAATTCCTTTACAAGTAGAAACCAAACCCTTACAATAATTTTTTTCACAGGCTCAGAGTCAACCTTTACAAATTTCTTTTCACTAACTCAGGAATAACCTTTTTTTTTTTTTCCAAACTCAAGAATAACCTCTATTTTTTACAAGTTCAAGAATAACCTAATTTTTTTTTTTTTTTTAAACTAAGGTTAAAGAATCAAAACCTCACAAACATTCCAAATATCCTTTTACCCGGTAAAAATTGAACCATTACAAAATTGCTCAAAAATCAATTATATTCAGGAAGAATTACTACCTCAATCTCTTTACAGGAAGAGACTGAAACCCAGCTACTCTTGATTAGATACTCTCAATAGTATTTAATCCGCACACAACTCACCAATTATAAGAAATTGATAAGTTCATCCCGCTCGGAGTTTCTACCACCTCAAATTAATTTAAACTCAATTAATGTACCAATAATTACTAGTGATAGAATTAAGTGAGAAAACAAAAATCTGATTATAAAAATAATACGGGTAGAAAAAAATTGAGCACGTAATCAGATTATCACACAAATTATTTTAAAAGATTTTTATACTTTTAAAGTTCAAAAAACGATTTCATCAAGATCTTATCAACCAAGCAAATATAGAAAAATACATATGTAGTAAAGATTAATAGTTTGGAAAGATCTAACCCGGATTAACACCGAAGAATTATAGATTGGAATGCTAGACAGCTCAATTCGGTGACGCTTACACAATCAGCACTTTAACTCAAGAACTCCTCAATAATTGATCTCACAATTTGATCTCTCAAAATAATATCAGAATGATTACTTTATAAAAGCTTAGAAATTGAATAGTCCTTGATACATTATTTTTTATGTGAAATCTGCAGGTTTATATATAGAGAATTGAAACAAGCCTTCCAATAACAAGTTTTTAAATAATAAGTATCTAAAAAATACCTATAGACCCCATATATCATTATCTTTCATTTTAGATATATTTGACTTAATTATAGCTTTCAAAACATTCAAATTAGTCCCTTAAATATTTCTTAAACTCAAATTGATAGGATAGAAAGAATTATGTGTATCAATTTGAAAAATACTTAAAATATATATGCCATATCAATAGGGATATTCAAATAGGAGTATCATATCTTTAAAATATTCATATCCCTAAAATCTCTCAATCAAGTAAACAAATAACGGCTAGTATTTAAATCAAAATTCACAAAATCCTCAAAATCCGAAATTGGCTATTAGTCAACATACACACATCTATCAGTCGACCGCCTAATTTAGGATGTAACCCAAGCCAAAATTCCATCGTCATAAGTCGACTTACCTGTTGACTTAGAGATACAGAGAGTTCAACTTTTAAGCATAGGTCAACCTACTTGTGGACCGGGAGATTCAGAGACTTTTTCTTTTAAGCACAAGTTCACTTACATGTCTACTGCCCATGCTAGGACTTTTCTCCTTAATTATTTTCTTTGACATTTTCACCCCTTTAACTGATTTCTTTTTTCAGTTAGCTCTACTAAAATCTTAAAATCAATTTTAATCAATTATCTTTAATTCTTTTTCAATTACACATAGGAGTAAATAATTTTACTAATTAGAATCTTATCAAAACACAAATAAATATAAAATTATTTTCGTGTCGTGTGTGATCCTAATCGGGATACATTAAGAGTAAAAATAGATTAAAGTTGTTTTTACCTAATTCCTTCAAATTCTTCAATCTCTTAATCCTTCATCATCTTTGTCATCATATCTTCATCATTCGGAACTAATAAACTGAAACACTTAATCAAACCGTTAGTTCCACCAAAAACATCAACCTTTAATTATCCAACAAAATCTTAGGATCAGCACTAACTACAAGTCAGAACTACTAAAAAAGATTAAACCGATTATTCATTGGCATGATTTATATTCGGTATTTAATTCCTACGCTACTCTAATCTAGGGTAAATTAAAATCTAGGCATAAATCATCCAAACCAATAATCAAATCCTAAGAAAACTATTGTATGATCGTTAGATCTAGATCACAAGTATTAGATCTAACGTTTTAGAAGCTAATAAATCTAATATCAAAATCTCTATAAGAACACTTTGAAAATAAATCTAATCACAAATAAACCGAATCAAGAACAATATTCGTCATCGTACAATTGTTACACATAATCCAAAATTAAATTAAAAATATGATATTATATAAAATAAAATACTTACACAATCTTAACCTAGTTGAAGGAAGATCAACTACACATTGATTTATTCTTCATTTGATTTTTTCTTTGATTCCATTACTCAATGGTGTTGAGAAAAGAAAACTAAAAAAAGAAACCTTAAAGAAAAACAAGTCTACTGTCGAACCACTAGAAAAACTAAAAACAAAGAAGTAAAAAAATAAAAATAAAAATATCTCAAATGAGAAAAATGAATTGGCCTTCCTAATACCCTCTTACTGATAATACCCTCTTACTGACGACTATAAAGAAGGGAAAAAAAAATATATATGACTGGGAAAAGAAATAGAAAATAAATTAAATACACCGCCATAATCAATGGCCATACATTTTCCTTGTTAAATGTAACGGCTCTAGCCACTATGGTCGGTATCTTCCTTGTTAATTTCATCTTCTTTTTTTCTCCATTTTTTTTTTTTTGTCTGTTTTGGATCCATTTTGCTCCAAATTATAGGGTTTTTATACGAATTCTTCAAATCTACAAAAGTAAATAAAATAAATCAATTATACTAATTCAATTTATTCAAAAGAATAACAAAACTTAAATTAGCGGTGTTAGATCGTGTAAATTATGGCGCGATCACACTCCCAAACCTAAATTTTTTGCTAGTCCTCGAGCAATATAAAATATATTAATTAAATGAAAAGCCATTTTCATAGGGAACACAGTTGCATTTAGCGTATTTAACAATTCTTTAAATCACTAACGCTATCACTAGTGGACAAGTTTTAGTCTCATAAGGATTTACAGTGATAATACCCACAAACACCCCCAAATTCTTATTATTAACTGTATTCCTTACAAAAAATTTGTTAATCCTATCCGTTGATGGCACATCAAATTGAAATCATCCAAGAGTTACTGATTTAGTCATTAATTTCTTAGCACATGACTCCTAACAATAATCATTTTTGCATCCACAACATACACGTGATTTTTATTTATAATTAATTTATTACAAAATCGCTAGTCACCTAAATTTCAACAATCAAATAGCGTTTTGCCAAAAGTATTTATTTATTTAATTATTTTTTTCTTTTAATAAGTATATCACTATTTTTATTTATTTATTTTTTGTAACTTTTTTTAAATAAGTGACTTTTTTAATTATTTATTTATTTATTTATTTAATTATTTTTTTATTTTAATAAGTATATCGCTATTTTTATTTATTTATTTTTTGTAACTTTTTTTAAATAAGTGACTTGTGCAATACTAATCTTATTGTGTTTTCTAAGGTGTTTATGTAGCGAGTGTTGGGCCAATGATCCCAATTCAGTTGGTTCGGGGTATTAGGTGTGAAGGCAACCTTCAGACTTAATAACCTGAACATCTTAGGTTTTAAGGTTAATAAGTCACTTATTGTCTTAACAAAGTGCTTCCCCCCCCTCCCCCCTCTTTTACGCAAACACTCAAAGCTTACAGAGGCAAGAGGCCCGGTTACTTAGCGAAATTTCATCATTAAGACAAAAAATCATTATTATTAACACAATTTTTTTTATATATCGTAATAATACTCCAGGGGTGAGTTAATATCATGCCAAAACTCAGCAAACCAGTACATGTATTAAGTTTAAAATAATAAAAGTCAAGATGTGTACGAAAATCAAAAAATAATATACTTTTTGAAATCAGTGTTATACTCTAATGACTATTCAGCTAACTCAAGTTTGTATTCGACAAACATGCTTTCATAGGATAGATTGACAATATTACAGTATCAAATAACAAAAAGAATACAAGCATTTACCCCCCCCCCCCCAAAAAAAACCTAAATCTAGCATTGTTCTCAATGATAAAAGCACACAAGATCGTAAGAGAAAGAACAATAGTACCTGGTTTATTGACAAAAACACCACACTTGATGGCGCGAAAAATGCCCCCCAAACTTGTGCATTTGTACTATCAAAATAATCACAAAAATTGATGACTTAAACAAATTAGTCAATCAATCCAATCCTCACCAAGTTCTATTTATTTATTTATTCTCTTTTTATTTTATTTATTTATTTATTTTTATACGTGGGTTGCCTCCCATTCAACGCTAAATTTAGCATCTTTAGCCATACGATAAGTGTCTTAAACCCCCTATCCATAGTGGAGTAACCCGCTTCTAACCTTCTCTTGAGTTACTCTCCAGTCGGTGAGTGTTGAGTAGCAGGTGAGACTCATATTTCTCAACTTCTTTCTCAGATCAAATCTCTTTTCTTTCTGATAGGGCTTACTTGGTGGTATTTTTATTAAGACTCCCAAGAGAAGTTGGGTTTCGTCAATCCATTGGATATGACAAAAATCGTCCGTGATCAGGGTTGACGGTTGGTCCACTGCATAGAAAAGATATGCCTTAATTTTGGGATGCGGTAGCATGGGTATAATGGATGTTTAAATCAAAGGAAGATTATTTAAATGTCTCATTGATGGTTGAATCTCATCTTCCTTATAATTGTCTACCCTAACCTCATCCATGTACGTAATTTCAACTTCAAAGCTTATCCCCCCACCTTTACTCTCGTATTCTACTTTTTTCTCTACCTCACTAAACAGTGATGGTTGAGCTAAGCACGGCTCAAGCTCGGGATCATATCGTTGGAGTTCCTCACCAGATTCGCTTGGTTGTGGTCCTTTTGACAATTCTATCTTTTCACTCTCGTGCTTTAGATCCCTCTCCTCAATACTCACCCAAGTATCAACCTCCAAACCACTCTTTGTATTTTCCTCATTTAATATTTCAACAATTCCCCTGACTTGGGCTTCTAGTTGGTCTATCCTTTTGGTTTTCTCTTCCAAGGTTGTAAGGACTTGTTGTTCTTCTAAGAGTTTAAGGATCTGTTGTAACATAGTGGATTGAGCATTCGTATCATCTTAGGGAAACAATGGTTAGTAGGATTGATTGTAAAAAGATGACCCTAAAGGCTCACTATAATATTGTTGATCTCATCCATAATTATTTGAGTATTACTTATACTCTGGTCGTGTATAATAGGGATTGGAATAAGTATTATTATAGGATATGTGTGATTTTGGTAATTATAAGGACATTGATTGATAAATACTTGTATTCTTTTTGTTATTTCATATTGTGATATTGTCAATCTATCACATGAAAATATGTTTGTCGAATACAAACTTGAGTTAGTTGAATAGTCATTGGAGTGTAGCACTGGTTTTTAAAAGTATATCATTTTTCGATCTTCGTATGCATCTTGACTTTTATTTATTTTAAACTTAATACATGTACTGGTTTGTTGAATTTTGGTATGATAATAACTTACCCCTGAAGTATTATTACTATATATAAAAAAAATTGTGTTAATAATAATAATTTTTTATCTTAATGATGAACTTTTGCTGAGTAACCAGACCTCTTGCCTCAATAAGCTTTGAGTGTTCGCGTCAAAAAGGGGAAACAATTTGTTAAGACAATAAGTGACTCGTTAACCTCAAAGTCTTAGATGTTTGAGTTACTAAACCTGAAGGGTGCGTTAACACCTAATATCTTGAGTCAACTATATTGGGATCATTGGCCCAACACTCGCTATACGACCACCTTAGAAAGCCCAGTAAAGTTAGTATTGGACAAGTCGCTTATTTAAAGAAAGTTACAAAAAATAAATATATAAATAAATAAATTAAAATAGAGATATACTTATTAAAAAAATAAAAAAATACTTTTGGGGAAATGCTATTTGATTGTTGAAATTTAGGTGACTAACAACTTTGTAATAAATTCATTATAAATAAAAATTATTTGTATGTTGTGGGTGCAAAAATGATTATTGTTAGGAGTCACGCGATAGGAAATCAATGACTAAATCAGTAACTCTTGGATGATTTCGATTTGATGTGCTATCATCGGACAGGATTGACAAATCTTTTGTAAGGAATACAGTCAATAATAAGAACCTAAGGTGTTTGTGGGTATTATCACTGTAAACCCATACGAGACTAAAACTCGTCCACTAGAGGTAACTTTAGGGATTTAAAGGTTTGTTGCATACGCTAAATGCAACTGTATTCTCTACGAAAGTGACTTTTTATTTAATTAATACTAAATTAATACATTTAGTATTGCATGAGAACTAAAAAAAATTAGGTTTGGAAGTGTGATCGCGCCACAATTTACGCAATTTAATATCGTTAATTTAAGTTTTGTTATTCTTTTAAATAAATTAAATTAGTATAATTAATTTATTTTTGTAGATTTGAAGAATTGGTGTAAAAACAGTATAATTTGGACCAAAATGGAACAAAAAAGGACAAAAAGAGAAAGGGAGAAAAATTAAGATGCTCCGTGAACTGACCGAACCCATGACCTGAATCCCGCCTGGTCATGATTCTGTGCACGACACGCACGCGTAAGATACCAACCATAGTGGCTAGAACCGTTACATTTAACAAGGAAAATGTATGGCCATTAAAAAATGGCCATTGATTATGGGGGTGTATTTAATTTATGTTCCATTTCTTTTCATAGTCATTTTTTTTCCTTCTTTATAGTTGGCAGTAAGAGAGTATTAGGAAGGCCAATTCAATTTTTTCATTTGATATATATATATATATATATATATATATATATATATATATTTTTATTTTTTATTTTTTATTTTTTATTTTTTTACTTCTTTGTTTTTAGTTTTTTTTTAGTGGTTCGGCAGTAGACTTGTTTTCTTTAAAAAAAAATTTAGTTTCATTTTTTCAACATCATTGAATATTAGAATCAAAGAAAAAATCAAATGAAGAATAAATCAATGCGTGACTATTATCCTTCAACCGGGTTAGAATTAGGGTAAGTATTTTGACTTATGTAATATTGTAATTTTCTAGTTTAATTTCGGATTATGTGTAACAATTGTATGGTGAGGAATTTAGTTCTTAATTCGGTTTATTTGTGATTTGATTTATTTTCAAAGTGTTCTTATAGAGATTTTGATTTTAGATTTAATTACTTCTAAAATATTATCTAATACATGTGGTCTAGATCTAACGATCATACAATAGTTTTCTTGGGATTTGAATATTGGTTTTGTTGCTGCACAATTCAAATAAAGAACAAAGTTACCGAATTCTCTTGCGTTGAGTCGTGGACTAGGTCGCTTTCTTTAAGACGTTTCGCGGCTCTGCCCAAGAATTGTGCAAGCAGTATCACAGCCCCGTCGTCCCTAGGATAAAATAGCCCAGAAATTTCCTTTGTGTAGGACGTTCTTTGTACTATAGAAGTCCCGAAAATCAAACACCCCCACACACTGTTCTCAAAAGGAACAAACTACTCGGAAATCGAAATAGTACCGAAAAAATTGTTCTATTGAATTGGTACAGTGAAAAAACAAACTGTTTCAGAATAGTTTCGGAACAAAACAGATCGGAAAGCATTTTACTGTTTTTTTTTCTTCTGAAAATAGCAGTGTTTTAGTTGCTGATTTTTCTCTCTCCTTCAAACAGATGGGAAAACCTCTGAATTTATAGATCCAACGCAAATCGAATAAAAAAACATTTGAAACCGATTCAATAATTAATTCCAGGAAATGAAACGATTTAAAAACGTTCAGAATTTAATGCTTTAAAAACGTTCAAAACGTTTAATGTTTTGGAAACTGTTTCAGTTGGAAATTTGCAAACATTTGGATTTAATAAAAAAGAAATTATTAAATATTTTTTGTCTAAAAAATAAATAAGTGTCACCTCATCACACGCGCCACTTGACTCAACTCGAAACGATACGACCGGACGGACGGCAGCGGCGGCACGCGCTTGTAGTAAACTAGTAGGGATGTAACTCATCTCTCCTCCACAAAATGTGAATACCCCTTGGGGCACACCCCAAGTATCCCACATACCCTTAATTATACTCTTCATCAACTCTTCTCCCAACTAATGTGGGATAGAGGAAATAGAGGGAAACCACTTTGACACTTGTCTTTTATTAATAAAAACAATTAAAAATTCATATGTTCCAACAATCCCCCACTTGAATTTTTAAAAACAATTTTTCATCGAGCAGTATAAAACAATATAAGATTGTGCATAAACAAAAGTGTTTAAATAAATAAATACTTTTGGCAAAACGCTATTTGATTGTTGAAATTTAGGTGACTAGCGATTTTGTAATAAATTAATTATAAATAAAAATCACGTGTATGTTGTGGATGCAAAAATGATTATTGTTAGGAGTCATGTGCTAAGAAATTAATGACTAAATCAGTAACTCTTGGATGATTTCAATTTGATGTGCCATCAACGGATAGGATTAACAAATTTTTTGTAAGGAATACAGTTAATCCTA
This sequence comes from Eucommia ulmoides, assembly GCA_016647705.1. NCBI lineage: Eukaryota > Viridiplantae > Streptophyta > Magnoliopsida > Garryales > Eucommiaceae > Eucommia > Eucommia ulmoides. Next base: position 27,976,750 of record CM028339.1, read on the forward strand.
CAGCACAGTCCTGATATTTATTAGATATTTTGAGATATTTTAGCCAATTTTTAATCCCTTCTCTCCTCCTCTCTTCCCTCTCTTCATTTATTAAGGCCTTAGGCCATATTTTAGGTGTAGGATTAGGGATTTTTTAGGGAGATCTCTCAACCCGAGGTGGAGGATGAAGAGGGAAGCGATCGGTGGACGTTTCTAGCGGTAAATCTTCGGATATCGGCTAAGTCGCTCGTTTCCTCTCTTTGTTTTCTTTATTTTGGTAGTTTTTGAGCATGTTTACCTCATTTTACATTGTATAATTGGTTAGGTCCATGAGTTAAACATGGATTGTAATAGGGATTAACGTATTATTTATGAAAATGTAGTTTTGGTTGAATTTGTGTTTCGTTTATGGTTGTTCCTTATAATTTCGATTGTGTTGCCGTGTTTTCTATGATTATATGCTAGTTTAGATATATTGAGAATATGGGGTTTGATACTCAGGAGAAGTAACCCTGGATTCGGACTAGGGTTAACACAACACGACAATTTAACGACCCGAGAGGGCGTTAGAAAGTGTGCAATTGATGACGTTGGGATGAGACTCACGTGACCTAGAGTCATTAAGACATTGAGAGGGACTTCGGCGTTGACACGAAGTCACGTATTCGCCGGTCTTACACTCGAAAGAGGTGGCGAGGGAGTTTACGAACCGAGATTGTCGGATACGCCGAACGCCGTTAATGTTAACTAAAATGAAATCAAATGCATTGAAGTAAATAAAATTAATCCCTAGGCAATCTACTCCCCTAAACAATCTCAAATTAGTATTTATAGTATAGTTAACTTAATTAGTATTTTAGTTTAGTATTAGTATTAAATTAAATTCCATTTTTAGCACCTAGATAAAATTAGGTTATGACAATCGCGATACTCGATAGTAATCTCAACCAATCCCTGTGGATACGATACCTGACCGAAAGGTCAACTATACTAAAATTTGATCCGTAGGCTTGCGGTGAAAGTGATAGCGCATTATTAGCGGCCACCAAGATGCTTTAAATTATACTAGAGTAACTCATAGTTTTGAACTCTATCTCTAACAAAATCACACACACAACCCTATCAGGGTGTAGTCCAAAAGTCCATGCTTTACAGCCATGCATGTATATCCCAGTATAGTGAATGCTCTAGAAAATTTTGCCCAAAATTTCGTAGGAAGCGGCCACACTTCCACATTCACATAGGTGAGTCTATCAAGAGTACTTCTATAGCTAGGTACTCCACTTCAAATAGAGTCTAGATCTCATTAAGAGTTAATAAAAACTCAACCTTCTATCGCTTCAGGATATTATGCTTCAATCAACACATGTAAGGAATAGAACTCAAATTTATTATTTTAGCATGATTCTCTTCATATCACTACATGAGTTGTTATTACCCTTTGAACCTATTTCTTGGGATCTCCAGTCTATAGGTTAGGTTTCCCTCATAAGTGACTCGTCAATCTATGGGTTTGAGTCCCATTCCTTTCAAGATTTAGTAAACCTTTTCTCGAGCTCGTCCTTTCATCAAAGGATCTGCTAAGTTATCATCAGACCGTTCATGATCCACTCCCACAGTCCCTGTTGAGATATACTCCATAATAGTGCTGTGTTTGCGACGTATTTGTCGTCTTTTTTCCGTTATAATAACGGTTCTAATGTTTGCAATAGCCTGCAGTACTATTGCAATTGATCATGACAACTGGAATCAATCTCTCCCATAAAGGGGTATCGCAAAGTAGACTTTTTAACTACCCTGCTTTTTTACTAGCCAAAGCTAGTATATACATCTCAGACTCAATAGTAGATTGAGCCAACATAATTTGTTTCTTATATTTCCAAGAAACAACTCAACCATCTATGCTAAATATATAGCCGCTAGTTATCTTAGAGTCATCTGAAAGGGTGTTCCAATCAGCATCGCTATATCCTTCTAGGACAGCGGAAAACTTCTGATAATGTAATCTAAGTTAATAGTTCTTTTAAGGTACCTCATGACCCTTTCAATAGCATATCAATGCTTAATACTAGGTTTTCTTGTAAACCTGCATAGTAACCCTACAACATAAGATGTGTCGGGCCTAATGTAATCAGTGGCAAGTCGTAGACTGCTTATGATGTTCGCATACTCAAATTATCTAACACAGTCACTAATGTTCTTGAATATCTTTACACTATGGTCATAAGGAGTACATGCCGGTTTACAATCAAAATAATTATATTTTCAGACCTAGTTATTTTAATGCCAAATATCACATTTGCTTCACCAATATTTTTAATGTCAAAATTAGCACATAGCATAGATTTCAATTTGTTCACAATATGAAAAAATCAATAAGTCATTCACGTAAAGATATATAATAGTCCAAACATCATTTTCAGATTTATAATAGATGCATTTATCACTTTCATTCACTTTAAATCTATGTGTAATGACTAGATTATCAAATTTCTTATGTTATTGCTTAGGTGTTAGTTTCAAATCATAAAAGATTTATCTAATTTGCACACTTTGTTTCCTGGACCAGCAATTACAAATCTTTCAAGTTGGTACACATATTTTTCTTCTTTTAATTCACCATTTAATAAGCAATTTTAACATTCATATGGTGCACAACTAGATCATGAATAGCAACAAGTGATAAAAGTACACGAATAGATGTAATTCTTGAGACAAGTACATGAATTTCTTCTTAAGAATCTATTTACATCCTATTATTTTTACAACCAGGAGGTAAATCTACTAAATGTAAAGCTTTATTTGACTCGATAGAATCCATTTCATCATCTATAGCCTCTTGTCATAAATTGGTATCTACAGAGGACAATGCTCTTGGAGGGTGGGCGGATCTTCCTCTAAAGTATATGCATAGAAATCTGAACCATAATCCTTAGTAAAACGAGGCCATTTACTTCTTCTAGGTTCAATTTCTAATTCTTTATCTAGTTCATTAATTATAATGACAGCCACATTACTAGATGTTGAGCCCCCACTATTATTCAATTTAAAAAGAAATTTACGTTTATAATTATCAGGGTCTTTAGATTCAATAATAACATGATCTTGAAAGTCATAAAATCTATATGCTTTGTTATTCATTACTTAACCAATAAACATACATTCATATGTTCTTCTTGCATTTTAGGATCAGGAATATGAACATATGCCAAATAACTCCAAGTCTGAAAATAAGACAGTTTTGATTTCTTTTTCTTTTCTTTTCTTTTTTTTTAAAAAAATCATAGGGTGAAATTTTACTTTTCAATTGCTTCACTTTTATTTTTCATGAGATAAATAAAAATATAATTAAAGTAATCCCTAATTAACATAATAAAATAGTGTTTTTTATTTCTAGTCAAAACCCCCATCAAATTCATTATTCTTAGTTAAGGTATACAAATTAGCCCAATAGTTTGAGTAAACTTGGTCTTATTGAGAAGATAGTCCAAAACCAATTTCTATCTCATCTCTGGAGTATACAGTACATCCTTAAGAATAACAGTATTTCCAGAGGTAAACTTAAATTCCACCTCACCAAAATCATCAACAATAGTGGAGTGGGAATCACTCAACAACACTTTCTTGTATTCAGTTTCAGAATATGATCTGAACATAGCACAATCATAGTAAACATGGTGAGAAAGACCAATGTCTACCATCCACCATTTCGGATCCACCAACTATATTGATTTCATAAATCATAACCACAAGTTGATTTTCGGTTAGATTCACCAGCAAAGCAGGACGAAGCCTAAGCCGGCAGTCCCGAGCCATATATCCCATTTTTCTACAGTTACAATTAGTAAACTGTACGGTATTATTTCTTAAAGAGGGTTTATGTTTTCCATTCTGGTTTTTCATATTTTTACCTTTGGGTTTCATAACAGTGGAGGTGGTTCTCTTGTGAGTGTTGTTGGAAATAACGAGCACTTCATCTTATTGATTTTGTTAGCGAGCTGCCCCTCAATACGAAGACTAGTAATCAAACTTTCTAAAGAAAATTATTTTATATGGGACTAATAGTACTCTTAAAATCTTTCCAACTAGGGCTTTTTGTCAATGAAAATAGTAATCATGAAATTGTTCATCAAGAGAATACTTCCAAAAAAATAATTTCATGAGCAATTTCCATAATTGAAACAATTACAAACTTTAGGGTATTAAGTGTCCAATAGAAACCTTAGGGACCATAATGGAATTTAGGTCAAACATTAGGGATTCTTAATGTAATAAACTCTAAAACAATTCACATGATATACTACAAGTACTGCATCGCAGAAGGTAAGGCCTGTGAAATAATTCACATGATAACCTATAACTAATTCGCATGATAAACGTCTTTCAAGTTTCAACAACCCATTTTTTCAAAAATCAGGGGTTCAAAGTGTAAAAACACCCTTACACCACACAATATATTTGTCAATCAAAACAAAAAGTTGGAATCAGATGCATAATACAAGACAAATAAAAAAACTCTTATTTCAAAAATGCTTTCACACTTTTTTCAGTGTATTATTTTATTTTTTTTAAACTATTTACCAGTAAAGATTATATTTTAAAGATTTTCTTGAGTCAAACCGAGGAGCTTTTCAAAATTTTCGAAAACCATTTTCCTAATTTTTCGAAAATTGTTTTGCAATGGTAAACGTTATCTAATATTTATCTGCACGAATGCATAAAACTATTAGATTCCTGCTGTGATGGCCTTTCTTGCAAACATTGTGCATTATTTTTCTAATTAGCAACTTAATAATAGTCGATCATTAAAGCATTCGTAAAATGCCAACAATGTACCAGTTATAAATCAACCATTAACACATTCGTAAAATGCAGCATGAAATACCTTATCTGCTCATCAATTATTAGACAGACATGGCAGAAGAAAAAATAGAAACATTCATGGTCCAAATAATCATGATCAAATTAATTAGAGCAGCTCCACGGATCCGTAATTCGAAAAAGAATTAACACAGATCCGTAAGTATAATAGACAATCTCATGATTAATTCGAAAAATTGGAATTAATCGAACCAACATGATTAACACAAGCATGTTCATGAAACAACATACTCAAATCGGTAATCGAAAATATAGCAGAAGATATAACATCTTAAAATTGTTGCTGCACAATTAAAATAAAGAACGAAGTTATCGAATTTTCTTGGGTTGAGTCGCGGATTAGGTTGCTCTCTTTAAGACGTTTTGCGGCTCTGCCCAAGAATCGTGCAAGCAGTATCACAACCCCGTTGTCCCTAGGATAAAATAGCCTAGAAATCTCCTCTGTCTAGGACGTTCTTTGCACTGTAGAAGTCCCGAAAACCAAACACCCCCACACACTGTTCTCAAAAGGAACAAACTGCTCGGAAATCGAAATAGTACCGAAAAAATTGTTCTATTGAATCGGTACAGTGAAAAAATAAACTGTTTCAAAACAATTTCAGAACAAAACAGATCGGAAAGCATTTTACTGGTTTTTTTTTTCTTCTGAAAATAGTAGTGTTTTAGTTGCTGATTTTTTTTTCTCCTTCAAACAAATGGAAAAACCTCGAAATGTATAGATCCAAAGCAAACCAAATAAAAAATGTTTGAAACCGATTCAATAATTAATTCTAGGAAATGAAACGGTTTAAAAACGTTCAGAATTTAATGCTTTAAAAATGTTTAAAACGTTTAATGTTTTGGAAACTGTTTCAGTTGGAAATTTGCAAACATTTGGATTTAATAAAAAAGAAATTATTAAATATTTTTTGTCCAAAAAATAAATAAGTGGCACCTCATCACACACGCAACTCGACTCGATATGACACAGCACGGCCGAACGGATGGCGGCGGCAGCGCGCGTGTGTAATAAACTAGTAGGGATGTAACTTCTCTCCCCTCCACAAAATGTAGGTACCCCTTGGGGCACACCCCAACTATCCCACATGCCCTTAATTATACTCCTCATCAACTCTTCTCCCAACCAATGTGGGATAGAGGAAATAGAGGGAAATCACTTTTGACACTTGTCTTTTATTAATAAAAACAATTAAAAATTCATATGTTCCAATAGGTTTGGATGATTTATACCTAAATTTTAATTAACCTTAGATTAAAGTAGCGCAAAAATTAAATACCGAAGATAAATCATACTAATGAATAATCAGCCTTGTTGGCCTAGTGAGCTACCCAAGAGGAGGATGAATTGAGTAGTTATAAAAATTTAAACAAATTTTAATCTTTCAACACTTAAATAATCAAATAATTAATTTAATTCTAAATCAATTATTATCTTTATAACGCAACGGATAAGTGTTCAAATCTACGTGTACACCCAAACAACAAGAATATAAATAAAGTAATAATGCAGCACATAAAGATATATCTTGATTCACCAAGCTACTCTTGGCTAATCCAGCCCTCCGAGCCCAACAAAGATTTTCACTCACTAAAATCAAGATTCCTTTAACAGGTAGGAATCAAACCATTACACTGATTCTTTTACTAGGCTCAGAATCAACCTTTACAATTATCCTTTTTCCTAGGCTAATGGAGAACCTTATCTTTTTACCAAGCTAAAGACTAACCTAATCCTTTCACAAACTAAGAATCAAATCTAATTCTTTTATACCTTAGACTAAGAATCAAACCTTACAAACTCTCCAAGTATTCTTTTCACTGGTAAGGATGGAACCGTCACAATTCACACCAAGTTAATTCTAATCAGGAAGAATCAAGCATAATTTTTTTCAAGAAAAAAGAAACCTAACATTTTTATCCACTAGATAAAGATCAAACCTTAATCTTTTTTCCAGAAAAGATTGAAACCCAAGCTACTCCTGACTAGATACTCCCAATAATATTTAATCCGCACAAACTCACCAATTATAAAAATCAATAAATTTCTTCCCATTAGGAGCTTCTACCATCTTAAATAAATTAAACTCAATTAATGTCCTGAATTTACTAGTGATAAAATTTACATAAGGAATTAAATATCTGATTATATAAAGTATGGGTAGCACAGAATTAAAGGACGTAATCAGATAATTACAAAAATCATTTTAAAATAATTTTTACACTATTTAAAGTTCAAAAACGATTTCACAAAAATCTTATAATCAAATAAGCAATGATAATGTAAATTAACAATTAAAAACAAAAGTTTGGAACAATCTCACCAGGATAACTACCGAAAGATTGAATATGAATCGCAAGACAACTTGGATCGGTGACGCTAAAACACTTAGCGCTATTTCTCAAGAAATTTTCTCACAAAATGATCTCACAATGATCTCTCAAAAAAATATCAGAATAACGATTCTTAGAAAGCTCATGAACAATTAGTTCTTAATGGAAGTGATGTACTCATATGTGAAATTCGCAGGGCAATTTAAGCTGATTTGAAATAGGCATTCGAACGGGTAGTTCCCACAAGATATGACAATTAAATGTATATATAAACCCCATATATCAATACCATTTAATCTTGGTCCAATTCACTTAAATATGGTTTTTAAAATATTAAATTACTTAACTCTCAATCTCAAAATAAATAGATAGGGAGTATTAAATGAACTAAATTGAAAAACACCAATATTTTATGTATCATATCTATAGGGATATTCAAATAGGAGTAACATATTATCAATATATTCAAATCCCTAAGATATCTCCAAAAGATCTGCCAAAAAAAGGGCTAGTAATGACTAGTTTTGATCAAATCCCAAAAATTCTCGAAATCTGAAGCAGCCCAATCAGTTGACCGACCTTTGCCCATCTATCGACCGATGGATACAGGATGTATCCCAGCTTTTGCTTAAACAATGGTCGGTTGATCGATCTTCAGTGGGTCGGTTGATCGATCGATATAAGATGTTATCTCAAGCCTATTTTCGACCTTGGTCAATTGACCGATCGTTGATGGTCGGTTAACCGATCGATACATGTAGTTTAGCTTGTGGCCATTAGTTGATTGATCTCTCTTGGTCGGTTGACCGATTGATTTAGGGACTCTCTATTTTCCAGCCCTTGCCCATCGGTTGATCAAACCCTGTGGTCGGTTGACCAATTGTTACTGGAACAATATCCCTCTCAATATATTTTAATTCCAAACTTCGACGTTTTTAACCCTTTAACCGATTTCTTTTCTCTGTTAACTAAATTGACACTAATAATCAATTTTAAACACTAATCTTGTTTAAGTCAATTTTTTTTTTTTTAATTTCACATTGGAGCAAATATTTGAACAATTATTAGGACCTTAATTTAAACACATATAAATATAAATCATTTTTGTATCGTATGTGATCCTAATCGGGATATATTAAGAGTAAAAAGGATATGAGTTGTTTTCACCTAGATTCTTCAAAATCTTCAATCTCTTCATATCCGTCTCTGCATCCTTCATAATTATTTCATGATGTTATCTTGATTGGAACTCTTTAAATTGAAACACTCAATAAGCTCATTAGTTCCACAAAAAAAACCAACACTTAATTGTCCATCAAAATCTAGGGATCAACAAGTCTAATCTTTCTGAGTACTTCTGATTTGTAGTTAGGAATACTCATTTGCACAAATTTGAATTAAAAAGAAAATACAGAAACAACATAAATCTTAAAATACATAAATCACGGTTCCTAACCCAGTTGCTTATTTTCATTTGTTTTAGATTTAATATTTTATTTTTATTAAAAAATCCAAACAAAAATCAAAACTCATTTTTGACAAAGAAATAAAAATAATTGAAATTAATAGTTACAAGACCGATCTCTGTGATTCGACACCCTACTTGAACCCGTACTACATTAGTATCGCAGTACCATTGGATTTTCATTTAAAACATGAAATTGATACCATTTTTATCCTTTCGTAATAATCTATGTACTTTTTCTATGCTTTAAGGAGGAATAATCCAAATTCTCAATCATTTTTTTACATGAAAGATTTATATGGAGCACCTCATCAATTAACGGTGGCCTAACCTCAGTGGTGGGCCCCATTGCTCCTCTCTCTTCGTGGAACTCCTATCGAAGAGGCGGTGCTCCATTGCACCTTACCCAGGGGCTAGGCGGTGCTCACCGCTTACATGCCTGGCTGTTGGCCAGGTGACGTGGTGACGAAAATGTAGCAAGTAGGACCCAACCTTCCTCTCATGACAAGCTCGTTGGTCGGACCTCGCCATCGGACTAAGTGAACGGCCTAGAGGGGTTGGTGAACAGTCCCCCATGCGTTGTCTTCTTGGTGGACGGGAAGGAAATCTTGACGCAATCGGGGGCCTTTCTCATGTTCTCTATATTCGGTGTTCCGGGGTTGTGCTTAGTCCCCTGACGCGTGCCCGGTTAGAGAATATCAACTTATCCCTAGAGTTTTGTGTTGGCTTCCCATGCCCTGTGGTTCGGAGAGCTAGTTCTCCCTCCACAGAGGCCAGTGGTAAGCGGACGAAGAATGCTCTGATACATACTTGGAAATCTCCAAGTTATCGTTCTATATGGTCAATACGGGAAGTCTCTGCGGCGACCGAGGTTTGTCCCACGAATGGGCTAGAAGGAAAAGTGGATGGGCTCGTTTAACTGATGGGCGGTGGTTTATCCACGGTGGTCTGTGGCCTACTATATGATCTAGTGAATGGAGACATGGCTACTACTTCCCTAGGCGACTGTTTGTTTGGTAGACTATTCACAATGTAATTTGTTTATTGTTCAATTATCTGACTAGACATTATGATCATCAAGTCTTATGTGACTAGTGATGGATGATTGAAGGTACGCTTTTAATAACGATTCCACAGATGGATTCAAATTGTTGGTGTCGAAAATTGGCTAATACCCGTGGTTGGTCCGATCAGGTTCTAGGTGGATTTTCTTTATTGAGGTGGAGATCTTGAATTCGGTGATTGGTGCCCAGTGAACGGTCTACAATCAATGGTTAACAATCAAAGTCTTTATATCCAAACTTGTATTTGCACAAAGATCTATTAGCAGTGTACCCAGCGAAGTCCCTCCATCGTGAGATTAAAATCTCGAGAGAAAAGATGAGGTATTTGCTTTAAGTGGAAATATTTAGCATTATATGGAGCATTTAATTTCTAACTATTTATATGAGTGAATTCGGATTAACCCGCCAAATTAAGGCTCTGAGCACGATCAATTATCGTAATCCTCCATGTGGTCAATGATGAGGCACATGGGCCTTGAATTTCAGCCCCCTTAAAGGAGCCCATGGGCTGACCCATAGGGACCTAGAGATTAGGCTCATCCCACAGACATGCAAGAGCTCAATTGGTGGTCTGGTCATCCTGATTGGTGGCTGCTAGGTGGAGGCCGGACTAGAACTCGCCATGGTGGACCCTTCAGCTGTGGTCGCTAGGCAGTGATCGAAACGGGGAAGTCGGTGATGCCCTAGCTCTGGTCGTTGGGCGGTGGTCGTCAAGGGACAGATGGTCGTCAAGTCACTAGAAGATGGTCACACAGGCATTGGGCCCTAGATGGTCCAGTCAGCGTGTTCGGTGGCTGCTGACCAGTCAAGCAGTACTCGGAGTGTCCACCCTGCCACGTATAGGTCCGTTAGTGGTCCTCGGTGGATGGTGAAATTATCCCTCATCAATTTCAATCGTGCAAACTTGTGTGAAAAAAATTGGATGAAATATGGGTTGTGCTCAACACATGTCTTTATAATAAAGATAATTTGGTTATTTAATCACTCCACTACTTCTAAAACATGTTTCCTTAACAACGATAACTTTTTCTCTCATTTGATAAATTGCTATTAGAAAAATATTAAGAAAACTGGTAGAATCTATTTGAATATATAATTTAAGTAATGAAAATCTCACTTCAATTCTATATCTCTGTTAATAGATCAAAACCAAACTAATTATAAATGATTTTAAAAAGAATCACGTCTTACATGCGGGTCTAGCGAAGTACTTTAGCATTGTTTTGGAGTGGCACAATGCATTTAAAACGCGGATTCTAGGAAACGCAACGCAACGCAACGCAACTGACTTGTACGCTTTTGAACACAAACATTTGGACATCCGCAAGAATTATGCTTCATCTCAAAATCACGTTTTGAACACAATGCCCAACACAAGCGTTGATGTTGATCTGGTCATATAAACAAAAACTAAAAATGAAAGTCGAGGGTTCATCAATCCTATTTTTTTTATTTTTCATAATTTTGAGTTCTAATTACAAGAAATATTTTTCAATTAATTTTATTATCATAATTCTACCAATTTAATGCTCTTAATGTGTGAGCATGTTAAAGATTTTTAATCATTTTATTATCATAATTCCATTAAAAACAAATAATGCTACTAATTGTTAGAATTTGAGAGAACTCTAAAATACCCTCTATATAAGGATTTTTTTTCTTTTCACTCCATAATTAGACACACTTTAAAAGGGTATATGTCATTTATCTCCCATGTCGTTTTGTATTAAACCAGATAGCTCCCCTATAGTTTTACAAATACCAGTTAGCCCTCTATATTTTTTGGTAAATTACCACTTAGTTCCCTTATGAATTAAAAATTATTATTATTTTTACTGTAATGACAATTGTACCCTTATTCATTTAAAAATAATTAAAAATTAAAAATTAAAAATTAAAATACACTAACATCCATTTATCTTTTGAAAAATGCCTTTTTTTGGCCCCTAATTTATACACAAATTTATCAGGGTTCAAAATGTCAATTTCTAAACCTAAAAACCCAAGTCCTGCAACCTTTCCCCTACCTCTGCAAATGCAACTCACCTTCCTCACCGTTCTCCCTTCCTTCACCGCCGAACCAGCCAACGACCACCTCCCCTACTACGCCGAATCAACAAACTACAAACTCCACTACGATGCCGAACCACCACACCTCTCCGACGCGAACCTGGGTATGGCGAAGGAGATCTGTGTGTTCCTCACAACCTCGGTATTGCGAAGGAGAAGAAGAATCCATGGAAGCAAGGTTCAACTATTAAAAATTGCGTGCAAATCTGTTCATAGCAGAGATCTCGCCTCATATTTGCAGATCGCATGCGAAACTGTTCATATTTGCATATCGAGATCTCTTTTGGTTGATCTAGATCTCTGTTCTATCCTCGATCTGAAGAGGTCGTCGTACCGACACTCACCGGATCTAAAGTGGAGATCGCATGATTGAGATCTCAAGATTGATTTCTCTTCAGCAATCGGTTGGAGCTTCTTTTGCTTCGATGCTTTGTCGGCGTTGTTCATCTTCTCTTCCTAAAGAGGCACAGTTTTTTGTTGATCGAAGATGCGGCGGCGTTGGTGTCGGTTCTGGTGGGGAGATAGAGAGATAGGGGTGAAGGAGTTTTCGCTGGATCTGCTCGGCGGCGATGTCGGATTTTCTCGGCGGCGGCGTTGGTAGTTGGCTCGCCGGAGTTGTTCTGCGAAGTGGAAGATTGAGGAAGAATGAAAATAGGACACATGCTAAAAAAAAAGGAGTAAAAAATAATTTTTTTAAAAATAGGGATGTTTGTGAATTTTTGAAAAAAAATAAAAAATATATAATTTTTCAAAGAAGAAGAGGGCATTTTAGTCTTTTTACCTAAAAATATCAGTCAATACCTAAAAATATCAGTCAATGAGGTTGACTGATATTTGTTATACTATAGGGGAGGTATCTAATTTAGTGCAAAATGATAGAGGAGGTAAATAGTATAAACCCTACTTTAAAATTGTCTAAATTTTATATATTATTTTGCTTATTCTTTAAATTTTTACTATTATTAATACATTGTCAATTTATATACCAAGAACTTGTCAACATCTTATCATTCAATTGTAAAACAATTAGTTCGGATTATGTACAATTCTTTATGCATGGGCTTCGAGATTGAGATTGACGTCGACTGAAAGAGCCGGATCATTAGTTGATATATCAAACTAAAAGTGAGAAATATATTCATTGTTTTTATTTTTATTTTTATTTTTTGTATGAAATTCAGGCCCAATTTGTGTGTGAAGTGTTGAGTTTTCTCTTTATGTATTTCATTTGTTCATTTAAAGATTTTATTAATATTGTCATTTTATTTTATTTTAGGGGATGGATAAATAATATTATCGAACATCATAGTATCAAATAGAACGATTTATCTTTTATAAGTAACTGTATATTTGAAATTACAACACCCTATTGAAATACATAAATTATGAAGTAAGTCATATTTGTTGGGATTTTCATGTATTAGTAACTTAGTAATGAAATCCGAAATAATGACATCTATTTGATATTATTTCGGTGCAATTTTTAGAGATTCATATTGTCTCTTCCTCTTCCTTCTATAACATCCCAATTTTTTTAGAGTTCACCGACATTATTTCTATTTTTTGTCAATATTTTGAGTATATTTAAATTATGAAGAGTATTTGTAAATTAATTTCATTTTAAATAATTTAAACACGCACATTTCTTTAAAAGTAAAATTATGTTGAACTAAACTTTTATCATTTATCAAATATTGTTTTATAATTTCAATACCCAAAAGTAAAATATTAATAATAGTAATTGTAAACAAATATTATAAAATAGAAAAAATAAATATTTCAAACATTGCAAAATAATACATAGTTCATCCACTGAAATAAAAAAAATATATATATAAACCTCACAAACTATTTCAAAATATTTTTTTAAAATAATAAATATAAATTATATTTAAATAATCAAATAAAATAAAATAAATTATGTCAAAACTGGTGCTTAGCGATTGACTAAAACTAGGTGGAATAAATTTCGGAGTCAATGCAATGACGTCAGAGAAAGGGGTCAAACATGGCCTAAAGTACCGGCACGCCCCCTTCAACATTAGGGTAAAGCTACGTACGATCGTCTCCTCACCCAGAACCCACTCAAGACATGATCAGCTGACAAACAAAATGTAGTAAAATAACAATGTTTGGTGTTTGTCTATTTTTGCTCTCGAAAAATAGAAAGAAAAAAAATCTCTCTTTTGTTGATATGTTAAGAATTTCTCTTAAATAAAGACACCGTTGGTGAAAATATGTTAGGAATTGACATTTAATTAATTAAATATGAAATTTAATTAAAAAATATGATTCAAGAAATTTACTAAAATTTACTATTCTAGCAGAGTCCTCATGGATACTAAGACAAAGTACTCGAGGTTCGAGAAGATCGCCTATGCCTTGTTGGTCGCCTCTAGGAAACTAAGACAATATTTTCAACAAAACACCATTGTGTTGTTGCTCACCAACCAGCCCATGATGCAGATCTAAGGATAACCATCAAAGGACAGGTCCTCATTAATTTTATTGTTGACTTTACCTTCTCGGACGACCAACCTACACTGGAGACCAACCACCTTTCTTTGTTCAAAACAGATCTTGGGCCTTCTAGCGAGCCAACCTACGATCTAGGCCCAGCTACCTGGAACCTCTACATTGATGGGTCGTCCAATGTAAATGGGTGTGGGTCCAGAATGGTAATCGTGGCTTCGGAAAAAGATTAGGTCGAGTAAGCACTAAGGCTGGGGTCTCGAGCAATGAACAACGAGACCGAATACAAAACATTTCTCATCGGCCTCCGTTTAGCAAAGAACTTCAACGTAAGGAACTTCTTTATCTTGTCACACTCTCAGCTTGTTGTCAACTAAGAGAACGGATAGTACATGGCCAAAGACCCAAGCATGACAACATACTTGGAGAAGGTCAAGTCACTTATGGTTAGCTTCAAAAAAGTCCAAGTGACCCAGATTCCCCGAGAAGTGACAAACATGTGGATGCTCTAGCCAATCTAACGTTCGCAGTGGAGTGGACACTCAAAAGGACCATACTTATCTAGTACCTGGACGCTCCAAGCACAGCGAACTCCAATCAGGTGGCTCATATTTGCGAGCTCTTTGACGAGTCAACCTGGATGGACCCCGTCCGCTGTTACCAAGAGGATGGTACACTACAAGAGGACTACACAAAAGCTAGGAGGATGAGGTACCAATCAACGAGGTACTCCATCATCGATGGGGTCCTCAATTGAAAATCCTTCATTGAACCTTACTCCAAATGCCTCCAACCAGAGTAAGTCGAGTACGTGCTCAAAGAGATCCAAGAGGGAGCGTTAAGAAACCACTTGGGAGGCAGAGCCTAGGAACACAAGATCATCCGCCACGAGTACTACTAGCCGAAGATGGCTAAGGATAAGTTGGCGTTTGTAAAGAAATGAGACAAGTGCCAGAGGTTTGTGTTGTACTCTCATATCTCGCCAACCAATTTAGTGCTAATGACGAGCCCTAGCCATTTGTGCATTGGGAAATTAACTTGCTCAGGCCCTTCTCTCAGACCACCAGGTAGAGAAAATTCCTCGTCATGGCCATCGACTATTTTGCTAAGTAGGTCGAGACCGAGCCCCTATCTCGGATCACCAAGGAAAAGATCTACAAATTTGCGTAGAAGAGCATAGTGTACTATTTCAGTGCCCAGGGCAATTGTCTCTGATAATGGGACACATATAATACCCCGAAAATTTAGATTATTGAAAATATTATTTTATATAAAAGTTTAATATTTTTGGGAATATTTTGCGAATTTATGGCATAAATAATATTTGATAATTTTTTGTAGTTAAATATTTATTTTAAATTGATTTTAGAAGTTTTGGGACTATTGGGTTATTTAAAATATACTTTTAAGAGTTTTAGTGTATAATTAATATTTTCTTTATTTCAAGAGGGTAATTAATATTTTTTTTTTATGACTCATCAAATGAATTGATGAGTCATAACGATACGTGTGAAAAAAAAAATGAAGATCATCATCAGGTTTCTTATATATATATATATATATATATGCATGTATTCGAGTCTTTTTTCTTTAGCGAGGCGATTATGAAAAATTATATATATAACTTTTTTTAACCGCTGTAATTCCGATTCGGATTTCGGTTTCGGATTTCAGGTAAAATTTCTAACTCTTTTAATATATGTATTTAATTTTCCTATTGTGTAATTCATGTTGATATTATTGTGAAGATCTACAAATTTGCGTAGAAGAGCATAGTGTGCTATTTCGGTGCCCAGGGCAATTGTCTCTGATAATGGGACACATATAATACCCCGAAAGTTTAGATTCTTAAAAATATTATTTTATATAAAAGTTTAATATTTTTGGGAATATTTTGTAAATTTATGTCATAAATAATATTTGATAATTTTTTGGAGTTAAATATTTATTTTAAATTGATTTTAGAAGTTTTGGGACTATTGAGTTATTTAAAATGTACTTTTAAAAAATTTGACGTATAATTAATATTTTCTTTATTTCAAGAAGATAATTAATATAATTTTTTTTTATGACTCATCAAATGAATTGATGAGTCATAACGATACGTGTTAAAAAAAAAAAAAAAAAAAAAAAAAAAAAAAAAAAAAAAAAAGATCATCATCAGGTTTCTTATTTATATATATATATATATGCATGTATTCGAGTCTTTTTTCTTTAGCGAGGCGATTATGAAAAAATATATATATAATTTTTTTTAACCGCGGTAATTTCGGTTCGGATTTAAGTTTTAAATTTCAGGTAGAATTTCTAACTCTTTTAATATATGTATTTAATTTTCCTATTGTGTGATTTATGTTGATATTATTGTAAATTTTAATTGTTAAATTCCATGAAATGATTATGATTATGTGAAAATTATATGAAAATTCATGTCAAGGTGTTTTATTTGTCGTGATAATGCAATGCACATATTAGAGGGGTTGGAGTTTTACTGAGCGTTAGCTCACAACCCTATAGTTTTGATTGTAGGGCCGGTGAGGACGAATCGACACAGGGAGTTGAATTTCTATTTGTAAAAATTGTATTTATTATTTATTATTGTAATCGGTGACTTCGACAACCAAAATTACCGCCGTCACATTTTAAAATTTATTGGATTTTATTGAATGAAAATTTGGTCAGTTGACTTTAGTGTTAATTTCTCCAAGAGGAGAAACTGCATGATGGCCCTGGGAAACCAGACTATCACAGGTGATATCAGAGTGGGTTTGTGACCACCTTAGATTTGGGTGATGGTACCCATCACTCATAATAGGTGAAGTAATATTTATAAAAAAATAAAATAAAAATTTCGTATAACTTATTAATTTAAAAAAAAAAAAAAAAACCAAAGAAAAAGAAAACAACTTCTTTCCCCTAGTTCTTGAAATAGTCTATGAGATTATTTTGAAGTTGGCTTCGCTCTATTTCCCATTCTGGCGGTGAAGAGAGCGTGTTGGGTGAGTGTTTAACAAGTATAATCAGCACCTGGTCTTGAACTAGTGGTCCTTTAGCTAGAATACAATAATAATATTCACCAATGCTAGTGATCAAATGAGACTCCAAGTTGGGACTTGACAAATAGAACCAACATTCTTTGGACCTGAATAAACCCATTACTTTGTTAATCTCAACCCCCAACGTACAAAAGAAGGGGAAAAAAAAAATTAGATACTTGTATCCTAGCGGTTTGACCGAAATTTCACTTTGGCCCTATAGTTTAAAGTGAACGCATTGTTTATTTTCGAACAAATAACTATGTATGTTAGTGTTGTTGTTTATTTTTGTGCTATTCTGTGAGGTCGATGGGTTACAGATGAAAAAAACAAATGTATTGATATGGAAAGTGATGTACTTGATAATAGTATAAGAACATAACAGATTGAAAATACAGTATATTGATAACACATTTGGCTTATGCATGCTAATGGTTTTGTGGCATACTTGACGTAAGGGTGTAAATCCTTTAATTTGAAATCACATAAAACATTATAAACTGATAAATCAGGATTAGTGGTTTGTGTGAGTTTTCAGCTTTGGAAATGGCATATAAACTCTATTCAACTGAAGAAAGTGAAATTTTATTGATTAGAAATGGGAAGCCATAATCAAATTTAAATAAAATGAATAGTGATCAGATCTTGATTAGTGATCAGATGGGAAACTATGTGGTGGACTATATCATTGCCACTATGCTAGGTATAGATTAATTCAATTCAATATCCATGAATTCTTAGGTGCCATTATAGGTGCAAAACTAGGATGTCACAGTTTTGCAAAGTTAATTCAATTCAATATAGTGGCAGTACCATTCATATTTTAACAGTAAATTAAGGGCCACACGAGTTCACCTAGGCCGGTTAACTATTAGTTAGTATGATCATATTACCCATTGGAGTGGTGGCATATCCATTCCATATTCATAATATTAATATTAACTATGAAGTCAATATTTTTTTTTTATATATATACAAATATGGGTTGATAGTTCTATTAACAGTTCACTCATAATTTTTCATGTCACCTTTAAACTTCATTAACTAATAGTTATTATTAACTCTTTTTAATAGCCACGTATCATGACTATCATTATGATATGGGTTGACTGTGCATTAATTATTACCCATAATAAGTTAACTAACGTTAAAAAAATTTGAACGTTTTCGCTCTTATGGCATAAGGAATGGCATAAGGAAGCATAACTATTAGTCCACGCGAATGAACACGCAATTAGTAATTAAACCCAAATGGCTAGTGATTGTCATCCCAATGCGTTGAATTGGTGTGTAAGGTCAAGATCACGTGCCAAACTATTCACAAATTGGAATAATTAGGGACCGTAGTTCACAGTATGATAACTAGTTACAATAGGATAATAATTATATCCTATAGGAGGTTCCGGGTATGTAAATTACATGAATAAATTTGGAAATATTAATTTAAAGGTGTGTACTCTTTTTTATATAAATCGTGAAATTATATTTTCGTATTAAATTGTGGGGAAAAAATGTGTTGATGGAAATGGACCGTTTTACGATGATTAATGAATCAAGTGAAATTTTAAAGGTGAAAAAAATTATTTTTATCATCCTGTTATGCCATAGTTGTCTTCTCGTTAGGAGGACATGTCCTGCGAGATGTAGATATATATTATTATTTGTCAGGCAAGTCATATATGGTAGATATATTATATATTATTACATGTCAGACAAATCTTGCAGAGAGGATATATTATATATATTATTACCTGTCAAGCAAGCCTTGCAGGGTGGATATATTATATATGTTATATCTCTGTTGTTACCTGTCAGGCAAGTCCTGCAGGATGAATATATTATATATGTTGTTACCTGTCAGGCAAGTCCTACAAGGTGAATATATTATATATGTTGTTGTTACCTGTTAGGCAAGTCCTATAGGGTGGATATGATAACTCTCAATCGTGAGGTAAAACGATCCTATGGCTGGTAAGGAAATATATTATTTTATTATATACAAGTGAGTTGACCAGTTGACTTAAATTTGATTGTCCTGTTTATAATGATATTTTTGATGAGATTTAGATACGGCCCAGTGTGGCTATATTTTTTGGAAGACAGTACTTGATCCATAAAATACTTTTATACTACGAAGATAGTACACCGATAAAAATAATTCGGATAGATATTGGTCTATTACTAACGATTGCTAGAAGCGGAGCGTTGGGTCATTGTGGAACTATTGGGAGCCAATTATTATTTTGAAATATTAATTTGAATTTTTGAGCTTAATTGGGGTTGTAGAAATGCGAGTTGGGGCCTTATGTAATATTTTTTTTATACCTTTCACATGAGTATTGAATTCCGTATTGGACTCGTTATGTTACGTGACTTGGAGACGTAATTATATGATTTGAGATATATTTGATTTTTATAGTGTGACACGTATTTGGGATTTTGAAACAAATTGATGTGATTGAAACATAATTATATATGTATTGATGTGGTTGAGACGTATTTAGTTGATTGACACGTATTTATGTGATTTATATGTATTCATGTGTCTTGATACATATGTGTGTGGTGGAGACGTGTTTATGTAATTTGATACGTATTTATGTGGTTTGGTGATATTTATGTACTTTGAGGGGTATTTATATGATTTGACGTGTTTAGGTATTTTGAGACGTATTTATGTGCTTGAGAAATATTTATGTGTTTTTGACATATTGTCGAAAAACATTATTACTTGAAATTTGAATTGTTTGATTTTATGACAAAGTTTACGGGATTATTGGAAATTTAATGCGAATATTGGAGGTAGTCATTTTTAGTCTCACGGGCTAGTCAACGTGAAGTTTGGGTTATCTGTTGCTTATGATATTGGTTGCGAACTTGTGGTTGAAATGCTGGGTGGAAATTGATAAATGTTGGTTATGGGATATGACAGTGGATTTAAAAAGTCATGCCAAGTGAGAAAATTATCGAGGTCGTAGACTTGTTAGAATTGAGATAGACCCAATCCAAGTAAGACTACCATGATATTTAAAATTTATTTATTGGGCATACATATTTATTGTTATTTTTATCAGAGTGCGTAGCAGAAGTAGTTAGAAACATAAGATTCTTTGGCAGTTGGTTATCTGTGTTAGGTGTTACCAACCAAAGTACACCATGTCCGTATGTTATTTGATATAACGTGGGCCACTGCGAATGAGAATGTTGTGATGAGTGGAATGAATGTTGATGAATGCGAATTATGGATGACTTTCGGTTATGAGACCCTACACAGAGAACAATTGTTCTCGAATCGAGTGTAACTAACATGACCATGCGGTGCGATTCTAAAATATTATTATTTTGAACGAAATTTCGAGGACGAAATTTATTTAAGGTGGGTAGATTGTAATACCCCGAAAAATTTAGATTCTTGAAAATATTATTTTATATAAAAGTTTAATATTTTTTAGAATGTTTTGCGAATTTATGGTATAAATAATATTTGATAATTTTTGGGAATTAAATGTTTATTTTAAATTGATTTTAGAAGTTTTGGGACTATTGAGTTATTTAAAATATACTTTTAAGAGTTTTAGGGTATAATTAATATTATTTTTATTTCAAGAGGGTAATTAATATAATTTTTTTTTATGACTCATCAAATGAATTGATGAGTCATAACGATATGTGTTAATAATAATAATAATAATAATAATAATAAGATGATGATCATCAAGTTTCTTAGTTATATATGTGTGTGTGTTATATCTGTTCGAGTCCTTTTTCTTTAGCGAGACGATTATGAATATATATATATATATCTTTTTTTAACCGCCGCAATTTCGGTTCGGATTTTGACTTCAGATTTCAGGTAGAATTTCTAATTCTTTTAATAAATGTATTTTTTTTCCCATTGTGTGATTTATGTTGATATTATTGTGAATTTTAACAGTTATATTGCATGAAATGATTATGATTATGTGAAAATTATATGAAAATTCATGTCAATGTGTTTTATTTGTCGTGATAATGAAATGTACGTATTAGAAGAGTTAGAGTTCTACTGAGTGTTAGCTTACAACCCCACAGTTTTGATTGTAAGGGCGGTGAGGACGAATCGACATCAGGAGTTGAATTTCTATTTGTAAAAATTGTGTTTATTATTTATTGTTATAATCGGTGACTTCGACAATCAAAATTATCGCCATCGCATTTTAAAAGTTATCGGATTTTATAGAATGAAAATTTGGTCAGTTGACTTTAGTGTTAATTTCTCCAAGGGGAGAAACAACGCGACGGCCTTAGAAAATCGGGCTGTCACAACACAATTCGACAACTCACTATTCATTAGCTTATACACTGGGCTCAGTATCTGAATTCATTTTGCCTTCTTGAGACACCCTCAATCCAATGGGCAAGTGGAGGCCACCAACTTCACGATCTTGCATGGCCTGAAAACAAGACTTGATTGATCGAAGGCAAGGTGGGTGGATGACTTTCCATCTGTACTATGGGCTTACCACACAAACTTGAGGACGCCCACTGGGGAGACCCCATATGCAATGACCTTCGAGTTAGAGATCATCATCTCACAGAGATTGGTATGTCCACCTTGAGGACAGTTATGGTCTTTGATCTCAATGAGAATTACGCTATGCTAGCACTAAATCTCGATCTACTAGAGGGGAGAAGAGAGCAAGGCCCGATTCGGCAAACATTATATCAGTAGAGGGTTGCTTGGTATAATGATCGGAGGATTAGACCTCACCTTTTTGACATCGGTGATCTCATCCTTAGGAAAGTAATCTTGCCCACCCGTGAACTAGACTCAAACAAGCTTGGACTGACATGGGAAGGTCCGCACAAGGTGATCTATGTGGCAAGACTGAGCACATATGAACTCGAAATCGACGGCAGAGCAACGCTTAGACACCCGTGGAACGCCAATCACTTGAAACATCATTTTGTTTAGAGAATGAAGGAAACACTTTGTAAATTTCATTTCCAGGTATATAATTTTTTTCGATCAATGAAGAGAAGTGTTCAGTACAATGTCTTCGATATCCTCAAATTTTTACTTTCAAGATACAATCTACAACGATCACAATCAAGTACCGAACACCGAGAGTAAAAATGGACCCTTTACACAAATCAATAGTCCATACCCGGGGACCGACCACGATCGTCCACCAAAGACAAGGCATCGATCGGGTCTGAGCACCTATAGTGGACACTAACTACCTATAGAGTCGACCACAGGTGAGGCATCGAAAAGGTGGAGGGGCCCCTGCATGAATGAAATTTCGGAGAACTCGAAAGGGCTTAGGAATGGGTCTGACTGCAGATAACTCACCGATGACTGAAATCAAAGGTTCGACCTAAGCGTTGCACTCATAAGGATCGTGAGGATCGAACATCGTGAAGACCTCTTGACTTTAACCCACAACCTGACCACGTCTATGCTTGCTCGGGTTATGGGCTGGGGGGGGGGGGAGGGTTATAGCCCCTAGAGCATACCAAAAGCATACCTCAAAATAAAAGTTTTTTTTTTTTTTTTTTGCAAAAATATTACAATAAAAAGAAAAGTACTGAGCATAGTAGGACTGGGGCAGACCAACAGTCACCGCTCAACTTTTACAAATGAATGGAAAAGAAAAAACGTGCTCACCGCTTTGAAATTCAAAGTTAGGAAAAGGCCTAAAATATGGGTTTTAAGTCCGAGTTCGAGCCCAGAGCCCGAGTAACCGAAGATATGCAGGTCTATTGAGTAGGCTTGGGTTCCCTCAATATATGATCGGCCCACCCCGTCCGCCCACCCGCTCAACTCGTTTACAAATCAAAGCCTGCTGGGATCGGGCTCGAGCCCAGCCAGGCCTCTAGTTTTCCGAGCTAGGCTGGCCCAGACCGCCTTGTTGCCCAACCCTACCCAACCGGAAGGCATTCTAGAGAAGTTGAACCGATTCTCTCCTTAAATAATGACATTCCACAAGGGATGTGAGATACATATCCATTAAGTTACAAACCTTGGGATACGATGACACTTTTGCGCTTCAACAGTAAACTTGATTCAAATGACATTTTTTTTTTTAATTTGTTTTACTTTTTATTTTCATGATTTATCTATAATACACTTGATTAAACAGCACGTGAGACGTACATGCATTTTCCATCCAAAATTTAACTTGTGATTTATCCAAATTTGGAACAAAATCAAAACATTAGGAACAAAAGAATGCAAATTAAAACTATAAGGATCATTATGTGTTTGAATGGAACTTTGTAGAATATTGAAAAAAAAAACTTATGGGTCCGTACAAAATTGCCCAGAAAGCCCACTACCCAACAAAGTGTAGTATCTGCCATCAAACAGGATCATCCATTTTCAATCGTGTACTTCCAAAGGAGGATTGAAAGAATAGTAATACAGATGGTGGCGACAGTGAAAGAAGCTCACAACATGTCCGTCGTAGGATCCGGAGACAGGACGATCGTGCTCGAACATGGGTTCGGAACCGACCAGTCCGTGTGGAAGCACCTCGTACCTCACCTCGTCGACGATTATCGCGTCGTTCTATACGACAATATGGGCGTCGGTACGACCAACCCTGACTACTTCGACTTCGAACGTTACAAGACACTCGAGGGTTTTGCCTTCGATTTGTTGGCCATACTTGAAGATCTCTGTATCGAAGCCTGTATATTCGTCGGCCATTCTTTGTCGGCCATGGTTGGTGTCTTGGCTTCTATTGCTTGTCCCGATCTCTTCTCCAAAATCATCATGCTCTCTGCTTCAGCCATGTTAACATTTTTATTCTTT
The DNA here is from genome assembly GCA_016647705.1 of Eucommia ulmoides. Lineage (NCBI taxonomy): Eukaryota > Viridiplantae > Streptophyta > Magnoliopsida > Garryales > Eucommiaceae > Eucommia > Eucommia ulmoides. The sequence goes on from CM028339.1 coordinate 28,000,846, forward strand.
TTTTTTTCCTTTTATTTCCCCTTAAAAAACATGTAGGTTTTGTATAGGGTTTTACTGGCTTCCATTGCTCATCTCGATCTCTTCTCCCAAATCGTCATGCTCTCCGCTTCAGCCATGTTAACATTTTTATTCTATTTTTTTCCTTCTATTTTCTCTTAAAAAACATGTGGGTTTTGTTAGAATAAATTTTAACGATCTAAACATGGTCATGCATATAAAATAAGCAATTAGATCAATACAAAAATAAAAACGAATGGATCGACGCGTACCTCCAGCTATTGTTGTTCTCGGTTGCTCAAGATCACAGGAAATGTTGGTTTCGGGTTAAGGCTCTTCTAAACCTCAGTCAATCTCGATTTGATGGTGTATTTGGTTTCTAAATGAGATTGTAGGCTTAGGGAATGAAAATCAAATGCACAACCCCTTTATATAGACTCTACCCATCACAGAGCTGTTATTGGACATGCAGAAGGGTAGTGGGCAGTTAGCCATCCATAAACCCACGTTTTGTAACCTACCATATAGAATATGAATCCATGTAACCCCTTTCTCTCTCTAGCATGGGTGATAGCCACGTGGGTATATGGCCAATCTTATAACCCACTTAACCCACTCTTGCAGTAGTGGCCATAATCTACAAAAGAGGAGAAAGTTATTACATGGATTCATGGAGTTCATGCTAGGGAACGTGGGTTCAAAGGTGGTTGGAGGAAGTTGATCCACCTTCCTATAATGATGGAAGAATTGACCATGTTCTTAAGGATTTTTAGGAAAAATCCAACATTCTCCCACTTGGTCCATGTATATATTCCATCATTTACCATCGTAAGAAACGAAATACATGAATAATAGCGATAGGTCCTCTAAAAGGAGTATTATCTTCCATGTATTACAATGCACCTCGTTTCTCATTATAACCCGTATAACTTTAATGAATAAACCTTATGTTTATTCTAGGTTCCAACTTCAATGATGTTTCTCAAATAAATAAATGTGTACACAAGAAATCAAATATGAGAAAATATCATAAATAGAGTTTCATAAAAATTCGTTCTTAGAACGAAAATTACATAAAGGAACCAAGTCCCATTTTATCTACATGATCCGTAAATTTCAATGGTGGCATGCCTTTAGTTAAAGGATTAGCAATCATCAATTCAGTGCTAATGTGTTCAATGACCACTGTCTTATCCTTAACACGTTTCCTTATGGCTATATACTTGATGTCAATATGCTTACTTCGACTACCACTTTTGTTATTTTTAGCCATAAAAACAGCAGCTAAATTGTCACAATATATCCTTAGTGGCCTAGAAATTGAATCCATAATTCTAAACCCAGAAATGAAACTCTTCATCCATACATCATGCGAGGTAGCCTCAAAACACGATACGAACTCAGCTTCTATAGAGGAAGTGGTAGTCAAAGTCTGCTTTGTGCTTCTCCAAGATACAGCTCCACTAGCTAGCATGAAAACATACCCTGAAGTTGATTTTCGTGAATCAATGCAGCCAGCGTAGTATGAATCAGAGTAGCCAATCACTTCCAAATTCTCAGTCCGTCTGTAGAAAAGCATGTAGTCTTTTGTCCCTTGAAGGTATCTCAGCACCTTCTTTGCAACTCTCTAGTGGTCCATACCTAGATTACTTTGATATCTTCCCAACATCCCAACAACAAATGTAATGTTAAGTCTACTACAAACTTGAGCATACATTAGGCTTCCAACCGCAGAAGTATAAGGAATGTTTTTCATTTGTTCCCGCTCAAAATCGCTCTTCGGGCAATGGTTTAAATTAAACCTGTTACCCTTCACAATGGGAGCTATACTTGGTGAACAATCTTTCACCCGAAATCTCTCTAAAACCTTGTTGATATAGGTCTCTTGAGACAGACCCAAAATCTCTCGAAATTTGTCTCTATGTATCTTAATGCCAATTACATAAGACGCATCACTCATATCTTTCATATCAAAATTTGCAGAGAGAAATTGTTTCACCTCATATAGCAATCTCTTGTCGTTGGTTGCAAGTAAAATATCATCCACATACAGAATAAGAAAACAAGTCTTACTCCCACTGACCTTCTGGTATATACATTGATCCATGATATTCTCCACAAATCTAAATGAAGAGATAACATCATGAAACTTTAAATACCATTGACGGGAATCTTGTTTTAATCCATATATAGATTTCTTGAGCTTGCACACCAAATGCTCACCACCACTAGAGGAAAATCCTTCTGGTTGTTTCATGTAAATCTCTTCCTCTAGATCTCCATTGAGAAAGGTCGTTTTAACATCCATTTGTTGTAACTCTAAGTCAAAATATGCAACTAATGCTAGAATGATACGAAGAGAATCTTTCTTAGACACAGGAGAAAAAGTCTCCTTGTAATCGATTCCTTCTTTTTGAGTGAATCTTTTAGCAATGAGTCTTGCTTTATATCTTTCAACGTTGCCCAATAAGTCTTTCTTTGTTTTGAAGACCTATTTACATCCAATGGCTTTTGCACCATCAGGCAACTCAATGAGATCCCAGATTCATTTTGATGCCATAGAATTCATCTCATCTTTCATAACATCGTACCATAGTTTTGATTCTTTGCAACTCATGGCTTGTGAAAACGTTTCAGGATCATTTTCGGCTCCAACGTTAAAGTCCGATTCTTGTAGATACACAACATAATCACTAGATATTGTTGATTTCCTTATTCTAGTAGATCTCCTTAATGCTGTATCATTATCTTCTTGAGGAATTTGTTGTTCAACTGGTTGATCAACAATTTCTTGTTGTTCCTCATCAACAACTTGATCTATTGGATCATCATCAGCAGTTTGTGGAGTTTTTGCAATTGGTTGTCCAATACCCGTTTGGACTTGAGGGGTGTGAATGACAATCATCTGTCTCTTGAACAGGACGGTTGAGCATTAATATGATCTTTATCAGAAACTATGTCTTGAGAATGATCACTCCCACTAACCAAGTCATTTTCAAGAAACTTTGCATTTCTTGACTCCACAATTCTAGTGCTATGAGATGGATAATAGAATCTGTTCTCTTTGGATCTTTCGGCATATCCAATAAAATACCCACTTAGAGTCCTTGGATCCAGTTTCTTCTCTTGTGGGTTGTAAACTCTTACTTTAAACGGGCATCCCCAAACGCGCATATGTCACAAACTTGGTTTCCAACCTTTCCATAATTCAAATGGTGTCTTTGGGACAACCTTGGTTGGAACTCGATTTAATATATAAACTGCCGTTTTAAGAGCTTCAGTCCACAAGAATTATGGAAGTTTGGAGTTGCTGCGCATACTCCTAATCATGTCCATTAAAGTTCGGTTTCTTCTTTCTGCCACACCATTCTGGTCTGGGGAGCTAGGCATGGTGTATTGGGCAACTATCTCATGCTCTTGAAGAAACTTCGCAAATGAACCAAGTGCTTGTCCATTCTTGGTATATCTACCATAATATTCTTCACCTCTATCAGTCCTCACAATCTTTGAAAAAACATATAAAATTGATCACGAGTCCAAATTTTACGAAATTTATATCGTTAAACTTGTAATGAAACATAGAATTTTTATATACAAAAATTCCCCATAAATATTGAAGTTTTCAGAAAACCCAATTTTGGCCATTAATAAAAACTTATGAATCTAAATGTGAGAACAACAAGACAGAGGAAAAAATAGCTCTGATATCAACTTTTGGGATAAATTTTAACGATCTAAAAGTGCTCATGCATATAAAATAAGCAATTAGATCAATGCGAAAATAAAAATGAACGCATTGATGCGTACCTCTAGCCATTGCTATTCTCGGTTGCTCAAGATCACAGGAAATGTTGGTTTCGGGTTAAGGCTCTTCTAAATCTCAGTCAATCTCGGTTGAGATTGTAGGCTTAGGGAACCAAAACCAAATGCACAACCCCTTTATATAGACTGCCCATCACAGAGATGCTCTTGGACGTGCAGAAGGGCAGTGGGAAGTTAGCTATCCATAAACCCACGTTTTGTAACCTACCATATAGAACATGAATCCATGTAACCCCTTTCTCTCTCTCTAGCATGGGTGATAGCCACGTGGGTGTATGGCCAATCTTATAACCCACTTAACCCACTCTTGCAGTAGTGGCCAAAATCTACAAAAGAGGAGAAAGTTATTACATGGAATCATGGGGTTCATGGTAGGGAACGTGGGTTCAAAGGTGATTGGAAGAAGTTGATCCACCTTCTTATAATGGTGGAAGAATGGACCATGTTCTTGAGGATTTTTAGGAAAAATCCAACAGGCTTTGTATAGGGTTTTACTTTCTCTCTCTCTCTCTCATGTGGTTTTTGATGATGCTTGTTAAGGTTTTTGTACAATGAATATTACTACGGTGGGTTCAAACAGGAGGAAATCGACCAGCTAGCCCAAGTGCTGAAATCAAACTACCTTTCCTAGTGCTCCCGTTTTGCGCTGCTGGTGGTGGACGGCGACATGGAATCGGTGGCGGTGCAAGAGTTCAGCCGAACACTATTCAGCATGAGGCCTGACATAGCATTGAGCATGTTTCAGACCATATTCTAAAGCGACATGAGGCCCCTGCTCAGCCTCGTCATAGTGCCCTGCCACATCATCCAGAGCACCAAGGACCTGGCAGTGCCTGTGTCTGCCTCCGAACACCTCTACTAGAATCTCGGCGGGAAGTTGGTTATCGAGTTTGTGGCGACGGAGGGTCACTTGCCGCAGCTGAGATTGTCGGCGATCACGGTTCCAGTGTTGCTCCACCACATCAATCATGACATTCATGTTTAATTAATTTACTTGTTTTTTATTTTAATGTACATCAAGTTTTCTTTTTTCTACTGATCTGGCAATTGAACAGGTGGTGTAAGGGACATGGAATTGCGTGTCTTCATCGGAAGCTTGTTCTCTCACTTTTCGTGCCGCAGATGTAATAGTATTAGGTGGCGTTTGTTAGTGTCACCACTTTTCTCAATCCAACTGGGATGAATTAGATGAATTGGGTTGAGAATTTTGTTTCCTACTGGAAACAGAATTATGTTTGGTAATGATAATTTTTTTTTTATGCTGGGAATAGAATCATATTTGGTAACGATATCATCGTAGAACTATTTCTTCGCAATAGTTTTTTTTTTCTTTTATTTTTCTTTTCTTTTTTCTTTTTCTTTTTCTTTTTCATTTTCTTCTTTTCTCTTCCTTCGTATTCATCTTCATCGAACAGCTTGGTTTGGTTACCGATTACCAATTTCAATTTCATGGTTTCAATTTCGGTTTCATGGTTTGGTTACCGATTTCGTTCATGAAATTGAAATCGTTGTTCATTTATGAAATCAAACAATCGAAATTTCATGGTTTGGTTACCGATTTCATGGTTTGGTTTGGTTTGGTTCATGAACGAACAATTTCGATTTGGTTTCGATTTCATGAACGAAATCGAAATCGGTAACCAAACCAAAATTAAGAACCAAATAAAAAACCTAATCAGTAACCAAATCGAAACCCTGATCAGTCACCAAATCGAAACAAAATTAGAGGGAGGAAATCGACATCGATTTCGATTTCGAAATCCTATTTCAATTAGGGTGTTGATTTCGAAATCGAAAACAACGAAGACAACGTCGACCAGAGGACGGTGACGATCGAAACCCTAAATTGCAAGAACGATGACGATGGCGAGGACGATGATAGCGACGAGTTTGGTGAAGATGATAGCGAGGACGACGACCACGATTGCGAGGAGGAACTAGCGGTGAAGACGATTGCCAAGAGGAGGAATGAGCGGCAAATTAAAGAATCTGGCGATTTCGAGGAAGACGACAGCGATGTCGACGGAGAGGAGGAGGTGGACGGTGAAGACTTTCGGCGAAGACATCAGAGATTATGGCGAGAAGGGTTTCAGCTATGAGAAGAAAACGATAGAAATAGGAGAGGGAAATGGGTTGAGTTTTTTGGGTAAAAAAAAAATAATTTTTTTTTTATTTCTCATTTCTTTAGGATTTTGAGAATCGATTCTCATTTTTTGGGTTGGGTTAGGTTGGGTTTTGTATTTGCCAAACGCGTTCCTAAAAATTAATCCCATAATTTTTGGGTTGGGTTGGGTTGGGTTGAAATGGAATGAAAACACTAACCAAACGAGGCCTTAGTGTCTGGTTGAACCTTTTTTTTTCGTGACAATATAAATATTTTCTTTCTTGTAACAAAGTAATGTTAATATTATAGTGTTGATAAAGTGTGATGCATTGCCCCTCTGTCTCATAATGGACACGTAGCTCGATTAATTATCTGTTCCAACAATTTTGAAGGCATATTATCTCATCTTAATCTGGTATATTCAGAATTACTCTTGAAATATTTACAAAATATTTACTAGGAGAATCGAATCTTTATTGACAAAAAAAAAAAAAAAAAAGTTTCCTCTTCTTACCAAGTAGATTAATCCTCTTGAATATCTTTCTTACTCATCCATGTCAAAACACTGATTGTAACTTGATAGATATTTTTATATGAGTTAACTTATATATTTATATTTCTGAAGAATTAAGAATGTCACTATGAAATTCAAAATTTGTAATCTAATAGTTATCTTGTGTGTTAAAAGAAAACAATGCCACTAATAAAAAAAAATAGTATCAAAATGTTTAGATAAATGAATACAAATCCGTACTCAAACTAGATTTTTAGGGTTTAAACTTTTGATTTTTCACTTTCTTATATTTTAATTAAATGGGCCTTAATTATCATGAAAATAATTAAGGAAATCATCTAAAAACTATATGGTCCCGTTTGTTTAAGTGGCGTTTGGTTAGTGTTCTCACATTTTTCAACCCAATTGGGATGAGTTAAGTTAAAAATTTTGTTTTCTGCTGGGAAAAGAATTGCGTTTGGTAACGACAATTTTTTTTTTTTTTTTTTTTTTTTGTGTTGGGAACAGAATCGCGTTTGATAATCACATTATTTTGAAATTGTTTTCTCATCCAAACAAAAATCATTCAAATAAAAATTATCAAATCATCCAAACAAATCAACCAAACACAAAATTTATCAAATCATCAAATCATTCGAACAGAGAATTTATCAAATCATCCAAACAAAAAAATCATCCAAACAAAAATTATCAAATTAGAGAATTTATGAAAACAATTCTAAACAACTTAACCAAACTTCACAGTAAGCATTCATAAGCTTCTTCAACTGGGTGCTTCTTTTGATCCTAAAGAACACTTCATTCCCATTCTGACCCTTAACCTTGAGATTGATGTGCGCAGATTGATTTCAGTAACAAAATCAAAATCGAAACCTTAAACTAAAATCAAGAAACAAACCCTAAATCAATTTGAGCAATGAAATCAAAATTGAAAATCGAAATCGATTTCGTGATCCATTTCAGTAACAAAATCAAAATTCAATAACGAAATCGAAATCACAATCGAATTCTAAACCAAAGTCAGGAACCAAACCCTAAATCGATTTGAGTCATGAAATCAAAATCGAAACCTAAACCAAAATCAAGAACCAAACCCTAAATCGATTTGAGTAATGAAATCGAAATTGAAACCTGTTCGATTTGAGCTTCAAAACCCTATTTGGCGAAGACGATGGTGACGAGTTCGGCGAGAGGCGATGGCGATGCAAAGTACGAGGAAGACAACGGGGACAAGTTCGGCAAAGACGATGGCGAGGATGGTGAAGATGATTGCAAGGAAGAGGTGGACGACGACAGGTAGGAGACGAGAAGGAGGATGAACGATTGCGAAGACAATTGCGAGGAGATGAGAAGACGATTGTGATGGTAGGAGAGGGGTTTGTTCGATGAAGAGGAGGAACAATTGGAAATGTCAAAAAAATGAAGCTTCGAAAATGACTGTGTTATAATTCGAACATGGGTTCTTATTAATATTTAAAAAAATAAAGAGTGTGTCCCTAAAATTGGGTTCAGGTTTTTGGGCACAAATTTTTTTTTTTTTTTTTTGTTTCTCATTTCCATAGGATTTTGAGAATCAATTCTCATTTTTTGGATTGAGTTTTGTGTTTGCCAAACGCATTCTCAAAAATCAATCCCAAAATTTTCGGATTGGGTTGAGTTGGGTTGAGATTGGTTGGAAACACTAACCAAACGGAGTCTTAGTGTTTCCACTCTCTAATTTATGTTCTTGTTCCAAAATTTGGAGATTAATGTACTAAAGCGTGTTCTGTAAACATATTTCTGTTCACAAAAATTTTAGATCATTAAGAATTTGGGAAACAAAAAAAAATATTGATTATTCATTCTCACAAAACTATTTTCAATCTATTTGATAAGGGTATAAAATATTGAGAACCACCACCACGTCGGCCGCCACCACCTACGCCAATCCACAACCACCACTGCACATTTTTATCTTTTTTTTTTTTTTTTCGTATCCTCTCTGTCTACACCTATATATTATTTGCCATTAATAAAGTAATTTGAATGAATTTAATTGTTATTTATTATTAATATAATGGGTTGAATGAATTTTAAATGTTTTTTTTTTATATATATATATATTTTAAATAGTGAGATTTTCAAAAAATTGATATTTTGATGGGTAAATTCACTAACACCCCCGGTCATTCAAAAAACGTACAACTCTATCCTCTGTTATTTGAAAAATATTTTCGCCCCCTGTAATTTTTTAAACCCAATAACGAAACCCAAAATTTCTGTGAACTGATCACTTCTAACTTTGTTTTACATTTTTACCCTTTTATAATTTATTCCTTACATAAAATGAAAATTCTATCCCTTTTAAATAAAAAGATAATTTTTTTAAAAAAATAAATAAAAAAATTTATAATTACTTCATTTACTAGACTTTTAATTGAAATTAATATTATTTTATTTATTTTTATTTACATTATTTGTTTCTCGTATAAGTGTTGACAGAAGTGATGAAATTTTTTATGTTTTTTTTTTTAGATGCAATTAATTTCATATACAAAACGAGTTAAAAATAACAAATACAAAAAAAGGTTAAAAATAACAATGAGAAAATTAGCAAGCCCACTATTTTTGAATTTGAGTGAAACAATTACTAAACAAAATCTCATATGAAGATTTCACCAAATAATTTAAAAAAACATATAACTACATAAAACAATTTATATGGAAAATGAACTAAATTTCATAAATATAAACTATTTAATTCTTAGAATAATTTTAAATTTTAAAAATTCTGCATCATGTACTCTTTAAATACTAAAAAAATATAATATCTATCATTTAATCTCAAAAGTAAAAAATAGATTTGAAAATGTATTCGATAAATAAAATTGAAAAGCCAAAATCAAACTTGACCAAAATTGTAACTCTTTTAAGAGGGTATAAGAGTAATTCTTTCAATACAGAATTTTAATTAATTTTTTAATGGTATAGTAATAGGGACAAATAAGTAGTTTTGTACTTAACATCAAAGAAAGTGAGGGTTAGAGATATTTTTCGAAATATGGGATATCATCGTAGGTTATTCTATGATAGGAGACTTCATTGAAATTTACCCATATTTTAGTAGATGATTGTTCTCATTATTATTATCTATAAGGACAGTTGTGAGAGGTCCTAATAGTAACACCAAATTAATAAAAAGTCGTAAAAAAAATAACTACTTTAGTTTTAGACTCATCTATTAGAATTTATGAAAACATTTAATATTCCAATTAGAGTTGTGTTACCAACCACTGTTGTCGGCCCTAAAACTCTGACTGTAGGATTCCTGCCACCGTAGGTCGCCAAAACTCCGGTCACGGGTTGCCGAAATTATTTTTAGTTACATTCAATTATTTTTTAGTAACATTTTTATATTTTAGTTAACCCAACACAACAACCGAGCTACTTTGATCAACATCAGCTCAGGTTGTCGCGACTACAATGCTAAGCTACTCAAGACAATTCATTTGAGAGCTGACGTGCTACGAATTACCGAATTTCAAGTCAATAAGCACATTATTTCTATTAGTCCAAACCATGTTTAGTACCTAAACTTGTTATGAAAGAGGGTAGAGGATGGAAGAACAAAAATACATCTTGTTGAAATGGGAATACACCTCTAATTCTTCCCTAATCATTTCTTACCCTCATTAGAAGTTATGGCTCGGAAAAATTACTCCCATTTACCCTCATTAAAAGTTATGGCTGGGAAACTTACTCCCATTTACCCAAACGTTATTCTTAAAACGTGATAGTTGAGAACCCATACCTTATGAATGGTATTTGAACACAAGTACTATAACACAAGTGCTATGCTGAAAAATCATTCAACTCACAATTTTTTCAGCAATTTCTCATTACAATCCAAAATACGAAAAAAAAAATTCTTGAACTTATCACTTCTTACCATGGGGTCGTTACAAAACAAGTGTAATTACATTTTATCACCATAGGAGTCCTACTCAATATATTGTTCTTTTCCAGTCTTGAACTTATAACTTCTTACCATGGAGTTCAGACTGGAAAAGAAGTTACACATGTAGAGGCTTATTTGCTGACTAATAAAATAAGCCTGTATTGTTAAAAAAAAAAACAATACACTTGAGGCTTTTTACACAATAAATAAATAACTACTCCAACCCTGGAGAAGGTAAAAAGCCTAAATCTTCGAAGTCCGCACTCGGGCGGTAGGAGTCGCTTGCTTCATACTGGCTCAACGCTAGAACCAGAGAACGTATCTTCTCATTCTTCCCCTCGTTTTGTCCAGAGGCTTTTCCTTCTCCGTCTTCAGCACACTGTTGTGGGTTTTATGGAGGTGCACTTGGGCTCACAGCTCTTCGATTTGTTTCTCCATTGCTCGCAACTGACCACGAAGATTGTGGAGTTAGGATATCGCACATAAATGGGCAGCATTGAGGGAAGCGTAAAGGACACTGGCATCCTCGATGGCTTGAAGCCTAGGATACTCTTCATCAAAGGTCTTCACCATTATCGTGAGTTGGCAAAAGTGATACCCTTGTTTAACTTCTTTCTTCCGTTCGGCCTGAACGACATCGAAAATATCAGAAGTAGACGACAAAACCATATTTGTACTAGGACAAAGAAAAAGGAAAGGGAAGAAGAGTCGAGAAGGAAAATTTTGAAGAAACCTTGAGGAGATTTGACTTTAAATAGCTAAACCAGTGATCATGAAATGACGGGAAAGGTGAAACTCAATTGTCGAGTAATTTATGAGGTATGAAGCAAAGCGGCGGTAGCAAGTATCGAGGGAAATAAGACGGTTTCCCAGATCAAGTACAACAGGTGCTTAAGGCTAGTCATAATTACCGAGCGTTATCATTACAAAATCGATAAGACTAAAAATGGAAAGGACAACTAATTAATCAAACAGTGCCCAACTGATCTGTACTGTTTGGCGGAAGTATGGGCACTGGGGTGCAAATCTGGTCAGAATTGAGTTGACCTCATCTGGCACTGAACTAAATCTAGTCGGGATTGGGCTGACCTTAACTAGGAGTGTGTTGGACCCAACCGAAGAGCCCAAGAGTTCTGCACACGGCTACTAACATCTTTGCTATCACCTCGGTTGGGCCAACAGCGCATCAACCTTAATATTCGGCTCAACCTTCACCAAATTTAACTCAGCCAAGAGATCTAGAATATGGCTAGAATCACAGCCTCAGAAAAATGCACACCAAGGAGTTGAACACAAAAGAAAAGTGATCTTCTGTCTCGCTTCAACAAATCGCCACGGAAGTTAGTAGGGCAAATGATGTGGAAAAATTTCATACGTGTGAGTTATGGAACCGGTATTAAGGAATCGGGTCGGGTCAGTGGATAGAACCCGACCGGATAGGAGTGGATTTGCGTTATAATAATGGATCGTGGACCGACAGCTCTGGTGGACCATAAAATGAAGCGCCTGGCCTGCTAATGAGGCCTAGCCGTACGTATGGACTGACCCAGTACAAAACAAAACCCTTTAATGAGAGGCTTGAGGATCAAGCTCGAGGATGGTAGGTCAATGATAATCGTTGCCTTACCTACCCCACTCCCCATGCGCGGACGTTATCCCCAAGCTCGAGGATGGTAGGTCAATGATAATCGTTGCCTTACCTACCCCACTCCCCATGCGCGAACGTTATTAACTCATCATCCCATAATAGGCACATAAGCAACATTCACAGCAGCCAAGTATGGAACATAGAGAAGATCATGGCAAGAAGGGTTGCAAGGAGAATCAACACAAATATGTACAGGGAAGATAGGTATCTAAACATAACTCTCAATACTACACTCAATATACTCTCTAAAGCTTTCGATTATTCTTTAAGAGCAATCTGATCTTATTCTCACGCCTGACGTTCTTTAACTGACACCACACCGGTGTCCTCACATAGAATTGACTGGTTTTACAGGTTAAATTGCGGGATGCAGAGGTTTTCGGCATGTGAGGAGTTGAAACATGAACCGAGTATTATTTTTTTGGCAACATCAATATTCTCTGATAACATGGGTGCCGGAAGGAAAAAAGTTGTTCCTCCGCAAAAGTAAAGGGGGCCAAAGTGAAATTAGCCCCACAGGTACAACCTAAAACGCCACCTTAGGTATTTGTCTGTTTTACTCAACCTCTCAGCCCAACACCAACTCTCAAGACTCTCCCTTCTCTCTCAATCTCAAATCTCAAGTTTGCTCGATTTAGTGACCTTCTCCGGTGGCGATTAGAAACGGCGGTGATCTGATTGGAGATTCAACTTCAGTGAAGACGGCCTTAACGGATTCACCTTCTTCAGCGGCTGCGATTCTCAGGCTTCAGGTTTGGCTTCGTTTATTTTTTATTATTTTTGATTTCCTATTTCAGTGTTGATTGTTAAATAATTAGTTTAAATCTGTCAAATCGATTTACCTTCACGGCCTTCATAGTTCTTATAGAAAATATGGTTCTCAACCTTTAGCAATTAGGAAATCAATTTGCTTTCACGCCCTCCATAGTTCTGGTTCTTAAAGAAAACAAAATTTCATTAATTTTTCATAAAGAGAGAAGAAATTTCATTATACTAATTATCTAGATATTTCATTTTTACACTAATCACCCTCTAGCGATCCTAACACACACACTCCCCATATCAGCCGTATTCACGATTAAATTCAAGACTTAGTTCTTGGAGTGCTGGTTGACAAGAAAACGGCCAACCGGACTAATATTTCTTGGATGCCAAAAAAAATAATAATAACAAAATCAAACAAAAACCAACAAAGTAATTTATTGAGAAGTTGAGTTGTAATTAAGTCACAAACAATCATTTAGAACTACGCCTATAAAACATTGGTGCTCAAGAGATACCTATCTTCATCCCTCTAGGAATACATCCGATAAAAGGAACACAAGTTTCTCAATCATATGTTGAAGGCTTTCTTCACTCAATTTTCAGCTCTGTTGTGACGCTAATTTCAGCGTTTGCTTAAGCCTTTCTCCTCTAGCCTCTTCTCTGCGAGACCTGTCTCCTTAGTGCAAAATTTGAACTAGGTATGACAGCCAAATTGAAACAAGCACCGGTATGTATGGTCTTTCGAACTCAAAAATATCATTATTATGTGGTGCAACTACAAATTATAGATGTCACACAATAGCAACAACAACAACTATTAAGCCTTTGTCCCACTTAAATAGGATTGACTACATGAATCCGTTTACATCATAATGAACAATCAAGGACTATCCCCTCAGTTAGGTTCAATGTTATCAAATCAATTCTAATAGTCTAGTCCTAGGTCTTCTTAGGCATACCTCTTTCTCTAGTAGCCCTCTGCACTTGTACTAAATCGCATTTTTTCAGTGGTGCTTCTATGGGTCTTCTGTGCATATGTCCAAATTATCGTAAACGATTTTCTCTCATCTTCTCTTCGATTGATGTTATTCCTAAATTTTCTCTAATAGTTTCATTCTTAATTTTATCCATTTTCGTCTTCCTAATTATTCACTGTAGCATTCTCATTTCTGTCACACCAATTTTCTGGACATACTTTGTTTTTGCTGCCCAAGATTCCGAACCATACAGAAACGTCAGTCTTATTGTAATTTTGTAGAATTTTCTTTTGAGTTTCAACGGTATCCTACGATCATATATTACCCCAACTATACTTCTCCACTTCAACCATCCCGCTTTGACTCTATGAGTAATATCATCCTCGATTTTGCCATTGTTCTGAATTATTGAACCTAAATATCTAAAACGATCAAACTTTGGAACTTCCTTATTTCCAATTTTAATCACACCATCATCTCTTCGGACATTACTAAAATTGTAATGCATGTATTCCGTCTTACTTCTACTAACCTTCAATCATTTAGACTCTAAGGTTTCTCTCCATCTTTCTACCTTAGTATTAAGACCTGTTCTATTTTCATCAACTAGTACTATGTCATCCGCAAATAACATACTCCAAGTTACTCCATCTTGAATATGTGTTGTGAGCTCATCCAATAGTAGAACAAAGATGTAAGGACTTAAAGATGATTCTTGATGTAAACTTATATTAATAGGAAATGCACAAGTATCCCCTCCTCCTGTTCGAATACTAGTGATCATACTTTCATACATATACTTAATTACCACAATATATACATTAGATACATGTTTCTTTTCTTGCACCCATTACAAAACTTCTCTGGGTACCCGATTATAAGCCTTTTCCAGATCCACAAATACCATATGTAAATCTTTCTTCTTCTCTCTATATTTTTCTATTAATCTTTTGAGTAAATAAATAGTTTTAGTGGTTGACTGGCTAGGTATAAATCCAAATTGGTTATCTTTTATGCTCGTTTAATATTTTATTCTATATTTTATCACTCTCTCCCAAAATTTTATAGTATGACTCGTAAGTTTTATGCCCCGGTAGTTCGCGCAATTTTGAATATTCTCTTTATTTTTGTAATTTTTTTTTATAGATGGAGCACGAAGATACTCTTTTTCCAATCATCAGGCATTCTTTTAGTTCTCAAAATGTCATTAAAAAATCTATTCAACCACTTTATTCCAAGATCTCCCAGACCTTTCCATACCTCTATAGGGATCTTATCTGACCCAACTGCTCTTCCAATCTTCATTTTCCTTAGTGCTATCCTAACTTCCGAAACCCTGATTCTTCTATGTAATCTATAACTCCTATCTGGAGGTAAATTAGACAACTCTAATTTAGATTCCCTAACGTTATTCTCATTGAATAACTTATAAAAAAAACTTCTCCAACATTCCATAATCTCTTCATTCTTTACCAAGACCTTCTCGTCATTGTCTTTGATGAATCTAATACTTCCTATAACTCTAGTCTTTCGTTCACGTCGCTTAGCGAGTTTAAATCTCCAGCTTTTGTATCTAACTTTTGAAACAAATTATCGTATGCCCGAAATTTTGATTCTTTAATTACTTTTCTTGTCTCCGTTTTTGTATATTTATACTTCTCCCAACTCTCCCTGCTTCGACATTTTTGCTATTCTTTATAAGCTATTTTCTTGTCACAAATGACTTTTTGGACATCCTTATTCCACCATCAATTTTCTTTATATTGTGGTCCCCTTCTTTGAAAACTCTTAAAATTTGTCCAACTATTTCTCTAATACGACTCGCTATATCACTTCACATTTTGTTCACTTCCTCTTGTATTTTCCACAACTCATCATTGCTAATTTTATTCTTAAACAACTCTATCTTCTCAAACTCAAATAACCTAATAAAAAGTACACATAACCAAACAACAAAACAATGCAGTTACACAATGACCTGATCAAGTAGAGTTAGCTCGATATTCTAAAGTTTATCTGCAAGTAAATTACATGGAACATAACATAAAGAATCATGCTTACCTTTAGGCAGAAGCCGCAGAACCAACTCATTAAAGATGAGTCTCTTGGGCTATCTTGTTGACAATCTTGAATCTACTAGAGGTTTACGAGTATCGTAGTTAGCTTTGTCAAAGCACTTTTAGTGTAAACATACCAAAATATTTGTCAGACTAATCGGTATTTCAAGAGAAAGAAGAGAAAAAGAAATTGCCAAACACTATGGAGCTGCAATAATAAATCTATGATCAACAGGAACATTGTAAAATTGCTGTAGACGTTGTGAGTTAAATTTTAGTCTTTGCAACCCATTTGTCATGAAATTATTATTATATTAGTCATCTGCTGGAGCAAATAACAAATCACGAGTATCAAACATAAAATCCAAAGTCATAAAATTAAAGAAATGAATGAACATCGATGTTCAAAAAGATTTAAAAATCAAATTCCAAACTATGTTCATGAAGATTTAGCGTGTGGTGAATGATGCCAAACATAATAAGAAAAAGTAACATATCTATGGGATTGTTTGTGGGAAGTCCTAAAATTAACACCAACTTAATAAGTACTTTAGTTTTAGTCTCATCAATTAGAGTTCATAGAAATATTAATGTTCCAATTAGGGTTACATCACCAGTTGTTGCTCCACCGCCTTCGGCCATCATACTTTGAACGTTGGATTTCAGCTAGTGCCGGCCGCCGGATTGTTTTTAGTTATATTCAACTAATTTTGTAGTAATATTTTTTAATATCGTTTTAGGAATGGAAGTGAGCCTTAGAGGAAGTGACATATTACAAGTTTACAACATGTGGTGCAATCTTGACCACAAAATGTACGGTAGAATGTCAAGAAAACAAGGGTGATATACTCATTATCACCCAACAATGAAGGTTAGCAATGGTGTGGTGAATTTACCAAAAACTTCAAAATTTGATGAAAATGACATAATCTCGCCAGTGAACAGTTAATATCCTTCTCCTCTTTTATATTGACGGGGTGTGTGTGTATATATATATATATATATATATATATATATATACATGTATATATATTATTTTTAAACTATCTTTTATTTTATAGAATTTATCATTACTAATGACGTAATTATGACGTCACGGGTCAATTGCGGTTCATGCGCCAGTTGAACTGGTGACCTGTGACCCTGGCAACTTTATAGATTTGATGACTAATCCGGTTTTTAAAAAATTGCTCATAACTGAAAATTTATTGCTCTACTCATAAAATGTGGTATTTTGCCCTATTTTTTTTTTTTTTAATTATTATTATTTTAAAGTTTTTGGATTCAACTTGATCATATCTTTAGTTTACCAAGTCTGATGTTTAGATCTAGATTTCAATGCGCTTTAGTTGATTGAATGAATTATTGAATAGGTGATATGAAAAGAATGAGAAGGCTTAATCCATTGTGATAGCTTATCCCTCTATTTATATAGAAAACAAAGAAATAATACAGCAAACCTTAAACCGTACACGAAACCCTAAATAATACAGGAAAGACATAAATACCCTTTTAACACTCCTCCTCAAGCTGGAGCATATATATTGTATGCTCCTAGTTTGTTACAAATGTACTTTATCCTTGAGCCCCCAACGGTTTAGTGAACAAATTAGCTAACTGATCAACTGACTTTACATGTTTAGTCTCAATCTGCTTCTGCAATACTTTTTCTCGAATGAAGTGACAATCAACTTCAATATGTTTTGTCCTCTCATGGAAGACTGGGTTGGATGCAATGTGAAGTGCCGCTTGATTATCATATATTAGATCCATCGGTGAAGAGTGTTCGAATCCGAGTTCTTCCAACAAATGTTTCAACCAAATTAGCTCACAAGTAATGTGGGCCATCGTCCTATATTCTGATTCTGCACTTGACCGCGCCACAACTGTCTGCTTTTTACTCTTCCAAGAAACGAGATTACCTCCAACAAACATACAATACCCAGTAGTGGACTTCCTATCCGAGGGAGATCCGACCCAATCTGCATATGTATATCCCTTAATTTGAGTGTGACCGAAGTTTTGGTACAACAAACCACATTTTGGAGAACCTTTCAGATATCGAAGAATACGAATTACTGCATCCTAGTGATACGTCGTGGCACGATCCAAGAATTGACTGATAACACTCACAGCCAATGAAATATTTGGTCTAGTAATTGTCAAGTAGTTCAACTTCCCAACTAACCGTCTGTATTGTGTTGAATCTGTCAATGGTACACCTTGATCTGCTAATAGTTTGCTATTGGGATTCATAGGTGAATCAATCGGTTTAGCTCCTAGCATTCCTGTTTCACTTAATAGATCAAGAACATATTTCCTTTGACACAGGTAAATACCTTGACTTGATCGAGCAACTTCAATCCCCAAGAACTACTTCAATTGACCAAAATCTTTAGTTTGAAACTTGCTATGCAAAAACATTTTGAGTTTCTGAAGACCTTGGTGGTCGTCCCCGGTAATCACGATGTCATCCACATACACAATCAATAATATTCTCCCAATTTTACTGTGCTTGTAAAACACAGAATGATCGACTCCATAACGACGAAGACCAAATTCAGTGACCATTTCACTAAATCTCTCAAACCATGCTCGAGGAGATTGCTTGAGGCCGTAAATGGATTTCTTCAAGCGACATACCAAATCAGACTCCCCCTGAGCAACAAACCCATGAGGTTGCTCCATGAACACTTCCTCAGTCAAATCGCCATTTAAGAATGCATTCTTTATATCAAGTTGATGCAACGGCCAATGAAAAGTGACAGTCAAAGAGATGAACAAGCGAACAGAAGCAAGTTTGGCAATGGGAGAAAAGGTCTCAAAATAAACAAGGCTTGAGTCGATCAATGGTGCCATCCGGATGAACTTTGACTATGTACACTCATTTACATCCAACTATTATTTTGTCAAGCGGAAGCGAGATAAGATCCCAAGTACCATTCTGATGTAAAGTTAGCATTTCCTCGTCCATTGCGGTCGTCTAAGCAGGGTGACGGAAAGTCTTTGTAACAGACTTAAGAATAGAAACAGATGATAGAGAAGCAATGAAAGAGGAGTAAGAAAGAGATAGATGTACATAGGAGACAAAATTAGAAATAGGATGTTGAGTACATGTGCGCTTAACTTTATGAACAACAATGGGTATGTCCAAGTCAAACACGGATTCATAAACTAGAGAAGAATCTGAAGACATAGAGACGATGGGCGCGATGGTAGAAGCTGCCTTCTGGCGACGAGAGTATACCTGCAAAGGTGGTGGAGGACGACTAGGCGAGATAGGTTCGGGAGCGGAAGGAGATGGTGTCAAATCTGGGAGACTTGGGAAAGGAAATGTGACATCCAGATCATCCCGAGAAGGTAGGGCGGAAAAGTAAAGGGTGGACTCAAAGAAGGTGACATCTGCATAGATGAAAGAGCGACATAAGAAGGACTGTAACACCGATAACCCTTTTGTGTACGAGAATAATCAGGGAAGACACATTTTATGACACGAGGATCTAACTTATCTATGTCAGGTGTCAACTGGTCGACAAAACAGACACATCCAAAGATGCGGGGAGGTAAAGCAAACCAGGGTGATCGGGGAAAAAGAATAGAATGGGGGACTTTACCATTCAGGGTAGAAGACGATATTATATTGATTAAGAAGCAAGTTGTAAGAACTGCATTAGCCCAGAAGTGTTGGGGAACATTCATCTCAAACATCAGAGTTCGAGCCACTTCTAGGAGATGTCGATTCTCACGCTCAGCGACGCCATTTTGCTGCTATGTACGAGGTCAAGAAAACTGATGCAGGACACCAGATTGTGACATGCATGAAGTAAAGGGTTGGGAAAAATATTCTCGAGCATTGTCACTACGAAGTATACGCACGGGCACATTCAATTGAGTTTTAATTTCAGCACAGAAGGTAGAGAAAATGGAGAACAATTCAGAACGATCTTTCATTAAATAGAGCCATATAACCCGAGAGAAATCATTGACAAACGTAACAAAATAACGAAAGCCAAGTGTAGAGGCAATACGATAAGGATCTCAAACGTCTGAATGAACTAAACTGAAAGGACTCGATGCGCGAAACTGAGCGGGAGAAGTAAATGAAGTGCGATGATGTTTTCCCAGCTGACAAGACTCACAATATAAAGAGGGCACATGACGTAAACTAGGAACAAGTACCTTTAGATTGGCAAGACAAGGATAGCCTAGGCAACAATGAATTTGGTGGGCAGATGCAATGGCAAGACAGGTAGTAGGCGGGATAACAAGTGTTTCAGCGTGATTGCGGAAGTAATAAATGTCATTTTTCTCATGCCCTACGCCAATCGTCTTTTGTATTTTCAAATCCCGGATAATGTCCAAATCAAGAAAGAAGCAAATAGAATACTGAAGTTGTTGAGTAAGCTTACTAACTGATATCAAATTAAAAGCAAATGAGGGAATATATAACACAGAGGATAAACAGAAAGATGGTGAAAGTTCTACAGTGCCAATACCATGAACAGGGATTGTGGAACCATCAGCAACAGTAACAGGGGACAATGAGAGAGATGGCTGAATATGCGTAAATAGAGAAGATGTACCTGACATGTGATCGGTAGCAGCGGAGTCTATGATCCAAGGTATAGAAGTGGAAGGATGAAAAGAAAGACATGCAGTAGGGTTATCTCGTTGAGCTAGCGAAGTAATGGGGGTAGATGTCTACTTGGACGACTTAAACTGGAGGAACTGAACATACTCATCATCAGAAATGGTCTTGGGAGTTGAAGAGTTGGATGCGGAAACGAGAGCAACTTGATTATTAGTTGTCACATGAACATATTTAGGAGAATGACCAACTTTGTACCAACATGTATCTTGGGTATGGTTTTACTTGCCACAAAATGAGCACCGATGATGTTGACTATAACAATGGCCATCTCGGCCACCCCGAAATTCATTACAACGACTTCCTCGGTCATCTCGTTTCCCTTGATCGGGAATAACTTGTACAACTTTGGACCATTGTAAATGATTGGTCTCATTCAACTTGCGGGTTGTTAACGATTGGGGGGTAGCCATCGACGTTAATTCCCGCCAATACAATAACAAATACGAAACAACTTCTTAAGGGAAACAAACCAACAACACGAATAACTGTAGGGCTTAAATGAAGAACATTAGAAGCAAAACAATACTCACAAACATCCGGGACGTTAGATATGGTCCAGAGTACTGTTGCAAAGTTGGAAAAACGAACAATCAGTACTTACGAACAATACGTGATCAGATCTAGCCAGAATACTCTTAAATCAAGACAAGCTGAGCCATGACTTGCGAACAGGACCCAAAAGGCTGGTGGGCAAACAGAAGGTCGTGAGAGTCGATTGCGAGCAAACGACGGCTGGCAAGTCGCCAATGATGGTCGGCGACCGCAGAGGAGACGGCGACGATGTGTATGACGGTGATGGTAGACCGTGAGTGAGATCTGGGTCGCGAGGAAGGTACGACTTGATTTTGTTGTTGGGGTTGACGGCCGGCAAAGGTCGGAACGACCTGGACGACAACGGCTAGTCGTAGTGGTGGATGGGCGGCGGCTAGGGTTTTAGTTTGTTTAGGGTTTTTTTTTTTTTTTGGATAAACAGTAGGCAGGAGAAAGAAAAAGAAAAAAAAAATTAGTTTGAACAGATCTATGGAATTAATCTTCCATAACCTGCTCTGGATACCCATGATGAAGTTGAAAAAGTAATATGAAAAGAATGAGAAGGTTTAATCCATTATGGTAGTCTATCCCTCTATTTATATAGAAAATGAATAAATAATACAGCAAACCCTAAACCGTACAGGACACCCTAAATAATACAGGAAAGACAAAAATACCCTTTTAACAGGGCTAAATGAGTATTTAAAAATGTATTAAGTATTTATCAAATTTAAGTGTATTTGATACCAAAAATTTTAAGTGGAGTGTGATGCACTTGTTTTTTCAGCACTTACCATTTAAAACCATCAAACATCATTCTATATCATCATTATAAAATCTTGGAAAAAAGTCATATACAAACAATTGTCGATAGAGACTTTATGTAGGGATTATTCTTAGAGATTTTGAGGTTAAAAGTATCAAATAAACAAAAACGAGTATTCATACATTCAACACTTATTAAGTCAAGAGCCTTTTGCACTTTGCACCCTTGAAGTTTTAGAAACATTTCACTTTAGCCCATGTCCTTTTAATTTGAACACATTAAACTCTGAAATATCCAAATCGTGTCAAATTAGTCCCTTCTGTCATTTTTTATGATGGAATTCACCCACTTGGGTGATTTCGTGTTTGACACAGCTGATTTTAGTTATAAAAAAATGACGGAGTAACCAATTTGGACTAACTTGACACGATTTAAATACTTCAGTGTTTAATGTGTTCAAATTGAAAATACAAGGGCTAAATGGGATTTCTCCGAAACTTAAGGGGTGCAAAGTGCAAAAACCTCTAAATTCAACACTCAAAATCTTCAGTTTTGCCCCTTTTTTTTTGTTGTTGTAGATCTATTGCAATGGGTAAGAAAAGAGCAGACGATAATGGCGCAAATACAAAAGCTAAGCCTAGTACTAAAGATGTGCCCAAAGAGGGGAAGAAAGAAAAGCAGCTATCTGTATCCGCAATGCTCGCCAGCATGGACCAAAAACCCGATAAACCCAAAAAAGGATCTTCTTCTTCTTCTACCACTAAACCCAAGGGCAAATCAGTCCCAAAAGTATCATCATACACCGACGACATCGATCTGCCTCCCTCCGACGATGAAGAAGAAGATCGCTCTCTAGAAGAGCAAAGAGAGGCCGCCCGGCAACAGCGAAATGACGCAAAAGCCCTTGATATTTCCGTGACCGACAAAGAATTGAAAAAACGGGAGAGAAAAGACATGATGGCCGCCCACCCCGCCGAAATCGCCAAGAAGGAAGCCCTAAAGGATGATCATGATGCGTTCACTGTCGTGATTGGAGCCCGGGCTTCGGTTCTTGACGGCCAAGATGGTGCTGATGCAAATGTGAAGGATATAACAGTTGATAATTTCTCGGTCTCAGCCCGAGGGAAAGAGCTACTAAAGAACGCGTCGGTCAAGATTTCTCATGGCAAGAGATATGGGTTGGTCGGACCGAACGGAAAAGGCAAATCTACTCTTTTGAAGCTCCTTGCTTGGAGGAAAATTCCGGTACCCAAAAACATAGACGTGCTTTTAGTTGAACAGGAGGTTGTGGGCGATGACAAAACTGCCCTGGACGCGGTGGTTTCTGCCAACGAGGAGTTGGTAAAGCTCCGGCAAGAGGCTGCAACCCTTCAAAACTCGCCAGAAAACGATGAAGATGACGCCGGAGAAAAGCTTGCCGAGCTTTATGAGAGATTGCAGGTGATAGGTTCTGACGCAGCCGAAGCTCAGGCTTCGAAAATTCTTGCTGGTTTGGGTTTCACCAAGGAAATGCAAACCCGGGTCACCAAATCGTTCAGTGGTGGCTGGAGGATGAGGATTTCTTTGGCGAGAGCACTCTTTGTGCAGCCGACTCTACTCTTGTTAGATGAACCCACCAATCATTTGGATCTCCGGGCGGTTTTATGGCTGGAGGAGTACTTATGCCGGTGGAAGAAAACCCTAGTGGTGGTTTCGCATGATCGGGATTTTCTCAACACGGTCTGCACTGAAATCATTCACCTTCACGACATGAAACTCCATTTTTATAGGGGTAATTTCGACGATTTTGAAACTGGGTATGAACAGAGGAGAAGAGAAATGAATAAAAAATTTGAAGTTTATGAAAAACAAGTGAAGGCCGCTAAGAGATCTGGAAATCGCGTCCAGCAAGAGAAGGTTAAAGATAGGGCCAAAAGTGCCGCAGCTAAAGATGCTAAGAACAGGGCGAAGGGGAAGGCTGCCAACGAGGATGAGGCTCCGCCGGAAGCTCCCCAAAGGTGGCGGGACTACACAGTGGAGTTCCACTTCCCGGAGCCGACCGAGCTGACACCACCACTATTGCAACTGATCGAGGTCAGCTTCGGGTACCCGAACCGTCCCGATTTTCGGCTCTCAAACGTTGATGTGGGGATCGACATGGGAACACGCGTCGCAATCATTGGCCCGAATGGTGCAGGAAAATCAACCCTCCTCAACCTGCTCGCTGGAGATTTGAACCCGTCAGAGGGCGAAGTGAGGAGAAGCCAGAAACTCCGAATTGGTCGATACTCTCAGCACTTCATCGATCTGTTAACAATGGATGAAACCCCGGTGGATTATCTTCTTCGGCTCCACCCTGACCAAGAGGGGATGAGTAAGCAAGAGGCGGTTCGGGCCAAGCTCGGGAAATTTGGCCTTCCTAGCCATAACCACACAACCCCGATTGCCAAACTCTCTGGCGGGCAAAAATCCAGGGTTGTGTTCACGTCGATATCAATGTCTAAGCCTCATATTTTGCTTCTTGACGAGCCGACGAATCATCTTGATATGCAGAGTATTGATGCGTTAGCCGATGCTCTTGACGAGTTTACCGGAGGGGTTGTTCTTGTCAGCCATGATTCGAGGTTGATTTCTAGGGTTTGTGAGGATGAAGAGAGGAGTCAGATATGGGTTGTGGAGGATGGAACTGTTCGGACATTCCCAGGTACTTTCGAAGAATATAAGGAGGATCTGATAAGGGAGATCAGAGCTGAGGTTGATGATTGATGATTTGGATGTTGTACCATATCTACTTTAATATTTTTGTTCTATTTTTGGTTTTAATTATGTTGTATTATATGCTCATTTTTTTTTTCTTTTTCTTTTTTTTTTTTTTTTTTTTTTATTTGAAGAAAAAATAAGATTTCGAAATTAATATTGAATAATGTGTTTTTAGGTTCTAATTTAAATTAAAAAAAAAAAAAAAAGATTTAGGGAAAAATACCAAAAATTGAGTTGAAAGATTAAATCTAAAATATGGTCTCACAACTTTTATTTTGCACATAATAGTCCTGCATAATGTGCTACTTGTTATCAAATGGTCCTTGATGTCACCCTTCGTTATATAGGCAATTTGAGATGGACTTTTATGTACGAGTTTTCATATTTGTGAGAGAGTTTCCATTGAACTCGACGAAGATTTTGACTCGACAAATACCTCGCTGCAAGTTTTTCAACGGCATGAACAAGGAGTGAGGGCAGAACATCCTTTTTTGGCAAGAATGAACAGGAAACAATTGCATGCAAGTAATTCGAATTTTTTACGATGTATTTATGATTGTTTTTCTAAGTTTTGATAATGCAGTAGATCGATTTTATTGAGTAGATCTAATTTATAGGATTTTAAGAAGAACTAATTAAAACCTAATTAGAATTGTAGATCGATTTTATTGAGTAGATTCATGTAGTAGATCGTTTGTGATATAGCATATTGAAGAGGAAAATTAGGTTATGAGAATATGACAGTAAACAGTATATAATTGATTGATATGTTTATTAGAAGACATGTTGATTTTTCAAGATTTTAATGACGTGGATCAAGATTTTGAATTGATTGCAACAATGTGATGTTGAGTATAACATGATGTTATATTCATCATCATACATGACTTGAAAGAGGATTTGAGGTAGATTTGAATTTGATTGGTCGAGTAATATACAAATTCTAATATCGTGGATCAAGATTCATTTGATTATAATAGAGTGATGTTGAATATAACATACTGTTATTTTTTTTATTTTTTTTATCATGATGCATTAATTTGGGAAGAGTTTGCAGTGATTTTTAATTTTAATTATTTGAATTTTGTAGATATTTTGTGTATTTGAGTTGTTTGTATTGGATCATATTTAATAATCTAACTGTATAGATAATCTAAGTTTTTTTTTTTTTAATGATAATATAAGATGTTGGTTTGTTGTATCCATTTCCCCACACAGTGATACCCAGAATGTTGACATCATTTGTTGCACTATGTAAGTATGATGGTGTTACAACAGTTTTACGTCTTGGCGGAAAAAATGCGATAGGGATTGTTGTTGAACGAATAGTGGAAAGATGACTAAAAATGTCGGATGGCAAGTTTGCCATGACATATGCTCTTCTAGGCCACCCAAAATGCATATTATCAGGTCATAATGATTACTTAGAAATTATTTTTCTTGTTAGACACATGAAGATTAATATTCTGGAAATTAATGTGGCGAGGACAGATAGCGATGATGTGGGATCTAGTCCTGCATCATCATCTGCAATTGTACCTTGTACAACTATTTCAAGTGGAGATACAGATGATGAATTTGATTATAGAGAAAGTTATGGTAATATGTTGTCAAAAAATGACAATAAACTAGTGTTATCCGCTAAATGGGCGAAGATGATACAAGAGGAGCGTCAAAAATTTAGGGGTAGAACGAATGAGTTTAGGATGGTCCTTAGAAAATACGCAATAGAAGTGAGATTTAATTTTCATTACATGAAAAATGATAAGACGTATATACCAACAGCGTGTTCCTTACGAGAGTCGAAGGGTTGTCCGTGGTTTGCCCATGGAAAGGTGAGACCTGAAAATGGATTATTTTACATACTCAATTTGATAAATAATCATACGTGTAGTGTTGCATTCCAAATATTAAAGAACAAAATGATAACATACCATACGGTCTTGAGATAACATACCATCATGCGTGGCTTTCTGTAGAGAAGGCTAGAAGTAGTGTATTTGGAGACCATTCATCAGCGTATGATCGGTTACGATAGTATGTTGTAACGTGTAAGAGAACAAACCCCAACAGCCATCTTTTATTGGATTACGACACAAGTACAGGCCATTTCAAACAAGTGTTTTTGGCATTCTATGCATGCATATTTGGTTTCAATTACTATAGGCCTGTAATATTCTTAAAAGGCACATTTTTCACGTGGCGATACAAATGAACTTTACTGGCAGCATGTACAAAGGATGGAAATCAAGGTAAGTGATGAGATGTTTTAAATCATGTTGTATTCCACACATAGTATGTTATATTCAACATTATTTCTGTCTGGCAGGAATGTTCTCAGTTGATCCTAAGATTTTGATGGACAATTAAATGTTGATGTTTTTGGTGGAACTAACGATTTTATTGAATATTTCAGTTTATTAATTCCAATGATGAAAATTATCATGAAGATATTGTGACAATGCTAAAGATGATGGAAGATTAAGAGTTTGAAGAAATTGAAGAACCTAGGGAAAATAACTCAGGTTCAATTCTAACTCTTAATGTATCCCGATTAGGATCACACACGACACAGAATGTTATTTAAAATTATGTATGTTTTTATAGGATCCTAATTAGTTAAATTATTTGCTCCTATGTGTAATTGAAAAAGAAATAAAAATAATTGACTAAAATTGAATTTAAGATTTAGTGGAGCTAACCGAGAATAGAAATCAGTTAAAGGGACGAAAACGTAAAAGAAATTGAATGAAAATGAATTAAGGAGAGGTGTTCCAGAAGTGGTCGGTTTATAGGTAAGTCGACCTGTGGTTATAAGGTGAACTCTTTGGATTATTTGGTCAATAGGTAAGTCGACATGTGCTTAGAGGATGAACTCTCTGAATTGTTCGGTCGACAGGTAGGTCGACTTATGGCCAAAAGAGGAACTCTCTGAATCTCTAAGTTGACAGATAGGTCGACTTGTGAAACATCCTGAATCGTCCGGTCGACAAATGAAATATGGGTGGTCGACCGATGGGTAAAGAATTTTTGGCTTGGCTACATCTTGAATTGGGCGATCGACTGATGGGCCTTAGTCGGTCGACAGATGGAGCTGTTTCAGGATTTATAGAATTTCGGATTTTATTCAAATAGTAGCCGTTACTAGCCGTTTTATGTTTAAGATATGTGAGATATCTTAGGGATCTTATATGTTTTGAGCTATTTAATTAATATTTAATTATCCATATAGATATGGTTCAAGTGATTTTGATATTTCTCAATTTAGTACATGTAATTCTTTCAATCTTATCTAATTGAATTTAAGTAAAAATTTGAGGAACTTGATTGAATATTTTAAGAGATATTTTAAGTGAATTATACCAGGAATGAATCATTATGATATAGAGGGTCTATTAGTGTAATTAAATGTCATAATTTATGGGAACTACCCGTTGGAGGGTTTGTTTTATTTCCTTGTTTTATTTCATTTTAAATAAACCTGCGTTTTTCGCTTCTAAATAGTATTAGATATCAATATAATTTGAATCTATTCTAAGCTATTCAGCTCTCGTGCTTTCTAAGAGTTTGTGAAATCTTTCTCGAGAATCATTCTTTGGAGATTATTTGTTCGATCACCGATTTGCAGTTGCATTACTAATCATTATTTATTCGGTGGAATCCTGGTGAGATCATTCCAAATTACTTACTATTAATTGTTGTTTGATTCTATTATTTATTATTTGGAATTTGATCTTTGAAATTGTTTTTCGGATTTTTTTATTGAAAATTATTTTTGAAGCAATTTCTTGAGAAAATCTGATTACGTGTTTAACTGCTTGCTACCCATTTTTATTTGAAATCAAAATTTGAAATTCTCACTTTTCTATCACTAGTATCGGGATATTAATTGAGTTTGAATTTTCTGGGGTAGTTGAAGTTCCGACTGGTAAAATCACTTATCAATTGTTTGTAATTGGTGAGTTGAGTGTCGGATTAGATATTACTGGGAGTGTCTAATGAAGGGTCGCTGGTTTCAATCTCTTCCTGTAAAGATATTGAGGTTTTAATCTTTGCCTAAGGTATAAAAAGATTAGGTGTTAATTCTTCCTTGGTTGAATTTGTGAGTAAATTATAAAGATTTCATCCTTACCTGGGAAAATGGTCCTTCGAGTAATTGTGAGGTTTAATTCTTGAGCCTAAGGTATAAAAAGAATTAGGTCGTGATTCTTCATGTAATAGAATTAGGTTAATCTTTAGTTTGGGAAAAAGAAAAGGTTATTCCTAAGTCTGGGAAAATGAATTGTAAAGGTTGATTCTGAGCTTATGAAAAGAATTATTGCGAGGGTTTGGTTCTAACCTGTAAAGGAATCTTGAGTTTAGTGGGTGCGAATCTCTGTAGGGCTTGGAGGACTGAATTAGCCAAGAGTAACTTGGTGAACCATGATATATCGTGGTATGCTGTATTATTTATATTGTTTATATTTTGTTATTTGGATATGTACCTAGTTGATAACACATATCCGCTGTTATAAAGATAATAATTAATTTTGAGATAAAATTAATTGTTTGATTTTTTAAGTGTTATATTCTGATATTTTTTAATACTACCCAATTCACCCCCCTCTTGGGTAGCTCATTAGGCTAACATTCTCAGTTGCATTTGTTATCGTGGATGCGGAGAATGACAATAATTGAGAGTAGTTTCTTTTGGAGTTGAAAAATATGTAGATCCAAGTCGTGAAATAACGTTTATATCAGTCTGTCACAATAGAATTGTGGAAGGAATACGTAAGGTGTTTCCCGATTGTTACCAAGGATATTGGTTGGTTCATTTGAAAATAAATTTAAGCGCAACGATGTCTAGAAGGAATACAGAATGGAAGGAGACAATGATCCAAAAGCTAAATGGTGTAGCATATACGTACAATATGGATGTGTACATGATGCTATATGATCAAATAATGGTAGAGGATAGTGAAAAAGTTCAGAGGTTCGTGAATGAATTACCTGCCTTAAATTTTAGTAATGCATTTTTTAGGGGAAAACGTTATGGGGAGATGTCGTCAAACTTGGTAGAGTGTTTCAATTCATGGATAACTGATTACCGACATTGACCTGCAATTTTATTAATTGATAAGATTAGGATACAATAG
Organism: Eucommia ulmoides; assembly: GCA_016647705.1. Lineage (NCBI taxonomy): Eukaryota > Viridiplantae > Streptophyta > Magnoliopsida > Garryales > Eucommiaceae > Eucommia > Eucommia ulmoides. Next base: position 28,030,489 of record CM028339.1, read on the forward strand.
ATGGAAGTGATGACGACGAAGAGAGAATTTGCTGAACAAATAAAAGGTGAGATAACACCGTATTGGGTTAACAAAATGGATGAAATGATAAGTAAATGAAGAAAGTGGAATGTAAGTCTTTCGGCAAACGGTGTTTTTTAAGTAAGTTCATCCCCATCAGTGTTGGTGAACACTATAGAGAGGACATGTTCTTGTCCCCAATGAGAATTAAAGGGATTTTTGTGTGTCCATGCAAGCACCTCGTTACAACGTAGTGGATTTCCTATATATTCATATATTGAGAATTATTTCCACATATCATTCTATCAAGGGACATATTCAAAAGATATATATTCAGTGCCAACAATGGAGTGGCCGGTAGTTTTCGAGAATGAAACAGTAATAATCCCTCCGATGACAAAAAACAACTTGGACGATCTAGAAAGCTAAAGATTCCGTTGAGGGAGAAAATAAAAGAAAGAAAATGTGGTAGGTGTGGGAAATATGAACGCCACAATAGAAAAACTTGCAAGGCTATGTTGACGTAAAAGATTTGTGTTTTTACAGTTTTTTTAGATTACTTTTTTTTATTCATTTGGTTCATTTATAAAAGTGGCACATTTAATTCATTAATTTTGCAGGTTTTTGTTTGATTTTTTAACATTGCAAATACCTGTGTTATATTCAACATAAAGTCTTGTTATATTCAACACATCATATATTCTTGTTATATTTAACAAAAACCAATAAAATAAGATAATTAATGATTATATTTGTGTTATATTTATCATACAAATTTTATAGTGAACAAAAATACGGTGATGTTATATTTAACACCACTATTTCAAGCCAACAAAAAGAGAAAGCCTTTAACAGATTGTTTAGTAGTCAACAAAACACAAAAAACATGGTCTTTGCTATAAAATAAAAATACATGTGGTAGTTGTCTAGTAAAATTATTGTATCTAAGATATAAACAATAACAACAATGAAAATGATTGTCTTTGGTTTTCAGTATTCATTGTTTGGGTTTTTGCTGGCATGCCAAACATGAAATCAAGAGTCCAAGTTCTGGCACCATAATTCAAAAAACTGTGGATAATTCTTGCTCTTTCTAATCTAAAGTCAGTAATGTCCACGTTTGTATTGATTTCTAAAAAATTGCATATTTGTGTCGTAACATGAATCATTGCTATTCCAAAATCAACCATGTCAATAGATTTTAGGAGACCATTAGTTTGGTATATATTATAGTAATATAATAGTAACAACTTAATAAGATGAAAACAATGTTTCTTACTCAAAAATTCCTTGACCAGGGACATCATGCATGTTGACGACATCTACCCTTTTTGATTGAGCGGTCTTTAACTTCTTTGTGAGGAGCACATCAACATATTTCGCCTACATTTTTATGGATTGGGAGTGGGGAGGGGGGGGGGGGGGAGGGGGTGTAGGATGACAAATGAATGATTATATATTATAAGATATGATAACTAGCATGTTGAATATAACACGATCTGATGTTAGATTCAATATGATCTCTTCTTATTTGCCGCATTATATTTTCTTGACCAAGATATATGTTTAATTGCTATAAAATAAATAAAGAAAATATGAATAAAAAATAAAAACACAAATTATGCTACATAAGTAGGTTTACCATCAGTTTTGCATTTTCGTAGAAATGATCCACCATCCTAGGGCCCCTTAAATTTATTGGGTTGTAATGTCTCCATATATTATCAACTCGATCACAGACCAACAATGTCCAATGACAGTTTGAACTAGTTGACCCTGTGTGTTGATGGGGAAGTGGATGAACCTTGCGTCACTCGAAAACGCCGAAATAATGTTTGGCTCCAGTAGTTTTTTTCAAGAATTAAATGTTATTTGTTGATACCCACGACTAAAAACTCAAATATAGATGGATAGAAAGTGTATAAGTGAGATCATAATCAATATGAAAAAAAAATAAAAAAAATACAAGTTACTACTTACCCGACAAACATTGTTTACAAAGGCAGACTATGCTTGATGTTCGGTGCCCAATAATTTCATCTGCTGTGTTAGGGCATGTTGATTATTCCATAATATTTCCGCGCAAGCATTAATAACCTATCGATTAACATATTTGAGTTATATATATGTGTTGAATATAACGCATTTAGGTGATAAAATGAATATAACAATTTGGTGTAATTAAAAAAAATCGATAAACTACTTACGAAATTCTTTATTTGTCTTTCTACAAGGGCATCAATAAAATCAACCATTATAACTTGTTTCATTAACCATTCTCTGCTCCAAACATATGCACTATTTTTTATTTTTTATTTTTGTTTAGAAAGTTAAGAATAACAAAATAGAGTATGTAATAATGAACATATATATATTTTTATGAGATATATAGAGGGATGTACATTGAGCCTTCCTTCTCCAATATAAAAAGGATTTTGTTCCAATCATCTTTGGCAATTTATGTCCCAACGGGACAGTCTCTTAGGGGTAATATTTCTGATTTGTCACCAGATTTTTCATTTTTATCTTTTTCAACAACAAAAACAAAAATAGGGGCATGGGTCGATATGATGTCAGCGGCAGGAGTAGATGTAACATTGGCAGGATAAGGTAATTGAATAGGCAAAGGTTGGCTTACGGCACGGGCGCTCGTTCGCTTAACTGGACGTTTGTATTCATGTACTGAGTCGCCCTTACCTTTAGTCTGTCTACTTGGGATTTCACCTCTTTAGCAATTGAACTTAGTGTCACCGAATTACGCATAGAGTGTGTAACTCTTTTTGGGGGGACATAGATGATTGCGGTAATTCTATGTCTTCTGAAAGCCGTGTTATCTTCTCTTGTTGCTCTTCAATAATCTTATCTCTCTCATGCATTTCCATCTGATAAAACTCATTAATGCTTTCAACTATCTCACGGTGTTTTGACTTCAATTCTTTTGTTTGAGTGACTGAATGTGTAATATCCCATTTTGTATTTTAAAAAAATATATTATTTTATAAAATTTTAATAATTTTGGGTTTGGTTTGTAAATTCATGGTATAAGTAAATATTTGATAATTTTTTAGGGATAAATATAATTATTGGATTTAATATGAATTATTTTATAATTTAGGGGTGTAAGTGTAATTTTTCATTCCTTCTCTATTAAGAAAATGTTGGTGGCCACAAAATTGATGGAAAAAGAAGGAATTACATGTGGCTCAACATTAAAAAAAAAAAAAAAAAAAAAGGAGGGGGGGGAGGGGTAAAAAGAGGCGGTTATATGTTAAAGATTATTTATATATAATAATAGTAATAATATTGAGGATGGTAAGTGTTGATCAATAGCCTTTCTCTCTCTATATATATATACATGCATATATAATATGGGTTTGCAGTAACTTTTGGCCAAAAAAAATCAAAAAGAGGAAAAAAAAGTTTATACAATATCGATTTCAGTTCGGATTCGGCTTCGAACTTCAGGAAGAATTTTTAACTCTTTTAATATATGTATTTAATTTTCCTATTGTATGATTTATGTTATTATTGTTGTTGAAATTTAACTGTTAAATTTTATAAAATAATTATGATTATGTGAAAATTATGTGGAAATCATGCCAATTTGTTTTGTATTGTATTAATTAGATACACGTATTAGAGGAGTTGAAAATTCTACTGAGCGTTGGCTCACAACCCCACAGTTTTGATTGCAGGGCCGGTGAGAGTGAAACGGCGACATGAATTTTATCTGGATTTTTAATAGTTATTTGCAATAGTTGTATTTATTATTTTTAACTACCTTGGGCGAACCGACAAGGAATTGGAATTTGAAATAATTGTAATAGTTGTATTTGGAATTTTATAATTATATGAATACGATTAAGGCCACTATTATGATATAATCAATCTTATAGGAAACTCATTAATTTAATCGGCCACTGTTATAAGGAATGCCTTATTTTATTTTTTATTTTTTTTTTTTCATAATTTATGAATCTTAATATTGATTATTTGAATTTTTTAAAAAGAAATTATTTATTAGTTATATGTACGGTTGTAATAGTTATTTGTAATAGCTATATTTATTATTTACGGTTGTAAAATTGACGCGATAATTTGATAATTATAATTATCGTCATAGCTGTAAAAAATTGTCAGATTTATATAAAATGAAATGTTAGTCGTTCAGTTTTAACGTTAATTTCTCCAAAGGAAGAAATCACGTGGCGGCCTTGGAAAACTGGGCCGTTACAGGTAGTATCAGAGCGAATTTGCGACTACCCTAGGCTTGAGTTATAGTACCCATTAATAATAAGTGAAGTAATACTTAAAAAAAAAAAACGTATAATTCATTAATTCAAAAAAAAATATTTGCAAAGCTTGAAGTTGATTTCAGCTCGAAGAAAATGGGAAGGTAAGCTTCTATCTTAACTGGAGATTTTTCAGCTTATACAGTGAGTTCCATTGACACATTTATCAACATAATTAATTAGTAAAATAAATGCCATGCATGCAACAAAGCTAAATGAGGACCATCCTTTTATAATTAAGGAAGCTTAAAAGGAAAAAAAAAAAAAAAAAAAAAAAAGAAACTGAACAATCTTTGAAAAACAATCTTGTTGGCCCAGTGGAATACTCAAGAGAGAGGGTGAATTGGGTAATTAAAAAAATTATCAGAATAATACTTCAATAATCAAATAATTAATTTTAATGCTAAATTAATTATTATCTTATTATCATAGCAGAATAATATAATCAACTAGATTCACACCAAACAATAAAAATAAACAAATTAAATACTGTAGCACACTAGAGATTTATATTGGTTCACCAAGTTACTCTTGGCTAATCCAATCCCCTTAACCCCAAGGAGAGTCACACCCACTAATACTCAAGATCCCTTTAAAGGTAGGAACTAAACCCTCACAATGATTCTTTTACAAGCTCAGAATCAACCTTTACAAAATCTTTTTCACAGGTTAAGGAAGAACCTCTACTTTTTACAAACTAAATAATAGCCTAATTTTTTTTAACACTAAGACAAAATAATCAAAACCTCACCAACACTCCAAATATCCTTTTACCCGGTAAGGATTGATCCGTTGCAAAATTCAAAAAAAAAAAACTAATTCTATTCAGGAAGAATTACTACCTCAATCTCTTTACAGGAAGAGACTGAAAACCGGCTACCCTTTGATTAAATACTCCCAACAGTATTTAATCCGTCACACTACTCACCAATACAAATTGATGAGCAAATAATCTCACTTGGAGCTTCTACCACCCCAGATAAATTAAAACTCGATTAATATCCCAAATCTAGTGATAGAAAAAGTGTGAGATTGAAAATCTGATTTTAAATAAAATATGGGTAGCAAATAATTGAGCATATAATCAGATTTAAGAAATTGTTTATAGAATAATTTCTTAAATAAAAATCAGAAACAATTTCTAAAAATTAATTTCCAACAATTAAACAAGCAATGCACAAATAGAAAGTAACTGGAAAGATCTCATCCGGAATCCATAGAAAAAATAAAAAGAACGATGATACTTCAGATCTGGTAGCAGCAAAGATTACTAGTAATGATTCTCAAGATCGTCTCTTAGAATAGTTCTCACAAAATCTCAGAAAAATAACTCTTAGAATAGAACAATATGATCTTATCTCTTTAAGCGCACTTCTCTTGATTAATGATATATGAAAAATGCAGGTCTATATATATAGGAAATAAATCAGCTCTCTAACGGCTAGTTCCCATGTGTCATGACAATTAAATGCTCTCTTAGACCCCATATATCATTATGACTTCATTTTGGTTCAATTCACTTAATTATAACTTTTAAAACTTTCAATTAAGTCCCCCAAATATTTCTCAATCTCAATTAGAATAGAATAGAAACAATTTCATGTACCAAATTGAGAAATATTAAAACTTAATAAACCAACTTAATAAGATTTAAATAATAGATAAAACATATCTTAAATATCAATAAATCCCTTAAATCTCTCTTAAATCCTAACAAAAGACAATTATTTTTAGATATGATTTCGGAATGCACAAAAATCCTGAAACATCGCCCTTAGTCGATCGACCAATCGACTGCTAGATTCAGGATCAAAGCTGTTGCGTTCATTGGTCGACCTATCTGTCAACTTGGAGATTCAGAGAGTTTGATTTACCTTCATCGATTGACCTACCTGTCGACTTAGAGATACAGAGAATTCAACTTCTCTTTACTGGTCGACTTGCCTATCGACTTAGAGATATAGAGAGCTCATGCTGCTTTGTCCAGTCGACTTATATATGCTAGATCTCTTTTTTGAACTTGTTTTTAACTCATTCTCTTTTACTTTTTCGCCCCTTTAACCATTTTCTTTTCTAAATAAGCTCCACTAATTTCTTAAATTCCATTTTAGTCAATTATAAATATTTCTTTTTAAATATACATAAGAGCGAATAATTTCATCTTATCAAAACACACAAAAACAATAAAAAAAATTTGTGTCGTGTGTGTGTTCTTAATTGGGATATTAAGAGTTGAAATTCACCTGAGTTGTTTTCCCTAATTTCTTCAAACGCTCAATTCTTCATTATCTTTGACATCATCATTTAGCATCCATTTATAAATTTGTCATTGCATCTTCATCACAGGAACTTAATTAACTGAAACACTTGAATAAACCATTAGTTCCATCAAAACATCAACACTTAATTGTTCATCAAAATCTTAGGATCAACAAATCTTTTAAAAACCAATGGCCTAAGTTGAGTATCAAACCTATGTGACCATGTGCATGAGAATTAAGTACATGCCTGAGTTGAGTAAGATGATTGTTTTATGTATATATGACTTCTGAATTATTTTGTTTTTCGTTTTCCATAAATTGGGCTTTGTAGTGAACATTTATATTTTGACTAACGTATATGGGCATCTTGGTGGATTTGAAAGGACTTGAGGGAAAGATTAAATACAAATTAAGTGGAAAAAGTGCTTATGCTACAAGTTTTCATAACAAGGATTTAGAAGCTCTGATAGATTATTCAAATGTGATGTAGCTTACTTGACTTCTTGATTATTTAGTAAATGGTTTAAGTATTGATTACATCAATATATCTGAGAATAGAGTGGTGCTACTCTTGTTCCCTTTCTTTCTTTTACCCCCTCACCTTTTTTTTTTTCTTCATGTATAGATGGTTTATTCCAAATATCTGTTTTGCATATGATATTCCTTTTAGGCAGACTTACTTTAATAGTTGTTGCTTTCTATTTTTGGAAGTTGTGCATAAAGTTAACGAAACATTTACGGGCATTTCCTCCTTGTCATCAAATTTATCACCCCCAAGTAGTGGGAGCCGAAAACGGCAAAAGTGAAATACTGTTAAAAATAAATAAATAAATCATAATAATAATAATAATAATAATAATAATAATAATAATAATAATAATAATAATAATAAATTATCATGTTTGATTTATTTCCATTAATGGAATAATTGTGGTGTGATATATTAAGCCTACAGGAATACAAGACATACTATAGTGCCTATACATATGTGCAAGGATTGGGATTGGGTCCATATTTGCATGCATTGATGCCTCCGTTATGTTTTTTAAGTGGCTTGACATTTTGCACCCATATTGTTACCAAAATCTCACTTTGGTCTCTACAGTTTCAATTTGAACATATTAACATCTTAGGTGGCATTTGAATAATGCAACTTATTTATAGTAGGTAAAGTACATTGGGTTAGTGCCATGTTAGTCGTGGACCATAGGATATGTTGTTGAATTGAAAAGATAGGATTAATGGTGTTTATTGTCTTCTATATAAATGATCAAATCATATTTTCGTATTAAATTATGAAGAAAAAAAAATGTTGATGAAAATGGACAGTTTTATGATGTTAAATGAATCAAATAAAATTTTAAGAGTGAAAAATGATTTTTATTATCCTGTTATGTCATAGTTGTCTTCACGTCAAGAGGACATATTCTGGAAGATGTGGATATATGTTGTTACATGTCAAGCAAGTCCAGTAGGGTGGATATATGTTGTTACCTGTCAGGTAAATCCTGTAGGGTAGTTGCTCTTACCATTGGAGATATTGAATGATCCAGGCATTGATAGCCACTTTAGATGACACAGTTGTGCAGGTTATGGTACTATCATAACTCTCTATCATGAGGTTGTAGATACGGCATTTTGACTGTCTCGTAAAACATTTATGTTTTATTTTAAAATTTATTTCATTTTTATTTTCAAAAAAGAAAAGAAAAAATGAAAAAGAAAAGAAAAAACGAAAAATAAAAAAAAATGGAAAAGAAAAGGTTTCCTTGTCAAAATGGGATTATGTTTCATTTTCTCTTTCCTTTTAGATTTTGTTTCCTTTTCCTCGTTGAATTGGGACTAGGGTTTCTAGGATTTTTTACTCCACATCCTTCCTATAAATAAGACATTCCTCCTCATAGTTTGGATACAAAAATTCAGAGATAAATCCTTCGGGGACATTTAGAAATTGAGAAAAAAAACCATTAGAGAGTGATTCATATCGTAAACCCTTTTGAGAAGCTATCTGCGTGAGAGAAAAGCTCGAGCATCAGGATTTTTGGCCTAGAATAGGTATACTCTCTGATTTTTAATTCTTTTTTCAGTTTACTTTATTCTCTTTGCAATTTAAATTCCTGCAAGTTTTATTTTTTTAATTGTCCGATGACTCGATGAAAAACGTCAAGATAAGGTTCCCTATTCTCGATCTGAATCTTTGAGCATTTAGACGAGGACACCTATATCTCGCCGTTTTTTATTTTTATTTTTATTTTCTACATTTTATAGTAATAAAGAGGAAAGACTAAAAAAAAAAAAAAAGAAGCAAGTCGTCCAATGATCCGATGAAAATGCCGGAGTGGGTTTCTTGTGCTTAAACCTAACTCCGAGCGGTAGGTGAATGATGTTTTATTATTTATTTTGCTGCACTTTTTTTATTTTGTATTTTTCTGCATTTCTTTAATTTTAATTTTTATTTTATTCTTCTTATGAAAACCCTAAAAAATAAAAAATAAAAATAATAAAATCTTTTATTGGTAGGAATTAACCCTTATGAACCTTAAGTTGAATTCGACGATTCGATAAATTGTGGGAGAGTTTTCCTTGACTTTGTTTCTATTCCCCGACCCGAGTGGAATTTAGAAAAGAATAGTTTTAGGAAATCTCTTCCCTCGGTAGATTTTTCGTGGGATTTTGTTTAAGTTTCGGAAAGATTAATTTCAACTAAATTATTTCCGCAAACCCTCCCCGATTCTCATATCCATAGAATTTGAGGGATTTCAAATCGGGGCTTCTTTAAATTAATTGGACAAACTCAAAGTAGACTTTTCTTTGCTTGCATAATTTAGACAATATGTTTAATACACTTTCATCACTCACGTTTTTTTTTTACACATAGTTTTTTTTAATTTCATAAATTCATGTTACTTTTTCATACCTAGTCACGACACGTGCACCACTTACATTTCTGTTATAATTAAATCATTATCACATATAATCAAGTTAATTCACATAGTTTTCATTTAAGTTGCTATTGACATATTTAAATTAAACCATTTAGTTCTTTTTTGGTCATTTTTGCATCTAAAATAAACTCATATAATTTTAGTTTTTGCATTCATATTTTCATATTTATTCACTTATTTGAGTTTGTCCATTTAAAGTAAAGAAATATTTAGGAAATATATATAAATACCCCCCGAGGACCACTCTTATTGAATCCTTAATATTCGATAAGAGGTTATACCGGGAGAACATTCCAAAAAATCCAAAAACTTGTCCCACCTTATTTGTGAAAATACCAAAAATATTTTATAAGAAGGAAATGATTTCAAAATAAAATAACACACTTGGACTAAACTAATTGGACTTAATTGGACATAAGGTACCATTTTCGGATGGGCGTCTTGGGGTGCCTAACACCTTCCCCGAGCGTAACCGACCCCCGAGCTTTTAAATGAATCTTTGGTTTGACCCTATTTTTTGGAGTCAATTTTTTTACTTAGGCCTTTTAAATTGTTTTCTAAAAATTCACTGATCTAGCACACCATTTAAACCCAATGCTCGGTGGTGACTCCTAAATTTTTTAAAACGACTTAAGTTTTTTTTGAGAAAATCGGCGCTTAAAAATTCCTATCTCATTAAGCTATTTGTTATTTATTATTATTTTTTTTTCAGAAAAACAGGGCGCGTCAGAGGTGAAATGATCCTATGGTTAGTAGGAAAATATATGTATGGTATTTTATTATATATCAAAATAATTTGATTGGTTAATTTAAATGCATTTGTTTTATTGGGACAATAGCCGTGGAATTTTATTTCAGCTTGGTGTGCGGTTATTTTATATTTTGAAAGGTGATGGTTAATAAATATACTCGATCTATAAATTATTTTAATATTATGAAGATCGTACACTGATGAAGTGAATATACTGTCTTTTATATAAATGATCAAATTATATTTTCGTACAAAAATGTGAAAAGAAAAGGGTTTATTAAAATGAATTATTTGATAACGTTACGTGGATCAAGTAAATTTTTAAATGTGAAAATTGATTTTTATTATCCGACTATGTCATAATTGTCTTCTCGTCAGGAAGGCATGTCTTGCAATATGTGGATATATGTTTATTACCTGTCAAGTCAGTCCTGTAAGATGGATATATATTGTTACCTATCAGGTTAGTCATATAGGGTGGATATATGTCGTTACCTGTCAGGTAAGTCCTACATGGTGGATATATATTGTTGTCTGTCATGCCAATCCTGTGGGATGGATATATATTGTTACCTGTCAGGCACGTCCTGCAGGATGGATATATGTTATTACCTATCAAGCAAATCCTGCAGGGTGGTTGCTCCTACTATTGGAGATATTAAATGGCCCTGACACTGATAGCTACCTTAGATGGTACAGTTGGACAGGTTACAATACCGTTATAACTCCCGATCGTGAGGTAAACGATCCTATGACCGATAAGGAAGTATGTTATTTTATTATATACAAGTGAGTTGACTAGTTGATTTAAATTCAGTTGTTCTATTACGATGATATTTTTGTTGTGGTTTGGATACTGCCCAGTGTGGCTATATTTATTGGAAAGTGGACTTTAATAAAAATATTTGATCCATAAAATGATTTTTGTATTATGAAGACAGTACGTCGATAAAATATTCAGGTAGATTTTGGTCCATTACTAGCGATAGTTAGGGTTGGAGACTGGGGTGATTATTAAGACTATTGGGGGTAGTTATTAACAATATAGGAAGTTGTGTCTTTTATAATAAGAAAGTTGTATACATAAATTTAGTATATGTTGATTGATCAGATGTGATTAGTCTTACAATTTATTTGTGAATTATAAATATAGACATCATTGCTATTTTCATCAGAATAGCGCAGCGGGAACGTGGTGATGACTCTCGGTTATTATTGTTTAACCTAGAGTGACTAATATGACAGTGCAGATTCTAAATTTTTATTGCTTGAACGAAATTTCAAGGATGAAATTTTTTTAAGTGGGGTACATTGTGATATCCCGTTTTATATTTTTTTTAAAAATATTATTTTATAAAAGTTTAATAATTTTGGGTTTGGTTTGTAAATTCATGGTATAAATAAATATTTGATAATTTTGGGAGGATAAATATAATTATTGGATTTAATATGAATTATTTTATAATTTAGGGGTATAAGTGTAATTTTTCATTCTTTCTCTATTAAGAAAACGTTGTTGGACAAAAAATTGAGGAAAAATGAAGGAATTGACATATGGCTCAACATAAAAAAAAAAAATAAAAAAAAAAAAAAAAAAGGGGTAAAAAGAGGCGGTTAAATGTTAAAGATTATTTATATATGATAATAATAATAATAATATTAAGGATGGTAGGTGTTGATCAATAGTCTTTCTCTCTCTATATATATAATAGGGGTTTGCACTAACTTTTGGCCAAAAAAAGAAAAGAAAAAAGAAATCAAAAAGAGTAAAAAAAAAAGTTTATACAATATCGATTTCGATACAAATTTCGGTTTCGGACTTCAGGTAGAATTTCTAACTCTTTTAATATATATATTTAATTTTCCTATTGTGTGATTTATGTTATTATTGTTGTTGAATTTTAACTGTTAAAGTTTATGAAATAATTATGATTATGTAAAAATTATGTGAAAATCATGTCAATATATTTTATGTTTTGTATTAATTAGATACACGTATTAGAGGGATTGAAAATTCTACTAAGCGTTGGCTCACAACTCCACAGTTTTGATTTTAGGTTTGGTGAGAGTAAAATGGCGACAAAAATTTTATCTGGATTTTTAATAGTTATTTGTAATAGTTGCATTTATTATTTTTAACTACCGTGGGCGAATCGACACAGAATTGGAATTTGAAATAGTTGTAATAGTTGTATTTAGAATTTTATAATTATATGAATACGATTAAGGCCACTATTATGAAAAAATCAATCTTAAAGGAAACTCATTTGTTGATCCTAAGATTTCGATGAACAATTAAGTATTGATATTTTGGTGGAACTAATATTTTAATTGAGTGTTTCAGTGATTTAAAGTTCCAATGATGAAGATGGCAGATTAAATGGATACTAAGTGATGAAGTTGAAGATATTGAAGATTTAAGATTTTGAAGAAATTAGGGAAAACAACCCAAGTAAATTTCAACTCTTAATATCTCAATTAGAAACACACACATTGCACGAAAGTTTTTTATTATTTATGTGTGTTTTGATTAAGTGAAATTATTTGCTCCAATATGTGATTTAAAAATGAATATTTATAAATGGTTAAAATGGAATTTGAGAAAGTTAGTGGAGCTTATTGAGAAAAGAAATTAGTTAAAGGGGTGAAATCGTAAAAGAAAATGTGTTAAAAATGAGATCAAAGAATAGATGCAGAAGGTAGCAGTCGACTGAGGAGTCAACTGAAAGAAGAAGCTGAAACATCCTGAATTGATAAGTCGACTGACAGGTCAACCGGCCAATGGTGGCTGAACTCTCTGAATCGAAGAGTCAACTTACAAGTCGACCGGTGAAAGATAAACAAACTCTCTGAATCGAAGAGTCGACCGAGCGGTCGACCGATGAACTGCATAGGCTACTCCCTGAATTGTCCAGTCGACTGAGTGCTCTGTTTCAGGATATTGTTTGATTCGAAATCATATCTAAAAGTAGCCGTTTTTTGTTAGGATTTGAGAGAGATTTAAGAGATTTGGTGATATTTAAGATATGTTTCATCTATTATTCTTTGGTGTTATCCAGGTGAGATCTTTCCAATTATATTCTTTTATTGTATTATTTGTTTATTATTTGGAAATTGATCTTAGAAATTGTTTATGATTTTTGAAGAAAATATTTTTACAAATAATTTCTTAAATTTGATTACGTGCTCCAATTTGCTACCCATATATTGTTAAAATCAGATTTTGTTATCTTACATATTTCTATCACTAGTTGAGATATTAATTGAGTTATTATTTATTTGGGGTGGTAGAAGCTCCGAGTGAGATTTACTTCTTATCAATTTGTGTATTGGTGAGTTGTGACGGATTAAATATCATTGGGGGTATTTAATCAAGGGTTACCAGGTTTCAGTCTCTTTCTGTAAAGAAATTGAGATATTAATTCTTCCTGAATAGAATTAGTGTGAGTGATTTGTAAATGTTCCATCCTTACTTGGAGTGTTTTGAGAGGTTTTGATTCTTGAGCCTAAGGTATAAAAAGAATTAGGTTAATCTTTAACCTGTAAAAAGATAGGTTATTCTTGAGCCTATAAAAAGTAGAGGTTATTCCTGAGCCTTGGAAAAAGTAATTGTAAAGGTTGATTCTAAGCCTGTAAAAGAATCGGTGTGTGGATTTGGTTCCTACCTTTAAAGAGATCTTGAGATTTAGTGGGTGCGAATCTTCGTGAGGCTCGGAAGACTGGACTAGCCAAGAGTAGCTTAGTGAACCAAGATATATCTTGGTGTGTTTCAATATTTACTTTGTTATTTTTGCTGTTTGGGTGTGCACTTAGATTGATAATATTATTCCGCTGTGTTATAAAGATAATAATTAATTTAGAAATAAAATTAATTATTTGAATTATCAAGTTTTATTCTGATATATTTTTTAATTACCCAATTCACCCCCCCCTTTTGGGTATTCTACTGGGCTAACATAATTAATTCAGTCAGCCACTGTTATAAGGAATGTCTTATTTTATGTTTTGTTTCTTTTCATAATTTATGAATCTTAATATTGATTATTTGAATTTATTAATAAAGAAATTATTTATTAGTTATATGTACGATTGTAATAGTTATTTGTAATAGTTATATTCATTATTTACGATTGTAAAATCGACGCGATAATTTGATAATTATAATTATCGTCGTAGCTGTAAAAAATTGTCAGATCTATATAAAATGAAATGTTAGCCATTTGGTTTTAACGTTAATTTCTCCAAGGGGGAAAACTGGGTCGTAACAGAATGCACGACAGTTTCTATCAACTCCTCTTCCAGCTGCTTGTTTGCTCCAACTAGCCTTTTTCCTTGAGTCACAACATGGACACCAGTCTCCAACAGCATGTCGTCTAGGCGTCTTTATTCAACATTCAATTCATGGATTACTCTTTGTAATCTTTCAATTTTTTTCTTCATCTTCCTTCTAAGCTCCCATTTTTTCTCCTTGACTCATTGATATTTCTCTCTTAACCTTTGATTTTCTTCCATTAATTCCTTCACATTGGTTGTTTGAGCAGAAACATCACCCTCAAAATCTTGACTAATTTTTAGGTCAAAAGATGGAATCCCTTCCATTTTTCGCTTGCCTTTATCCACGGACTCCACATCATTTTTCGTCTTACCTTTATCAACGTGCTTTTCATTAACATTAATATTTTCTAAAAGGACAATCTCCATTCTCATTTCCTCAATTTTTTCTTCCAATTCAACAACAATAATCTGCAAAACAACAAATAGTGTTGTTTATATATGATGTATATAAAAATAAATGCGATGTTGAACATAACACAATTTCATATTACTATTTGAATATAACACAATTTCATGTTGAATATAACACAACACACATTGGCATGTTAAATATAACACGAATATAACCAAGTTGAATGTAACGTAATTCTCAAGATATATTCAAAGTAGGCATTCATAGTTTTGCATACCTCTTCTGGCCGTAGTTCAGACAGTTGTCACGCATTGATTGTATGTGACAGGTGTACTATATCAAGGTTGTATGCTCGCAAAGTCAAAACTGATTTGAAATAAAATTAGTAAGGAATATAATTTTTTGAGAGAAAATTATGGTGTCAATAAATGGGGAAAAAAACACATACCTGTAACGCAACAACACAACTTGTGACGGACGACGGGTTCTAATAACCTGTTTCGATTGATGACATCAACATTCCATGTATTATCTCAGCCCAAGCAAAACTAGACATCATATCAAGGTCTTCAACCATGATTAGGTTAGATACACGACTGGTTTGTCCCTTGTTTGCTAGAAAACATGTCATCAAAAGATGGACGCGTACAAGAAGTATTACGTCTTCATGATCATCTTTTGTCTTTCCAAGAAGAGATTGTCTTATCTTTTCTTTCACCTCTACAACACTAAGTTTGTTATCATTGATACCGTGGCGGGTTAAAAATGAACTTTTACCCTTCCTCGCGTACCTCCTAGCAATTTGTACAACACCTGATGGCAACCCAAATATTTGTTGAGCATCACTAACTCGGAATGGAACATATAAATTGCCAATTATAAATGCTTTCCTCGTAGGGTTGTGTGATCGAATGATAGAAGTAGTAAGGTTATCCAATTTGTAAAAAAATTCTGGACTCATTAATTAATCCATTAAGGCATTTATGATGTGCCAAAATGGAGTTTTTCGCAAGAGGGTTTTGTGCACATCATTCATCTCAATTGTCACAAGCAACCAATATGTTTGCAAAAGGTTTGATCTATACCAAACTGCAACTTGACCTTTAACGCCAAGGTGTACTGAAAAGAAAATGTGGAAAAAAAAAACATTAATAACTCTATTGAAGTACAAATTTCAAAAGTCACATAGTAGGGTTGAAAAGTGCAATATCAAGTGAGGACACGACAGCTGGAAATCACAAAACAAACATTCAATTTTTTCAATTTGTTAATGTTATATTTTAAATTTTTATGGATGGCGTAGGACAATTTCATTTGTTTACCTTTAGGTTATAAGAAGGGTAGTCTGGAAACAATTTGATATGTGTCTCCTGACAACGTTGAATTCAACACAAATGAAACCTATTTTTTTGTGAGGTATGTTGCATGCAACATGAGTTTGTATTATATTCAATACACACAAACACACAACACACATTACCGTTAGGAAAAAGGGTGCTTTGTTACATTCAACACAGCATCAGGCAACAAGGTTTTTTTTTTTTTTTTTTGTGATTATATACATATACAAACGGAAATGATTAAAATATCTCTTTGATTTTCGTTGTCTATGGTAAGAAAATGCAAGATGTATTGATCAACATGCATTAATGAAATTACATAACAAAAAGAGCATAAAAATCGAGATGTTTGAAACGATTCAAACCATTTTTAGAGAAAAACAACATTTTCTGATAAACTTATTTTCAGAAAATGAGGAGTCATGAACATAATTCATGGATTGTAAACATTATTTACCCAAAAATTTTGAAAAGAAGAAGCATGCAACTTTTATTTTCTTCAGAAGTAATAGACGAAAATAGAAATCGCTACAATTTTTATACGAAAAACAAATCTAAGTCATGGACAATTACAAGATCATTCGTTGTGTTCGGGTTCATCGTTTTGAATGCTCTTCTTATGGTAAACATTTTGTTGTATTTGTAGAGAAAAATGATAGAGAATTTGGGGTTTTTGATCGGAGTTGGGGGGTAAAAGAGTACTGTGTGTTTATCTAAGGATTTTGATGGACAATTAAGTATTAATATTTTTGGTGGAACTAATGTTTTTATTGAGTATTTCAGTTTAAAGAGTTCCAACCAAGATAATATCATGAAGAAATTGTGAAGGATGCAAAGATGAACATTAAGAGATTGAAAATTCTGAAGAATCTAGGTGAAAGCAATTCAAATCTATTTTACTCTTAATGTATCTCGATTAGGATCACACACGACACAAATTAAATAATTTATATTTATGAGTGTTTATATTAAGGTCCTAATAATTGTTAAATTATTTGCTCCAATGTGAAATTGAAAAAAAAATATTGATCTAAGCAAGATTGGTGTTTAAAATTGATTAATAATGTCAATTTAGTTAACTGAGAAAAGAAATTGATTAAAGGGTCGAAAACATTGAAGATTAGAGTTGAACTATAAATGAAATTGGGTGTTCCAGCAAGTATCGATCAACCGACCATGGAGGTTTGGTCAACCGATGGGTGTAGGCTAGAAAATGATGAGTCTTTGAATCGATCAGTCAACTGGACCGAGGGAGATCGGGCAACCGATGGCTAAAAGATAAACTCCCTGTATCAATCAGTTAACCGACCATCAATAATCAGTCAACCGACTAGGGCCGAAATTTAGCCTGAGATTGCATCATGTATCGATATGTCAACCGACCCATGGGGAATCGGTCAACCGATCAGTGTTTGAGAAAGGCTTGGCTAGCATCCTATATCGATCGGTTGATTGATAGATATAGGCCGGTCAATCGACTGTGCTGTTTAAATTTCGAGGGTTTTAAGGATCATATCTAAAACTAGTCGTTTTCTGGCATATCTTTTGGAGATATTCTAGGGATTTAGATGTATTAAAGATATGATACTCTTATTTTGATATTTGTATAGATATAGTATATGAAATTAAAGTATTTCTCAATTTAATTCATTTAATACTTCCTATCTGTTTGATTTGAAATTGATAATTATTCTGGGGACTAAATTGAATATTTTAAAGGCCATATTTAAGTTAATTGGACCAGGATTAAATGGTATTAATATATGAGGTCTATATGTGCATTTAATTGTCATATCGTGTGGGAACTAGTCGTTAGAGTCGTTAGAGGGCCTGTTTCAAATTAGTTTAAATAGACCTGCGAAAATTGATCATGATACATCAAGAACTATCAGTTCTTAAGTTATTTTAAGAGTTACCATTCTACTGAGATTTATTCGAGAGATATATTGTTGCATTCTTGATCTAAAGTGCTTATTGTTGAATTAGCGTCACTGATTTGAGCTGTTTAGCGTTTCAATCTATAATCTTTCAGTGTTATCCTGGTGAGATATTTTCAAACTATTAATCTTTATTGTATATTTAAATTTTTATATTTGCTTGGTTGATAAGATCTTGATAAAATCATTTTTTAACTTTAAAGATAATAAAAGTTCTTTTAAAATAATTTTTGTAATTATTTGATTACGTGCTCAATTTTGTGCTACCCGCATATTTTATAATCAGATTTTAAATTCCTTACGTAAATTCTATTACTAGTAATTTTGGGATATTAATTGAGTTTAATTGATTTAATATGGTAGAAGTTCTGAGTGGGAAGAAACTCATTGATATTTGTATTTGGTGAGTTTGTGCGGATTAGATACTATTGAGAATATCTAGTTAGGAGTAGTTTGGGTTTTAATCTTTTCCGGGAAAGAGATTGAGATTTGATCTTTACCTAAAATACAAAAAGGTTAGGTTATTCTTTTCCCTTGAAAAGAATTAGACTTGATTCTTCCTGATTAGAATTATTTTGAGTAATTTGTAAAGGTTCTATCTTTAACTGGAAAAATGATATTTGGAGTATTTTTGTGAGGTTTTATTTTTAGCCTAAGGTATAAAAGAATTAGGTTTGATTTTTAACCTGTAAAAGGATTAGGTTAGTCTTGAGTCTGGTAAAAAGATAAGGTTATTATTGCACCTGGGAAAAGGATCAGGTGGTGATTCCTACTGAATACGGTTTTATTTTCAAATATTATTTCTTTTTTAAATATTTTACTAATATAAAAGCATGACAATGGTGAATGCAACATGTTATGATATTGAATATAACACGCCCTCGTATTATATTCAACACAATTTTATTTTCAAGCATTATTTTTTTTTAAAACATTTTGCTAATATATAAGTATGACAATAGTGAATACAACATCATATTATGTTGAATATAACATGACCTCGTGTTATATTTAACACAATTTTATTTTTAAACATTATTTCTTTTTCAAAATATTTTGCTAATATATAACCATGACAATGGTGAATAAAATATGATATCATATTGAATATAATACGGCGTCGTGTTATATTCAACACGGTTTGATTTTCAAACATTATTTCTTTTTAAAAATATTTTCGTAATTTTTCACTAAATTTTTCATGTTGAATATAACACCGTACACGATCACAAATCGATCTGTTTAGATGTAAAAAAATCAGATATGATTGTGTTCGTTACTTAGAATCGATCACGAATATGGCTTCTTCTTCTTTTTTTTCTTCTTTTTTTTTTTCAAATTTATGCAATGAATCGATGTGTTTTTGTTGATTTGAGGATGGTATTTCAATTGCAACAGTAAGGGAATCGAGTTGTTGGGATCTTAGAGAATTTAGATCTTATTTGTGTTCGTTAGTTTCAATTGATCACGAATATGTTTTTTTCTTTTCAGATTTTATGCAATGAATTGATGTGTTTTTGTTGATTTGAGGACGGATTTTGAGTGTGAACTGGCAAGGAAAAAAAGTTTTGTGTGGAGACGGAGGGGTAAAATTGTCCAAAAAAGGAAAAGGATTATCTCGTAACATGTTTTTTGAAAAGGTTTATGCGATAATTTTGAACTGTTTTGAGGACTTGTTGGTAACTGGCCCAAAGATTAAAGAGGTGTAATAGTTGATGTTGCGATTACTAATGGTGGTACCGGCAGGCAAATTGCATTGCGTTTCTTTTGATAAACATTGTGGATATTGGGAAAAATAGTCATCAAGTTTATATTTAATTTTTGCTTTTGCAATTTTTATTTTTTATTTTGGGGGTAATAAAACTTGAGAAAGAGTTTTGATCCTAATGCAATCAAACCTGGACCAAAAGATAATCAAACCAGATTGAATGTATTGGTTTCGTTTTGAAGCCAGTCAAATAATTTCGATTACTATTTTGATTTTAGAATTACCTTTTATTTCCAAAATTTTTATTTCTAATTTTTTACAAAAAAAAAAACTTTAAAGAATCTTTTCATGTTGAATAAAAGTATAAATTTGAAAACTATGCTTTGTTTTTATTAAAAAAAAAAAATCAAAAAATTAGGGAGCAGAAGAAAATTATTTATTTTTTTATTTTTTTTCCCCCAATTTTTTGTTAAAAGACTTCATAATCAATGGTGCACGTGAAGTTCAGGGAATGCTGTAACTGATAGTTCATGGCCCAAAACGTAAATACCTGAAAATTCAGGGTGATATAAAATTAAATTTAAGCCAATGACACCATGGCTTGCAGTTATTTTGTGACGCTTGCTTATTTTATCTTTTTAATATTTTAAAGGTAGAAGTGGTAGTCTACAAAATTAAAAATTTTGTTTATAAATAATTTATATGTTACAATAATTTTTTTTTAAAATTTCAAATTATTATATTATATAAAAGTCATTATATTTTTTTTATAAAAAAAATTATGATAATTTTTATAGCGTTTAGAGATTTTGAATTTTTGATAAAATTACTGTGTCGAATGAATTAAATAAATAATAAATTATAAATTTTGAAGACATGATAAAAAAAAATTTAAAAATATGTCTTCGAAAATATTTTTTAAGAATTGAAAAGGCATAAAATCAATAAATAATTATATTGTTAACAATATCCATATTTAAGACACATAAGAAAACACAACTAAAGAGAGTGCAGATTTGACTTATAAGTTATGAAGTTGACAATTGGAGGGTGGCTGCTGTAAATTACTATTAAAAATCTCAATCCACGTGTGGTTCTTGTCATCCCGCGTCTCACCATCCAATATTCATCAATTAATCAATTTATTTATTTTCAACCCCCTCCCCCCCCCCCCCCCCCCAAAAAAAAAATTATGTATTTATTTATTTTCAACCAACATGTTTCAGCCTATCTTGATTGCTAGAAAAACAACACATGTAATGCCCTTGTTGTTTCTCTAGGCAATGAAGATCACCCAAACATGTTAATTAGATCAATTAGAGATAAAATTCAACTTTTATTGCAAAAGTTTAAAATAAGATGGCAGATTGAGATCAAACTAAAACTTGAGGGGCACAAAGTGTGATTTAATTTTTTATTTTTTTTAAGGAAAAAGAAAGGCGGAGAAGGAGAACGGAGGTTGCGCAGTGAAAGTCCAGCCATTCACACATACAAGAAAATGGGAATAGTAGAAGAAGCTCACAACATAAGGGTATTGGGCTCCGGCGACCGGACCATCGTCCTCGCCCATGGGTTCGGCACCGACCAATCGGTATGGAAGCACCTGGTCCCCCACCTCGTGGACGATCATCGGGTTATACTCTACGATAACATGGGCGCCGGAACTACTAACCCCGACTACTTCGACTTCCAGCGGTACACCACTCTTGAAGGCTATGCCTACGACGTAATCGCAATTCTGGAGGAGCTCCAAGTTTATTCTTGCATTTTCGTTGGCCATTCGGTTTCTGCCATGGTCGGTGCCATCGCCTCCATCACTCGCCCCGATCTGTTCGCCAAAATTCTTATGATCTCCGCCTCTCCCAGGTCATCTCTCTCTCTCTCTCTCTCTCTATAGATTAATCTAGATTCGAGTTCTGAATTTGATTCAAACTTCGGTTGATTTTTTGAAATTGTTTCTGGAGATCACACAATTTTGGTATTATTTCGTATATGTTTTTAGGAATTTCGTTTCTTCCCCGTCCAATTAGCTGCATCTGCAATTGATTCTTCAGCTCGCGAACACACAATCAGTAAAAATGGCTGTATGAATTGCTGTTAGCAATTAAAAAAACTATTAAGGGAGCTTTCTGTGTTCCTTCGTGGAGGCGGAAGTGGAATTAAATATATTAATTTGATTATGATTTGCCTATCATTGATGTTAATTAATTGATTTAGACTTAAATTGTTTATTTAATATTCATTTTTTAAGATTATTATACATCTTGTTTCTGTACTTTGAGCTGACCAACTATTTTAAAATTAATTCTTTTTTTCAACCAAAAAGTGATTGATCAAACACAGGTTTGATTCTGTTCTGTTCGCTGCTTTCTGGAACAGAAACAAAAATAGTTGAAACAGAATTACTATTATATATCTGTTTTTCCTTTCCTGTTCCCAAATATTTGGGAACAGGCAGAAATAATGTTGTGATCGCAAAAATCTAGGAACTGAACATAATTGTTTCCAATTTTTTGGTTCTGTTCCAGATTTCTAGTTCAGTTCTCAAAAAATTTGGAGCAAAAGCAGAAAGATGGGAATCTGTTCTGTTCCCGGGAATCTGTTTAAAGAAATATGGGGACAGAACAAAAACAGTTTTTTTTTTTTGTCACCATGTTTCTGTTCCCGGAAATTTAGAACACAAACCGGGCCTTAGGCTCCATTTTTGTAGTGTTTCCGTTCCCAGATTTCTGTTTGCATTCCCAAAAAATTAGGAATAAAAGCTGAAATATAGAACGAAACAATCAATTCTTGTTCTGCTTCCAGATTTCCAGAACAAATTTCTAGAAACACACCAGATTTTTTTTCTTTTAAAAGATTTCTGTTTCTGTTCTGAGCAATTTGGGGACAGAAACACTAACCAAACACCATCTTAATCGCTGTAAGATTTGGTTTCATGATTGCACATACAATTAGGTATCTGAACGACGTGGATTACTATGGAGGATTCGAACAGGAAGAGCTAGATCAACTCTTCGATGCGATGCAATCGAATTACAAGGCATGGTGTTCCGGATTTGCCCCTCTGGCGGTGGGCGGCGACATGGACTCCGTGGCGGTGCAGGAGTTTAGCCGGACGCTGTTCAACATGAGACCGGACATAGCCCTCAGCGTGGCTCAGTCCATATTCCAGAGCGACCTCCGACACCTGCTCTGCCACGTCACCGTGCCTTGCCACATCATCCAGAGCATGAAGGACTTGGCGGTGCCGGTGGTGGTTTCCGAGTACCTCCACCGGAACCTCGGCGGAGATTCCATCGTCGAGGTCATATCCACCGACGGTCATCTGCCGCAGTTGAGCGCCCCGGACGTTGTGATTCCGGTGCTTCTCAGGCACATTCGTCATGACATTACGACCGCCTGATTAGCTGGATCTGTTTATCTTTAAATACAGAAGTTTGTCAATGTGTTTGGGATCTGTGATATTGTTCTTAATTGTTCAGTGTTTTCAGTGATTTTTACGCCCTTGTGCTTCAAACTTTTGTTTGTTTTATTGTTATCTAATGAACATAGCGTTTGTATGGCAGAACAATTATTTTTTTAAGGGCAAATTACAATTTTAGTAAATTTTTTTTTTTGATGGTCCTCAATCAATTTTTTTTTTTTTTTTTTTTTTGTATCTCAGCCCCTCTAATTTATAATTGTTATTCTAAATGGTCCTTTTATTAAAACTAGGGTATGCCCCGTGCAAGAATTTTATTCTAAATGGTCCTTTTATTAAAACTAGGGTATGCCCCGTGCAAGAAGGCACAGGTGTAAGAAAAAAATTGAATCTAAAAAAATCTGAAATAATCTCTTTTGTTTTTATAACATTCTATACCGTTTTTATTAAAATATCAACAATAATTAACAATCACCAACAAACAATGCAGTATGTGATATAAAACACAATCAATATAAAACAACACAAATATTCAGCTATTAAAATAATACCAAAATTAAAATAACACAAATATTTGGCTTCATAAACAGGTGTAAAATAAAAGCTGTAAAACATTTCATACATGTAAAACATTTGTTTTAAAAAACGTCTAATGTTATAACCCATGCCTAAAGGCACGGGTTTTAATTTTATAACATCACCAAACCATCAACTTTTTTTTTTTTTTTTTTTTTTTTTTTTTTAACACAACATAAACAAACACAATTAATAAGAGATTTAAAATATAGCCATAATCCCATTTATTTATATGACACTCCAATATTTGAAAATTCGACATAATCCCCTTTATTTATTTGATATTCCAAATAATTAACTCATATTTTTAAACAACATAACATTAATAAATACAACCACTAACAATAACTAACACAATAAATTTTAACAATATGACAAATAATGACAATTAATCATATATATTATAAACTTAGTAATAATAAGTCCACCACCCAAGACTGCTGAAACTTACCTTAATCACCGAGAGCATACTTCTACAACATAATTCTGCAAGTTGTTAATCGATATGTTGCAACATCAACTTCAGTCACATAAACTGAACATCCAGGAAGGTTGAACATCAGACAAAACCTAACACCTAAAGAAATTATAGAAGTAAAAATTAATTAGGATTTAAAAATCAATTAGGAATGAACACTTTAAACCTTCATCAATCAACATTAGAGAGAGGAATGGGATAGAAATAGTGAGATTCAACTCCCCAGTATTGGCAAAGGAAAAAAAAAAACGACTTTTAACACTACTACAATGATTTTCTATATCTAAGCTGCATTCTTAATGTTTTTATATGCATGTTATAAAAAAAAATAGTATTTGTAGTGTAAAATGAAATTGGATTCAAAGTAGTTCTCACAACTCATAAAAAAAAATACTATTTGAGCATTTCATGACCTGAAATCGGATTCAAGAGAAGAATCAATTCTTACTGCTCATAAAGAATCATTTTTTTCGGGCCAATTAGGATCAATATGTTGTGGTTTGGGGAGTGAAAGTGTTAAATATTAGTGCATCAATAGTATCCGATTGCATTTCATTTTTATTATCTGAAAAAAGATTAATTATACTTTGCACCCCCTATTAGTTAGACCAAATTACACTTTACACTTCAAAAAATACTTTTGTACCTCTTTTTCAAACTGTAAAATGAGATATGAAATGAGATGAGGAATGCATATCAAAGCCTTCGGGTCATAATAATTCTACCATTTGCAAGACAAGAATATATCATCGAATGAGGGGAAATCCAGGAGGGTCTAATGAATTCCTCTAGCCCCCCAGAAAATTCAGTCAGTTTAAATTAAACACAAGTCCCTGCAAATTCATGAAAATTCTTGCTCAAGAAAGACTGACAAAATCAATCTCAGGTGGCAGCCTAGTGGTAGGCCTACCACCTTCCCACACAAATTAAGTAAAAAAATGTGTAATGTCAATCCAAATCTGATTACTATTTTTTAAAGAATATATATAATCAATAATACAACAATAATAACAAACAATTTAAACAATAGAAACTTGAAATCGATCATAAATAAGCAATACTCCATCACAATACCCAGTGCAAATGGAACTTTATTGGTCCGAGTGCAATTAAGTGATTAATAGCTAAGGTGACTATGTCTTGGCCGAAGCAGTTAAAAAAATGAAGAAAATAAATTAAAATGTGTTAGAAATTATAAATTTAATTGAATACCTTTTATCTAAATCCACATATTTGTAGTCATCTCGGTTAATTATACAATAACTCGAGCTAGTAGATTCTAATCCTGTATAGTCAAATTCAAATCAATGTTTTGATCTCATAAATCAAAAAATAAGGTAAACTATTTGTTTATAGGCATTGGTACCTTTATGATATTTAAGACAAAATTATAACAGAACTTCAAGATAAACAATGTTCGTTGTTGACAGAAATCCCCGATTAGGCAATAAGACACTTAATCGATTAAATGACGTACATCTCGATAGAGCAATGTAAGGTTGACCATGACTGAACACCGGCTTGGTCAAGTCAACTCCAACATATTTTACAAACTATCCCTGGGATTTATTGATGGTCATTGCATACGCCAAACGAATTGAAAATTGGCGTCTCGTTATTTTGAATAGAAATTCAGTAGTTGAAGGTGTCAAAGAAATTCTTGGAATGAGCGCAGTATTTTCAACTTTTTCCCTAGTTAAAATTCTTGCCTCTATTACATGCGAGACACATCTTACAACCATCAATCTTGTGTCATTGCAAAGCCCCTTACTCGGTGCGATATTTCGCAGTAACATAATTAGACAACCAACTTTAAGATCTAACTTAAAAGGGGGCAATCCACGGGGGGTCTAATGAATTCAAATACTCATTAGGATAACGATTTGTAATTTGAACATCTGCTCCATCTTCTTCGAACATTTTATTTGCTGCAAAGTACGTAATGGTATCGCCATGAAACATTTATAATTCATTTGAATTTATTACTCTGACATCATCATTTCATGGAGAAAGAATGGTTCGCTCGGTAAGAAACATAAGAGTGACAATACTTGGCGTATTAGGCCCTGGATAAACAGACGATATTAATTCATTGATATTACGGCAACAATATATGTTTGATAGCAATTGTACAATTTTATGTGGATTTTTTCCAATATGAAATTTTGAACCATAAATACCCAATTTAGTTACGTTGAAAAAGTAATTAAGTATTTACAAATTGTAAAACTCGATAACGATAACTGTAGTTTACTTGTAGTAGAAATTTTGAGAATTCCGTATTTCGATTGTTTGTGCTACTTAATCGCATGTTTAATTCCAGTGTCAAGACAATAATATGCTTCCAGAGGTTGGAACGTCTCAACGTCGAAGCAACAATTTGCTGGCGGACTCCTTTTGGTATAACATGTAGGATTTGCCTGAAATCTCCCCCAAGTACTATAGTTATACCCCCGAATAGCTTGTTGTTATCTCGAATATCTTGCAACGTTCGATCGACAGTTTCAACGCAGTATCTATGTTGCATTGGAACTTCATCCCAAATAATAAGTATGGTTTCCCTGAACAACTCGGAATGCAATGACTGTTTACTGAAGCAATATACTGAATTATCCAGTATGTCCAATGGGATGCGGAATGTAGAATGTGTTGTTTGACCTTCTTCTAGTAATAGGGATGCTATACTAGATGATGTGACTGTAATAACAATATAATCAAGAGAACGACATTTTGTTGCAATTGTATTATAGAGAAATGTTTTTCCAATACCAGTGCCACCATTGAGGAAGAACATAGTTCCTCTGTTAGCAAATACGGAGGAAATTATTGATTCATAAGCACTAAATTGCCCATCATTATGGCGATCGATATTAGTCTCAACATCCAATCGTTGCACCCTATGTTGTAATTGTATGTGTTCCCATATTAGCTTATTTTCAACAACTATATTCCAGTCCATTATAGGTTGTGGTATTGGCGAAAAATCGATTAAACTTTTGCCACATTCTTGCAATAGTTGATTCAAAAGATACAAATCATAATCTTTAATCTGATCTTCAGTTGGGTCAGAAATTTTGTATGATGTACATAGTTTATGTGGTATATCATCACATAAATACAATGAAAATTGATCCTATAGTTCGTGTGGATTTATCGGTGAACCATGTGTTAAAAGTACACAGAACAATCTCCTTAATTGATGACCAGTTCTAATGATGGACGCTTCTTGAAGACACTAAATCCACTCACCATCATCTTCTAAGAGTCTCATTGCCACACATGCAGCCTTAAATGTCACATGTTCGAAGTTATTCACGGTACGTAGGCACTTAAATGACTTTGGTCATTTGGTAACTGTTAACAGTAGATGTAGATAAAATCGTTCACCCGAATTAGGAGGCACAAAGTACATTCTACTAATAGCAAACTCCTTCTGTCTTAGTTTCCATCTTTTTTTATTTTTCATCCAAACAAAGTATTGAGAAAACTCCTGATAAGTATATACACGCGCCTCCTCATGTGTTGCATAATAGGAAAAATAACCCAGAAGGTTGATACTTGTGATTGTTCCCTAGAAACAATAGCTCCTATAGGATTAAAAAGAACTCGATACATTCCAAGCAAATGGATTTCCAATCGTACAACATTTGGACTCTTGTCCTGCAAAGGGAAACTAAAAAGTTTCCAAGCCGCTTCCGATGGCCTTATGTATCTTGCATCAAGATATTGTTTGATTTCATTTATTTCTCCCAAAGTCAATGTTGTTCGATCCCCACCTTTGTAGATATACTTGTGAATATATTTAACACATTGACTTCCCACGCAAACCTCAACATTAATATGACAATCGAACATTCTTGAAAGGTGCGAATTGTAAGGAACGACATCCCTATTATAAACTTGGTGTCCCCTGACAATACAAACTTTACCATTATTACAACGATGGTAAATAGGATAACCATTTTGATCCATGGTTGTTTCATTTGCCCAACCCTTAGATACCTCTTCGTGCATCTACCATTTTCCATGTAAATAGATTTTGAATTTTGAAAACCGCATGGCCCATGAACCATATATTTCTTTACAGTCTCAAAAAGTTCTAGTTCTTCTAGTTGGTCTGGAAATTCTGCACATACTATTCGATCCACTTGATCACATGTTCGAATTTTATGTGGCTAATCAAGGAAAATAAGCAAGTGTATGTGTGGCAGTCTTTTTTTTTATACTTAATTGTGAAAACATGGGCAGCGTTTTTCTTGAAAACTTGTGTTTTTTCAACATCTTTCATCAAAGCCTTGCTCTTTTGTTGGAAAACACAGGCAATTAAGTCTAGGTGGTCACTTGGCTTTTGATTCGAAAGTAAAGCTGAAGTCACTGCATTCTAATGAGGATTTGCAATCATAGTTAGAAAAACGTCTGGATGATGGTTGTGACACGTTATAGCCATTGAATCTTGAAATATTTCAAACATATGCTTTGGTCCACCGATGAATGAAGAAGGAAAAACTATTCGCTTACCTATTTGATCAGGTCCCAACCCATCAAATGATAAGTCGGTAAGGTTTTAATATACTTCAGCACATAGATTTGATTGATTAAGTCTGTAGTAATTCAATCGATTTTGCTCCGTTGAAGCCCAAGCATCGACCAAGAATTCTTGGAGTAAATTTCCACCCCTTAGAATTGATGAATACTCAGTCGGTCGTTCAAGCAATCGATAACTATAAAATTGGATATGAATTAACCAATCATCTATATATTGGTCATTTAACACATCTCACTGTCTAAATCCAGGTTCCCATCCAAGCTCACCAAAAGGAAATAACAAAACATAGTGTAATGGTAAATATGTTACCTGCCCTTAAGTGTAGAACAATGTCCCTCACACCACCAAAATGAGTTTCGTCCCCCGGTAATATGATTGCAAACTTATCCGTTATAGGCAAATTATATTGTTGACGATCTGCACTTGAATTGTATTGAAGAATTGCGGGCAATGTTTGAACATTCAAATCCAGTTGATTTAGAATTGCGTGAGCCTGCCGAAACTTATTCGTGAATACATTGTGTTGCAACAAAGTATTTTGAATAATTTGTAGAATATTACTTCTCAAAGAAGGATTTTTGTGACATCTAATACTATGAGCGTGTACGGGATCATAAATATACAATTGGAAGTAAATAGGATCTTGTCCATCTTCAGGAATTAACGATCTTGTTCAATGGCGTAGTTTACCATGAATAGCAAATGATGTTGGACATCTTCTAGTAATATCCTTTTTTATCCAATCTGGCACCAAGGCTTGTATAACCATTTGTTACATTGTACTCTCGAATGTAACGACAGAATAATATAAATCTTTCATCTATCCCATCAAATAATGCTTTGATTTGTAAAGGTGGCATTGTGAGCAAAGGTAATCTAACATTACCTTGTAAGCAACATGTTCCAAATAAATGACGTGTTGTTGTTGATTTTGACAATATTTTGTCCATCCAATACAAAGCAAAATAATAAGTGCATACGACATCCATTTTTCCGTGATTATGATGATTCGACATTGTATTATCGAAATGACTAATTGATATATTCTGTAAGTCATCACTGTCTTGACTTTTATCAAAACATTCAGCCGCAGACGTTAGCCTCTAAGTTGGCCTAAATCACTGTAGAGGTGGCATTGTGAGCAAATGTAATCTAACATTACCTTGTAAGCAACATGTTCCAAATATAGGACGTGTTGGTGTTGATTTTGACAATCTTTCGCCCATCCAATGCAAAGCAGAACAATAAGTGCATACGACATCCATTTTACCTAGAGTATGACGATTTAACATTGTATTATCAAAATGATTAATTGGTATATTCTGCAAGTCATCATTGTCTTGACTTTCATCAAAACATTCAGCCGCAAATGTTGTCCTACACCAAAGGAAAAATTAATTCATTAATTTCAGCCTAACAACTTAAATGATCTAGGCATAGAGAATAATTTTACCATATAAGATCAGAATCTAAGATGTTTGGTCGTAATTCCACTCTCAAATGAACGGAGAAAGGCTGTGCATTTGCAGGTCCATATTGACCATTTGAACTACAACTAATCTGACGATTTGATCTATCATGTTTTCTTCTTGTTCTTTGTGCAAGAGTAACGTTCGATATCTTCTAAGTGATTATTGTCAAATAATTGTTAACAGAGTCAAAGTAAATGTGATGCACATCAGTTAGATAATTAACTGGATCATACTTGTTCATTTTGCAAAATTGACTCTTCATCAATAATGGGGATATGAGATAAGTTTGTATCTGTAGCATGTTCGGTATCCACAATCATGGGTCGTTGCAGATCTTCAGTCATAAATTTACCATTTGTACAACACAAAAGTTGATGACTTATTCTCTCACGTTGTCTTCTCACTCGTTGTGCTAGTGCAGCTTTTGATACAATCTATATCCGTGCAATACAAATATCATTTGTGCGAATTTAACTATAGCAAAATATAGTTAAAGAGTAGTTATTTATTTAAGTTGACCACAATAAAGGCGACACACCTATTCATCTTGAATCATTTCAGCATCCACTATTGGTGTATCGGTTAGATCATTAATAATGTCCACGACCGTTAGTGGTTGTGGAATATTTCTAATAGATGGACCAGTTGTAGGCTTAGTATGATTTGTACAGTTTAGTTGACATTCTCTCTCTCTTTCCTTTTGCGCTCGTTGTGCGATAGCAGCTTTTGATATGTGTTGTATATTATTGAGATCAAAATGATCATTGGCCATGCAATTAAGTTAGTCAAAAATTATTTTACGATTCGATCTAGCGAACGAAAAAAAGATTGCACACTTGTTCACATGGCATAATGGAGTGTGTGCGCACTCTCTTTTTATAAGCTTGTTCGACTATTTCTCGTTCCCTTATCTTTTTTTGGGCCAAGGAGACGGTTGATACATTCTAGAGATATGAAAAAAATAAACTACATGTTCAATATTTTATCTATGTTCAAGTGTATTTCATTTATTAGAAAATAGAAATTTTTGTTGAAGTGTATTTCAAGTGTTTAAATATTTTAGGGAATGACTATGAAAATTATAGATTTACATTATTGACGTAATAATGGTGTATGAAATTAGATTTAAACATGTTCAATTAATAAAAATTATAAAGATAATTTGATAACTAAAATATTCATACTAAGTTGGGAGGTACGTTCTCTTTTCCTTTTGCCTTTCCTTTGCAGTTTGCATTTTTATTTTGCATGGTCATTCTGTTATCCTTAAAAGAATGAACCCTAGAATCGTAAAGATATAAAAGTAGATTTAAAATAATTATTTATTTTTAAAACCATCTACTTAAGCTTAATAGTGTTTGATTTCTTTGAGGATAGAAAGCTTTAATATATAAGATAGATGGTAAAAAAAAAAAAAAACTTTAAGCAAACTTTTTCTTGCAATTAAGGTAAAAAAAACATTTAAGTAAAAAACATTAACCTCCTAAATTATAGAGAGCTTGAAAAAAAAACAACTTTAAGAATTAACCACATCATTTGCCAAAAACAAAATCTAATTGACTACATCGTTGAAAAAAAAAATAACTTTAAGAATTGACCCCACACATTTAAAAAAAGAAAAAAGATCTCGATTTTTTTGAACAAACGAAAATCAAGTTTTGAAAGTTCTTTTCTAATCTTATTGTTGTTCTTTTATAAAAAATAAAAATAAAAAAAAATAATAATAACAATGAAATAAAAGGGAAAAGTGTAAATGCTTTTTAATGATTTTTTTTTTAATAATTGTATGTAAGACACTGAACCTAGGATTCCTTTTTAGTCGATCTTTCAACAGTGTCATTCGAAAAACAAAAATCATCAACATTGACCAAATCATGGTAAGACTTTTTTTTTTTTTTTTTTTTTCAATTTCAAACAACAGAAAAAATAGGATTGAGGTTGAAAGAGATTAGTATATGAGATTTGTTCATAGATTAAAAGAAGGAAATTCCTACAGAGAAAAAAAAAAAAAAAAAGTAAAGATATTCCATAAAAACACATACCATAAGCTTGGTAATGCAGAAAAACGCTTAGATGATGCTCTTAACATCAATATTACCTTTACCAGAATACCATTCATGAAGGCAAATCTAAAACATATGCTACCATTCAAAAAAGGAAAATTATAAGCTGGAAAAAGGGAGAGAAACAACACAAAGGCAAAAACAAATTTAGCATGTCTTGAGAGGAATGGACTGGATCGAAATCTAATTTGGATAGAAATATGAAACTCTTGATAGAAATAAGGAATTTAAACCACATATTGATGATCATTGCGTGTGATGCAATTTAAAGACTGAAATCATGACTCGTTTTTCTTCAAATGTGCATACGCTAAAAGGTTATGGAGTTTCTTTAGCTGGAAATGTTTTGTAAAATTCACTTCCGACACTTGGGTTGAGTGAGACTAATCCATGTCAAGAGGAGGAATAAATGATCTCAACTGTATTTGACAACTTGTTTACCATGAAAAATTATAGAAATAGAGAAACATAAACGATGGAACAAAATTAGACCCTGTAACCCTGAACAAAACATAAAAAACAGATCTGAAATAGAACCTAACAAAAAAAAAATAGAAGAAAAACTGGAAAAAAAAAAAAAAAAAAAAAAACAAAACAAAACAAAACAAACAAACAAACCTACCTTAGACAATTGAAAAACGGAAACATGGTCAGTAAAAAAAGTGCAGAAACTTGAAAAATAGAAATAGGAAACAGAAACAAAGAATTACAATCTAATAATGATCTCTATTATTGATTTAAGAATGACAATTTACTTAGACAACATTCAAGCATTGAAGGATTACAAAAACAATGCTCAACAATTAAAAATTAGGAAACCATTATACTAAAACTAATATAACAATGGAACAAAATTGGACTCTACAACCATGAACTAAACAGGACAAAATAGAGTTGAAATAGAACCTGAAACCATGACCAAAACATAAAAAATAAAGAAAAAAAAAAAACAGAAACTGAAAAAAAAAAATGGATAATTGAAAAACGGAAACTTGGACAGTTAAAAAAAAGGTGCAGAAACTTGAAAAATAGAAACAGGAAACAGAAACAAAGAATTATAATCTAATAAAGATCTCTATTATTGATTGAGGAATAACAGTTTACTTAGACATCATTCAAGCATTGAAGAATTACAAAAACACCGCTCAACATTATTCTAAAACTAATATAACAATATTCATAATCCAATACATTCATGGAGATCAATATAAAATAAACCATTAGTCCTATATTCCAACAGAAATAGATATAATATTGGTCACTAATGTAGGCAAGAGAGAGACACATTTTACTGTAATTAGGGAAAAATCAAATAACCTACACATTTTAAGGTGTTCAGATAAAGGGGAAAATGGAAAAATTTGAGCAATGAAGTGTAAACGCTAGTCATTCGACTCTTTGTCAGCGAACAAATGTCATACCTCACTTAAACTGTTCTTCACGATTGGGAGAAATTGGATTATTTGTGTGTTTGTAAATTAAGATATCTTTCAGCAGCAAGAGTAAAGAAAATAATCAAACGATTGACAGATTTAGTAGAGAAACATTGATGTAGAACCCTAGAAAGTGATAAATTAGCCATTACATTTCGATGGAGGAAGAAATCAACCGTTACCTTTCGATGACGGAAATTAGCTGTTACCTTTTGAAAGAGAAAAAAGATTGAGAAAATTGATTTACAAAAAAACCATTGGGAAAGACGGATGTCTACCCATGCTTGAATGATCATGAATTTCATTGTTCAAATAGTTTACACACAAATATAGCCAAAGATTCAAACCAAATTACAAATGATCAACGAAATGGAATGCAAACCAAAACAGTGAACTGAGAAATAGAAATGAAACCAAATTTAAATTAAACCAACGCAGTGGACTCGAATCTGATTGCAAACCAAAGAAATTTAGGTAGACCAGAAAAGATGATGAATCTGGAAAAAAAAAAGAAAAAAAGAAAAAAAAAAAAAGATAAACCAGAAATTATAAGAAAAAATAAATAAAAATAAGAATGGAATATACAATTACCTACTCTTCTATCTAAGTCGAATCGATCTTCACGGCAAGGAGGTGAACAATTGTGATTTCATGGTCTAATATCCAAAATTCATTTCAATTTCAAACCCAAAATCGACGGTGATTTCAAAATACAAAAGTGATTCAATTTCTCACCACAGGGATTGCGATGGTGAAGGTTTCAGTGATCGATCGACGGTGCTAGGGCTATAACGGCGAGGTCAGTTGGGAGATTCAACAACCACCAATCAACCACAATCGACCATCACTAAGCAGACCCTCGTCGATTTGCACTATCTTCGCCGACGTCTTCGCACCATCGTCGTAAGGGTTCCCAAATAAAAGAAGAGAGAGTGAGAGATGTACCTAGATCTATGAGTCGGTTGTGGCCTTCGAAGAGGAGAGAGCGAGAGGTGCCGTGATGGTTGGTTCAGGTGATGGAACTAGTGTCGA
Source organism: Eucommia ulmoides (assembly GCA_016647705.1). Taxonomy (NCBI): domain Eukaryota; kingdom Viridiplantae; phylum Streptophyta; class Magnoliopsida; order Garryales; family Eucommiaceae; genus Eucommia; species Eucommia ulmoides. Next base: position 28,065,431 of record CM028339.1, read on the forward strand.
TGCGGAGATGGCAGCGGCAGCGGTGGCCTTAGATGTGGCAGAGAAACGACGATAGCGAGTGGCGATGGCGACAATCTTAGTGGCGGCTGTAGGCAAGTCGTTGGCGATGGCGACTGGGCGGAGAAACGGTGAAGGGTTGGGAAGCGAAAAAAAGAGAGTGAAACCCAATTTGATCTGAGAGAGAGAGTGTGTGAACCCAAGTGAGAAGCATAAGTCTGTGAGAATGGTTTTGAAATCCAATTTGATCTAAGCCCTTGGATCAAAAATAATCTAAGGGTAAAAAATGTCTCCCATTGATGGTGCCATGTAGACCCTTGGATATGAGATCCAAGGGTTTTAAATGCTGCCCTCTCAAAAATATCTTTAGGTATTGTAGCACATATTTTTAAATGAGAATCTAATTTGTATTATAGATTAATGTTAATTCTAATTGGAAAACAATTATACTTTACTCTCAAATTTTAACTAGAATTATTATACTTCAGTGCCATATATTTTTTTTAAAAATGACACTTTATTTTATGTATTATGAAATCTTATATAAGGCCCCTATAAAAAAAATTTCCCCGCTTTTATTTTTGTCTTTTTAATTTTTATTTTGTGTTTTTAGCTTCTTCTTTTCTTTTTTTTTTTTCTTTTTTTGTCTTTTGTTTTATCTGTACAAAATTTTAGAATGAGTTGGACTTTTGAGCTAAAATTTGGGATAATTAAAATCTTTTTGTTTCATTGCTTTTCTTCACTTTTTTTTTCTTTTTGTTTTGTTTGTGTTTTTCTTGTTCTCTATATGTTCTTTTCCCTTTCTTTATTTTCAAAATAGAATTAGAAAAATATAGATGTCATCTATTTCAACTTTTAATTAGTCCCCCCCCCCCAAAAAAAAATCTACATTTTATGAAAAACCAAAGTAGATTTTTAGGTTTCAGGTTTACTTTTCAATTGCAAGAAAATAAAAAATTAAATTTAAACAACGAATATTGGAAACCGGGTTAGGAATTATGGATTACGTAATTGGGGAATTATGTTGTTTTTACATTCTCTTTCTAACTTGAATTTGTGCAAATGAGTATCCTCAACTACAAGTTAGAACTACTTAGAAAGATAAGGCCGGCAAGATTTATCTTCAGTATTTAATTATAATGTTACTCTAATCTTGGGTGAATTAAAATCTAGGCATAAATGTAATACCTGAAAGTTGATATTTTTGGAAATATCGTTTCAGATAAATTTAATATTTTTGGGATTGTTTTGCAAATTCATGATATAAATAATATTTGATAATTTTTTGAAGTTAAATAGTAATTTTAAATTGACTTTTAAGAGTTTTGAGGTATGATTAATATTTTTTTTTTATTTCAAGGGATATTGTATAAATAAATATATTAAAAAAAATGTGATTAGCATTGTTTCATAGCTTAGGCCTTGTTTGACTATTGTTTTTAGATTTTAAGAAAGTTGTCTGTCTTTGATCAACTCTTTACCCCTAAGGAAGGAAACAAGCTAAACCAAGTGTTAAAGTTAAATCGTGGCAACCAAAAAAAAAAAGGGTAATGAGTTTATCAAAGACAGACAACTTTCTTAAAATCTAAAAACAGTAAGTCAAACAAGGCCTAAGCTTATATGATTTGAAAAATAAGAACAAAAGGGGGTCTGACATACTCTTAAATCCTATCATTTATGGGTTTAAAAAAAATGGAAATCAGGCGTTGGATTTGAATGACGGGACCTTGCATTCTCGTACCGACAATCCTTTCGCATCTCTCCCTCGTCACCAATTAGTGGGGTCAATTGGGAGGGTATTCAATTTGCCGGTTCATTATTACTGAGAAAACTATGGATATGGATTTCGGTTTGGATTTTGACATCGAATTTTAGGTAGAATCTTTAACTTTTTAGTATATGTATTTAATTTTTTTATTGTGAGATTATGTTGTTATTGTTGTTGAATTTTAACTGTTAAATTTCATAAAATAATTATGATTACGTGAAAATTATATGAAAATCATGTTTATGTATTTTATATGTTGTATTAATTAAATGCACGTATTAGAGAAGTTGAAATTCTACTGAGTGTTGACTCACAACCCCACAGTTTTGATTGCCGATCCGGTGAGAGGAAAACGGCAACAGGACTTTTAGTTGAATTTCTATTTAAAATTATAATAGTTATATTTATTATTCACCATTGCAAAATCGATTCGATAAATTGATAAATTATAAATTCTATAATTATAATTATCGCCACTGCATTGTAAATTAGAATATTTTTATAAAACGAATTATTAATTACTTATCACCGCCGCATTGTGAAATTTATCAGATTTTATAGAATGAAAATTCGGTCAATCGGTATTAATGCTATTTCTCCAAAAGTAGAGACCGCGTGGCGGCCCTGGAAAATCGGGTCATTACAATAAACGATCCAATCCAATAATCAATCACCAAGAATGCTATTGTATGACTATTAAATAGACCACATGTACTAAATCTAACATTCTAGAAGCAATCAAATTCAAAACCAAAAATTCTACAAGATTTTTTAAAAATAAATTGATTCGCATTAAACTAAATTGAGAACAAGATTCAACGTCATACAATTATTTACACAAATTCAAAATTAATTTGAAAATATCGAATTACATAAATCCAAAATACTTTACTGTAGTCCTAACCTGAATGAAGGAGATTAATCGCCATCGTCGCGTAGATAAATGTTTTTGGATGTAATCCTTAAAATCTCCATATCCGCTATTCTCTTTGGAACCTTAGTCGTTGCTCCTTCAAGGATAGATGAATTATGGAGTATAGAGTCACATCCTACTTCAGATTTATGCACCCCCCCCCCCCCCCCCCCCAAATTTTATTGCCAAAATGGATCCTTGGACTTTAGGGTTAAAAGTTTCCAAATGAAGACACCTTCAGGGCTTCGTCACACGTGAGACCTAGTTTAGAGAACTCAAGGGAGTCCTCTGGTCTTGATCGAGCGCGTGACCAACTAGGTCTCACCCTTGACGTTTGGCAGATGAGTATTGTCAACTTTAAATTTTCGTATCACTCTCATATGAACTTCGATTTTGCTATATAACAAGTCATTGGAAAGAGTAGAAAGTCTACTTTCATATGCAACTTGTTTATTCCACAAATTCCAACTATAGAATAGTTATGGTTAAAAGAGTGCACAATGGTCTTCATTCTAGTTCCCATAATCTACGAGTTTTATTTTTAATTTTGGTAGAATACTTCAAATTTGTGTGAATATAAAAAGTAAACTTATTAGAAGTATATACACACTCAATAACATAGAAAAATATATATTTAGGGGATAAAACTGTTAAGAAATCGGGAACAACCCCAAACCTACATTTTGCTAGTTTTTGAGCAAAACGAAAATCTACTATCAAATAAAAAATCACTTTCGTAAGGAACACAATTGAATTTAGCATATGCAATAAGCCTTTAAATCCCTGGGTCATCTTTAGTGGACGAATTTTGACTCGTGAGGGTTTACAGTGATGATACCCACAAACATCTCAAAATTCTCAAAATTCGAATAAAGCCCCCAAAATCTGCTAATCATGTCTAATGATAGCACATAATTGAGATACACAAGAGTTAACTAGTGTAACCATTGATCTCCTAGCACATAATTCCCTACAATGTCCATAATTTTAACCTCAACATGCAAATCAGCCTTAAGTTATGATAAATCTACTATAAAACGATTAATTATCTGAATCTCAACAATCAAACAATTTTTTCCCTTAGATTTGTTTTTCAATTTTTTAACGAGAAAGTGATGTAAACACCTAAAATAATAGAAATATTTTTATAACCGATATGTTAACTTCGCTAGACTTTTTAAAATGTTCATGTATTAAGCGTTGGGCCAATTATCCCAATTCAATTGGCTCAGGGCACTTGGTGTAAAGGCACCCTAGAGGCTTACTAACTTAAACATCTTAGGTTTCGGGGTTAACTAATAAATTTATGTCCTAACAATTACTCCATCTTTTGACATGAACACTCACTATTTATTGAGACAAGAGGCTCAGTTATTCAACGGAAGCTTAGTGTTAAGACAAAAAATTATTATTATTATTTTATTCTTATTTTTGTATGCTCACAATCACATTTTTATGAAACATGTTTCGGGGGAAAAGTTGTTATTAGGTCAAAACTTAGTAAACCTCTATAGGTACTAAATTTAAAATAAAAGTAGCTTGGTATGCATGCAAAAAGGTGAAAATTGATAAATATTTAGAAGTCAATGTTAGGTCGCAATCAATTATCCAATTAACTCAAAATTTTCAATCAAACATGTTTTCAAATGATAGAATGACAAATTGTAACTGGAAAAATAGACACTCACACCCCAAACCTAAATCTAGCATTGTCCTCGATGATAAAAACAAACAAGATTGAAAGAAAATGAACAATAGTACCAAGCTTATCGAAAAAAACACAATACTTGATTGCATGTAAAACGTCACAAAACCTGTGTATGTGCAATATCAAAGAGAACCATAGAAATTAATAAGTTAAATGGAAATAGTCAATCAATCCAATCCTTATCTAGTCATTTTTTTTTTCTTTCTGCATGAGGACTCTCACGTAGCACTAAGTTTAATATCTTCAGCTGGACGATGAGTGGATCATACTCCTTAACCATAATGGAGTAATTTGCTCCTCACTTTTCGCTCAGTTACCCTCAAATCGATAAGAGACGATTCACAAGTGATATCCAAGTTTCTCAACTTCTTACCTGGATCAAATTCAATTTCATTTCTACGGGACTTAGTTGGTTGTACCTTTATTAAGACTTTCAATAGAAGTTGAGTCTCGTCAAGCCACTGAGTATGACAAGATTTATCCCTAACTAGTGACGGTTGGTCTATTACATCAAATACGTCTACCTTAATTTTGGTATGCGGTATCATGGGTACCAAGGATGTTTCAATCAAATGAAGATTATCTAAATGTATATATAATGATGATTGGATCTGATCTTCTTTATAATTCTCTACCATGACTTCATCTATGTATATATTATCGAATCCTAAGTTTCTCCACCTATCATCACTCTCGTATCCTACTTGATTTTCTACCTCGTAGCCACTCCTGAAGGTCACGATATTCTCAACAAACTTATCATGATTCCTGACCAAAGTCTGATCCTAAAGATTCGTTATAGGCATGGTGGGTGATTCTTCTAATCCCAACTTAACTATTAAACTTTCAAGTTTTTCTATTCGGACTAGTGTCTACAGGAAATTTGTCATGTTGTGACACAAGTCCCTCTAGGATACCTTTAATTTTATACATGTCTTTAGACTTGGAGTTTCTAGCTTGCAGGGGAAATGATGGTTGACATTTGGGTTTATAATAGGATTGATCGTAAAAATACAACTCCGAAGGTTCACTATAATAATGATAGTTCCACCCATAGGGGTTTGAACATTGATTATACATAATCAGTGAGTAATATTGAGCAGGATAAACATGATCATAAGTACATATGGGATGTTGCCAACTGAAAAGACATTGGGTGGTAAGATGAGTAGTACTCTAACATACATTATACCCACAAAGGTTAGATTGTGCTCTTGAGATGTTAAATTGGTCTAATTTCTCAATTATACCGTCGAACCTATTAGAGAAATCATTCATCGCCCTAATAAATAAATAAAAAAATAAAAAAACCTTGCATAGACCTTTTTTATATAAATTGGAATGAATAACCTAAAATCCTTGTCTGAAAGTTTAGATTAAAAGTTAGATCTCAGTCAAAATGTCGAACTTGCAAAATAAAACTCAATAATAGAAACGAAAAGAGATGAACATATATAGATGAAGAAAGAAAAATAATAACTAAAATCAATAATTAGAGATATTGATCCCCGACAACAAAGTCAAAATTTGATCGCTCAAAATTAATACCCGTATTTGGTTGCGATACTGATATGATACAATGTTAAAGTAGGTGTCGAACCACAGGGATCAGCTTGTAATTATCAATTCATAATTATTTTTCTTTCTTTAGAAAAGATGAATTTAGGTTTCTGGTTTGGTTTTCAATGTAAGAAAATAAAATATTAAATTTAAACAACAAATATGGGAAATTAGGTTAGGAATTATAGATTACGTACTTTGGGAATTATGTTGTTTTTGTGTTTTATTTCTAACTCAGACTTATGAAAATGAGTGTCCTCAACTACAAGTTAGAATTACTCAGAAAGATTAGATTGATTATTCATCAGTGTGATTCATCTTTGGTGTTTGATTCCTATGTTACTCTAATCTAGCATAAATTAAAATCTAGATATAAATCATTCAATTCAATAATCAATCAACAAGAATACTATTGTATGATTTTCATATCTAGACCATATGTATTAGACCTAACGTTCTAAAACAACAAAATTTAAAACAAAAATTTTTTAAATATTTTTTATTAAAAATAAATTCAATCACATTAAAATTAAATTAAGAATAAGACTCATCATCATAAAATTATTTACATACATCCAAAATTAAATTGAAAATAGGGAATTACATAAACCCAAAAACTTTACCATAATCCTAACCTGATTGAAGGAGATTAGCCATGCATTGTCACGTAGATCAACGTTTTTTTGGATGTAATCCTCAATATCACTATCTCTGCTCTTCTTTTTGGAACTCTAGATGTTGTGCCTTTAAGGATGGATAAATGATGGAGTGTAGAGTTTCCCCCTAACTCAAATTTTTTCCCCTATTTTATTGCCAAGATGGATTCTCGGACTTTAGGGTTAAAAGTTTCCAAAAGAAGACACTTTTCAAGCTTAAGAGCGCGCGACTTGGTTGAGAGGATGGAACAATTGTTGTTTAGATTGAAGAACTTGTTGTTGAGATCGAAGGCTAGGTAATGTAGATAATACTTACTCCTCAGAATGTGTGCTCCTAGTCGAGTTAGAATATTAATTGAATGGCGATATCGTGAGTGCCCCTAAGATTGATTTTGAAAATTTTATCTTGGGGGTTGATTAGTAGGTGGGCCTTGATTTGATTGTCGCAACAAAAAAATAGGGTGATTCTGCCACCTAGGGTTATAGGTATTGGAATAAGAATTGTTGTCATTTCTCGACATTGATTGAGCAACATAAACTTATTCTTGCACATATTCGGGATATTGAGAACTAAAGTGATAATCAACTATCGAGTTAGACACATTTTGACACAACGCAAATGGTTCCAAGGTTTGAGATTGAGCAAATGTGGATATACTAGTACTCCTCAATTGACAGTCAACTAAGAATGATGACTCATGATTAACATAGTTCATTTAGAGGGATTAAAATGACTCATGACGAACAAGGTTCGTTTAAAAGAAATAACGATTAATGCAAATTTGAGGATTAAAGGATTCAAATAAAAAGTTGCAGAATATTTTGGTCTATTTGCTCTTCTAATGAGACCATCATATCATTATCCCTTTTTTAATATTTGTTTAGAGTTTAATCATCATAAATGCAGATTTTTGAACGAGTGGACTATATTACCACTCTCTATCTCTAACTCTATATGGGTGCTTAATAACCCACCAATTATGAAAATAAACACTAACAAAATAATAATTTTACAGACGTTCACAATGGATTAAATGCATGAAAATTATATCATTTTAATTTATGTTTCAATGGATTAAATGCATGAAAATTATACCATTTTAATTTATGTTTTATTCTCTTCATTTTAATATTCATATTGATTAGTTTTTAGTTAAAAAAAAAAATACTTAGTGAATTTTCATTGAATCAATTATCCCGCAACAAATGTGACTTATTTAGTGAACATTCACTAAATCAATTTATCAACTCGACAAAATATTACTTACTTAATGAAGGTTCACTTAGACAATAAACAAAACTCGTCTGTTTAGGAAGTATCAATTACAGTTTTGAATTTTACAAAGACATTTCAACCATTTTTAAATATTTTTAGTGAATATTTACTTTTGTTTTTTACTAAAAAAACAAAATCAATATAAATATCAAAATGAAGAGCATGAAATATAGATTAAAATGACATAATCTTTATGAATTTAATATATTGTGAACGTACACAAAATGTGTTTATTTGTTAGTATTTATTTTCATATTTAGTGAGTTACTAAGAAAGTGACGTTAACTATTTTCAGTGAACGTTCACTTTTTTTTTTTTTTTTTTGCAGTAAAAATAATAAATATGGATATTAAATGAAGAGAATGAAATGTAGATTAAAATGATAAAATTTTCATGAATTTAATCTATTACGAATGTTCACAAAATGAGTTTTTTTGTTGGTGTTTATACAAAATGTTTGACTTAGTTAATGCAATACCTCATACAATCTGCTTACTAAACTTCTAATTGCTAGACTTAGACATCTCCTAAATAACTTGGCAGGACCAAACCAGAGTAGTTTCATTCCTCTACTGATAGCATCATTATAACCCAAGAAATCTTACACTTATTAAGAAGAACTAAGAGTAAAACTGAAAGAATTATAGTTAAAATTGATCTGGAAAAAGCCTACAATAAAGTTAACTGGGACTTCTTTGAATAAATTCTATACTTGTTTAATTTCTCCGAACCTTGGATCAATCTAATCATGAGATATGTTAGATAATACATTCTTTCGATCTTTTGTAATAGAGAAGCCTTGGAGGAATTCAACTCATCCAAAGGCCTTAGGTAGAAGGACCATTTGTCACCCTACCTATTGGTTCTATGCATGGAAAGACACTCACATATGATTAATGACATTGAAAAGAAAATGAAATAAAGAGGTTTACGTGCTAGGAAGAAGGGTCCTATGATAATGCATTTATTCTTTGCAGATGACCTTTATGCTCGTCTCTGAGTTTGATCATAAAAACACAGACACTATCCTTGAAGTCTTAGAGAAATTTACGAGAGCCTAGGGGCAAAACAATAATAGTAGAAAAGCTAAATTCTTTATCTCTCCAAATGTTAATAAAATGCAATCTAGAGACCATAGTAGAAAGTTACAAATTACTCTTACAGAGGATTTGGGCACTTACCCGGAAGTCCCCTTAATCTATGAGATAAACTCTAGAAAGCACTATAGCTATATTCTTGAGAAAATCCAAAGAAGACTCAAATTCGACAGCCAAGATATTTTCTATTGTTGATAGAACTGTTACCATTAACTTTATAACTTCTTCGATACCATTTTATACCATGTAGGTATCTCTTTTCCCCCATGAAATTTTGTGACAAAATTGATAAAATTAACAGAAAAAATCTATAGGAAGAAGTCCAATAAGGAGGAAAATAGAAATTAATTAATTGGGAAACAACGTATAAACCTAAAGATGAAGGAGGCCTTGGGATTATGGAAGCTAGGAGAAGTAATAGAGATTTTCTAATAGAAATTGATTTGAATGTAGCCATAGGGAAAGAAAATGTCTGGATTAAGTTCTTATGTGGTAAATACAATGAGGAAAGAAATCCTAACACTTGGTTTCCCAAATAAAGTAACTCTATCTTATGGAAAAGTATTCTTTCATCGAAAAATATTCTATGTAAAGGAATCAAATGGTTGGCAATGGTAGTAGCATAAACTAGTGAAATGATTGGTGGTGTGCCAACAGTCCCATTGATAACCAGTACTTACTGGAGATCTACAACTTTAAAGTCTCTAATATCATATATGAGAATGGGAATTGGTTTCTTGTACTAATCCTCCATCTCATTATGATCATACGAAAGAATAATATTTTAGATATTGATCCTCCAGATGCAAAGAGAGGACATTGTAAATTGGACAACTAAAAGCCTCTAGTAAATTTCCATTAAAATCTGCTTACCAAATGCTAGATGTTGAGGGAAAAAAGAAAGCAAATTAAAAATGGAGTTGGATTTAGGGCTTCAAACACCCACAAAAAATCTTATATTTCCTTTGAATTGTCTTTCATAAAAAACTGGTTACTAACCAATTTAGGTCCATTAGAGATAACAATGCAACCAATATTTGTCAAAGAAGCGCTAGAGGCAATGAAACTATAAATCACATGTTAAGACTATACCCAAAAGTTGTTTGTATCTGGTATGTATTTACAGGAGTGTTTGTTGGTTACAAAGATCAAAATTTGGACTTTATTGAACTAGCAAGAAAAAAATTCATCAAAGGGGGTCTTCTTAACGCCCCTTAAATTTTTTAAACTTGTTGTTATCATTTGGGAAATATGGAAAAAAAGAACATGGAAGTAATTGAAGGGATTTGTTAGTGTCCACCAGATAAGTCTTCTTAGCAAAGAGTTCTTGTAAATTTTCTTTAACCAGTATCCCTTAAATGATAAATCTGTCTCTTGCCCGTCTCACTGAAAATTTTCTTCTGCAATTTTTCACAAATTAAACACAAATGGTAGTGCTAGAGGAAACCTAGGAAGGGGAATAATTGGTGTGCTAATCCTCTCTAACATGGGAGCGTGAATCGTCGGTTACTTTGGATAATTGACATCATACAAAAACTTAGAAGCAGAATTGAGAAACATACGCACCGAAATTCAGGTAGCGTCATCTAGGGATCTACCCAGGATTTTGGTGGAAATAGACTCAATGGAAATATTATCACTAATTCTAGGAGACTATATGTAAACTCATAGCCTCAAACATTGGGTGGCAGACTATAAGAGTTTTCTTGTAAACAACAATTATATTCTACATGTTGCCTCAAGAAAAGAAAACAAGTACGCAGACTGCCTAGCGATAAAATGAACCAATGGCAGCGTGGAACTGAAGATTATGGAATCCCCTTTGATGACATGATAGAGTTAGTGTTGGCCGATATGGATGCAGGAGATTTTGATCGTTGCCTATAGTTTGTTGTTTTTTTCTATTGCATTTTTGTACAAAAAAAATTAACGATATTTAACCATTTTTTTAGAGAATGAGATCAATTTTTCCATCATCGCTGAGCTTTTCCCCTACCATTCAGGGTTTAGGTCTAGGCTAGATCTAAATAGATCTAGCATAGACGAAGACGACAACCGAAGCAACTGAAGCAAAGACGACGAGCAAAGAAAAATGAGAAAGACAACAAAGAGGAAGACGAACAGAGCAATGATGTAGATGGAGGCGATGAATCAAATCGATTATGGCGGTAAACGAATCAAATATCGATGGTGATAGTTAGATCTAGCCATGATCTAACGCTATTTAGGCTAGATTTGGTTAATATAGAGGCGATAGGTGGAGACAAAATTATAGGTTACGATGGAGACCATTGGATAAGTAGGTAATAACGCCAAGGGTGATAAACATAATAATGATAATTGTGATGAACATTTATGGCTGTAAAGTAGATATTTGAATCCGTTGACGCTCGCGTATTGAATTGACGACGACGATGATGACGATGAATGGAGACAATGATAACAATAGATTGAGACAATGACGATAATGGTGATAAGGGCGGCAATTTCATTGTTGTTGAGAGAAGAAGAGAGAGATAATTTCTTTGGAGGCTTGGAGTAGAGAGGGCGAGATTAAAAAAATTAGGGAATTTTATTATTTGGTCCTTATAGGATAGTATATTCAGAAAATGGTCTTTCAACTACCTACATTAAGTTTTCGATCCCCGTCCCCTTCTTAGAGTTTAGTCCCTGATCATTGCCCCTCATTTGTATTGTATTTATAATCCATGTCATTCTACAACAAACAACCGTCAGTTTATTTAAAATAAGTGACAGTTCCTATTTTTAAAAATCACCTAATCACCAAAACCATACCACGCGATTCACGGTTGATGGAAATTCAAAAAAAATTGCTGAAATTAATCTACAAAAATCCTCTTTACAAATATATAAATTTTGAATTTTGTTGGTAAGTTTTTTCTCATTTGTGAATGTTCATGTTTTGAGGGTAGTACAATTGGCACTGTGAATGATCACCTATATTCCGAAACTAGCTCCTCCACTACCCCACTAATCACTACACTTTCCATTTTGAAATCGTTTCACTATTATTTCACTGTTAATCGCTCTCACAAAATGGATTTTGTAAACCCTATTTGTCGCTGACGTCTTATTTTCTCCATCTACTCTCTTCAATGGCAAAAACAAATCACTCCAGTTCATTACTATCAAAGAAAAGAAAGGGACCAAGCTTGCAAGTTAGTTTCCTGTTGTGTCATTGAATGAAACGTGTGATAAATGTTTACCTATGTAGTGGTTGTTGCGATTTTTGGCATCAATCACTACATATTTCGGAAAAATGTGTTTGTTTGCATGTTCTTCGAGTGAATATGCATGTAATGGATTAAAAAATGTGAAACCAAAATTAAATAGTTGAATATTCAAGTGTCCCTACATAAAAAGCGGTGGTGGCCCTACAAATTCTGAATCTGTGTATGTGACATCATTATTGAACAATTGATTGTGAATGTTCAAGCAGTAGATGTATGTTCCCGAAAATATGTAGCGATTTATTGGATTTTCATCTTCAATCGCTACATATTTTGGGAGAATCATGTTCGTGTGCATGTTCTTCATGTGAATGTTCATGTATTCAGTTAAAAAGGTGAAACCCAACAATATAGTTGAATATTCATATGTCCTTACATGGAAAATCGTTGGTGGCCCCACAATTTCTTATCTCTATGTGTGTGATTTCGTTTGATGAACAAATGATTGTGAATGTTCTAATCGATTCGTACTCTCTCTTGACCGTTTTGCCAAATGAATGTTTATCTCATAACTTGATCGTATTTCCCCATTAGTAAACACTGTAGTGCACCGTCTTAACTTAATATAAATCCCGTTGATAAGTCAAAAGGTTAACGTATACCTGCTTGTTCTTTAAAATATAGATTTAAATGTATGAATGTTAACACAAATTTTTTTCTCAAAGTGGATGATTTGAATGTTCATTGAATTTGATTTAATGTTTTAAATACCCTGATAGTATCGTATCAATATTCTCATTTTTTGACTTATTTGTGAAAATGTTTAGTTTACCGTTTTTGCATGTGTGTTTGAAATGTTCTTATCATAGTATGAATGTTCACTTGTTTGTTTTGATATGTTGACTGCAGCAATAAAGGTAACGAAACCAAAAACCGAGGACAAGTTTCAATCTTAGTCTCAGCACAGACCATTCTTGTATCGGTGTAATCTAAAACAAGTGTTTGATCTAATTAAGGATTGCAAGTTAACTAACCAGCACAAGGACTTGCTTTCAAGGACACCATTTGCAAAGATGTTCGAAGCTTTCTATAATAACCGTTTAACACTTGAATACATACAAAAGAATGATACATTGCTTGAAATAATCATTTTGAGCTACGTTCTATTGAGGGGGGCATTCTGGCTAGGGGATAAGCTCGTTAAACTAACCCCTCTTGACATTCAACTCATTTTTTGCCTTTTCCTCGGTGAAGATCCAGTTGTGCAAAGTCGATACACTCGCACAGACTCTACTTTCCTAAGCCATCTGACTTACCAACCATGAGAATTTAGTGTTTCTTTCTTGAAATCTTTGATTGAGAAGAAAGTTCATAAAATAGGTGAAGAAAAAGTTCAAGACGTTTTAGGTGCCTATGCTAGCACCTACTCACAACCTATTTTTTTACAACTACTAGTCAGTAGGTACCAATATGGTTGGTGCGGTATATTGAAGACCTTGACAGTATGAGTAACTATGACTAGGCTAAGATAATATACACAGACTTAGAAACGAGTCTTAAGAGGTCATACACTGAGTCGAGGCCGGTCACCGGTTGTGTTATTGCATTATAGGTACGTGAATTTACTTCAACATTAATAAGTGTGAATGTTCTCTTATAGTTAAGGTACAAGGACAAATTAAATGAGCAACATATGAACATTCTCATGATGTATGGACATTCTCATGACAAATGAATTCGCTTGTGAACACCCCACCATAAATAGGAAACTGAACATTCTAAACTTTTAAATCTGAACATTGACGCCCAAGACACATTTTGAACATTCATACTAAACATGTATGCAATAGTTAAATTTAATATATGAACATTCTCATGACATGTGAAATTGCAAAACACACATATACACATATGAACATTCTTGTTACACATTTTAATATATGAACATTTTCTTGACAAATGAATTCGCTTGCCTTTGTGAACACCCACAATAAAAGAGAAAACTGACATATTTTAATATATCGACATTCTCATAACAAATGAATTCGCTTGTGAACATCCTACCATAAATAGGAAACTGAACATTCTAAACTTTCAAATCTGAACACTCACGCCCAAGACACATTTTGAAGATTTTATTTTGAACATGTATACACAGGTTAAATTTAATATATGAACATTCTCATGACATGTGAAATTAAAAAACACACATACACACATATGAGCATTCTCGTTACACATTTTAATATATGAACATTCTCTTAACAAATGAATTTGCTTGCGTTTGTGAACACCCACAATAAAAGTGAAAACTGACACATTTTAATATGAACATTCTCATGACAAATGAATTCGCTTGTGAACACCCCACCATAAATAGGAAACTGAACATTCAAAACTTAAAATATTCAAATCTGAACATTCACGCCCAAGACACATTTTGAACATTCATACTGAACATGTATACACAAGTTAAATTTAATATATGAACATTCTCATGACATGCGAAATTGCAAAACACACATACATACATATGAACATTCTCATTACACATTTTAATATATGAACATTCTCTTAACAAATGAATTCTCTTGCGTTTGTGAACACCCACAATAAAATAAGAAACTGACACATTTCAATATATGAACATTCTCATAACAAATGAATTCGCTTTCATTTGTGAACACCCACAATAAATTGGAAACTGAACATTCACGTCCAAGACACATTTTGAACATTCATACTGAACATGTATTTTTGCTTGTCCATTTAGTATTGGATGTGCGAGCACACTACGTTGATTAAAGCTATGGATGGTAGGGAGCATTCTATACCAAGAATAACACGTTCGTGTTTGAGTATATATTCTTCAACCATTGGGAACACCCCGATGAGTCATTTGCTTAATGATCAGGTTCGTTGTTGTGTTATATCTCTATGATTGTAAATGTACATATCTGAAAATAATCCTAGCTCATTCAAGCAAAAATTAAAGGGAAAGCCCCCATGATAGAGAGCCTAGAGGCAAATATGCAGTTGCCCAATAAAGGAAAAACCCCTAGGACTAAGGTAAACATTGAAATCGACGCAGTGGTTAGCCAGATGATGATAACCTACATCAACCATCTCATCAGCCAACACCCAAAATCAGATGATGAGCAAAATTTCAGCTTAGGCATCGATTTTTCCCAACCAAAGAGATCCCAACCAGATAGCACATCTATTTCAATAGAGTCATAATTCATCATGCGGGGGGACATATATAATCTGATGTACCAAATGTATGAGGAGTTTGAAATTAAGATGATGGAGGAAAATAAAAAAATAGAGGCATTTAGACAAATTATTGCTAACATTACTGTCCAGAATATTAATCAGCATACTGAAATTGTTGATCATAATTCCACACTTACAAGCATGAAAAGTCACTATGAATGAATAGAATCTAAGCTTGAAAAAAGGTTTCAATGCTTGAAGAAGAGAAATGTGCGTTAGTCACTGAGATGGTTGTCCATGATATGACATAGGTACATCGAGTAAACCGCTTTAGTGTTGAGAATGAAAAGTTAAAAAAAAATACAAAAAAAATAGAAATAGAGGTTCAACAATTACAAGAAAGATTGAGAGAACTAAAAGAAGCGAATAGTGCTACCCCCCAAAAATGAGGAGAATGAGGATTTGAAAAAAAAAAATGCAGTTCTCTTGAGCTTGAGGTCAAAAGATTGCATGCATTAGACAGAGAGATAAAGGAAAAAAAAAAAATACAGCTGCGCGTAGAAGCTATATTTTGACAATCTATGAGCTTAAACGAAGTAACCAGCTTCTTGAAAAAAAAACTCCAAAAGCATGACAGATTACAAAATCGAAAGCTGCTACTTCTGCCTCCTACAGTCAAGCCTGTTGATACCATACAAACACCAGGGGCTGCATCAGCTGCCACTTCACCTCGCCCGGGTGCACCGATCTGCATATCACAGATGCATAGTAGATTTCTATGGTTATACCTGAAACCAAGCAACCTGTAGCGGACATCCCAGCCTATCTTCCTTCTAATGAAGAGCCCGTAGAAAAAATGCCAAATGTAAGTTCAATGATCGCTTGTGAAACAGAAGGTCAAACCAAAACATAAAAATGGGAGTGATTTTGTATACCCAAATACTAGAGGCAAGCAAAACAAGTCCGCAACAAAATAGACAATCAACGTCGATGAGTTACCTGAGCGGAAATACGAAGACAATATTGAGATGCCTAAAAGAAAAAAATCAAAGGTGGTGAAATTGCTTGACGATCAAGATTGGGAGGTCCTCCAGTTGATATATAGAGAGGAGGGCGTTAGGTATGTAACACTACACATTACACTTTTTATGTGAATAGCCATGCATTACGCTTCTGTAATTATAATTTAATTGTGGATTTGTTGGCAGGACTTTTGTGTAAGGGGGAGAAAATGCAATGTTTACATTCTCATGTAGGGATGTTATATGCGCCATCCAAGAAAAACAAATATCAGACAATGTGGGAAATTAAACTACTTATTTTGAAAGTTTATATATCATATGGAACTACATACACTAAATCGTTTGTGCCTGTAGATGATTGATTTGTTCGGGGACTGGAGAATAGAATGCATGCAATCAATGAAATGCGCATCGCACTGTTGTGGAATTATTGGACCAATCAAAATTTGTCATCACAAGTACATGGGTACCTAAAAAAATTACTATTCACGATATACGCCAACTTACATTTGTGAAATGTCCATGCAGAGTGTGCTCACACAAAGACCAGAAACCTTATGAACCAACTATACAGATTGATCAAAATCGCTTTCACAAGAAATTGTAGGTACATACAATTCCCACTGAACACTGAAGGCCACCATGTATATGCAAACCATTGGACATTGTTGGTGCTTGACATATTTGACAAAAAATGGACTTTCTATAACTCTTTTCTACCAGGGGACCCTGCCTCAGATCACTATTACAAAGACGCTCAAATTGTGGTAATGCTTAATCATTAAATTGTTGATAACTCCAATCTATTTTCATATCCAACTATAAAAATAACTAATAATACGCGCAAAAAATGGCCATAGAGAAATACATCACAAACAAAATTCTACTGGGCTAGGGGGTGCAGAAATCGAACAATGTTTTGACAATCCACAATAAAAAGAACCGTAAGTGAAACTGTTGAATTACAACATCACACCTCCTATTGTATATTTATCTTACACAGTTTTTCTCTTTCTAAAAAATCTCAAGACAGATTGTGGGGTGTACGTAATGTATATCATGATGCAATATATAGAAAACAAAGCAATGGCGAAGAAACTATCAACGTCTGAAGTGAGGAACATGAGAAAAACAATCATCCACTACCTCTTGAATGACAAACCATGAACGTGGACATTGAAAGCTGCTAGAGATAGAAATAATATTAGAGAAATAATCATAAACACACAACCTTGGCTATAGAAAAGATAATGCCCATGATAGACATCTATTTTTGTTAAAAATGACTAATGTGTTTTTTGGAAATGGTCTAAGTGTGAGGGAATTGTTTTGTTTAGATGACTTATCTTATATGTATATATTGATGTGTTTAATGAGTAGACTGTTAACTTCCTTATACAAACTTGGAACTACTGCCATTGAATATGAATATTCATGTTATAACCATCCGTTGGATGATCCATGTCAAATTAACATTTATATATGTCGTTTGTTATGATAGAACATTTACACCTTAAAATATTTGTTGTCCATCAAGTATCAAATCACAAGAAAAAAATACAAAAAAAATGAAAAATGTAAAACTTTATATTCCCCCCCCCCCCCCCCCCCCAAAAAAAAAAAAGAACAAAATGTAAAACGTGAACCTTCATATTATAAAATGATAAAAAATTACAAAGGAACAATTGGTTAAGAATTGAAAAACATTCTTTAATAAATCATGATTATCTGAATATACACACACAACTATATATCATGTCACAAATCACAAAGAAAAAAACACAAAAAAATGAGAAAAGAGTGAACCTTCATGTTCTAAAATGAACAAAAAAAATGAAAATGTGAACCTTCATATTCTAAAAAATGATAACAACACACAAAGGAACAATCAGTAAAAAATAGAAAAACATTATTAATAATCATGATTATGTGAATATACATACACGGTTGAATATCATGTCTCAAAAGTCACAACAAAAGGACACAAAAATGAGGAAAAGTGAACCCTCATATTCTAAAATGAACAAAAAAATATAAAGAAATGAAAAAGTTGAACTTTCATATTACAAAATGCTAAAAGTTTATAAAGGAACAATCAGTTAAAAAATTAGATACGTTCTTAAATAATTTTAGATAAGTTGCAATTGTTGTACGACACACACACACACACATATACACACACACATATATATATATGTGTGTGTGTGTGCGTGTGTGTGTGAATGTTCATTGTGATATTGAAAAACAACCCCAATCGAAAACACAAAAAAAATAACTATAACCCCAAAACAAAAACTCTATGTGATCAACCCTCTCCAGTTACAAAAACAAAAATACCCTTAAAGCATAAAAAAAAAAAAACGAAAAGAAAGTTAACCCATATCAATAGAGGACTCGCTTGCTGCCGATGGCACGAACCCAGGTCCAAGCTACTCCCTCAGCGTTTCAACCTTAGCTTCAAGGATCGCAACACGAGCACGGAGGTGCTCAACCAGTTGTTTCAACTCTGTATTCTCTGTCTCCATGCTAGTGTACCTCCATCTAGCACCACCCATCTGTCATCGTATACCTTGAGCCAATTCCGCCAATTGCTTCACATCTTTGTCCCATTTGCGAATACTTTCGTCAAAATTATTATTAATGTTGTTCACCATTTAACGCAAAACTTTTGAAAATATGAAATCAAAATAATAAGCAAAAAGATTGAGAAACAGTAAAACTATATCAAATATATATAGTCGAACCCCTATTTATAGGCTCACGAATAGGAATTGGAAAAGTTGTGTATTAATTACATATACAATAATGAACATGTTTAGATTTATTGCAATCATAATTATAACACGAATCTGACCAGTAAACTTACAAGGATCGTCCCATCTTCCCAAACAACATTAATTATGCTCTTTTGAAATGCTTTTGGAATGCTTAAATTATCGTGAATATTCATTATAACACTTGAAACTCAAGTGTTAATTACACACTCATCAATCAAAAAGATCTAAATCGACAAACATTGAACACATATAAATTGATGACAAAATCCAACTATATCTTCGATTACATTCAAAACATATGGAATGTTCATATTACATATCAAAAGTATAAAAGTGTGCACCCTGACTTTGTTTCACACTTCCATGTACAAACCAATTAATCACTATACAAAAATAACATTTCAATACCCGTCCGAAAACACACAACATACCTACTAATAAAAAACAATTGTTTTTTTTTTTAACACATATTTGCCAAAAAATTCCTGCAAACCCAATATACTCACTTACAACACACATCAGCATTGGTCAACAGATAAGTTGCTTTGAACCGGCCCAAAAAACCCAAGGATGTTCACTACACACAAAGTTTCCAACTCAACTTCCAACGCATCAAGGTGTAATTGCAAACACCTGTTTTTCTCACTTAAATCCTTGTTGGCTTGAAAAACAGTGGCGAAGGTGTCCTTCGCATCCCCCATATGCCATTGCATTGCGATAACAGTGAGTTCAACCTGTTTATATCTTCATCAAATTTCTTGGCAACCTCCTCAAATGCATTCGATCCTCTGTTATCCATTTTGCAACCCCTCCACGATGTTCATTTTGGAAAGAGTTATATGAAGCATGTCTCAATTGAATTCATCTCTTCTTATACCCAGAATTTGGAAGAAAAACATTTAATTCCAAAAAAATTACTTTTAACCCTAACCACACCCCTTAATCATGAAGCATGACTCTTACAGACATCAAATTATAGAAAAAAAAAATCACTTCAACATTCTCCACTCCCATATGAAATGTTGTCTTGTGATTCGTGAATGTTAACGCAATTACCCAACCATCCACTTAATGTGAAATGATATTTTCCATACTTTGATTATATATGTTGAGTTTCTTGTTCAATAATTACTCAAAAATCCCCTAGATCACAACATATCTAATGCCATCAAATAAATGCACAAAAATGAACAATTGTAAATTCCATCATGAGAAACTAAAAAAAAAATATTGGGCAAACTAAAGCAAACATTCACACACAAAATACCAATTCACAACACACAAAAAGGATTTGTTGTATACTAACAAAATACAAATTTGAGATTCTGAACTCAACAAATATACCTAAAGTTTCTTCATTCAATTTTTTTGATTGCGTACAACCATTACTGTAACGGCCCAGTTTCCTAGGGCCACGATGCCGTTTCTACTCTTGGAGAATTGACACTAATATCGAATGACTGATATTTTATTCTATTAAAAATTTTGAGAAACTTACAATACCATGCCAACAATTATAAATTCAAGTATAATTTATTGAAGAATTCCAATAAATATATCCGAGAAATTTGTACTTAAAATTTAAATAAATATTTTCATTTTCAAATTTCAATTCCATGGCTCCAAATCCATGGTACCAAACACCACCTAACCATATTAGGCTTTCTAAACTTAAAATGGATCAGAGGTCATCCCAAAAACTATATTTCCCATTTAAAACTAGGCCATTAATTTTATTTTTTTCAATTGATTTTCTTACTTTCGGTTGATAGGAAATAGCCCAATAGAACAACAATTTGAATATTAGAAGCAATTGGCTTTCAAAACAAATTAGCTTTCTTTACGATTTTAAACAATTTGAATTTTAATCAATGCAAAGTGTCCATTTTCTTCTATTTGAAGAGTAAATGAAAATATTTACTTTCAAACTTTTTATTTTCTTATTTTAAAATGCGTCGGCAATAAGTAATTAATAATTCATTTTATAAAAATATTTTAATTTATAATCCAGCAGTGATAATTATAATTATCAAAATTTTAATTTATCGATTTGATTTTATAATGGATAATAATAAATACAACGATTACAATTTTTAAATAGAAATTCCACTACAAATTCCTGGCGCCGTCTCGCTCGCGCCAGCCCTGCAATCAAAACTGTAGGGTTATGAGCCAACGCTCCGTAGAACTCCAACCTCTTTAATACGTGCATTTAATTTATGCAACAATAAAACACCTTGATATGATTTTCACATAATTTTCACATAATCATAAATATTTCATAAAATTTAACGGTTAAAATTCAACAACAATGATAGCATAAATCATTTAATAGGAAAATTAAATATATATATATATATATATATATATATATATATATATATATATATATATATATATATATATATATATATATTAAAAGAGTTAGAAATTCCATCTTAGTCCTGAGATTGATAATTAGTGGAAAAATTAATAGGGAGATCTCTTTTGGTTCTTCCTCCTCTGTCGTGTGAAATTCCACCATCAAGCTAACTCATCCACACTCTAATTTTTCTCTTTACCTTTTTTTTTTCCTCTGGTCTTTGATCATCCATCACTTTTCCCTTATTATAATATATATATATATATATATATATATATATATATATATATTCCCACGTGACACCCCCATCTCCCCAATATGCTCATCCCTTTCTCTATATATGTTATATGTTTATTCACTATTATCATTCTCCGATCCACGTGTAACTCCTCCTTTCTCTATATCATACAAATTATATTATATATATATATACATTATATAGGTGAGTGGAAAACATGTGACCGATTTTTTATTTTTATGGCCAAAATCACTTCCTTAATTGGTAAGTTTTTGAGAAATTACACGTAGTACCCCATAATTATAAAATAATTTATATTAAATCCAATAATTATATTTAACTCCAAAAAATTATCAAATATCCTTTATATAATAAATTTACAAAACAACCCAAAATATTAAAATAATATTTTCAAAAATATAAATTTAACATTTGACTCCAAAAATTATTAAGTATATATTAATGCCACAAATTCACAAAATCATCTTAAAAATATTATATTATATAAAAAAAAATTAAATATAAATTTTCGAGATACTAAAATTACATCGGGGGAAAAAAATATAGAACTAAAAGTTAGCTCAAATTGGAGCGGTACAAGTCTTCTTATTGTGTCGATGAATTTTCTTACATCTATCACAACGAATCTCAGCTCTCTCACCCTTCAACAAGATTCACTTCTTCCGTAGACGACCAGGTTGCTTCTTAGTAGTGGGGAGAATAATCACCGCTTTAGCTTCATTCCACTTTGGTCTCTCAAGTGTGGGGACACCATAAATACCTTCAACATATGTTCTCTTATAGTAGTCAATTGTGGAGTACACCTTTATGAAAAGTATATAAATTTTGCCCACTTTTTTGTATAGCAGCATAGGCGTGTATACAGGGGAACCCGTTATCTTGCCAATTAAAACATGTACACGTTCTACTACTCAAACCTACCAACAGAGATGGATGAGATATCACTTCATACAGATTCTTGCCGCACTCAATCACTGTCCATGTCCTTCCACCCCTAATCATCAAACCAGTTGACTGATCACAATCAGGACAAATAAAAACCCTCATTAGAAGAGACTTAGCGTGTCTAATTGATATTTGTGCCATCAACTTGGATCTAATCTTATCAACCATTAAAATGACAGTCAAATGTCGTAAATCACGAATCTAGGCATTGAAAGACTCTGCAAAGTTTGACGATATTTTTTCGTATCTTTTGCCTCGAAAGAACATATTGCAGAATCTATCTGCGAGGACATCAGCCAACAATTTCTCCACTCGCCCTTTTCCTTCAGCTATCAACTGCTCCAATAGTTGCTGGTATTTATCCATCGTCGTAGCGTATGCCATTTTACTGTACTTGTACACCAAGCTCTCTTTGAAACCTTATTTCATTTCAAAAAACTTATCATGTAAATTATTCTTTAAATTATTAATACAAAACGCATGAAAGCAATTTGGGAACATTCTTGATATACCTTCAATAATTTCATTAATGTCCGATATGAACGCCAATACTTGTTCATGTGACACAATTTACGACAAATTAGATAAAAACCAACTCCAATTATCGCCATTCTTCACATCTAAAACCACAAAAGCAATCGGGAACATTCCTAAAAAATGAATATACATATACAAAATCAAAAACAAATATTGTTTGTGTCTAAAAGAATAGAAAAAAACAAATCACGAACTGATAATTTTGACCATCTTTTGCGTTTGCCTCCAACAAACAACCCTTGTATCGACCACCAAGGAAAGTGGCATCCAGGAAAATCACAGGTCGACAGAAGTTAAATCCATGTATACAAGCATTAAATGCAACAAACAATCTTTTGAAATGTCCTATCTTTGTATCGTACTCCGATACCAAATGGCTCCCGGGGGCACGCATCCACATACCATCGAAGTTGGTAGTATGATGACTTATGGTCACCAAATATAGCTTATCACGTGCTTTTTCTACCCTATTCCACGCAATGTGGTATGGGATATCAATCTCGTAATCATTCTTGAAAATGTGAAAGACGTTAATCGGACGAACGTCCTACATGTTTCTGACCAAATAAACCAAGCATGATTTCACCACGTTTGAATTCATGTTTGTCCTAAACGCAGTACTACATGTATGGTTGTTTTCCAGCTCCCAAATGTAAAAGAATTCATTCCTTTCATCCACCCTTCCATGTACTTGCCAATTGCATTCCCTCTCTTCATTTAATGAACATTCGGTTGTTATCTTCTTTTTTTTATTTTATTTATTTATTTATTTTTTATTTTATTTTTTTTTATCATTTTTTTAAAATTTAAAACTAAACCCTACTTGGACAACATACTTTCTGAGTATTCCTCTAAACTCAGATACCCCACCCCTAAAAGTCTATCCAACCTCTTTAATACCGTCTACCCAATGGTCAGATAAAAGTTTTGGGACAACGGGCAGAAAATTGGCAATAGATCATCATTTGCACTGTCATTACTCCTCCCTACATGCCCCCATGGATGTTCAATAATTATGTTAGAGGAACTCCCCCCATCCACTAGCACAAAACTTAACTTCAATACCAACATACTCAGGCTTCATAGAAAGAGCAAGGCTAAAAACTTCTAAATCACTCTGACATGCCATTAAACACTTGTCATGTCTGGGGATAGAATATTACAACTCAAAAGATTTAACCAATAGCACATCCCACCTAGTTATCCCACCTAGTTATAAGCTTCTAGATCAGTACATTGAAATTGAAATTATTAGCAACTTTAACACCAAACGAAACACCCTTGAACTTGCACATTAGAACTAGTTAGTTCAACATTTTCCACAACAACAATTTCTCGGCCAGTGAATGAACCTGCAATACACCGAAAATTTATATTTTTAAAAATATTATTTTATAAAAGTTTAATATTTTTGGGTAGTTTTATATATTATGAAAATTTAGGATATAAATATATATTTTATAATTTTTGGAGATCAAATGTTAATTTTAAATTGACGTTTAAAAAGTTGAGACTATTATGTTATTTAAAATATAATTTTAAGAGTTTTGAGATATAATTAATATTTTCTTTATTTTAAGAGGGATAGAAATGTAAATAATAAAATAAAAAAAATTATGATTGAAATGGTTGCCTTCTTAAAGAAGGCAACCATCCCAAACCATATATATATATGGATATGCCATGGGTTGACACATGGAAATTAAAAAAAATGGATAGTGTTTGGAGTTAGGTTTTGGTTGAAGTTAGAAATAGAATATATATATTTAGGGGTCCCATTAGCTTATATATAAATGTGGGGTTAATTAAACTTTATCCCTGTGGTTTGACCGATTTGTACTTACCCTCCTGTGGTTTGAAAATCGCCACTTACCCCCCTTGTGGTTAGATTTTCAAACCACTTACCCCTTGATATAGGGGGTAAGTGCAACAAATATCTGACCACATGGGGATAAGTGGTGATTTTTAAATCACAAAGGGGTAAAGTACAAATTAGCCAAACTATATGGAGGTAAAGTGTTATTAACCCTATAAATGTGTGGGTGTAGGTATGATATAGAAAAAGAGAGTTCGGCAGAGAGATGAGGGGTAGAGAACAAAGTGAATGAATAGATTAGGGAATTCTTTATAATATATATAGATGGAGAGATGAAGGGATTAGGGAGGAGAGACATTCTCAATGAAAAGCAAGAGAAAGAGGATAAGAGAAGGAAGAGTGGCAGGAATTTTTTTTTTTCATGCCAATTGTCAATCTATAATTAAAGTAGAATTTCTAACTCTTTTAAATATTTGTATTTAATCTTTCTCTCTTTATTATGTGATTCATGTTAAAATTGTTGTTAAATATTAATTGTTAGTTTTCATAAAATATTTAGGATTATGGAGTAAAAATTATGTGGGAGACATGTTTATATTTTTATGTGTAGTTTGATTAGATACACATATTAAAATTAAAATGGTTAAAAATTCTACAGAGCTCTAGCTTACAACCCCACAGTTTTATTTCAAGGTCCACGAAAATGGAGCTGCATTAGAAATTATAATTATATTTCTATTTAATTTGTAATAATTGTAGTTATTATTTACTGTTGTGAAATAGACTCGATAATTCGATAATTATAATTATTGCCATAATTTGTAAAATTTCTCAGATTTTTATAGTCTAAAATATTACTGTTCAAATTCTGAAAAAGGAACTAAATAAAAAGTCTTGGAAAAAAATGAATAATCTTTGCCACCTACTATCCGAAACCAAGGCATTAAAAAAAAACCATTCAAAACCAAATAGAATGACAACATTTTATTTTTTGAAACTTTTTCCTTTTTTTACGCCTTTGACCCCCCAATCTTCAATGAACTTAATTGTCTCTTTACTCCTTTGTAACGGTTCCCAATTTGGGTAAATACTGGTTATTCGGTTTTAATATTAATTCTCCTTAGGGAGAAATCGCATGGCGACCCTTGGAAATTGGGTCGTTACAAAACCAATGTTATTGTTGTTTGCATATGAACATTCACTTATAAAAGAAAGGAAAAACACTGAATGTTCAATGGTACACATATTGCTATATCTTACACAAGAACATCCACATACATAAAAAAAAAAAAAAAAAAAAAAAGTTCCAAAAAACATATAAATGTTCAATTGTATATGAAATTTATACGCATATTGGTATAGGTTACAGAAATCATTGACATATCGAAGAACAAAACTCTAAAAAACAGATGAATGTTCAATTGTATAAAAAAATTATTCGCATATTGCTATAGGTTACACAAGAACATTTGCATATATAAAAAAAAAAAGTCCAAAAATCATGTGAATGTTCAATTGTATATGAAAATTATCCATCGTGAAAGTTCAAAAAAGCATAATGTGTATATGAAAATCAGGTAATACGACTCAAAGAAACAACCAATGCTACATTTTTTAATTATTCACCTAACATACTAATTGTGAATGTTTTTCCGTATAAATATTCCAGAACGAAATTCCTAAATCGAACAATGATTTGCTGAATGTTTTCTTATTCTTCTTCGCCTGAACAAATCAATTGAAAGATCGAGAAATTATAAATGAATATAAAAGCCAAATAGAAACACAATCGATAACAAAGAATCAATATAATACTGTGATCATTATCCAACTAACCGAATCGATAACATGGGAACAAGAAGAGCAGCTTCAAACGCAATTTGATAAAAGCCTGATTCGTGAATGATAATCTACAAAATCTTCTTAATCCAAAACCTATCCCTCCGAATAACTCTTTCTCTCTCTTCTGAAATTCTGAATCGGACATGGGAAATACGAAAGGATGAACCAAAATATCTTGAATTTAAATGGAAACTACCATATGGTGCTACTTAACAACTTACCATAACCGTCGACTTGCCTATTTGAATTCGCGGAACAACCGTGAGGGGTAGAATCGTCCATCGAGGACTATCGCCAAATAATGTTTTCCAAAAGGGTTAGAAAATAACATTTTTCAAAAAAAGGTTGAATGAGAAAAGAGAAAGCTCAAAAAGACCCAAAAAATAAAAAATCCGAAAATTTTACTATTTTGTTCTATCAAAATTGAGGGGTAATTTTGTTATTAAAATAGTAGGAGTCTGTGCATATTTTTTTTTTTTTTTTTTAAATAGGAGTTATGAACAATGTTTTATTTGTGTGGACGTGAAATCGATTTCAGGCACAAAATCGAAACTCGAAATCGAAACTGGAAATGAAGTTCGAAACTGGAAATAGAAATGAAATTGGCAATGGAAACTGAAATCGAAACTAGAAATGGAAATGAAACTGGAAATGGAAATCAAAACTGGAAATGGAGTTCGAAATTGAATATGTTCTTGGATTTGTTCTTGAATTTGTGATTTATGGTTCGTTCTTAATTTCTTGGATAAAATTGTTATTAAACACGATTCTTTTTCCGGATAAAAAAAAAAATTGTCGTTACCAAATGTCCTTCTATTCTAAGAAAGAAATAAAATTCTCATTCTATCTCATTCTCATCCTACTGCATAGAATGAGCACGAAATGGTTACCAAACTGTCCTGGGACCAAAATTGTTCAAAAACTGGAACACCTCATCAACACGTGTAAGGCCCGATTGCCATCTAATCTCTAATTACAGTCCTCACATCACACAACGAATCCTCCAATTCCTCTACGCTCAAGTCACCTCCCTCTCTCCCTCTTTCCCCTCTCTTCCCCATTTTCCAATTTTCAACCCCCTTTCCCATTTCAACTCTCTCCACACTTCTGTCATCTCTCTCTCTCTCTCTCCCTCCATCCCTCCCTCCCTCCCTCCCTCACATAAATCGAAGAACCTTAAGAAATTATTGGTGCTTCGAAGATCACTGGCGCAGCCGAAGGCTTCCGATTCATTTTGCTCTCCATCTACGCGGTGCGATTTATTCACGTTTTCAATTTCTCTCTCCGTCATGGCGCCACTTGTTTCGGAGAGAGTCGAACTAGCGAAGCTTTGCAGCTCAAAAGACTGGTCCAAGGCCATCCGCGTTCTCGATTCTCTACTCTCTCGGTCCTGCGTCATCCAAGACCTCTGGTCAGTTCCACAGTCGTGTTTTTTCTCTTCCAATTCCTCGATATTGATTTTATTTATGTTTCGTTGTAGTGGCAATTTAGATAATTCGCTGATATAACGCGATAATATTGTGAATTCCAGCAATCGAGCATTCTGTTACAGTCAATTGGAGCTTCACAAGCACGTAATCAAGGACTGTGATAAGGCGCTCCAGCTTGATCCTTCGCTTCTTCAAGCATACATTCTAAAAGGTGTTTTCACTCGAAATTTTCTATCATTGCGTTAACTTCCGTACTTTCTGCATTTAGTTAGAAACACGGGTTGTTTAGGTGAACTTGGAAAACCCGATTGAAGTAGATGTCGTAGTCAACTGTAGAAACGTAGATGTTTGCTTCTATAATATTCACAGTTGTAATAGTAAAGGAATCTAGCAAAATAGGCCCTCCGTATCCTTGCTGAAAACTTCCAGCGATGTTTGAGGATGTGATCTTGAATTATTTAGCATATGATTAGTTTGATCAATCAAAAACTTATTTGACAATTTGAAAAAGGCATAATTGATTCGTAGACCTAAGGCTATAAAGTTAATTATCATTGTTAGTTTAACTAAATGATTGTTATTCAAAATTTCATGGTACATCAAGTTAAACATTGAAAAAGGAGCAATTGTTGGAAAAGAAAAAGAAAAGCTATCGTTCCTGCTGGGATCCAAAACTAGTTATCAACATTTGGCCTCATGCAAGATTAAGCATCTTTAGATTTTCTCGTGTTTCATGCTTAATGCTATTGTTCCCTCGACCTTGTCAACTCTACCATCCAGTGTGAAATTTTTTTCCTGCTAGAGAACATCTTCAAGAGCATGGATGATAAGTTCTCCTGACAACAACAACAACAACAACTAAACCTTTGTCCCCCACTTAAATAGGGTCGGCTACATTAATCCGTTTATGCCATAATGAACGATCAAGGGTCATCCCCTCAGTCAAGTTCAATGTCATCAAATCAGTCCTAATAGTCTTGTACGAAGTCTTCTTAGGCCTACCTCTCTCTCTAGTAGTCCATCGCACTTGAACTAAATCGTATTTTCTCACTGGTGCTTCTATGGGTCTTCTATGCACATGTCCAAACCATCGTAAATGATTTTCTCGCACATTCTCTTCGATGTGTGCTATTCCTAAATTATCTCTAATAGTTTCATTCTTAATTTTATTCATTCTTTCCTGACATAAGAGAGAATATTTTTGGACAATTTCAATTTAGTACAATTCAGTTCTCTGTCCAAATAATTGCTATAACAGCACACGGATTTCAGATTAATTAAAGCTGGAATAAAATATGCATAATGAACTGCTGTAAATGTCTGCAAATGAAGTACAAACACACGGCTTTCTAAATAGTTCGCTACATAAAAGAAACGTATTTAAGGCACCCAATATCTCTTGGTATGTTGTTATAAGAAAGAATAACGTGAAAAAGTCACATTAATATCACATTATTGATCCTGACGAGGAAAGGATCAAGTCCTTCTTGTAAAAAGGGAAGAAAATAAGAATCCTTTTGATTATATCCGCAAGGGTTTTGTGTAACTGTTGGATATCTTATAACAGTTAGGATATCTTTTAAACGATTGTTTATTGATGTTTAGTTTGATTCTTTGGAAAGAACCCTTTTTTTTTTTTTTTTTTTTTTTTTTTTTTACACTTTCTTCGAAAGTGAACCTTGGTATAATGGTAAGGTTGCTCTATTTTGACTTGGAGGTCCCGGGTTTAAATCTTGAAAACAAGCTCTCTGTATACAGGGTAAGACTGTGTACATTTAATCTTCTCCAGACTCTGCACTGACAGGAGCCTTCATGTACTGAGCTGCCTTTTTTTGTATACTTTCTTCATTTGCGGCTGTTGTTTTTGTTTTTAGTTTCCTTTCTTTGAGGGCTCAGGTTTTCTCTATGAACTTAGTCATTTTAGTACTTGTCATCTAGGTCGTGCATTTTCCGCATTGGGAAGGAAAGAAGATGCTTTTTTGGTATGGGAGCAAGGCTATGGTTATGCTGTTAGACAGTCTGCAGATTTAAAGCAATTGCTAGAGCTTGAAGAGCTTCTAAGCTTGGCTAAACAAGATAAAAGTACTTTGGTCCTGGCTACAGAGTTGTCTGGGCCTTCTCTGTCTGCATCTGATTCTTTGCTTTCAGTTTCTAGCAAGCCACGTGAAACTTGTAGTGATCACAGCGAGTCAAATGGTGAACTTGAACAGAACAACAAGTTGAAGGACACTTTGGCGAGTCATGGAAACTCAAATTCCAGATCTAAAACACACGAGTCAAATGATATAGTTAAGGGAAATCTTAAATTCAGTTTCCAAGCAAATGGAAGTCATGATAGGCAATCCAATGGATCTCGTGAAATCCCCAACGGGTTGCACGATCAGTCCAAATCACACAACAAGTTAAGTGAGGTATCTGAATCGTGTGGAAAATCGTCTGTTATCAGCAATAAATCAGTGGATACAGTTGGCATTTGCAGTAAGTCAAGTGATAAATCTGACATCCGCAATGAATTAAGCGGGGGAGCAAAGACGGGGACAAAGTTCTCTGTTACTAGGATGTCAAAGACCAAGTCAATAAATGTTGATTTCCGATTATCAAGGGGAATTGCACAGGTATTTCATACATGTTTGTCCTTCTTGGTATTCTGATTCGATACTATGCCATATGGTGCACCTTACTATCACCTCACGACCACCTCGCAACAGAGATACCAACTGTGTTTGACTTTTGCACTTATTTGGTTTTGATTGTAATTTTTTTTAAGTGGTGTATCTGTTACTTGATTATAGTTGCATTATCTGAGAATACGATTAACTTTATGAATAGGTGATAATTTAAGATATAAGGAAGTTTGAATATCACTTGAATATTAATGGGAGAAAAATATAAAGGTGTAATCATATCATGGTCATGCTGTCTTAATGGAAAACTATCCGTTAGTCCTTAATGCTCTTAACTATTGGAATTGGATCTTCTTCTATTTGTAGTTGTATTACTGAATTCTTGCCATCATCATCACTGTTTCTCTATGTAATTATTGTTCTCTCCGTTATTGAACCCCCCTATTGCTCTCTCTGTATTTTTCTTTTTATTTAAGAAAATAGTCATCCTATTTTTGGCAGCTAAAGTTATTCAACCTATTCTATATGTTTAAAATCTCGCGTTTTGCCATTTCAGGTCAATGAAGGTAAATATGATCATGCCATATCCATCTTCAGCCAGGTAATTAATTTTTTTAGCATACACACATTCTCGATGTGTTGCAAAAGTATTAGTTTGACAGTGCCCCATGGGCACTGGGTGGGTGGGGGTATTCTATTAGTTGGCCTGATCAACATTCATTGAATTTCCATATTTATCTTTGTATACACACACACACACAGATACTACGAGAAGATCCTTGTTATCCTGAGGCACTAATAGGTAGGGGAACGGCATATGCATTTCAACGTGAACTTGATGCTGCTATTGCTGACTTTACAAAGGTATTGAAATCACCTAACCTGATATTTGTGCCAAATACCGTATCAATTGCGTGTAATCTGCAATTTCTATTCTAGGCTATAAACTACAACCCATCAGCTGGTGAAGCATGGAAACGGAGAGGGCAGGCCCGAGCTGCATTAGGGGAATCCGTTGAGGTACGGCATCTTGGTTGATATTCTTACTCATTGGGTTCTTATTGCTTTGGCAAAAAGGTGTTCATATTTGTCATTTTATTGTCGACTTGGAAAATATTATTCTCTTTGGTTATTATGATATTTTATATTTTCTAATGGTAGTCGAGTTGATTCTATCATTATGAAAACTAAACTCGTCGTGACAACTATGTTAGGATCTTGTAGTTATTTATTCACGATTGAATTAATGTCAAAGGGCATTAGAGCTGGAGAAAAAGGAATGAAACTATGAAAGGAACAAGAACTTTGATTTTTCTTTTTTTTTTTCTTTTTTTTTTTTTCTCTTTTCCAAGCCTGAAGATATTAAGGACTTGATCAGTATGGAGTCTCATGTTTCTAGTTTATGCGTTTTTTAAGTTTGAAGTTTGGTTCTATTTCAAGGCTGGAGCTACTAATGAATTGACCATTTTGGGGTTTTGTTAAATGACATTTGGAGTTTACATGTGTTTTAATGAAGTATTGCTGGTAGAAATGGTTTATGTTTGAGTTAAATTTATGGCAAGGGCATTTTTCTAATTTTGATATTTTATTTCTACTGTTAATCCATCTTTACGTTCTTCACAAATGATTTATAAATTATTAATTTAAAAAATATGCATAAACTTATATGAGACCAGCCTAACTATTTTTTTAACAGGCCATTGCAGACTTGACGAAGGCGTTAGAATTTGAGCCAGACTCGGCAGATATATTGCATGAAAGGGGTAACTTGCTTAAACTTGGAACAACCTGGGTCTTGTAAAGTTATAAAGTTTATACACTTTTCCCAGCAGGGCAGTCTTGGTAAAGTAAAGATAGTCAAATACTACCTAAACCTATGTCCTTTATCAAATGAGGCGATTATTTTTGGATGGGGGAGTACAAAACAGATATTTTAGTTAAGGTGTCCTCAATTTCTGTGTCCTATTTTCTTTAAAAAATGTAATGTTGGTGTATAACTGTCTGTGTACCATGTTATATATGTTCAACTTGTCCAATTTGTGTTTCTTGGAGTGGTGTCACACCATCAACCACCTAAGCATCAATCAATACTGGCCAATTGTTCAAAATGGTCAGCGTGTGTCGATGTTTGAGTCTTGGAACTGACAACAAACTTAAGTCAGACCAAGTAAATGGTTGTTCCATGTTATAGAAATTATAACTAATGATTCTATTTAATGTAGGTATTGTTTGTTTCAAGTTTAAAGATTTTAATGCTGCTGTTCAAGACTTATCAGCATGCGTAAAGCTTGACAAGTATAACAAATCTGCCTACACATACTTGGTGAGTTTGTCACCTTAAAGATGTAGTGATTGTCGTTGCCTGCAAAAATTAGTTGATCAAGTTATTGATGGGCCATTACATATTTACTTCTATGATGATGTTGAGGAAGGTTTGACTTTGACAGGGTTTGGCTTTATCTTCAATTGGTGAATATAAAGAGGCTGAGAAGGCACATAGGAAATCAATTCAAATTGATAAAAACTTCCTTGAGGCATGGGCTCATCTGGCACAGGTATCATTGATATGCAGTCTTTGTACCTTCTATATTATGCTTGACGTCATAACTTTTATATTATGTTTGGTGTCGTGTTGGATGTTTCTTTTAGTATGGCCTGACAACCTGGAGACCATTGATATCATTCTTTAGTACTAATTGCTGTAGGCTGTTACTGTAGTACGAACTTCAGATTTATTTTTCTTCTCCTGTAATCATATGTCCTTTCTTTTACTTTCTCTTTCTTTTCTCTTTGATGCATCCGGTTTCGTTGTGCACACAAGTATGTGGTTTGTTCACCTCTGCTGAATTTGTTTTTCGTGTTGTTTTAACAAATATTTTGTAATGAGTGGATGGTTCTTGGCAGTTTTATCAAGATTTGGCAAATTCGGAGAAGGCTTTGGAATGCCTCCAGCAACTTTTGCAAATCGATGGAAGGTATATAGTGAAGATAAATAATATAATAGATGTCATCATCTTTTACACTGATGGCGTGGTACTTGATTCCAAAGTAGATGCCCTTTCCTACTCTCATAGTTCATTATACTTGATATTCTTAATGTGTTTCTTAATAGGTTTGCGAAAGCGTACCATTTACGTGGACTACTACTACACGGAATGGGAGAGCACAGGTAATGAACGGCTAAGCAGTTTTGCTTAAGCATATCTATGTATTTCGCGGGCATACTTAAGTAGTTTCAGTTCCATTTATTATATTCATTTCACAAGGGAGGGGGGAGCGATGGGACGTGTCACTCCTTTACCATTGTCTTGCCATTTTACTCTAGAATTCCAGGACTAAGAAGTTGATGAAGTTGAAAATTTCTAGGAGTTTCCTCTTTCTATTCAGTTTATTGGAGTAGGTGAGATTTTCCCTCTTCTTTGACGGAGAAGAAAGCATGTTCGTTAGATGGCTATTTTGGAAGCTCAAGGTACCAGGGAGTTGCCTCTTGTTTTGGAAAGCCTTTAGGAAGGCCATTCTGACCATTGATTTATTTAAAGAACAAATGGGTGAACCTTGAAGGTGATGAGTGTTAAATTCCACGCCCATATTTGGCTGTATAGTTTTTGATAGCTTTCAACAAAGGTTTTTTTTGGGTGTAAATTTCTAATTTTATTAGTTCTATCATATTCCTTTCATCTTGTTTAGATTTGTCCCGTGTCATTTCATGTCACATGTTAGTGTTGTTTTCGTTGCTAAAAAATTGTTAGTGGTTTAGCAGACGAGATCTTTTTTCGCTATTTCTTTCCTTTTTCTCTCTCGAAGTTGTGATCTTCCTTTCTAATTTTTCTCTTGCCTTCTGGCCCTATGTCTCGAACTGTGAGTTCTCCAGAAAAAGTTAGTTTTTTATCCTTGTTCCACACCCCCCCAGCTTAACTTTACTTTCGTAGATTTCATAATGTTTGAGATAAAGCAGTTTTTTCCTTCATAATGTTATGGATTTGATCAGTGGAGCTTTTCTCGCATTTTGAGCTTTTCACTTTGTTTTACTTGATATTTGGTTTAAGCATCTTTCCCCCCTCTCACACACACATTGGCACCACCACCACCACCACCACCACCACCACCACCACCACCATCATTATCATCAACTGCCTAATGGCCTTAATTTGTAATGTTCCAGGAATGCCATCAAGGATTTATCAATGGGGTTGACTCTTGAGAGTTCAAATATTGAGTGTTTGTATTTACGAGCTTCTTGCTATCATGCTATAGGAGAATATAGAGAAGCAGTATGTGGATTTCCCCCGTAGAATTCTTTTCAAATAGATGTCATTTTGTTTGCTACTTCTTCACTCACCACTTACTTGAATTCAATCTTATGGTTTAGGTGAAGGATTATGATGCTGCTTTGGATCTTGAATTGGACTCAATGGAAAAATTTGTGCTTCAGTGCTTGGCCTTCTATCAGGTATGACTGATATCTCATATGATGTACTTTTGTAAACTGTGCCATTTTAAGCTATTCACAGTTCAACGCATTATGATGTACCACGACACATAATTGATAATCTCTTTTTTGAGAAAGTCATCATCTAGTATCAATAATAGAAAATAGTGCAAGTAAAAACAACTATATAATAAAAGAGGGAAGTATTTCCCTCCAAAAATATCTTTTCGATTGAACTGTAAATGTTCAGTGATCTGAGCGTTTACGATATTTTTTTAATAGAATAGTTTAGTTCACATCTCTACATATTGGCCGTTCATGACAAAAGTTAACCAAATGCCAAATGTGTTCTTCTCGCCAAAATCAATCACATCAACTCCAATGTTAGCACCAATTCATTTCGACCAAACAATTTCACATTCAAAATTTTAAGTCAATTATTTTTTGTATCGACTTGCATTATATACTAATATATAAAATCTAAAAGTAGTGAATGAGGTGACAATATGAAATATTACTGAAGACGACTGGATTTATTGGTTACCGCAAGAGATCAATTCTTTGATTGAAGATGTTTCAACTATAACTTCCTAGTTTGCTTGATGTTAGGATAGTTCAAACCTAAAGGTGGTAAGAATCAGACTATTAATATCTAACACTTCCTGAGGATTTTAAAGTTTCTGAAAGCCTTGTGTTAGACCTTGTGTAATATTATTGACAAATGTGTATAAGAACGTGTATCTAACGGAATTTTTGGTCAATTTGTATTGAGAAACTTGAGATTAATACTTCTAATAATAATAATAACAAATTTTCCTTATTACTTAATAAGTTCTAATTTGTTTATTCCTTCTTCCTCCCATTTTAATCTGCATATGGAATCCCTTGTCTATTTGTTTGAGAAAATACGAGCATCTGTTGATTTGTAGGGCAGATGTGTGGAATGCTCTGCTGATGGAGTTATAAGTAGGGGTGTGCCCAGGTCAGATTGGTCAGGTATGGTTGAGTGAGATGGGCCGATCTGAAATTATTGGGTTACTGAATTCATGTCCCGATTTCGAAAGTTTCTGATCGGGTCGGTATTTGGGCGGGTCGGAAGCAAATGTGATCACAAATGAAATGAAACGAAACGAAATCAGAACCGAACGAAATCGAAATTGAAAACATACACAAGCTTGGAATCATCATCGTCTTCGATTTGGAAGATCAAAATCGATCACAAACCAACGAAATGAAATAAAAAACATACGCAAGCGAAATCAAAAAGTACTCATAGATCTGGCTGAACGAAGAAGATTAAATGCAAGCTTAGTTCCTTGCCCAAACACAACGATTTCAAGAGTGAAGAAGAATGAAGAAGAAAACCCTAAGTTCCTTACCTATGGTGCCGGTGGCTGATGAATTGTGAAAGGAGTGGAGTTTACACGAATCGAAATCGAAGGCAGTGGACTAGGGTTTACATGAAATGAAGGCTTGAAACGATGAAGGCATCAAGCGGTGATGAGAGAAGTTTCTGTGGTGATGAGAGATTTGTCCTAGGCAACCTTTTGAAGAATGAGGCAGAAAGATGAATGAGCGGCTACGGTTTCCACTGCATAGCATAATGTATATTTATATATGTTTGAAACGACGTTTTTAATTCGGATCAGTCGGGTGAACCCATTTGTATTTTCGCTGATCCGAGTCCCGATCTGCAAATATCGGGCCTGGGTTTTGTTCGGCCGAATTAATCCATTTACTGTGCAGTGTTTTTTGGGGCGGACCATTTTGGGTGGGTCCGGATTGGGTTAGTGGGTTAATTGGGTATTTGCACACCCCTAGTTATAAGCAGTATTGCTTATCCTATATGCTGTAGCTTATGTGTCAATTCACCTAGCTCAACATTTGGTCTTAACTCTCAGAACAAGAGGGAAACTGAGAAACCTCCTGAAAGGCTGGGAACTGGGTAGTTCACTTGAAACAACGAGTTTAATTATAAAAGTTTACCGAATATTATGATAGATGAATATCGCCCGTTTTTATATTGACAGTTTGACTAAATGCATGTCGCACAAAATGAAATTACCAACTTAATTCATCTGTATAGACCTAAATAAATATAATTACCCATATAAAGCAAACATATGCACGATTACATGTTTGGATACACTTGTTTGTGTTTATATGCGTCAGATGTGTTTATGTTGGAATAGTTGGAGATACAAACTAATGAAAGCATAAACAAGATTACATAAACTATCTATACAAATATGGTTCACGACTTACTATAGGCTTGAAATGTTCGATTTTCTTTTACATTATGCTAAGCTGGCAAAAGTTTCATTGTTAATGGCTTTATGCTTGACTTCTGCCCAATTATAGACTTTTTATTTTTGGTGCATGCAAGTGTGTGTTAAATTGTGAAGATTACACTTGTTTACTTCTATGATGTTCTATGGCAGAAAGAAATCGCCCTATACACTGCAGCGAAAATAAACAGCGAATTCTGCTGGTTTGACATTGATGGAGATATTGATCCTGTTTTTAAGGTAAGATGTTGAACTGTACATTACTTGCAAAAACAAATGGTGAACTGAACATTTAATAAGCTGTGAAATATTGATTTTCTTTCTTTAATGTTATTTTTCAGAAAGATTGATACTTTAAAACTTTTAGCTTGCGTTTTCAAATAATATGTAAGTTTTAACCCTTGGGAACATGAAAGTTAACTTTTGACTAGGAGGCTGAGAGTAATTAATTGCTTGGTTGTCAATTAAGAATAGCATATTGATGGGAAATGGATATTTAACTGAACAGAATGCGTGATGTTGATAAAGACTCTCTTTCCAAGCATCTAACCATAGTACAGGGAGCAATTTCCATGATAGCAGCATCTCCATCCAATTATACAGTACAGTAAAATGCTTGATAGTTGAAAATAGCTATTCAATAGAACTAGTACCAACTTAATATTGCATGCTGTAAGCATGTGAATGAATATATTTGTTGAGCCTGACTATACATGTAAATTTCCATGTATAGTCAGCTATTTTTGGTATAATACCAACATATATATATATATAACTCCCCAGGTGTGCAAAGAGTTTTAGAAATGTTTTGGGGTGATTTTTTTCTAAGAAAGTCGCAAGTTTCACTAGTATGGGTAGGTGTAGTGCCCATGGGTTGTGGACTTTTGGTAAAGGTCCCATCAACACTATTTTTCCTATCGCTTCTGTGTCTGGCATATTCGTAGATGGGACTTGTGGATCAAAGAAAATAGTGCATGTATAATTTTTTTATTATTTTTTTATCTTTTGGTGTCAACTACGAATGGGCTGGAATCAGGGGTTATCTGGCTAGTGGCTACCGTTGTGGTTTAGCCAAGTCAAATGTTAATGATAGTGCTTCCCTGCATTTACTAATCAGTAGAGAAACAGTGTTAGATATTATGCATTCGCATTGGTTTGAATTTTAGATACTAAAGAAATTGTTCTAGTTAATCAGTTAACGTAGTATGACGTATTTTATCGAAGGCAGAATGGTTGGACGAAAGTTAAGTTGATTTTTCCGTTCTTTTATTTATTACTCTTTTTCCATTGTTAGCATTTTCATTTACTTTGCACTTGTTAGTTTTCTGCTGACTATTGTCAGATCTTCTCCCCTTGACAGGAGTATTGGTGCAAAAGGTTGCACCCCAAAAATGTATGCGAAAAAGTTT
Source organism: Eucommia ulmoides (assembly GCA_016647705.1). Classification (NCBI taxonomy): domain Eukaryota; kingdom Viridiplantae; phylum Streptophyta; class Magnoliopsida; order Garryales; family Eucommiaceae; genus Eucommia; species Eucommia ulmoides. The sequence continues at coordinate 28,104,553 of CM028339.1, forward strand.
ATAGGCAACCTCCTCTCCGCGAATCTTTGAAAAGGGGTAAGCTCAGAAAACAAGAATTTGCTTTAACAAAGCAGAAGACTGCTCTTTTACTGGCTGCAGATTCTATTGGCAAGAAAATGCAGTACCATTGCCCGGGCTTCTTGCCGAATAGGCGGCAGGTGATTTACAATGAAACCTATAAGATGTTATTTTTTGTCTTGCTTATAGTGCACTTTTTTGCATTTGTTACTTATAGTTGTGGTTTTGGTTCATATTTGCTTCCTCCTAGCTTTTCTAGTTCCTTATTTGTATTTGTGTTTCTTCGTTCAAACACACTGTTTCATGTGTTCTTGAAAAAGTACTATTTCTTTGAAGTAATTTTAGTTTATGGTGTATGCTACTTTTTTCTGAGATGCATCAGATTCTTTGTTTGCCTGGCCTAGACTCAGGTTTTAGGATGTAACTAAGTTGAGCTCAGCAGTATTATCCAGGCTTCTGTTGTATTGGCAAGATTACATCTTTATGATTTTTTTAGGGGCCTAGTTTGGAAATAGTAACAAACCTTAATTGGACCAATGTTTAATATGATAGACTAACTCCACACTCCAGACTTATCTCTAAAGAAAGAAAATAATCTGAGCAGGAAACTTTCATGAGTGGCCGAGTTGGAATGAGGCAAGATTCGGCACTCTGCACTCTCCATTGGCTTTACTCCTTTACAGCTCCATGTATTTGTCATAGTAGTTTGTTTTTTACTTAGGTGATGTTTGATTGCATGGAATTGGAGCATTGGAATTGGAATTACAAATTAGCGCATGTAAAAAATCTAAATCTCACGTGTTCATTTCAAATTCCAATTCCATGGATTTAAATCCATGCTCCGAAACACTACATCAGTGATATTGGTCTTTTCATTTTTAATATTCTCGAAGGGGAAGTCTTTTAGTATGCACATACCTAAACTTGGGAAAATGTCAAGCCGAGACACTGCTCTTTGGATAGACTTGTTGGTTGCTTGAGCACATCACCATGACGCCAAATGATGGCACTTGTTTTTTTTTTTTTTTTTTTTTTCCAATTTCATACATATAGTTGTATATGTGTATAATATTATCTGTTTTTAATTTATTGACAAACTGAGATTGTGTTTAATTGACTTGGTGCCAGTTCTTTGTTACTGTTGTTAAAGTTCCAATGTCTTTTGTTGCTTTATTTCTGTTGGACTTTCCTATCTATTAACCATATGTCAAATCTTAAATGCACCAGCACCGTATGGCGGGGCTAGCAGCTATTGAGATTGCACAAAAAGTCTCAAAGTTTTGGCGATCTTTGCAAGTAGAATGGAAACATTCGAATAAAAATACATCAAAAAATGGCAAGAGAGTCAGGCGCAGGACACAAATCAATAATCTCAGCCAAAATAGAGGTGGTGCTGGATGTAGTACTAGCAGTTCCTCAGAAACATCTACTTCTTATGGCTCTATAGAAGAGAGGTCATCAAGTCGTTCTGCAATGACATGGCATCATGTTTTTTCATTGGCTGTCAGGTGGAGACAGATTTCTGAACCTTGTGACCCCGTTGTGTGGGTTAACAAGCTAAGGTAATTTATCTCGATGTTGTTTTTGACGGGATGAATCATTCGGTACTATCATGCTGTTCATAGAAAAGGCTAATCCTGGAAAACGAGAAAAAATTGTTTGGGCATTTATAAAAAGAGAAATAGATGTTATCTTTTGCATGCTATGAGTATATGCATATGCATGTGTTTGTGTTTGTGTGTGTAATTTTTAGGAATAATTGGTCAATAGTCCCAATTAAAGAGTCTAATCTATAATTTATCCTTTTTTAATTTTAAGTTTAATATTAATCCCTTAATTATGTTTTATCTTGTGTTTTAGTCCTATGAGGGATGCTCCCTTGAATCCCCAATGCTTCTAATTAATGTTTGCATCGTTGGTCTGCCACTGTCTGTTGCCGCCGATTGTTGGACTTGAAGTCTCCGGTCACCAAAATTTGACCCGGCCGCCGGGAAATTTGTTAGTTACATGTAACTATTTTTTTAGTGTTTTTTTTTTTTTTTTTTTTAACCTACATGTAACTATTTTTTAACATACATTTTAGTTACATTTTTTAAGTGTATTTTTTGTTACATTTTATTATATTTTCTGTGTATTTTTTAATTACATTCATGTAATTTTTTGAGACTGACAACCAAAAAATTAGTCAAGTTTAACTAAAAAATATGCTAAAAAAGTGTTAATAAAAATTAGTTGAAAGTAACTAAAAAAAATTAGGTGACTGGCGACTGCAGTTTCGACGATCAGCAACAGGCGGTGAAAGAAATCTGGTGTCCAGGGCATGGTGGCCGGCTGCAGTGGAGCGGCGGATGGAGACGCAACTTTAATTGGAACATTAGTGTTTTCATGAACTCTAATAGATGGAACTAAAACTAAAATATTTATTTGTTTTAGTTTTTTTAATTAATTTGGTGTTATTTTAGGACTTCCCACCAGCTATCCCTTATTTTTATATACAAAGAAATAAGTTTTGATTCTTTTTTCTGAATTTAGTAGTATCATGGCTTGTAAGCTATGCTTACAGTTCATTATTTACTTCTCTAATTTTAATGCATGTTTTACTGCTATTGGTCTTCACTTTTTGTTTATATATATATATATTTCTTCCCCCCGCCCCCCCCCCCCCCCCCCCCCCCTCTCTCGGTACATATTTATTCTATTCTAGAAATATGTGATTACTTGATAGAATCCTCCCCACCCACCCCCACGCCATAGTTGTTAAAGGCATGTCTGGGGCGGCAAGGCGCAGGTCTTGTGCCTCACCTGGATTTAGGCGTACACCTTGCCAAAGGCGCACGCCTAGGGCCTTCAGCTCTGCTATTTTTTTAGGTTGCACCTAGCCAAAGGAGCTCGCCCAGGGCCTTCAGCTCTGCTATTTTTTTTTCTTCTGTGCTTCTTCTTCTCTTCTCCTCTTCTCCTCTTCTTCTCTTGCAGCTTTGCTATGTGCTCTATTTCTATTTTTTATTTTATTTTATTTTTATTTTTTGCTGCTGCAAGGGCTGCAGGGAAGGCTGCTTGGCATGCCCTTGCCCTGTTTTTTCTTTTCCTTTTTTTTTTTTTTTTTTCTTTTTATGCTAAATTGTGTAAACTTATTTGTTTCTTAGGAATCAAATCAAATTATGTATTTCTTAGGAGTCAAATTAAATTAGCTATTTCTTAGGAACCAAATTAAATGGCTCCGTTTTATTTTTAATAATTGAAATTGAGTTCAAAGTTTCACACTTTCAGTTCTTGAGTCCACATTTGCTATAACACAATATTATAAATTATTTTTTTTTTTTTTTTTGTGCGCCTGACTTCGCTCAGCTTAGCGCCTCTCCTTGCCCCTACGCCTAGGCTCCATTTGGCCCTGTCCTTTAATAACTATGACCACACACGCACACATTTTGGCTACGCCTTAGGCAGGCTGATTTAGAATTGGCTGGAGTGGGTCCATGGGAGATATATTACAATGAACCTGGAAATTGGGAGGGGGAGAAGCGAGAGAAAAATAAGAAACACGCAATACAGGCTCATTTTACACGCCTTCTGTTGTTGGTAGAAGTCGTGCAAGACTTCTTTATCCACTATAATGTTCTGGAGCGTTGTTCTACTTTACATTTTTTAAATTGCTTTCTCTCTACTCCAAAGCCATCTGTTTGTTGTAGTTCGTAAAAATACCTTTCATTATTGTCACTATTATTTGCCATAGTGCTAAAAGTACGTCTTCGTTATGAGTTGGTTGTAGTTTGTAAAAGTTCATTTTCCCTTATTATCACTATTATTTGTTGCTGCCGCCCCCTGCCGCCCCCGCCTTCTCTCTTGGCACTAATATATGATATTAAGTAGTTGCTTCATCGGCTTCTATTATATATATATATATTTTTTATTATTTTTGCTACATGATTTAATAAAAATAAATTGGTCTTTCTAATTCTACTTTTCATCGTCGAGTCTCTGACAATCTAAACATGCGGCTAGCCATGAGTCATGAGCACAAAAAAAAGGCAACGATTCATTCAATCATCTGGAGAACAACTAATCATGAGAAATTGTCTGCTAAACCATGTTGGCTGATGAATATCTGAATCTCAAGAAACATGTTTGGATATTAGTCAATGCTCGTACATGACTAAACAAGCAATTAAAAGCACTTAATGAATAGGTTAGCTACAATAATTCTTTTTTGTTTTTTAATTCATGTTCGATATTTTGTATTTCTTAAATAAGAAATGTTGAAAGGCTGTTTGCCCTGTACGTGAGAAGTATACGGGAAAAATGCCAAACAAAAGTAAAATATATAATAAAACTTTAAATATTTAAAAAATCCTCAAATGATGGCAACATTCCTCCTGAACTCCAAGAAATTATTTGTTTTCTGATGTTCTGTGAATCTGCAATTAATTGTTTTCGAAATTCGAATGAAGTTAGTTTTGTTCCATATGGACTACATGGACATGTATGCAAATACCAAGCTACAATAATATGCTCCTAGCTGGTTCCTAATTCAAATGGATTAATGTGTAGAGTTACATGGAAACTCTAGAGGGGAGGACACAGTCACAAATCACATAGATTATGCATGGACAAAGGGATAGGTAGCACCTTTATGTATGTAAATGTAATCTAAAATCTTTCTAGCATGTTGTTTGATGAGAATGGGCATCTGTTCTGTGTAGTGAGGAGTTCAATTCTGGATTTGGGTCACATACTCCCCTAATTCTTGGGCAAGCAAAAGTTGTTCGCTATTTTCCGAATTTTGAAAGGTAAAAAAGGGAACACCCTTAATCTATTATTGACATAAATGATTCAGTGGAAATTCTCACTTTTTGTTGATTTCTAGAACATTAAATGTCACCAAGGCAATCATAAAGGAGAAGAAGTATGTGCACAACAAGGGAGATGACATTATTAATCTGTCTGAAGATGGGACACTGGAAGATGTGAGTTACACTGTTTTCTGATAGTAAGACCCCCTGTATTAGTCCATCTAGTTTTGCTATTTCATGAACATAAGGGCATTACTCCTGTTTCCAACGACATTGAGTGGGTTTAAGGATGTTTCCCCCCTTCTCCCTGATTATATACATATTATGAAGATTTTACTAGAATAACTGCTGTTGTTCACTTGCTCTTTAATTCTATGTTATTGCTATATATAACTTGGATAATATCTTCATTTTACTGTTTTCCCTTCTATATGGTTTCTTTTTCCCTTTCTTTGTCTTCCTTTTCTCTTCTTGCAATCAGCTTAATTTATATGCTTTCAGTAATTTTGTGTTTACATAGTTGTGTATAAAGTTATTTTAGCTCTTAATATATATTTGTTTTCCTTTTCTCTTTTCCTTTTTCCCTTTTGTTTCCCTTCGGGATTTGCTTTCTGTTCACCTTGACCATCAAATACCTTCAACTGCTCCTCCCTCGCAATCTCTTAAATTACTTCTACTTTATTTAAAAAACTTTGATGGTAAATGATTGAATGAAATTTGCAGATAATGAAGGCAGAGTCCTGTGCAGATCTTTATAGAATTGTTGGTGAGGACTTTTGGTTGGCTACTTGGTGCAATAGCACAGCATTTGAAGGGTAATTATTCCTAGTTTATTTGAAGGGCTCTTTTTTCTTAGTACTAGAAATAATTTCTACTTTTTTTTGTCCTAGTAGTTTTAAAACTCCTAATAGTTTGTGCCCATGTTACCCTTCTAATATGGGGTGAACTTATCCATTTTTCATCCGTACTTTTTTTTTTCAACTATTTTTTTTTGTTTTCGTTGTACTTCAACTCGACTAATTTCTTCGTTGAACTTGAATTCAACTATTTTTTTTGTATACATTTTAGTGTAATTTGAGTTCAATTAAATTTTGAGACACTCGTTTAAAATATTTTCAACTAATTTTTTATATATATGTTTTAGTTGAACTCAGTGTGCCCTTAAGATCGCTTGAAGAGGTGATTAGTAGAAGTGCGCGCAAGCTGGCCGGACACACCTTACCATAAAACCCAAAACAAATAAAAGAAAAAGTTGAACTCGACTAAATTTAAAAATAACTCTGGAAAATATTGGCCAGGATAAGACGATCAAGAATATATAATATTTTTGGTCATACAATTTCTCAAAGTTCAACTAAATGCATGTCTTATAGTTTTTTAAGCTACGTGTCCCATCAGAGGGCACCAAAGCCAATTTTTTTTTTTTTTTGTTTATTTTTATTATTTTTTTTTTTATTTTTATTTTTTTTTGTCTATCCTAGTCACAGGACTCAAAAAATGGAAGGATAAAAAAGTAGAAAAGTCAAAGGGACAAAAAAATGTTTGTCTATATTTTTATCACAATTCAATATCTTCCCAATTTCTCCCCCCCCTCCCCCCCCCCCCCCCCTTTTTTTTTTATTTTTTATCAGCAAGCTTTTTATATATATCATATCCTGGACACAGTCATGACTTAGTTTGTTATCTCTTCACTTGTTTCAGGAGGCGTCTTGAAGGAACAAGGATCACTTTAGTGAAGATGTACTTTCACTCTTTTCCCTCTATAGTTGTGCTTTGGTTCTTTGTTCCTCCGTTGTATTTGATTGTATTTATATCTGGCATTTCATAATGTTTTCAGGGGAGAAAATGGATATGATTTCGCTATTAGAACACCTTGTATGCCTGCAAGGTGGGATGATTTTGAGGTGGAAATGACAACGGCATGGGATGTATGTCACTTTGAATTTAAACTCTATCCATAGTTACTTATTTTTGTTAAAATAAGCTTAATTCTTAACTCATCGTTTGTGCACATTAGATATCTCAAAGTTTCCTGATCATTTCGTATTCTATTGTATTGATGCCTTGGAATTGGAATTAGATATGAAAGCATCTGAAAATATGAAAATTTACATGCGTTCATTTCAAATTCTAATTCCAAGGCTTCAATTCCTTGCTACCAAAGACTACCTCAGTAGTGTATGAATTCACTTATGATTTTATTCAGATAAATGATGCTCGGAACCTATATCTTGTTAGAAAAGCTGTAACTCTGCTAGGACTGAGACGCTTCATAAGAACCGGTGTATGCATTTGTGTGTTATCCATACTCTAATACCATTCACAATTTGCCACCATAATATCGACCTCAAAAAAGGCATTTGATTCTTTTTGCTAAATGTTGTCTCTCAAGCTTCAAAGTCTCTTGTCATGATAGGTCCGTGTCGTCTTGATGATATTAAGATAATATTGACATTTAAATGTGAAGGAATTATTGATATGCAGGCTATATGTGATGCTTATTGCGGTGAAACTTACGGGTCAACTGATTTGGCTGTTCTTGAAAATGTGAGGGATGCAATCTTAAAGCTGACGTACTACTGGTAAACATGTTTCCTTTTTCATGTGAACTGTTTAATTTAGGATTGTACATTAGTTTTAAGTTGGGCTTGATTTTTAATTTAAATCCAAAATATACATTTAAATGTCAGATGTCTAAAATTTTAGGGTGTACTCCCTTGTACTTTGATCTTATTTTATTTTGTACACTGTACATTAAAAACCTACACTTTACCCCCCTTTTACTTGTACTGAAAAACTAACATTTTTTTGTCTAACTTGATAAAATATGCTAAAAATGGATGAGATTGAATTTTTCATCCAATTTTTTTACAAAATGGAAAAAATTATCCTTTATTTTAATTTTTATTTTGTTTATGACTTTATTGAAAAATAAAGAAAAAAATAAAAGTAGAGAGAGAGAGAAAGAGAGGGAGAATGTTATTTTTCTATCTCTTACCTTTAAATATTAAATTTAAATTGAAAAAATAGAGGGCTTTTAAGTCATTTTGTACTTCTATCTTTTTGTGGGATAAGATGTTAATTTCCCCCCTTAGTCAAGAGTAGAAAGGGTTATCTGTATGTTTTTAAAGTAGAGGGTTAAAATAAAATAAGACCAAAGTACAAGGGGGGTACTTTACCTAAAACAGTTTACTGGCTTTGTGAATGGTCCCACTTACAAAAAACCGAATCTTCCAGGTACAACTTCATGCCATTAGCCCGAGGCTCTGCTGCGGTTGGCCTTATTGTTTTACTCGGATTGTTGCTTGCTACTAATATGGAGTTCACCGGGAGTATTCCTGAAGGCCTACAGATTGACTGGGAAGCCATTCTCAACTTCGAACCCGATATCTTTGTGGATTCGGTGAAAACTTGGTTGAATCCATCTCTCAAGGTCTCCACTTCCTGGAAAGGTTATCCAGATGTGGTGTCAACCTTCGAGACAACAGGATCGGTTGTTGCTGCTCTCAGCTCTTATTCTGACTCATAAAATTTGCTTATTTTTTAGGCGATAGCTAAAGAGGTAAGCAAGTTACAACCATGGCGGAAGAGGTTTTTTAAGTTCCTGTTTGTTTTATGTTTTTTTTCCCAGTTTTCTCTTTCTGTTCACAGAAAAACGGGAACAATAAAAATTGTTTTTTGTTCCCTACCCAGATTTTAGAACAATTTTTCAGTAACAAAACAGAATAAAAAATCTGGGAACGGAAACACTAAACAATCGCCACCTAAAAAATTTAGGAGGTGAAACTAGTGGTATGGGGGAAAAGTGAGGAAAGAAAGAGGTGGATGGAAAATATGGAGGGATATTGATGTTTCTTTGTTTGGTAACAAAAAATAGAAAGGAAGGAAAATGGGAAATAATCCTCATTCTCATAAAAGTGAGAGGAAAACATTGAATTCAACCGTAATATCCTCACTTTTAATATTATAAATATATAAATATATTGGTACATCACTCTTTTAAGAGCAAAATAGTAAAATACTTGAAAACATCATTATTTTACCTTTTTCATCCACAATTATTAAATAATAATAATAATAATAAAAATCATTCTCACTTTCCATCCATTGTACCAAACAAGAATGAGAGAATAATTTTCCATCCACGAACGATGGATTGTGTATCCATCCATCTTTCCTTCCTTCCATTCTTCCTACCAATGTACAATTCATAATGTGTATATTTTTGTTTTCTTACACAGGTCACTGGGGAAACTTACATTGTTTAACAATCGGGTGTGTTCAGGGCCGTGTACCTTGGGACCCAATAAACTGAGGCAAGATTCCGTAATTTTATTGTCAGATTTGTGTTGTTACATGTGTTTGTACATTAATTTGCCTGCCTTTTATTGTGTTATTTTTTTTTTAACCTTTCTCATTTCTCTCCATTGTTTGCCTTGGAGAAAAGTAACTTCTAAATATTATACTAAACAGCGTTGCTGACGTATTTTACATTTTCACGTAGTATGAGAATATTGGTTTTTATATACCCCTGGGCATGTAATTTATGTCCCTGTTTTAGTTGTATCTGCATTCTGCAATGCCATTATAAAATTTGATTTGGCTTCTGTTTCAGTGCTTCTGAATTGCGACTATTATTGAGCTATTTGTATGCGTAACCGAGAGAGATAGAAGTAGCCTTACCTGTATTTAACATTAATTGGATCAATGGCCAACCTCAAATTAAAGAAATGGTCAAATGATTATTAAAAAAATCTTTACTGTGAGACCAACCTTAGAAACTCATAATAGCGAATGGCAACTTCCCTACTCTTGATGATGGGGAAGGCGTGACCCTTTCTAGGGAGATTAAGGGCACTCTTAAATCCAAGAAAAATTTCAAAGTTCAAGTTCCTGGGCTGGATGGCTTTCAAGCTGTATTCTTCAAAGGAAAAAAATTAGGATATTGTCGAAAAAGATGTGCATTTGTTAAATCCTACTTTGTAAATAGGAAAATTCTGAAGTCAATAAAACCTTCGCTTTCTTAATTCCTAAAACGGAACACCCAGAAATGATCAGCTAGTTCAGCCCATAAGTCTGCAACATTTCCTATTAAGTTAGCAAAATTCTGGTTGAGCGACTTAGACACCTATTGACTAAAATCGTGTGGGTTTTTTGAAGTAGTTTTGTCCCGGTTAAAATGACTACAAGTAACATCATTGTCACCCAAGAAAGAATTCACACTTTAAGAAAAAACAAGAGCAAACAAGGTGGAATGATCCTAAAAATTGACCTTAAAAAAGCTTATGATAGAATTAGTTGGATTTTATGGGAGAAACGTTAAATTTCTGGACCTTTTTTAACATTTGGACTGAATTTGTTATGAGTTGTGTGAAGTACATCACTTTCTCTATCTTGTGGAATGGAGAGCTCATGAAGGAATTCAACCCTTCTTGGGGTTTAGACATGGAGACCCCCTATTACGCCTCCCTATTATCCTATCTTTTTGTTCTTTGTTTGGAAAGCCTCTCTCATGAGATTATTGAAAAAAGCCTCTAGATCTGGACCTGTTATCTCCTACTTATTCTTCCTTGATGACCTAATTTCTTTTTACTAAAACTAACGAAGAATAATGTAACATTATCCCAAGTGTTATGGAAGACTTTGCAAACACCTTTGGTTAGAAGATTAACCTTAGAGAGTCCAAACTTTCGTGTCCCCTAATATACCTAAAATCAAAGCCCGTGAGCTAAAGCATGAAAGTGGGTACAAGTCTTACTGAGAATAGGTATGTATTTGAGTGTCCCTCTCATCCATTCTTGGTTTAGTTACACGCACTTTAATTACATTTTGGATAAAGTTACCAGAAGAATGGTTGGTCGGAAGCTAAAACTCTCTGTTTCATTGGCAGAACCATCCTTATCAAGTCAGTGGCCGCTGCCATCCCTATCTATTCGATTCAAACTAATCCTTTGAAGGAACCAGATATTAAATCACTAGATTAGCGCAATGGAATATAAAAAATTTAAATCATATTCAAAATCTTGTTTCTCTAAACTGGATCTATCCATATTAACATGAAAACAATAAAAGCAAGGATAATTAAATCACATTTAATCAAATGTTACCTATCTTGTCGTTTCAGTCTCAAAGCTAGTAGTTCGTGACGTGTGACTTCCAAGAGCGTCTGGACTCTATCATGAATAGGAAGTGGAGAATGATTCTATTACAAGCAACACAAGTGTATCGCCTCGAATTTGTAAGAATTTGATTTCAATCCCATGAAACTAGAATAACTTTGATTTGAATCTAGATGGCACAAGATCCAAATCATTGAGTGCGAATTACGAAAAATAGAAAATCTCGAACAAATAGATGCTTGGCTGAAAATTCCAAGGGGGTTGAATTCTTGTGTGTTAGGTAGTTATATGGCCTCTCTCTACTTATAAGATTTGTCCAGGGTTTAAAACCCTGGACTCCTTTTCCGTATTTATATTTTGGTCCCCAAACTTCTAAAGTTCGGCATTACTACCCATTATTTTTTAAGGATATTTTTAATTTCTATTTTCTATTTTGTGTGACCGATCAAGTTCATATAAAAAGTTAGATGGTGAAAATAATTAATTAATTACTTTAATTTCTATTTTCTATTTTCATTTTTTTTAGGAACGTGATTAATTAGAATTGGAACAATTATAATTTTGCCTTTCCACAAGAAAACACTTTTTTTCCTAAGGTTTTTCCTCCGACTGTGAGTCACGTCTACTCACATATCACAGCTAGTTGGTAGGAATTTCACCAAGAGAATCTCTTAATGTATAATTTTTATATTATATGATCTTTCTATCTTGTGTATTTACGAAAGAACCAACACAACATGGAATAGTAAAAAAACTTAGTCTAATCTTATGTATTTTGTTTGATAATATAATTCCTTATAACACTAATTGAAATCTTATCCCAATTATCACATTGCTCTGGTTAGAGGCTTGGGTGAATTATATTAAATTGAATCATATATGACATGTCTCTTTTTGCTAAGAATGGTAGACCCTATCTTGCATACTCGTATATTCACCTGTATATTTCACTACATCCAAAAAATATCTTTGAAGTCTCGTGAATAGATTACAACGCTTAGTATTATCAAAGCATAGCAAGCTATACATGTAACATACAGTATCTCAAGTCCAAAGATCACAAATATAATTACACCTTAGATATCCTATTTTGACAATGAGCAAAGTTACCATGTAGGATATTAAGGATGATTACGTTTGGTCTTTTACTACACTAGTAAGTTTTCTTGTGATTGTTCTAGCATCTCTAGCATCTCACACTAATGGTTTGAGACTCAACATTTTCAAAAAGAAAACATGTCAAAGTAACCTAGATTTTTAAAGATTAGTTTTCAACAATCCAATACTGATTAGGAAAAATTAAGAATATCAAGTTACCGAATGTTTTTGGTCTCTGTCGTTTAATCATATTAAAGAGTTAAGACACTTCAACTTAATATCCATGGTCTATATTAGTATTGATATAATTAAAAAATAATATAAAAATACTTCGATTAATACTTGAGATTGAAATGTTTGCAAATATAAGGCATAAATGTAAGATTATAGGATTGGCTATAGGACTTGCATCAAACAATCCCCTCACGCTTAAAATTTGTGCTAAACTTGATAAAAATTTATAGGGGATTCTTTGGGTAGACACTGACACAAAAAGGAATTTCCACCTTCTAAACTGGGATAATGTAAGTAAATCCAAAAATTTGGGAAGTCTCAGTATCAGACTGGGTAAGGCAAATAACGATGCTCTTTTGACTAAATTTGGGCAAAAAAAGTTGCTTCAAATGACCAAAAGCCTTTGGGCTTAAGGTGCTTAGGGGAAAGTATAATTTGGACCTTAGCCCCAACACCTGGAAATAAAAATATAGGTTTACACTTATGGCGCAGGATCATCAAAACAAAAAACATCCTAAAGGGCTTAAATGGGGTTTTTGGAAGTGGAGCTTCTCTGTGTGGTGTAGGGAGAGTTCTCTTGGTGACACTTCTAATAAAATAGAGCTTGATCTTAAGGTTGCCAACATTATTGATGATTCTGGTAGTTGCTACCTTCTGCCAATCATCCATATTCTATTGGACTACCAAGTTAAAACTATTCTTAAATCTAATCCTCTTGATCGCCCAAAGAAGACACGACCATTTGGTTCCCTGAAATTTTTGGAAAATTCTTAACCTTATTCGCCTATGAGTTCACAGGTAATTTTGAATTTAATAAAATAATTTCGATCTGGAACCTCAAACTGCTCCAGAACTTTAATTCTTCCTTTGGACCATTTTTCGCTGAAAGTTGTTGACCAATAAACTAAGGGCCACTTGGTCAATTGATGTTACGACTTTGTGCAAGAAGATGCTTTGAATATGATGAAACCATGGACCATATCTGGAGAAGATGTCTTGAGGCTTTTGCCATATGGTTTGTATTTTTTTACCAGGTGAACTTGAGACGGGATGTCCACATGGTTATTGTGGATTGGATCAGGAAAAACATAAAAAGGCAGTACATATAACCCTTACATTTTTTTTTATATTCTATTTTATTACTATCATTTGGAAAGTTTGGAAGGACATGGGCTAAGAAACGATTGAGGGTTCTACCTGAATTTCATTTCAAATAGCTATCAAAATTTCTCCTCTAACGAATGACCTTTTTTTTTTTTTTTTTTTATCATCAAGACGTCCCAAATGATAATTACAATTTATCTGGTTCTAATTGGAATCTCCCTATAACAATTTGTTATAAACTCAATACGAATGAGAGCGCAAGCAAAAAATCTTGGAACATGGGATATAAGAGGCTTGCTCCGTGACCATCAAGGAGTATGGATCATCGTATACTATGGACAACTTTCTTCATGCACCAAAATTGAGGACGAATGAAGGAGTATTCACACAAGAATCCTTATTGTGGCAGAATAAGATTACCTGAAGGTGATTGTTGAAATGGACTCAACAGAAGCAGTCTCTCTTATCCTGGTGAATTAACTTGAAACGCATCAATACAAGCCATGGGTGGAAAATTGTATAAACAACTACAACAATTTTTTTTTGAAAAAAAAAAAACCCAAAATAATTGTTTGGACCTATATGAAGAACTAAACTACATGATTACATCTCTATTTTTTAATTAAACTAGATAGTCTCACGAAAGTTAAAAATTAAAGAGGTTTTTATTGTTTTATCCTGTATTAAAGTAACTAAGAGTTACTTTAGAGAATCAACTAACCGGAGAGTTTTATTTGTAAAAAAATCATTAAAAAAAAATATTCAGAAATTATTTCTTAACACTTAATAAATTGCATTGATTATTACGATGGAAAATTCACCATTTAGGCCATTAATTTCATTCTCTCTTCTTGTCTTCTCACTACCGGTGCCTATTCTCTTACTAGCTTTCTATTTCTACTGTATTTCAGAGAAAAGAAGCAGCCATGGATACTAACCCCCCCCCCCCCCCCCCCCCCCCCCCGCGGCTTTCAATAATGATTTTTAGATCTAGGGTTTAGATTTAAGAGCGACGACCCCCCTCCCCCAAATTTTTTCTCTACCTTTCTATCTCTAATGTATTTCAGCGATCTCAGATGAATAAGTCACCATGGATAACTCCCTTGCTTCTAATAACAATTTTTAGATCTAGGCTTTAGATCTAAGAGCCAAGACTTCTCACCAGTACCGCCCCTCATCTCTCTACCTTTCTATCTATACTATATTTCAAAGATCTCGGATGAAGAAGCCGTCACGGATTACCACCCCTCTACTTTGAAGAGCCATGGAACAATCACTTGTGATATCGACTATTTGGGACAGAAGATGTGTAAGACCCGATCCTACATATGCCGGCATATTTTTAGTTGCATTTCGTGACATTTAGGAAGTATTTGGGTTTAGTATGTTTTTTTTTTTTTTTTTTTTTTTTAATTTCATTTTAATTTTTTTGGGGGATTGTTATGGCATTTAAAACTTTATTTTTTAAGGACCTTAGGAATTAATATGTTAATTTTGATTTGACATTAAAAAAAATTAGGGATCATTATGATATTTAAAATTTATTATTAAGAACTTAGGGGGTTAATATGTTAATTTTGATATAATTTTTTAATAAATTTTGGAGAGTTAATTATTATTTTAAAATACTAACTTTTATCTTTTGGGTCTAATGACAATTTAAAATTAATCAGGGTAAATTAATATAATTTGTGATAATAATAATATATGGATAAAGTTAAAAGTGAAGTGTGTGTTATGTGTTATGTTTTTTTATTAAGCCAACTAAACAATGAGCCATGTGTCATTTTTTTAATCAACCAACTTAAACACAATTATTAAAAAATAAAGAGAAGCTAAAGCCGGTTGAACTTTTGCGCTCTCTTTCTCTCTCTCTCTCTCTCTCTCTCTATATATATATATACATAAATATACACATATACATACTGTTGGAATGTTTTTATGGGTTAACATTAATTGAATTAAATATTTTACAAAAACAGGTTAATGGATAGTCTATTATTTAAACAACCCAAATAATCAGTGATCATATTTTGATTTGGGTTATAGCGTCTTTTATGTAGAAGTTCAGTTAAGTGGCAAGTGTAAGTTTAAGATTTCGTTGAAGCCTGTTATGGGAGGGCTCAACAGGAAACCCTAGTATATATAACTAGGTCCCCTTCCTAATCTAGATTAAAGGGTTTCTTCCCATTGAGAGTCGCCACCACGAAATCTAGATCATAGGGGAAGACTTAGTTAATAATTCGCTACAACAGATTCAATCTTTTACGATGACTGAGATAAGTACGCTTTTAATTACCGTTATTCATTGTTGTGTCCTAATAATCATGTATGCTTTAAATTATTGTTTAATTTCGTTTTATTGTGATTATAAGAAATAATCAACATGTGGCAATGAAATTGCTTGACTTTAATAAGTTATTTGTCACTAACAATACATCACGAGATCTCAAAATAGTAATTAGTGACAACCAAAAGTATACAATTGTAATTCTTAAGACATAATATCTTAAGATATCATATTGTATAATCAATTCAAGTAATATGATATGCGACAATATAATACGCAATACTGATGATCATCAAATAAATTTTAATTTTGTAAAACACATAATAATAATGGTCACAACGTAATCATCGAAATAAAGGGAAATACAAAAGCTCTTACTAAACCAGAGAATCAAAAGATTTAATCATCGAAATAAAGGGAAATACAAAAGCTCTTACTAAACCAGAGAATCAAAAGATTCAACGACACTCATATATACAACATGTTCCTTGAATTTTATGGGTCTTAAATCATGGTTTAGTATAATTGATTTAAATAATATAATACGCAACAATATAATGTGTAATAATGACGATCATCAAATATAATTCAATTTTGCAAAATGCATAACAATAGTGGTCACAACGTATCATAGAATTAAAGAAAAAAATACAAGAAAACTCCCACTAAATCGGAGAATCAAAATACTCAAATAAGTATAAGCAACACAATATAAGAATTAATTGTATTATCATAAACTTTCCTTTGGGTAGAGTCTATAATAAATAAGTATTCTTTAAGCATGGAGATCAACAAAATAATGAAAACTTTATAACAATAGTAATCAATGTTTACACGATACAATCATCGAAATAAAGAAGATTACAAAGATTTTCATTAAATCAAGAAATCAATTTAGAATTTCATTGTGATATTATTGTTGTTCACAACAACAAGAAATTATTTTCACAAAAAATTATAAGTAGATCAATTATGGACAATGGGGCAAAATACTCAATTAAGTATAAGCAATATAATATAAGAATCAATCAATTAAGTATAAGCAATATAATATAAGAATCAATCGTATTATCATAAACTCCTATTTAGATAGAGTCTATAATAAATAATTATTCTTTAATCACGAGAATCAACAAAATAAGAAAAAATTATAGATTTAAAAATTCATTCCCTTTGAGTAGATTGACTTTCAAATTCATATATTTTCTTCAAAATATAATGAAACAAATAATTTTTCAAAATTCATTTCCTTTAAATAAATAAATTTATCAAATTATTTATTTCACATAATAGAATCAATCGTATTACCATAAACTTCCATTTGGGCAGAATCTACAATAAACAATTATTCTTTAATCACGAAAATCAACAAAATAAGAACAATTTACAGATTTAAAAATTCATCACCTTTGAGTTTTCTTTCAAAATATAATGAAACAAATAATCTTTTAAAATTCATTACTTTTGGGCAAACAAATTTATCAGATCATTTATTTCACATAATATCTTCATACAATTAAATTAATTTGTACAATAGCTTTATTTGGGCAAGTGAATGCACAAATTAATTTGAAATTTTTCCATCAACAAAATAGGAACTCGAAAACTTGCAAACTATGTTGGTTAAATGATTTTGTTAAAATAACCTCAACAATTCACAAGTAAACGTTCCAAATTGAAAAAAATTATATTATATTGTCCAACAATTAAATTAATCTGCATAATAAATTTCTTTAGGTAAGTGAATGCACAAATTAATTTAATTTTTTTCTCACCAACAAAATAAGAACTCGAAAACTTGCAAATTATATTAGTTAAATCACTTTGGTAAAATAACTTCAACAATTCATAAGTATCTGTTTTAAAATAGGAAAATTAAACTATATTATCCAACAATTAAATTAATCTACACAATAACCCCCTTTAGACAGGTGAATGTACAAATTAATTTTAAAAAAATTCCATCAACAAAATAGGAACTCGAAAACTTGCAAACTGTGTAGGTTAAATCACTTTAGTAAAATAATCTCAACAATTCACAAGCAATCGTTTCAAAATAGAAAAATTAAACAATATTGCCCAACCACAACAGTGCATATTAGCGACATATATGCATATGATCAAAATAAGATGAAATACCTTACAAAATGTACTTTCAATAATCAACGATTAATTATAGTTGCAAGAATTTGAACATTAATTTTACTGCACTCTAAAACTAACTATTAAATTAGTCTTTATAGTATAAAAAATTAAGGGCTTGAAAATTGAAAAAGTATAATTAATCATAATTAGTATTTTTATAAGCTCTTTAATATGAACTTTAAAGGGTGAAAGTTGTAACTAAGAAAATTCAGTTGACTGAGATATTACATAGGCCCAAACATAAACACAAAATCAATATCTATATTATGAGCTCAAACCTGGATCCCTACCAAGATATTCTAGTTACAGTGATAGTGTTTCCGATTCAAGGCCTTCTTGTATGTTCATGAATAATTTATCCATATTAGTAATTCCATCAGGCTTGTTAATTAATAATTAATTAATGACCCAACAGGCCTATCAGAATATATGTATGACCCATTAAACACTTTAAGGCTCAGACAATACAAGAAGAAATTCATAAGAAATTGTACAAAAATAACTCAATATTTTTCTTCCATTCCAAAATGTAAATATATTGCCTCAAACATAGCCCAAATTTGAAAAATGAAAGATCTCATTTTTCGTAATAACCAAATTAGTTATTAATATGATACTTAAACCACTAAGAATTCTGAATACATATCATACATCTGATTATCTATGACCACTTCTTAATAGTGCTTTATTCAATTTAGCTTCCATTAGGTTATCAAAATAAAACATGGATAAAATTCTCTCAATTATGTCACTTATCAAGTAAGTATTTCACAAAGACAACAAATAGAAAGATAAGGAGTCGATCCACTTTGGGATTCTTAACCATCAATTATATGAATAAAACAACTATATGGACAGTAATCAAAACAACCAAATTTATACAACCTTTAAACTTTAGGGGTTAATTGTGTAATTAATATTTCTCACTAGATTTAGTTCATTGCACTTCAGAAAAGAACATACAAAGTTAATATGATATCATACGTTTAAATTGAAATTACTTGAAATAAGTGAGATTCTAGTTAAATTTTGGGGGTACTTAGTGTCAAAATTCCTAACCCTAATTTCAATCCCCTCTGCCTTACCACCTGAACGTCGCCACCACCTTGTTGCCGCCCTTCGACTCTATCAAATGAACGTCGACGTTCTTATAAGGGGCAAGATAGACTTTTGACAAACTACTATGAACGGATATCGAGTGAAAACCCAACATCAACGTGGAATTCAACACGCTTAACATCAAATAAGAGTTTTAAAGTAGAAAACCCAATGAGTCTAACTCAGTCTTACAAAAAACCTTAGCTCAGGATTAAGTAACACAAGTGGTGTGGGATTCAATAAGGAATAATATTCCCAAAATAAAATAAACACACCATTTATAGCTCATTCTGTGAGCAATATGCAACTACCCAATCATCTAATTTGAATTAGAGTCATATCTTCATGATCAATTGAAAAGTACTTAGGGTATAAAGAAGACTTTGGGATGCCTTCTCATGAGCCAAGATAATAAAACTCAAAGTATGAGTTGATTTATTTGAACTGTCATGTTTACTCTTCAAAATAATAGAGATAAACTCTCTTTTTACACGAATAATAACTTATCATAGTCTATTAACCATAAAACCAATCCAAGAAAGAGATATATGCATTATCCCTATAATACTTACTCTATCCATTTACAATTAATAAGAACTACTCAGGTAGTATGAAGTTTATTGTATATAAATAACAATGAAGTAAGAGGGTGTATGGAAAAAAAACAAACCAATGTCTAATTTCCTTTATAATTTTCATTATCAGAAATTAATTCAATTATCTAAAATGAGGCAGTAATTAAAATAAAGTGGAATTTATTCACTTTCTATTAGAGAATTAGTACTAATCAATAGTCAATAGGTATATGCTCATAATTCATTTACAGCAACAAAACAACTTTCTCAAATATATCAATATATTGACTTATTAATGCCTAATTTTTAGCAGTCGATCGCATTTCATATTCGTCCATTTAACTTTCAGATTTGTACATTTCATATTCATCCATTTAACTTTCGGATTTGTCGTAAGAGATTATGGTAGTAGAATGTAACTGCATCATATATTCCACTATCACAATCTCTAAATGTAATGAGTATTAAATAGAACAACTCGAAATATAACTAAATGAAATTAGAGAGTAAGTCAAAAGAATCGCAATGTTACAATGTACTTAAATTATAATACCATAATTTTTCTTAGTATAAATTTAAAAATTAAATGTGACAATCATAAATTATAACTGATTATTAAAAATAATTTAATCATAACTGCTAAAATAGTCCACCAAAAAAATAAAAAAAATTGATATGCTCGAAGTGATATCAATAAATCATGATTAGAAAAGTTAGACAATTCACGATCAATTGCAAAATAGAACTCCAATTCAATAGCATGATTATTTACTTTCTTACTTTTATTTTATATTAATCAAAAGGAAAAACGCTAAATGATATATAGAAAAGTCAAGAACAATAGATCTGGACAGTTGAAAAATAATAAGATATTTTAAGAAAAAATCAATGATGAATTAAACCACTATAGACAAGTTAAAATCATAAGGATGACATCAAAATCCAAATCGATTGCAATAGATCTGCACAGATTATTGAAAATTTCATATCATAATTCACATCCCATCTAACGCCCCAATTGATGCCCTAACCAAACATGGCCGAACAGGGGGCACCCACCAAATGGACTGAACAAAAATTATCAGGCCCAATTAAAAAAAAAGAAGGGAGGAGGCCCAATTTAATATTTGATGGACTTAGGGGCTTAATACTACAATTAGGCTTCATATAGTATTTTGGGCTTAATACTACAATTGGGCTTAAAAAAACAAAAAACAAAACCCTATTTCTAATTTTAAGAGCAAATGTTAGTACATTGCAGCCGCCTCAAATTACAGTGCCAAAATCAAAAAACTATTTCAAAATCCTAACCCTATTTCCGCCTCCCTTTGTGGCGCCGTCTTCGAAAACAATCCCCACAGCCAAATGAAACCCAGAATAGTAAACCCACCTCTTCACCACCTCCTCCGGAAACAGAGAACGGCGGAGAGGAAGAGGCGGCCGGAAACCTGATCCTGGCGCGGTGCCGATGACTACCTCGTAATTTTCAAGAGTTTTCGAGTGTTTGGGGTGTGGTTTTCAACTGCGTTTGTTTTGTTTCCAGAGAGAAGGAGAGTTAAGGCGATGGACCGGCGGTTGAACACGAAAGTCGAAACGACGGAGAGGAAATGAAAGTGCGTCGGAGATGGATTTTTAACACGAAGGTGGCATTCTTTTAGTGTTTCTGTTTTAGTGGTGTATGTTCGTGAAACGAAAAATCATGGAGTAAAAAAAAATTCTATGTATAGTTTCCCAAAATTTATTCTGAAAATTAGAAATAGAACAGAAACAATATATATATATATATTTTCTTAAACCTTTTGGAAACAGAAATACTAAGGCCTTATCTCTTTAGACTTTTTGTATCCAGATTTCTGTTTCTGTTCTTATTTTCTGTGGAAACTGAAACAGAAAAGTAACCAAATTCATCTCTTGAAAAATCCTTTCATTACAGTCGATAATCTGACCTAAGTTAACAACAAGAATCGAGAGGAACAATAGCCCTAACGTTTTACGTTTTACAATCAATCGAACCAAAAATTCATACGAAATCATGTTTGTTGGTTCTGATACCATATGTTGATTATTTTTTATAATCACAATAAAACGAAATTAAACAATAATTTAAAGCATACATGATTATTAGGACACAACAATGAAGAACAGTAATCAAAAGCGTACTTGTCTCGGTCATCGTAGGAGATTGAATCTGTCGTAATGGATTACTAACTAGATCTTCTTCTCTATTATTTAGATTTCGTGGTGGTGGCTCTCGATGGGAAGAGACCATTTAATCTAGATTAGAGAGAGGATCTAATTATATATACTAGGGTTTTTTGTTGGGCCCTTCCAAAACGAATTTCAACGAAACCCTAAACTTACAATTGCCACTTAACTGGGCTTTTACATAAAATACATCATAGTTCAAATCAAAATATGATTACTGATTATTTGGACTGTTTAAATAATAAACTATCTATTAATTCATTTTTGTAAATCAATTAATTCAATTAATATTAATCCATAAAAATATTCTGACATATACAACTCATAACCTCTATTTTCTTTTTGTTCTACCAAGATAATCTCTCTCTCTCTGCACTAGGTCCCATAAGGTAACTTTTCTTCTAACCTTTATTTATTTATTTAGTGTATGTGTGTGTATATATATAAATATAATATATGTGTGTATATATATATATTAGATTTATAATTTTAATAAAAATATTTAAATGGTGAAAAAAATTTAATTTATAGTAGAAATTCTAAAATTTTATTAAAATGATAATTTTTAATATTTCGTTGACTAATAAATATTATTAATAGTTGGTTAATATTTTTCTGTAGATTAAATTATAAATTGAGAAAATTTAATAATTGTTATTATAATATTTTTTGTACAATTAATATTGATTTAAGGAAATATAGCGTTTAAATTTAATAAATTTCACATAATTAGAAAAAATTGAAAATAAGAAAAATTGTATTTTAGTGTCACACATTTCATGACGTATTTACTTTATTTAGTTAAATTCTTAGCTTAGGTCTTATTATTGTTAGGTTCATAGGCAATATCGATTATGTCAACATTACGGCAGTAGCGTAATAGCAATGTAGATATTGAGGTGAATGTACTGTTCTATGTAAATTGTCAAATTATATTTTCGTACTAAAATGTGAAAAAGAAAATGTTTATTAAAATTGATTATTTTATAACGTTAAATGAATTGAGTAATTGGTTAATGGTGAAAAGTGGTTTTTTTTATTATACTACTATACCACAGTGTGGTCTAGACGGGAGGGCATGTTCAGTGAGATGTTGTTGATTCTAACAAGAGGACATGTTCTGTAGGATGTTGTGTTGTGACCTGACAGGTGGGCAAGTTTTGCAAGCGGTTGTTGTTGGCGATGATAATTATCATCATGATATGGTGGTTTATACCACGTTGTTGGCTCATACCATTAGAGATATTGAATGACCCTGACATTGATAGCAACCTTAGATTGCCTAGTTGTATAGATTACGATAACATTGTAACTCTTAATGGTGAGGTGAAATGATGTTATGGTTAGTAGGAAAATATGTGTTTCGAGTATTTTATTATATAAAAGTGATTTGATTGATTGTTTTATATTTAGTTGTTATATCTTGACGATATCTGTGGATTTGATACTGGTCAGTATGTGATTATATTTTGTTCTGGAAAGTATTACCACATTTTATTATATATCAAAATAATTTGACCAGTTGACTTAAATTCAATTGTTTTATCATAATGATATTTGTGGAATTTTGTTACTGCTCATTATGTGGTTATATTTATATTTTGAAAAGTGGTGTTTGATAAATGTATTTGATCTATAAATTATTTTTATATTAAGAAGATAGTACAATAATAAAATATTTTATTTTAGGTGCCTTAATTAGAGGTGGGTCCACTACTGCTGGTAGGTAAAGCCAGAAGATGTTGTGTTTATTTCTGAGACTGCAAATATAGCTATTGAAGGTTAGTTATGTCTATTATTATTTTTATCATAGTGGTGTATCGTAAGCGTGGTGATGGAGTGACTTGTATTTTACCTCTATATTTCCGTAAAAATAAAAATGGAGAAACCGAGTGGCGGCCCTAGAAAATCGGGTCGTTACAAGATGGAATAGTAGGGGGACAATTCTAGTGATGAGTACCCTTCGACGATTAGTTCCCTACTGGAGAAGATCTAATATCGCCATGGATTACCACCTAGATTTGTGAGTGTTCTATTTTGTTACAACGGAAAATAATCAGATCTGTGAATTTTTCCTATTTCCATTTTTTTGATTTTTTAATGTGACGCGGACTACTTTTGTTGGTAGGAGTGGTGACTCCAATGCCATTTGAAACTATGGTTAGTGTTTTTTGCTCCTCCCCAACCTATGAATATTCTATTTTATTGCAACAAAACATATCCAGATTTTTGAATTTTAATTTGTGTTTGGGTTAGGTAATTTAAGGGAGGATTTCATTTGAGCAAAGTATTGCATAAACTATGTTTAAAAATTTCTTATTTAAAGAGAGAATTTGCTATTTTTTTAATTCCTCATCCATTTCACTTCAATCCTATTTTTTATTTTGTAATTATATGAATTTCAAAATCATCTCATCTCTTTATATATTATATAATAAAATTATATTTTTAAAATAGGTATAAAAATTATACTATTAAAATAGGTTTGTATAATTGAAATTATATTACTAAAATAGATAATAAAATTATATTATTAAAATTATATTTGGAGATATATGTATATATTTTTTATTATTAAATTTAATATATTTTAAAATTCTGCGTACGAGTATTTGTTTATCCAAACAATGAAATTATGAAATTATATAATCAAATTCTTCTTCTAAAAAAATTACCTAAACAAGAAATTTGTAAATGATGGGATTGCAAAATTCTGAATTTTGAAATCTCATTATTTACAAATTTCATGATTTTATCAAATTCCTTACCCAAACGTAGCCTTATTCTTTCTTTCTTTTTTTTTTTAAATTTTTTTCTTCGACGCGACGTGCTTTCAGCGGTGATGACGACGACTCCAACACTGTCGTCTCTTCAATATGTGTTTTTTGCTCCTCCCCGAAATTGAAAATTCATCCTCTCTCTCTCCCTGTGTGTGTGCAAATTCTCTCTAATTTCTATTCAAATTTTGTTTTATGTGAATGTTTGTTTGAGATTGATCTAAGATATTATTGATTGGCATTTAGTTAGTTTGTATTTGTTTCTTCATCTGTATGATTCTTCTTTGTACTTTGTGATCTGTTTCATTTTTGCATTTTTATTAGCTTCATATGCCGATTGATTTCATAAATATAGATTTTCGATGCAATGAATTGCCTAAAATGTAGAATTAATGCACTGTGTGAATGTTCACTACAACAATGTGAATATTCACATTGATAATCCATTAAAATTGGTGTGTTACGAGTTATTATTCGAAACAATGTGAATAGAGTGAACGACTGCCTTTTTTAACCGAAAGAGCTCAACACGAAACGATGCATTTTCCTCGATTCCTGCTTCACCGGCTTGGCATCGGACTGTACAACCAAGCGGTGCTACTATGGCATTAGATAATAGTGTGAATGTTCACAATTGAAGTAGACAATGATTTGCATACACAAAGCCTGATAATTAGCCCAAATGTGATACTGCATCTAACACTTGTAACAAAATTAACACAATAGTGACTGTTCATACCACTTTGTAACAACAAATTTAAAGCACTAGACTAAATAAATATTTATCAGTGTGAGCATTCGTAATATTATTTGTACTAGTGTGAATGTTCACATCACTTTGGGAACAATAACTCGTATAACAGTGTTGACATTGTTGTTGCTCACATGTGAATATTCACACTGTTGTATGTTGAATATTAAAAAATCTGTATTTTTTCCAAAAATATATAATATAGATATCAAAATGAAGAGCGTGAGTTGTACATTAAAATCATTTTTTATTATTTTTTTATTTTTTTTGACATTAGAAATGTTCACGATTTTGATGTATATGATAAATGGATTTTTCCATAATTATTTATATGGTTTGTAGAATGACATGTTATGTAAATTAAGAGAACTCATTGGGCAAAGAACTGGGACTGTTTTCTAAAAAATCTTCGAGGACCAAAAAATTATTTTTGATAGTTGGGTTTTTTTTTTTTAATAGTTTCTATTAATTTGGATGATTAAAATAATAAAAATCCCAAGATTAAACCACTTAATTCCATATTTGAATTCGGCTGAAATTAAGAGACGAAAATATCCATATATTTTCTTGGATTACCAGTTAAAGAAATCTTTTTATACTAAGTTGAATTTAAATCAAGATTTGATTTTTTTTTTTTATATATATAACACAATAATAATTCGTGATAATCATTACTAACGACATGTGGAATTCTTCACGGTTATTTTTGTTTACTGAAATGGTTGATTGAGATGTCATTTTGAAATTATTATTTAGTAGAATGCATTTGTGTAATTAAATTAAGTGAGCAAATAAATGATATGTAGCTACTTATGATTATTTTAAGAGATGATTAATAGAACTATAATTTGCAACTGTCATTTTTTGAAGATAATATATTGGGAAAATTACCCCAAAGTTTAGGTAATGAAGTGAATCTACTAGATGACCTCACAAGTTTTTTTTTTGCACAAGTCCTGATTTCATTTCTGTGGATGATTTTACCCTCACTTCACTTCATTATTCTCTCTATGCCTCTCTCTCTTCTCTCTCTATTTTCACAACTACTCTCGCCACTATTGTCCAGTGCCTCGTCTTCACCGCCAGCCGTTCTCGTCCCTCGCCACCATCCAGATATGCCCCGCCGTCCGCCGTCCGCCACCATCCAGATCTGTCCTGTTGTCTGCCTCTCTTCGCAAAATTCCGGCTTCTCAACGAATTCCAGATCTTAAAAATCAGATTTGAAATTTCCAAATCTAATTTTTCAGATCCGGACTCCATTCAACAATGATTTTGAGCTTTCGTTGATTGGAACATGTTCAAATGTTCAGGAATTTAATGTAGTTTGACGGAAAATTGACGTCAAACTCCGCCAGAAATTCCGGTCCAGGTCCGGCAACAATCACTAATTTCTTGCCATGGTCGCTTTCCGTCGTGGCTAGCACTATTGATCATAAGTTCGTAACCACCGTTTGGTTGGGTAATGGCATAATTTACGAGGTCAGCATGCAAGGAAAACTATGGCTGGTTTCAATTAGAGATAGAGAGAGGGGAGAGAGTATAATTTTTTGTTCTTGATCTTTGAACTTAATAGTTTTCTCAATAATTACAGTTTGACCCCTTATGAATTTTGTGTTGAATATAACACGAACTTATTTTTTGTGTTGGATGGAGTCATACCTGCAATTGGAAGCAATAACAGCAAGGTCATCAGTAGTAAACCCTTTACAGCTAACTAGAACTGAAGTGTTGAAATTGGGAAAAGAACGAGAAAGAAACTCTAGGCCGTGTTGAATATAACAAAAACTTGTGTTATATTCAATATGATCTGAGACCAACTGCGGTTATGTTCTAAACGATCTTGAGTTATATTCTGAATGAAAATGGAATATAACACAAGATTATGTTATATTTAAAAGTGCAGAGGGGCAAAATTGTCATAAAGAAACAAAAGGATTAATTTGTAACATGTGTTTTAAAAATGTGTATTCGATAGTTTTGTTCTCTTATGAGTACTCTTCGGTAATTGTCCCTAATATATTTGGGTAGATATTTAAGAAGTATTGAGGGTATGTGACGGTATTAAATGGTAACAAACGTTCCTAATTAGGTGATCATGTTTATTTAACACAAGCTTTTTAATTAAATGACACTAATAATTTGTATGTTGAACTCAATACAAGTTTCGAATCTTAATAAATCAACTTTTCCAATTAAATGATCACGTTAAATTCCACACTAGTTATTTTTGTTTACTAATATGGTTGTTTAAGATATCATTTTGAACCAATTATTTAGATTAATGCATTTGTGTAATTAAATCAACCAAACAAGTCATCAAAATTTAGTTCTTTACGATTATCAATAATTACAATTGGTAATTTTATTTTATTTATTTATTTATTTTGGTGGATAATATGTTTTGGGTACATATTTAACCGGTATTTATGGTATCTAAAGGCATTAGACGAGGACAAAATTTTCTATTTAAAAGAACACCTTGAATTCAAAAAAAAACTTTCCAAATTAAATGATACACTAATAATTGTATTTTGAATTCAATATAATCTTCGAATCTTTGTAATTAAACTTTCCTAATTAAGTGATTGTGTTGAATTAGATGAATGCGTTTGTGTAATTAAATCAAGTGAACATGTAATCAAAATATAGTTATTATAAGAGAAGATTAATAAAATTATAATTGGTAACTATTTTTTTTTTCCACAAAAGATATATTTTGGGTACATATTTAACCGGTATCTAGGTAATTCTAATTTTTGCAAATTAGAATTATTTTTTAAATTTAAAGATTTTATCAAAAGTCCAAAGCACTCTACTAAATTCAAGAAAAAATTACATGTTTGGTTCCTAAAGTATGGAGTGAGTGCATATGTGGACTCTAAGGTTTGCCAAATTGCACACTTGATATCCAAGTTTTACATTTGTTTCAATCCATATTAATGATTTTGGATTAGGAAAATGAGTTGTGCTCAACACGTGACTTTTTAATGAGTATATTTTTGTTATTTTATCAATTCACTAAACTTAAGATGTTTTTTCTTTAATTATGATTCAGTCTTTTCTTTCATTTTTCAGATGAATTGTTATTAGGAAAAAATATTTTAGTTTTAATGGAGTAATAAAATAATGAAATATCCATATTAGAAAGTTGCACAATCTATTTATTTTTTTTAATTCAAAATCATTAAACATTTTTATTTTAGCAAAATCAAAATAAATATTAAATTGAGAGACCAAATGTAAAATTCGAAATCTCTAGGGATGCCCACGGTCCGGGTTCGGCTCGGTTTTATACAAAACTAAAATAAAAACCGTCAGTTTCTTTTAAATGGTTTTAAAACTGGATCATTTAATTTTATCCAAAACCAAAATCAAAACCGCAAAACCGTTTAAAATTTTTAAATTTTATAAAAAAATAAAATCAAAACCAAAACGGGAGACCATTGTTTTTTATATATGAAAAAAAATAAGTAAAATATAACGACAGTCTCTAAATCATTCTCATACAATTAATTTTTAATCCTGCAAACTCAACTTATTGATTTTGAAAAGAAAATATGAGAAGTGAGATTTGAGAACCCTACCTATAAATATATATTTATACTAGGGTTAGTGGCTACCTATAAATATATATTTATACTAGGGTTAGTGGGTAAAAAGGTTAACTTATAAATAAATAAATAAAATATAGGGATTAACTTAAAAATTTCTTATTTATGTGTGTGTATATATATCGGTTATACAGTTCAACTTACGGTTCTGTCATGTGGTTCGGTTACATGGTTCGGTTACGTGGTTATTATCCCAAAACGAAAACCAAAACCAAACCGCTTTGATTGCTAAATTTAAAATCAGAACCAAGACCAAAACTATTTAGTCAATTTCAACCTGGACCATTCAGTTCGGTTTCTCTTAATTACCTGTCGGTTTGATTTTTTTGGGCATTCCTACAAATCTCAAAGTTACCGTAAACAGGCACCCTAGAGATAAAAAATGTAATTCCTGAATGAGTGGACGATAAAATTTCAAAGCTTGTGTACCGTTTTCGAAGAACTTCAATTTAATACTTTTTAAACTCAATCAATATTCTTAACTTCAAATTTATGGAGAATATCAGTGTAAAAATTCAGATTCCGCTTATTTCCGTTGAAAAAGAGAAGTATCAATTCTCCCCTTAATCGAAAAATAGATGTTTAGTAGTTCCCATGAAGTATCACTAAATAAAGAATAAATATATTTTGCCTTTACATTTTAAAGACTACATAAAAAATATAAAACTAAAAATAATATATACAAAAATATAATTAAATATTATAAAAATAATTCCCTCTAATTGATATACAGAAATTATAGAAAATTCTAATGCCTCCTAATTAGAAATAATTTCCCCTAATTAATATATGTAAATTATAAAAATAATTTCCCTAATTGATATACAAAAATTATAGAATTAATTATACAAATTTTTAATTCCCTCTAATTATAAATAATTCTAAGAACTTAAGATATAAATAATTTTCATAATTAGAAATAATTATCACTAATTAATATACGAAACTTATAAAAATAATTATAAAAATTTCTAATTTTCCCTAATTAGAAATTATTCTCCCCAATTAATATACAAAAATAATAGAAATAATTATAGAAATGTATAATTTTATCTAATTAGAAATAATTCTCCCTAATTAATATACGAAAATTAGAAAAATAATTATAGAAAATTCTTTTTTTTTTTTAATTACAAATAATTCTCCCTCCCCAATTAATATACGAAAATAATAGAAATAATTATAGAAATGTATAATTTTATCTAATTAGAAATAACTCTCCCTAATTAATATGCGAAAATTAGAAAAATAATTATAGAAAAATTCTTTTTTTTTTTTTTTTTTTTTAATTACAAATAGTTCTCCCTAATTAGGAAAGGGTGATTACTTCCATTACTGACCAAAAAGACACCAAATTCTCCTTTAGGTGCCTCAATTGTAGTATAGGTAGAAGAAGCTGGTACAAATGTTTCTGGTTTGAAGATCTATAAACAAGAGAGATCCTAAATATCCATTTGAAAAAGAGATGAATAGCCAGAAGCCAGCAAAAGGAAGGGCGCATTAGTGCATCCATTTTCTTGCTTGTTAGCCCTTATAGAAATTTCTAATGTTTCATAATTAGAAACAATTCCCCCTAATTAATATAAGAAAATTAAAAAAATAATTATAGAAACTTCTAATTTTTCCTAATTAAAAATAATTCTCTCTAATTGGCATACTAAGATTATTGAAATAATTATAAAAAAAGAAGAAGAAGATCTAATTCCACCTAATTAACATACATAAACTATAAAAATAATTATAGAAAGTTCTAATTCCCTCTAGTTAGATATAATTTTCCATAATTAGAATTAATTCTCACTAATTAATATATGAAAATAATAGAAACACTTTTCCCAAATTAATATACGAAAACAATAGAAATAATTATAGAAATTTCTAATTCTCCTAATTAGAAATAATTCTAACTAATTAATATATAAAAATTATAGAAATAATAATTAAATTTTGCCTCCATTTTACTTTTTGTAAGAATCATCTAAAGTATAAATAAAAATCCCGCATTGGCTATGTTGGCCCAATGAGCTACCTAATGGGGGGTGAATTGGATAATTATAAAAAAAGTAAACAAATAAATCTTTAACAGTTAATTATCAAATTATCATTTTTTCCTAAATCAATTATTATCTTCGTTACGCAGTGAATAAGTGTTTAATTCTAGGTGCACACCCAAATAGAATATAAGGAAAATAAAGAATTCAACACACCAAGATATATCCTGGTTCAACAAGCTGGCTTGCCTAATCTAGTTTCCTGAGCTCCATAGAGATTCGCAACCTCTAAATTCCTGATTCCTTTAACGGTATGAACCAAACCCTTACAATGATTCTTTTTCTAGGCTCAGAATCAACCTTTACAAGTTTTCTTTTCTCAGGTTCAGGAAGAATCTTATCTTACAGGTAAAGGTTAACCTAATTCTATTACAGGAAGAATCAAAACCTCACAATACTTACAAGTATTCTTTTCACAAGTAAGGATTAAACCTATATAATTCAGTCAAAATTAATTCAAATGCAGGGTGAATTAAAACCTAGTTCTTTTCAAAGGACAATAATAACCCAACCTTTTTATTTAGGATGAAGATCAAACCCTAATTTTTTTTCACAAGAAAAAGATTGAAACTTAGCTATCCTAACTAGACACCGACCCAACCGTGTCTAATCCGCTCAAACTCACAAATACAGAAAAATATGAGTTTCTTCCTATAAGGAGCTTCTATCACTTCAATATAAATATACTCAATTAATATCCCAAAATTTATTACGTGATAAATACAATATAAGACAAATTAATATCTGATTACTAATCAATGTAGGTAACACAAATTAAAGCACGTAATTTGATAAATACGCAAAATCGTTTTAAAAATATTTTCAGGCTCTTAAGTTTGAAAATGATTTTCTAATGATCTTAAATCCAAGTAAGTAGTAATAATATGAAATCAAAATAAGAACAATAACTTGGAAAGATCTCACCGGAAAGTCCCGAAGAATGAAAATAGAATTGCAAGATAGCATAAGTCGGTGACACTAAATTAATAGCGCTTTAGATCAAGAACGTAGCAAGAATATCTCTCGAAAATCTCAGCAGAATAATAACTCTTAGAAAAGCTTATGAACTGATATTCCTGATATATTTCATATCATTCGCACAGGTCTATATATATATACTGATAACAAGCCCTTCAATGACTACTTTTTAAAAGATATACCTCTAAAAGACACTCTTAGACCCCATACAACATAATTATTCAATTCTGGGGATATTTCTCATTAAAATAACTCTTAAAACTCTCAAACAAATCCATAAAATATTTCTCAATTAATAATCATAAAGATAGGAAGTATTCAACTATTTAAATTGAGATAATCTTGAATTTTAATCGCTTTGAATTATTCGCAAGTGCACGAGGTCAAGTTTTAATAGTATAGGAAAAGTAGAGTTGTCGTATCCACATGTATTGGTTTAAATTGTCGTTAAGTACTGTAATTGTTGTAATCGAACTTTATTTAGGCGATCCAATTTTGGGTTTTTGTTAAAAATATAAAACTAAACTAAAACACTAACTAATTAAACTACAATGCTTGAAATAAAATCTATGGGAATAGATTATCTAGGGATTCATCGTTCACTTAAACATGCTTAATTTAGTCTAGTTTACATTAATGGTCATCAATCTATCCAACAATCTAGGTGTCTAAAACTCACTCACTACCTCTCCCGAGTGTAAAATAAATAAATATGCAACTGTGTCAACTCTGATATCCCTATCTAGAACTAAACGATTACATGAGTTTTACCCCAACCTCACGGATTGCACACGTTCTAATAATCTCCTGAAATATTAAAACGTCGCGTTGTGTTTAAACCCTAGTCCGAATCCAAGGTTACTCTTCTGAGTATCAAACCCCGTATTCTCAAATCAACCACAATATCATAATAAGCATAATGTGGAAGTAAACGAATGGTAAATATAATCTAATAGGGATGAACAACCGATAATGAAGCAACGATTTACTCAAACAACATACTTGTAAACTACATCAATCCTTAAATAATAAACGTTTAGCTAATGGCCATAACGAAATATTCAACTAAAAACGATATATACATGATCAAACAACCAACAAGAGTTTATAAATAAAGAGGAAAAACAAGGGAGAATAGCCAATATCTGAAGAATGAATGGTTCCACGTCCATAAAATCTACTCCAATCTTGTTTCCTCTTCTATAATTGATGAATTCTCTTGCTTGGTATGATCTTGAGCTCTCAAAAAACTCCCAAAAATGTTCTAGGTATGAGTGGGAATGAGTGGATATCAATTAGAACACCAAAATATCCTAAAATATCATTGCCAACTGTTGTTTGGTCACTGCAACGAGCAGAAGCTCGCTGTAGCGATGGGAAGTCAGTAAACACACTGGTGGGAGCTCTCTTGAAATGAGTTTTTACATACACACTTGAAATGGATGTAGAATGGTGTTTACTATAATTGAATGTTGAAATTCTAGAACACCACATGGTGCGTTTTATTCTTGAACTCGATTTGATTGGGGGCCGTTGAGGGAAAAATGTTTTGGTTGATTAGTTGAATTCAGAACTCACACGTTATTACTTCTAGTTCGTTTGTGTTTTTTTGTTTTTATTATTGAATTTAGTTAATTAGTTGTGATAGTTTATTTTAGTGTAAGGGTGTTTTGCTCAAGTATTAGCAAAATTCCAAGTTTTGGGGTATTTGATTAGTTGAATTTACCTATAAATTTCCAAACCAAATTTGATAGTTTTCGAGTGTTTTTGTAATTTTTTAAATAATTTATATTTGTTTTTATGTAAATCAGGCGTAAGTACGAAAACAGTTGAAAATTGAGCAAATCGATAGGAAGTTGGTAGAGAAACGTTGAAAAAGATCCACTAATAAAAACTGTAGCCTCACCGCTGCAGCAATGAACCCCATCGCTACAGCACCAATATCAAGGGCCATTGGCTCTTGACCGCTGCAGCGATGGCCTTCATCGCTACAGCGGTGAAGGGTCAATGGAACTTCTGCCCAACCACCGTTGCCCCGATGGCCCTCATCGCTACAACGATGACAGGGCAGAAGCCCTACTGCCTAACCATCGTTGCAACAATGCTTCCCATCATTGCAACGATTAATCAATAGGTGGCAAAAATCTTTTAAAATATTTTCGGGATATTTTTTTAACTAAATTGATATCTACCAATTCTTACCTTGTATGAGGGACATTTTTACACTTGTTAGAAGCCCTAGATCAGACCCTTGAAGAGGAGAGCTCATTTGAAGAAGAGGAAATGATCTCGGAGTGGTTTTTGCGGAAGTGGAACCATCCACTTCACAGATTTGCCATTCCTTATTTGTTTCTATCTTTGTTTCTCAACGTTGTGTATTGAATGATGATGTTATTCTTATATTTTAATGAGTATTTGGTTATGATCGTGTGTGGCTAAGTAAATACTATCTAGGGATTGATTAGTTCATGAACATGCATGTTTGAGTGAATCCATGTTTTATTAACGATTGTTTATCTCTATCCGATTGTGTTTAATGATTTATTATACTGATGGTATGATTTGTATGGTATTATGGTTGGGGTTTGAGAATACGGGGTTTGACACTCGGGAGAGGTAACCCTGGATTCGAACTAGGGTTAAACATAACGCGACGTTCTAATGTTTAGGGAGATTATTAGAACTTGTGCAATCCATGAGGTTGGGTCAAGACTCATGTATTTGTTTAGACGCTAGATAGGGATATTGGTGTTGACACGAGTGCATATTCGCTCACTTTACACTTGGTAGAGGTAGTAAGTGAGTTTACGATACCTAGATTGTCGGATAGATTGAATACAGTTAATGTAAACTAAATGAAATCAAACATGTATTAATGAACAAAATTAATCCCTAGGAATCCATTTTCATAGAAGTAATTCCAAGTTTTTAGATTTAATTAGTTTTCAATTTGCAAACACAATTCAAGACTTGAAACGTTTAGATAATATTAAGTTATGTTAATCGTAGTACTTAACTAATCGTAGGACAAATCCCAGTGGACGACACTCGATCTTCGAATCCACTTTATTAAAATTTGACCTCATGTACTTGCGAGTAAAATCAAAGCGTTAAATAATAGCGAACAAGTTTTTGGTGCCATTGTCGGGGATTTAGATTAGTGATTTAGTTGATATTACTATCAAGTAGTTCAATATTAATCTTAACATTCTTTTGTTTTACTTTATTTTTGTTTAAATCATTTTCATTTGTTGTGGTAACAAGCAGTGTATGCGACGTAGCTGGAGTTTGGAATTCTTGACTCTTGATCTTGAGATTGAACGTACATTAAGGAGATTAAGGAGATAGATAAGAAACTGAACTCAAGACATGGTTGACGGTGGTGATGATCATATGCCACGACAACTGCCGGTGCCACAAGCGCTACCGCAACAGCTGTCGGAACCGGAAGTTCAACAGCGAGTCCTTAGGAATTACTATCGACCCGTGATGTTTGACAATTATTCTCAGATTCGGAGGCAGCCGATCCAAGCAAACAACTTCGAGTTGAAACTTGCCTTAATCAACATGGTTCAACAGAACTAATATGGCAGGAATCTTCACGAAGATCCAAATATCCACCTTGCAACATTCTTGGAGATTTGTGATACGGTGAAAATAAATAGAGTCGCACAAGATGTGATTCAATTGAGATTATTCTATTTTTTCCTTCGAGACAGAGCAAGGGGTTGGTTTCAGTCAATCCAACCAGAAAACATCACTACCTGGGAAGAACTAACTCAATGGCTCCTCACCAAATTCTTTCCACTTTCGAAGACATCACAGTTGACAGGCGAGATTGCCTAATTTTGCTAACGAGATTTTGAGCCACTCTTCGAGGCGTGGGAAAGGTTCAAGGATTTATTGAGAGAGTACCTCCAACACAGGTATCAAGATTGGTTTCAAACCCAACTCTTCTACAACGGGTTGGATGGACATACGAGAACAATTATGGATACCGCCTCAGGAGGTTCTTTGTTATCCAAAACTCCGGATAAAAGCTCATACACTTTTGGAAGAGATGGCGGCCAACAACTACCAGTGGCCTAATGAGAGAAATATAGGACGAAAGGTAGTCGCAATTCATGAGGCCGATCCTATTGCTACCTTGTCGGTTCAAGTGTCAAAGCTCACAGAGCAGCTAGTCGTCTTTCCTACCAGAGATGCCTCGTCTAGTCGAGAAGTGGAAAATGTGGCAAGTACTTCGCAACCGAAGGTTGATAGCGAGTTTGAGGAATGCCATTTTGTCAACAATCGGGCTTACACCTTTAGGCCCGCCAACAATATCCCAACTCATTACCACTCCGAAATTCAGAATCATGAGAACTTTTCTTATGCAAATAATCAAAATACATTGCGACCTCCTCCCGGATACTCGTCACAATCTCAAGGATACCAGTTGATGCAACAAAACCGTCCTATGCAACAAACCCGGTGCAAAGCCATAAGCCGCCGTTGGAAGACATGCTCGGTTCATTCCTGAAGGAAACACAAAACATTATGCGAGAAACACATAATTGGCTTAACAAGCATGAGACGAGACTAGACAATATTGAGATAACGTGCACCAATACAAATTCAACTGTGAAGTAATTGGAAACTCAAATTGGTCAGCTCACTAGTGCCATCAAAGGGCAAACCTATACGGAGACTAACCCAAGGGAGTGCAAAACCATTACTTTGAGGAGCGGAAAGGAAGTCGAAGCAACTAAGCCAACGAAGGATGAGCCAAGGGAGAAAGTTGAGGAAAAAAAAGAAGTCATTCAGGTTGAGGAGAAGAAGAAAGCACGAAGGGTGAATTAGGGAGGAATCTCATTTCTGGACAATCCATTAAAGTTTAAATACTTCCTATCTACTCGATTTGAAATTAAGAAACAATTTGGTGACTTAATTTAAAGTTTAAAAACTATATTTGAGTGAAATACATTATAATTGAATGATTAAGTTATATGGGGTCTATAAGTGCTCTTTAAAGTCTTAACTTGTGAAACTAGCCGTTGGAAGATTTGTTTCAAATTAATTTAAATAGACTTAGGAAAATTGATCATGATATCAAGAACTATTAGTTCCTAAGCTATTCTAAGAGTTATCATTTTACTGAGATTTATTTGAGAGATATATTGTGTTGCGTTCTTGATCTAAAACGTTGATTGTTGAATTGGCGTCACCGATTTGAGCTGTCTAGCGATTCTATTTACATTCTTCGATGTTATTCCAGTGAGATCTTTCTAAGCTATTATTTCTTATTGTGATTTGATATTATTATATTTGCTTGGTTGATAAGATCATTGTAAAATTATTTTTTAACTTTAAAGAATATAAAAATCTTTTTTAAAACGATTTCTATGATTATCTAATTACGTGTTTAATTCTGTGCTACCCACATTTATTATAATCAGATATCACTAGTAATTATTGAGACATTAATTGATTTTAATTGATTTGAGGAGGTATAATAAAATATTGAAGAAACTTATTTTATAATAAGATATTGAAGAAACTTATTGATTTTTATAATTGGTGAGTTTGTATAGATTAGATATTGTTATGAGTATCTAGTCAGGGGTAGTTTGGGTTTCGATCTCTTCCGATAAAGAGATTGAGGTTCATTTCTTCACTGTATTCATCTTTGCATCCATAACATTTTCTTCAGGATGTTTTCAACATAATCAATAATTTGGAACTTTTTTATGAAATACTCAACGGATACATTAGTTCCACAAAAAATACCAATACTTAATTATTCATCAAAATCTAGGGATCAACAGGTTGTAGTAATTCTCTATCACTCTCTATAACATATAGCTCTCTCGTTGGAAGTAGGCCTACATCAGCTACTCTCTCACTCACGATCAGTTGGGCGCTCTCTAGTGATAATTTTCAATTCATTTGGCATATGCCACAATAATAAAAAAATCACAAGGGTAATCTGTGAAATTTGTTCGAGTTCGTTTGTTCATATCAATTTTTTGTCATGACTAATCATATACTGTCTTATCAAGATGCATATCATTTGATCGATTAAGTGTATTTCTCACTGAAGACGAGTCTCTAGTTACAACCAATATTATTTACCCAGAAGTTCTGTCGTGTAGATCTCAATCGAAGTATTGGTACGATAATTCAATTAGTAATTTATTTTGTTATTTGATTATAAAAACTTTATCATTAATATTTTGATTACATTCGTTAATTGTTTTAGGAATTAGGTAAACAAGTTTTACACTGATGAGAATAATATTATGAGATATCTAAATTTGTGATATTATTTTATTATATTTGTTCTTTCTTTTTATTGTCTTTGAAACTAATATTTGAGAAATTGAAAATGTTATATAAACAAATATAATTGTGTAAAAAAATAAATAAATTTTGAAACAATATTTTTAAGGTGTTATCGTTGGTTTCATTTAAAAATATAAATTGAGAAATTAAAAATATTGTATAAATGGAGATATTTTTATCAATTTCTTTTTAAACTTTTAGAATTGACAATCTATTGTTTATTTATTTGAAAATATGTGTTAATAATTAAATTGTTAATTATTAATTTTGATATTTGTTGTTTTGAATGGTGAATTTATATTTTGAGTCTGTTAATTTTTTTATTGTATTTTTTTAATATCAAAATTAATATTTTAAATTAAAAGTATTGCATATTGAGTTATACGCTGTTATATAGGATCTTTTAAAGAGACAACACCAATTTATAATTTTATATTTTATAATTATTTATCCAATTATTTCCCTACATAGACTTTCTTAAGCAAATAACGGTGAAATTTTGCTTCCAACGGAAGGTTGCTTCGATTCCGCCCCGGATGGGATGGGGTCCACATTGACGGTGACCCAGCCCGATACCGGCAGTCCAGCTAAAGTCACCCAAAATCATCGGTCCACAACCACACGTGTACCACAATTATTGGACTGTCATTTAGAGACGACCAACCATAGTTGCCAGCTGTAAATCTTGTTCGAACACTAGAACCCACATCCAAAAAAGCCAGCGTATAATCACTTTGATGCTAGTACGCGTAAGACAGACACCTGTGACGTGGCCATGCTATACCTAATGTATCACGTGCAACCGGGTCCCACCTCCCTTAATATACAGATTGTTTAATCACCGTTAAAATTTTGTTGCTTATGCATGGACCCACACAAATGTCGACTCTCCTTTAACGTTCATGTCCCTGACCTACACGTTAGCAACGCCTACTTATTAGATCTCTCCCCCTCTTTCACTTTCCTCACCGTCTCCGAGTATCGCGATCTCGTTAGTGTTTTTTTTTTTCCCTCTCTAGTTTCTCGCTCTAGAAACCGATGGATCGGAGCTCGGCGATTGGTTTCGCATTTATATGCATTGTAGTGGCCGGTGTCGGTGGTCAGTCTCCGGCGTCTGCCCCTACTACAACACCGCCGGCTACTGTGGCTACTCCGGCTGCATCACCTTCGACGGCGACTGCACCTTCCAGGCCTAGATCACATGCTCCTGTGACTGCTCCAACTTCGGCGCCTCCAATGGCGATTTCTTCTCCACCTGCCGCAGCTCCGATTTCAGCACCGCCGACGCCGTCGACTCCAGCGCCTATCTCCACACCGCCGGCAACGACACCGGTGAGCTCGCCGCCTGTGCCGGTTCCTGTGACCTCTCCTCCAGTGTCTCCACCGACGCAATCTCCTCCCGCACCAGCACCGGAGGCACCGACAACTGCCCCGCCTGCCTCTGTTCCCGCTCCAGCTCCGAGCAAGAAGAGGACAAGGAAGCACCACGCTACGTCACCGGCTCCTGCACCAGAGTTGCTTAGCCCACCCGCACCTCCAACCGAGGCTCCCGGACCTAGTCTGGATTCGCTCTCTCCTGGTCCCGCTGCCCTCGCCGATGAGGTATGTTTTGCTCTCCTCCACGGCTTCAGTTCTATAATGCGCCGAGTGCCTATTATCTAAATCTAAAACGCCTTAATTCAACTGAAATTGCCACATTTGCTTGGTTGCTTGTATGTGTTCAAACAAGCCTGTTCAATAATTTGATCAGTGATCAGTGATCACCAAGACATAGGAGCTTAGAGATCAGATCTCCAAACCAGAACATTAATTGTTTATGCACAGACAGACATGACAAGCGTCCGAGGCAAGATTGTCGGTGGTGTTCTGAGAAAATTGCGCATCCCCAGCGCACGGTAGCATTAGTCAGCAGTAGTATATGTATATTGTACACCGTATTTTAACTCCCACATTAGTAAGCGGCAGCGCACAGCGGATGGTGCGGTGCAGGATAGAAGAAATCATTTATTTACGCCAACTGTCAAAATTATTATTTTTTAATTTCGAAATTTAATGTGATCTATTTGGGCTTATAATATAAAATATCTGAATTTTGGAAAGAAATTGCAGAGTGGAGCAGAGGCATTGATGAGCGTGAAGAAGGTGGTCGGAAGCTTGGTACTGGGATGGGCTGTCTCCGTTTCGCTTTTTTAAAGTTTTGATGATGAGGTAGATCTGCTTGCTGGATTGGTTTATTATATTAAATTTACTTATTTGACCCCCCGACATTTGATCATAAATATTTGTTTTTCATGTTGTTATTATTTATTTATTATGACATATCAAATGTGGGAGGGGCTTCTGTTTGGCTATTTGGGGGATTATAGCCACATTCGCCTTGTATTATTATTATTATTCTTTGGCTACTGTTTTGGGTGAACTTTGTATCTATTTTGTATTTTTGCTGCTTTCGTTACTTTTTGGAAATAAATTTTTAATTTTTAATTATTTATTTTAAAATTTTACATGATTTTGATATTACTGTAAAATATTAGAAGGTAATCTATTGAAGTGTTAATATAATTGAGAAGTGAGAGAATGAATCATGTATTGATATATAAGAAAGAGTTACAAGAATACAACGATATATACATATATTTATAGGGGAAGTGGGGGTTAGAGTTTTGTTCTAATGGGTTACGTGAGCTAAGTCCATATAATACATGAACATTTCCCCTAAAATTCAAGACGGTAAGTGAGAGGTAAATTCGAACTTAGAAACCATAGAGTGAAAGCGTCGGAATGGGTGAGCCTTAGTGATGACGTCTGCTTTCTCCGGTCTAAACGACATCAGAATAAGCTTGTAAGACAGGAGTAGACTGAGCTGAGAAATGAATTCCATGAAATAAAGTACCCTTGACATAACGAGGAATGCGAAGAACAATCGAGTAATGGGTAGTCTGAGGAACGGATAACAACTGACTGACCTGATGAATGACATAGGCAATGTCAGGACTAGTGACAGTAAGATATACAAGACTTCTAACCAATTGGCGATATAAAGTGACATCCTGAGAGGTGAACCATCAAGTGGGGTAAGTTTGACGTTCGCCTCGAGAGGAGCAGTGATAGTGGTTGAGTCAGTGATTCCAGGCTTGGAAATGAGATCTAAGGCATATTTGGCCTGAGAGGAAATACCCATCAGAACCAAATGAGACTTCAAGGCCAAGAAAATAGGTGAGCATGTCAAGGTCTTTCATCTCGAATTGGTTATTGAGAAATTTTTTGAGTTTAGAAATGTCACGTAGATAATCTTCAGTAATAACCATATCATCCACGTACAGTAAAAAAATGATAATACTGTTGGCAACATGGCGAAAAAACAGAGTCGAATCATGAGTACTAGGTGTGAACCTAAATTGATGAATAATAGTGCTGAATTTGATAAACCAAGCATGTGGAACTCGTTTTAAACCATATAGGGCACGACGAAGGTGACAAACTTTATTTCGAGAGGCATTCAGATCGGGAGGGGTATGCATATAGACTTCCTCAAGAAGATTTCTATTGAGAAATGCATTTTTGACATCCATTTGAAAGAGAGTTCATCTTTGAATGGCGGCGACGACAAGAAGTGTACGGATAGATGTAAGCATCGCCGTTGGAGCAAATGTCTCTTTATTGTCAATGCCATATTCCTGAGCAAATTCCTTGGCAATAAGTCGAGCTTTTTATCGTTTAACAGAGCCATCAGAAAGTGTCTTGATTTTAAACAGCCATTTGCACCCAATAAGAGTTTTTCCAGAGGGCAGATAAATAATATCCTAAGTATGAGTTTTGGTTAGGGCCTGAAGTTTTTCGTCTATTATTTTCTACCAAAGATGATTAATACTAGCATTCTTATAGGATTGAGACTCATTCAAATGAAGTATAGTGGAAAAACAATGATAATCCGCAAGATAAGAAGGGCGATGAGTTACCCTGGTAGATTTGCCGGAGTGATCTGGAGGATGGCTCTTAGAGGGAGTCAGTGCAGTCTCATCAGATATAAGAATATTCTCGGCCATGATTGATTGAGTTGGAGGGATGCGGTTAACTGATGGTTTTGGAGTTGGGTCTGGAGAGATAGGGTCAACTAGTGGTTCCGGAACGAAAAGGGTGATATCAGCTAGCGATTCTGAGGTGGACTCAACAGTACCTGAACCTGGATTCTTAGGAAGTAATTCAATAGATGGATCAGTAAAGAATCTGGAGTTAGTGATGATTGACATATCAAATGACTGTAAGGAAGAGAACATTTGATGTTTCCAAAAAATGACACGACGAGAGATACAAAATGTTTCAGAAATAGGATCCCAACACTAATACCCTTTATGTTGAATACCATATCTAATAAAACAACATAGGGGAGCCCTTGGTTGCAGTTTGTTGTGTTCATGTAGTTTGAAATGAACAAAACAAGTGTAATCAAATACTCTGAGTTCAAAGTAATCATGAGGTTTACCAAAAATGTGTTCGAATGGGGACTGATTCTGTATTGTGGCGGAAGAGACATGGTTGATTGTGTATACTACGATTAAGGCAGCATCACCTCAGAAACGTTCAGGACAAGATGACGAAATAAGTAAAGTATGAACGGTATCAAGAATATGTTTATGCTTGCGTTCGACTCAT
Source organism: Eucommia ulmoides (assembly GCA_016647705.1). Classification (NCBI taxonomy): domain Eukaryota; kingdom Viridiplantae; phylum Streptophyta; class Magnoliopsida; order Garryales; family Eucommiaceae; genus Eucommia; species Eucommia ulmoides. Next base: position 28,147,371 of record CM028339.1, read on the forward strand.
CTATTTTGTTGGGAGGTTCCAGGGCACGAATGGTGGGGAGCATGCTATTTTTGTGAAGTAGGTTTAGAAAAGCACGGTATTTGTATTCCATTGCATTATTTAAACGAAAACCTTTAATATTCCAAGAGAATTGAGTTTAAACCATAGAAGAAAAATTGAAAGAGTTCAAATCTGCTTTTCATAAGAAACGACCACATATAACAATAATAGTTATCTACAAATAGAACAAAATAGCGAGTACCACCCATTGATGCATGAGGAGAAGGCCCCCAAATATCAGAATGTACTAAATCAAAAGGTGTAAGGGAAACAGACTGACTTTCATTAAAAGGTAAAACTGATTATTTTGCATGTTGACAATGAATACAACGAAAAGTCTCATACTGAAAAGAACCTAACTGACCATTAGAAATAAGAGAACGTAGATGGCTAGATGAAGTGTGACCTAATCGAGAGTGCCAGAATTCCACAGGTGAGATTGCTGGGATGGATGCGGCTGATTGGTTTGGTGATGGTGAGAATGAGACTTCAAGGTAAGTAAGCTCACAGAGGTGTCCAACTTTACGGTTGGTTCCAAAGAGTTTTCTATTTAAGGGTCCTGCACACGACAACTAGTAGAAAAATGCAAATCAAGTCTAAGATCACATAATTGTCCAACAGATATAAGATTAAGCGTAAGATTAGGGACCAAATATGTGTTCTCGAGAGACAAATGAGAATTGTCAACATGTCCGGTGTGGCTGACCAACATATTTGATCTATTAGTAGTGTGAATAGTAGGTGCATGCTTATCATGGGTTTTAGAGGAAACAATAAAGGCCTTAGAAGTCATGTGATTGCAATAGGCAGAATCAAAGTACTATCGGGATATACCCAATGTAGCTAACATAGCTATATTGTTACCAATTTTAGTTAAAGCCTCAGTAAACGCAGTGTAGAGACCACTCCAATCAGGTGGAGAGCTGGATGGAATTGGTGTAGCATCAGTGGCTACAGTAGCAGCATTCCCTGGTTTGAAATAAGACCGATTGCGAGAGCCTTGAGAGCGATATTGGTTCCCATTTGACTGATTTCCAAATGAAAGTTTAGGGGAATCTATAAGATAGGCTTGGTTCTCTGGAGACTTTACACAGGCGAGAATGACATTTGAATAATTCATACCCTTATGAATGACAGTACCTACAGTATAAGAGCTTCTGAGAAGGGTTGGTCTTGGCAGCTGGTTTGGCAAGAGCAACTATTGCTACAGGAGCAATTGGTGATGTAAAGTCAACATTTGTATGAGATCTTTGTAATGTGGCAAGATGTGTTTTCTCACTGAGTAGATTAGAAAGGGCGTTGTTGAGGGAAGGTATCGTGCCCCGGTGTAGAATTGAAGCTAGTATAGGCTTAAATTCCTCTCTCAAGCCCATCAGAAATTGCATAATGCATGTCTCAATTTGGTACTTTTCATGAACATCAGTGTCTTTTGTGTATTCCCAAGTTTGCTCAGTTAGAGCCACTGATTCCACACGGCAGTAATCTGAGATAAGAAACTGTTGATAGTTTGTCTAGGTTTTTGGTGCATGTTATGAAGGGTAGAAAGAAGACAATACCGATTTGAGAGGTCTGCCCTGGTGTAGCGATGCTGAAGAAGATCCCAAGCTTTCTTAGTTGTATGGAGTGTGCCAAATTGAAGTTTGATCGCTGGGATAATGGTGACATGGTACCATGTGAGAATATGGTGATTTTTGCTATCCCAGTCCTTCAGACGATCAATGTATTTGGCAGCATCTTCGTCGTCGATCATTTTGGGTTTAGTAATATCTTCAGTTACGTAACGCTATAATTTTCGTTCACGGAGGAAACCAGACATTTCTTGAGCTCACACAACATAATTAGATTAATCCAGAACTATAGTAATAACCCGGGATAAGTCCGATTAAGCCATAGGCACAAAGAGATTGGTGAACCGGTGTAGAAACCAATATAAAAAGAAGTATGTTCAGTGAGTCTCAAATCACAAAAGGGAGGCCAAAAACAGAATTAGAACATTGAAAACCCCCAGAAATTAGTCTAACTTTGCAAAAAATCGATCTAAAAACACCTAAATTGGTTAAAGACAATTACCTCAAAGAATATCGATGATGTAACAGTCCAGTGGTTGACTGTCGCTGATGTGGCGGTCAACAAGTTGACGTGGCGATGATATGGCAATGATGTGGCGATGAGGTGGCAATGACATGGTGATGAGGTAGTAGGGGTGGTAATGGGCCAGGGCCGGGCCGGGCTTTGACTAGGGTATTACAATAATTTGCATAGCGCTAGCCCGGCCCGACCCTATGGTCGGGCGTTAATTTCATACATGTTGGCCCAGTAGAATACCCAAGAAGGGGGGGTGAATTAGGTAATTAAAAAATTATCAGAATAATACTTTAATAAATCAAATAATTAATTTTAATTCTAAATTAATTATTATCTTTATAGCAACGAATAAGTGTAATAAGGTCTAGGTGCACATCCAAACAACACAATATAAAATCAAGGAAATAAATAATGCAGTACACACCGATATATCCTGGTTCACTAAGCTACTCTTGGCTAATTTAGTCCTTCGAGCCCCACGGAGATTCTCACCCACTAAACTCAAGATTCCTTTATAGGTAGGAACCAAACCTTCACAATGATTCTTTTCGCAGGTTCAGAATCAACCTTTACAAATTCCTTTTCACAGGCTTAGGAATAACCTCTACTTTTTACAGGCTCAAGAATAACCTAATTCTATTATAGGGAGAATCACAACCTAATTCTTTTTATACCTTAGGCTTAAGAATTAAAATCTCATAAAAATACTTCAACTATCTTTTTCCCAGGTAAGGATGAAACCTTTACAAAATTCACTTAAAATCAATTCTATTTAAAAAGAATTACTATCTCAATCTCTTTACAAGAAAAGACTGAAAATCAGTTACCCTTTGATTAAATACCCCAATAGTATTTAATCTGTCACACTACTCACCAATAGAAATTGATAAGCATATTATCTTACTCGTAGTTTTTATCACCCCAGATAAATTAAAATTCGATTAATATCCCAAATCTAATGATAGAAAAGTGTGGGATTGAAAATCTGATTTTAAATAAAAGATGGGTAGCAAATAATTGAGTACGTAATCAGATTCAAGAAATTATTTATAAAATATTTTCTTCAATAAAAATCAGAAACAATTTTTAAAGATCATTTTCCAAAAAATTAAGCAAGCAATGTACGATAGAAAGTAATTAGAAAGATCTCACTTGAAATATACAGAAAAAATAAATAGAGCGATGTTACCTAGATCCGGTAGCAACAAAGATTAATAACTAATGATTCTCAAGATCATCTCTTAGAATAGCTCTCACAAAATCTCAGAATGATATCTCTTATAACAACTCAATATGATCTCAACTCTTAAAGCTCTCTTAATATTTGTTAATGATATATGAAAAATGCAGGTTTATATATACAAGAAATAAATCAGCTCTTTAACAGTTAGTTCCCTTGTGTCATGACATTTAAATGCTCTCTTAGACCCCTTATATTATTATGACTTCATTTTGGTTCAATTTACTTAATTACATATTTTAAATCTCTCAATTAAGTCCCCTAAATATTTCTCAATCTCAATTAATTAGAATAGAAATAATTTTATGTGCCAAATTGAGAAATATTAAAACTTAATGAACCAACTTAATAGGATTTAAATAATAGATGAAGCATATCTTAAATATCATAAGATCCCTTAAATCTCTCACAAATCCCAACAAAAAATGGCTACTTTTAGATATGAATTTAGAATTCTCATTATCCTGAAACAATATCCTCAGTCGACCAACCAGTCGATCGCTCGATTCAGGATGTAGTCAAGCCAAAGATTCTGTATCCATCGGTCGACTTATCTGTCGACTTAGAGATTCAGAGAGTTATATTTCTCTACATCGGTCGACTTACCTGTCGACTGATCAATTCAGAAAGTTTGTCTTATACGCTTCGGTCGACTTATCAATCGACTCCTCATTGCTGAACACTTTCTCCAATTCGGTTTTAATACATTCTCATTTACATTTTCGCCCCTTTAAACTATTTTTTTTTTCTCAATTAGCTCCATTAACTTTCTCAAATTCTATTTTTACCATTTTCAAATATTACTTTTTAATAACACAAAGGAGCAAATAATTTCACCTTATCAAAACATACATAAACAATTAAAACTTTTGTGCCGTATATGTTCTCAATTAAGATATTAAGAGTTGAAATTCACCTGAGTTGTTTTTTTCAATTTCTTCAAACTCTTAATTCTTCATCATCTTTATCATCATCATTTAGCATCCATTCATAATTTGTCATCGCATCTTCATCATTAGAACTAATAAATTGAAACATTTAATAAACCATTAGTCCCACAAAAAACGTCAACATTTAATTGTCCATCAAAATATTAGGATCAACAATCTCCCCCTTTTTGATGATGACAATTGACTTTGATATTTTTTTCAAAACAATAATATAACCACACTCTCTTGAATCCGAGGACGAGTTTTATAACTCTTTTAAGCATAAAAATGAAGATTTTAAAAAACATAATCAATAAAGCACAAATTTAAAAAATAAACTTCTTCCTTAATAAAATATTCACTAAAACTCCCCCTTAATAAAACATCAACAAATTCTCCCTCTTTGTCATCTTCAAAAACAAAATTTAGGGAGGGGGGAACACATATGAATATTACTGTAGGCAATCATATAATATACTTGAAAGAGTAAGCCTAAATGAATTAAATCCCAATGTATATAAGTCTTTTAAAACCACATTGAATCAACTCATAACTTTAACTTTAAGAATCAAAACTCATTTCAATAAATCAACTTTTAGGCACAAAATATCAATACTATGTAGATCATTATTATAGATAAATATCAAGTCGACTCAATTCATCAAAATCCACACCAAAAATATAATTCTTAACATGCAATCTCCTACTATATAAGTGTAACAAACTAATTCATTTTAAGGAGAAAAATGTAATCTTTGAAGCACTAAGATATGAAACATCTCTCAATGATAATTTATGAAGTTATCAATATAATGCATACTTATTTCATAAAAAAATTCAGCTCAATTTTTCAACAATAATCATTAACGCTCAAGAATATGAATCATATCTCAATTAATAACATGCATATTGAAGATGTTATCTTATAACATGCTCAATCTCTTACACAATAATAATCATTTAAAAATCAGAGGATATGAGACATATACTTATATAAATATATCCAAGTAAGCATATAATCATGGTTTAGAACAATTCAAATAGTGGTGAATGAGAGATTTGTAAATCATTTCAAACTAAGTGTCATTTACAAATTCCTTCAAGGAGGAATTTCAGATCTGGCTGTCGACCAACACCATCGGCTACCAACCAAAGCCGACGACCACTGCCTGCCACTGTCCTCTAACAATTGCCACCACTGGCCACCGCCGACCATCTCCGTCTGCTAGCCACCGCCGACCACCTCCGTCCGCTAGCCACCGCCGGTGACCATTATTACCTGCTACCACTATCGCCGGTCGCCGTCGCCACCACCAGCCACCACCGACAACCTTCGTCTGTTGGCCATCATCACATACTACCACCACCTCCTGCCACCAACCACCCCCACCGCCGACCCCCATAATAGTGATGGTTGTTATCCAAACAAGGAAATTATAAAATTACACGATCAAATTCTTCGCCTAAAGTAGTTATCTAAATAAGGGACTTGCAAATGATAGGATTTTGAAACCCTTTCATTTATAAATCCCTTTGATTTGTCAAATCCCTTACCCAAACACAACTATAATGCAATTCGAATTAGGATCACGCACGACACTTAAAATGAATTAATCTTATGTGTGTCATGATAAGAAGTGATAAGTTTAAGATCGTAAAATAAGAAATTTTATGTACTCCTTATGTGAAATGATTTTGATAAATGACCTAATTAAAAAATGTGTTTTAAAGTATAAAATGTTGTGTTTTCATATCAATTCGGTCAACCGGCAAAAAAAGTCGGTTGAATTATCAAAATAATGAGTTTTGGGAATAGAAATGGAACCCTACTGATCCAATTGGTCAATTGAGAAAAGCAATCGGTCTACCATTTGAAATAGTATCTAAAATAGGTAAGAAAGTGAGCACACTGATTCAATCGGTCAACCGAATGAAGAAGGTTGGTCAACCGAATAAGTCACTAGATGAAATGGTAAAAATTGGATGCCCACTGATCGGGTTAGTCAACCGATAGGGCTTAAAGCCAACAGCTACATTGAACCCTGGTACTGGGTGGTCGACTAAGGGTAAGGTCTGGTCAACTGACTGTTTCAGTCAACATATTGATTATTTCAGTTTCTTAGTCAAATCATCTTGGTTTTGATGATTCCAATAGAGGTTTTTGAGGGATTTGGGTTAAAATTAAGATATACTTCATATATTTTGTGATCCCTATTAATTTGGTCCATTTAATTAAAATTTCTTTTAATTAAAGTGTCTTAATATTTTCTATTTTTATGGATTTCAATTTAAAAATGTTTTAAGGACCACAATGAGATTTTTCAAGAATATTTTTAAATAAAAAAGATCTATTTTGAACATATATGATATATGGGGTCTTAGGGTGTCATTTAATGACATATTATTTGAAAAGTAGCAATTAAAAGATATCTTTGAAATACTTATTATTAAACCTACGAATTTCGAATTTAGATATTGTTATTTTGGTGGAGAATATTTTGGGGTTAAAGATATGAGAGAGATTTATGGAATTTTATTTGATCTTACAATTTAGTCCATATACTTAAAATATAATTCTTTTTATATTTTCATTGACTAAGATTAAATTATTTTTGAGACTAAATTGAGAGTTTTAAAAATTATATTGTTGGTCAAATATAGCCGTTATGAATCTATATGATATATGAGATCCGTATATGTCGTTTATTGATATACTATTAGAAAACTAACCGTTGGAGGATTAGTTCTAGATCTATTTAAAGAGATCCGCGAGATTGAGTTTAACACATCAAGAACATCATTTTTGAGCTATTATAATAGATATTTTTGCTGAGATTTCTACAAGAGATTCTATTCAAATTCTTGATCTAAAGCGCTAGCTGTTTGGCGTCACCTATTTGAGTTCTAATTGCGATATTATCATTGTCTTTAGAGTTTCTCAATGAGATCCATCCAAGTTTTATTATTTGCTTTCTAAAGTTATATTTATATTGATTGTTTAGTTTAGGATTGTTAGAAAATCTTTTTAAACTTAAAAACCTGAAAAATATTTTTTTTAAACGACTTTTGCCTGATTATCGGATTATGTGCTAAATTTGTGCTACCCACATTATTTATTAATCAGATTTAAATTGTCTTACATTGTATCTATCACGAAATAATTATTCGGGATATTAATTGAGTATATTTGTATTGAGGTAGTAGAAGTTTCTTGTGAGAAGAAACTTTCATTTTTTTGTATTTGTGAGTTTGAGTGGATTAGCATGTTTGGGCTGATGTCTAATCAGGGTAGTTAGGTTTCGATTTTTTTTTCGGTGAATAAAATTAGGGTTTGATTTTTATCCTACAAAAAGTTTAGGTTATTTTTTTCCCTTGAAAAGAATTAGGTTTTGATCTTCCCTATAAAAGAATTGAGTGATTGTAAATGTTCTTCCTAAATCTGAGAAAAAGATAAGTGTAAAAGTGTGACGGAGTGATAGCTTTGATCTTTAGCTTGTTAAAAAGGATTAGGTTTTGATTCTTCCTATAAAAAAATTAGGTTAGTCTTGAACCTGATAGAAAGATATGGTTCTTCATGAGCTTATGAAAATGATAATTGTAAATATTAACTCTCAGCCTGTGAAAAGAATTGAGATTGTAAGGATTTGGTTCCTATCTAGAAAAAGAATTAGGAGTTTTGGAGATTGCGAATCTCCATGGAGCTCGGGGGACTGAATGTATGTAAGAGTAACTTATCGAACCAGTATATATTGTTGTGTACTATATTGCTTATTTTCTTATATTGTATTTGGGTGTGCATTTAGAAGTAAACACATTTCTGCTGCATATTAAGATCATAATTTGTTGGCTCAATGATCTACCCAAAAGGGGGGTGAATTGTGTAGTTATAAAAATTTAAGCAAGTATTTATCTTTTAACACTTAAAAAAACAAATAACTAAGTTAATCCTAAATTAATTATTATCTCTATATAACAACGGATAAGTTTATATAAAATAGGTGTACACCCAAATAACAAAAAATAAATAAAGTAAGGATCCAACACACCACTATGTATACTGGTTCACCAAGTTACTCTCGGTTAATCTAGTCCTCTGAGACCGATGGAAAGTTGTATTCACTAAACCACTAAGATTCCTTTAAATAGATAGGAACCAAACCTTTACAATTATTTTTTTACATGCTCAAAATCAACCTTTACAATTATTTTTTCACAAGTTAAAGAAGAACCTATATTTTTTTAACAGGTTAAAGATTAACCTAATTCTTTTGTATTTAGGTTAAGAATCAAACCTCACCAAAATCACTTCAAGTATCACTTTCATTGATAAAGATGGAACCGTTACAAATCACACAAATTTTTTCTATTCAGAAAAAATTAATACTTATCTATTTTCACGGAAAAGAGTAATATAACCTTTTTATGCCTTAGGTAAAGATCAAACCTCAAGCTCTTTATTAGAAGAGATTGAAACTCAGCTACCTCTTATTAGATATTTCCAACAATATCTAATCCACACACAACTCACCCATTACAATAAATTGATAAGTTTATTCCCACTCGGAGCTTCTACCACCTCAAGTCTAATTAAACTCAATTAATGTTCCGATAAATACTAGTGATAAGTGAGAAATTCAAAATCTGATTAATTAGGTGGGTAGCACAAAATTGAGCATGTAATCAAATTATCACCAAAATTGTTTTAAAATGATTTTTATGCACTTTAAAGTTTAAAAACGATTTTACAACGATCTAAAATCCAAATAAGCAATAATAATAATAATATCAAATAACAATTAATAAAAAAGTTTGGAACGATCGCACCAGGATACCACCGAAAGAATGAAAACTGAATCGCAGTAAAGCTTAGATTCGTGACAGCAAAATTATTTGCACTTATTCTCAAGAACTTCTCTCAAGAATGATTTCACAATAAACTCTCAGTATAATATAAAAACGATGACTCTCAGAATCCTCAGGAGTTGATTTGTTCTTGATATAATTATTTCTTAATAAGTGAAAAACCCAAGTCTATATATATTGATTTGAAACAACTCCTCTAATGGCTAGTTCCTACAAAATATGACATTTAAATACTCATATAGACCTACCATATATTAATATGACTCAATACTGGTTCAATTCACTTAATTATTACTTTTAAATCATTCAATTTAGTATTTAAAAAATTTCACATTCTTAAATCGAGAAGATAGAAAATATTAAATCGACTAAATTGATAAACACTCAAAATAAGTGTACCATATCTATAGGGATATCTAAATAAAAATGATATATCTATAAAATATTCAAATCCTCAGAATATCTCCAAAATATCATCCAAAAAACGGCTAGTAAAGGCTACTTTGAGATAAAATTCTCGAAATCCTCAAATCCTGAAACTACACAGTCGGTTGACTAACCAAACCACCATTAGTTGACCGATCGTTTCAGGTTGTAGCCCAAGCCATTTTCATACGCCAGTCGGTTAACCAATGCCCCATGGGTCGGTTGACCGATCAATTCAGGATGCTCCCCAAGCCATTTTTCAGCCCTCGTCGGTCGATCGATCATCAACGGTCGGTTGATCGATAGATTCAAAGACTTCTCCATTTTCCAACTTACGCTTGTCGGTCGACCGATCAGTACTGGACCAATTTTTCCTTAGTTCATTTCAACTCCAATTTTCAACGTTTTTTATCCTTTAACCGATTTCTTTTCTCGGTTAAGTGAATTGACATTATTAATCAATTTTAAACACTAATATTTCTTAGGTCAAATTTTCTCTTTCAATTTCACATTAAAGCAAATATGTGAACTAATTAGGATCCTAATAAAAACACACATAAATATAAATAATTTTTGTGTCATGTGTGATCCTAATCGGGATGCATTAAGAGTAAAAATTGACTTGAGTTGTTTTCACCTAAATTCTTCAGAATCTTCAATCTCTTAATGTTCGTCTCTTTGTTTATCGATTTACATTTTTAACATCCTTAACAATTTCTCAATGATAACATTAATAATGGAACTTTTATACTGAAATACTTAATAAACTCATTAGTTCCATAAAAAACATCAACACTTAATTGTCTATCAAAATCTTAGGATCAACAATCTCCCCCTTTTTGATGATGATAATTAATTTTGATATTTTCTTCAAAACAATAATGTAACCATGCTCCTCCTAAATTCGAGGACGGGTTCTTTAGCTCATTATAGCACAATTATGAGGAATAATTTTAAAAACTCATAATATATTCAACGAAATGCAAAATATGATCAATTGTAGATAGTCAATAAAGCATAACATAATCATATCAACATTGTTCTCCACTTATAACAGTGCAATGCTTAGGCAAACAAAACTCATAATTTAAAAAACTCATAAGATATTCAATAAAACATCAACATATTCTTCCCCTTTACCATCTAAAAAAGTGGGGAAGGGGAACCAAAAATATCACTACTCGAGGCAAACATTATTGTGGCTAACTATACTTAAATCTCGAATGATTTTTATAAATTGATCATATCAACATTGTTCTCCACTTATAACAATACAATGCTTAGGCAAACAAAACTCATAATTTAAAAAACTCATAAAATATTCAATAAAATATCAACATATTCTTCCCCTTTACCATCTAAAAAAGTGGGGAAGGGGAACCAAAAATATCACTACTCGAGGCAAACATTATTGTGGCTAACTATACCTAAATCTCAAATGATTTTTATAAATTGATCTTTTGCTAGAGGTTTAATAAAAATATCGGCAAGTTGATCGAAAGTATCAATATACTCAATAGTTATGTCTTTTTTTTTTTTTTGAATATGATCATGAATAAAATGATGTCTAATATCTATGTGCTTAATTCGTGAGTGTTGTGTAGGATTCTTACTAAGGCAAATAATACTTTTATTTTCGCAATAAATCGGGACTTCCTCCATATATACTCCAAAATCATTCGACTATTGTTTAATATACAGAATAAACACAACAGTTAGCAATTTCCATGTATTCAGCCTTAGTAGTGGATAAGGTTATCGAATTTTGTTTCTTGCTAAACCAAGAAATCAAGGCATGTCCTAGAAAATGATATGACCCACTTGTGTTTTTCGCTCTTTTTTGCAACCGGCAAAATCAGCGTAGGAGAGACTTATTAACTTGAAATCACTCCCTCTAGGATACCATAATCCTAAGTCAGTCGTCCTTTTCAAATATCAAAAGATACGCTCAACCATAGTTAAATACGATTCTTTAGGGTAAGACTGAAATCTAGCACATAAACAAACATTATATCTAATGTCAGGTCTACTAGTAGTTAAATACAACAAGCTACCAATCATACCTCGATATAATTTTTTTATTTACGTTTTTGCTTGTATTGTCTTTGTCTTATCTTTGTAGCTGTTGCCATGAAAGTTTTGCACTCTTTATATCCATCTAAGCCATATTTCCTTAGCAATTCCTTTGTGTATTTAACTTGGTTTACAAGATCTCTTATTTGGTTTGCTCGATTTGCAACTCAAGAAAGAAATTTAGCTCTCCCATTATGCTTATTTCAAATTCAACCTACATTATCTTGGCAAACTCTTGACAAAGATCCTTATTAGTAGATCTAGAAACATTATCATCAACGTATATTTGTACTAATAGGATATAAGAATCAATTTGCTTAATAAATAGCGATATATCACTTAGACCTATTTTTCAATTTAAGAATGATATAATATTACCCCCTCTTATAAATACACTTCTCCCCATATTTAATAGTAACCAAGCCAATTCATGTTTAAGAGAATAAATATGAGGCAATCAAAATATTTCAACAATATAGCATGCAATCATATAATTTCAATTAAGTCCACATGCCTTACTCATGATACCAAATAATTTCTTCCTTTTAGATAGAATCAAGAACCATATAATCTTTAACACACTAGGACATGAAGCATATCTTAATGATAATTTATCAACATAAATTTAGTGCATGTATAAACATGGATAAATACATATTTCTCTCGTAAAATTTTAGCTCTATTTTAGAATAATAATCATTTACGAAATAAGAGATATTAGTTGTATGCCAGCACTTAATGCCTATAAATATATCCACATACAAAAGTATCAACTTGAAACATTAAGCACAGATTGATATGTCATATATATTAAAACAATCTTATATAATTCATTTATCATTTAAATAACTGCAATATTTCTAAATGACATAACATGTTTTAAAATCAAACATATGATCACTACTTAATATAATCACATAAAAAAAAAATGTTAATACCCCTTAACTAGATGTGATTTCCATAATTACCATGCAATATTTCTAAGACAACAAATAGGCAAATCATTTAATATAAGTCTTAGAAACCAGTATCAACTTATCTATTTGGCAAGTCGGACACCTCTCTCTTTAACAAATTGAATAAATTTAAACTGCGAGGGTTATGAGTATCTTTTATATTTTTCATAACAACTTTACTTTTTACCTTATTTGTATAGATGATTGATTTGGGTGCACAATTCTTCTTGGTATGTTTGTATATTCTCTGCTTTTGATTATTGCCTTTTGATTCATTCATGATTCCTTTTGCAAGTATCACTTGTGTCTTCATGGTGATATCCCATCTTGACTTTGGTATATTTTTTTGCTTTGCACATGTTTTTTGAGGTTTCTTTGCAACTTCACCTCTTGACTTTGTTAAATCTTTTCACTTTGCATGCGTCGCTAGTAGATCCTTGGTGACTTCCTATCTTGGATTTGATATAACCTCTTTGTTTGTTCCTTCGTGTCCACTTTCGATGTTATGTAACTCTGTACAAGATATTTAAATAGCTCTCTTCGTTATCCATTTCATTTTGGATCCATTCTTATTAGATATAAACTTAGGATTTCAGAATGGACATGATACTTTAAAATGCCCAACCCTATTGTAATAATAACATCTTAAATCCGATTGATTATCATAGAAAATATGAGATGTAAAACATGAATCATTTTCAATAATAGCAACATAACTATTGTTGGCCCAGTGAGCTACCCAAGAGAGGGTGAATTGGGTGGTATTAAAAAATTATCAGAATAATAATAATACTTCAAAAATTCAAATAATTAATTTTATCCTAAAATTAATTATTATCTTTATAGTAGCGGATATGTGTTATCAACTAGATGCACACCAAACAACAATATAAGTAAAATAAATAAGACAGCACACCACGATATATTCTAATTCACCAAGCTACTCTTAGCTAATCCAGTCCTCTGAGCCCCACGGAGATTCGCACCCACTAATCACTAAGATTCCTTTAAACGGGTAGGAACTAAACCTTTACATAATGATTTATTTTTTTTCACAGGCTCAGAATTAACCATTACAAATTCTTTTTCTCAAGCTCAAGAATAATCTCTTCTTTTTTTTCAGGCTCAAGAAAAACCTCTACTTTTTACAGGCTCAAGAACAACCTAATTCTTTTTGTATCTTAGGCTAAAGAATCAAAATCTCATTAACATGCTCCAACTATTATTTTCTCAGGTATGGATGAAATCTTTACAAATCACTCAAAATTAATTCTATAAAGGAAGAATTAACACCTCAATCTCTTTACCGGAAGAGATTGAAACCAAGTTACCCTTGATTAGATACTCTCAATAGTACCTAATCCGCGGAAGAGATTGAAACCAAGCTACACTTGATTAGATACTCTCAATAGTACCTAATCCGTACACAACTCACCAATTACAAGAAATTGAAGTTCTTCCCACTCAGAGTTTCTACAACCTCAAATCAATTAAACTGGATTAATGTTCCGATAATTACTAGTGAAAGAATTAAGCGGGGAAACAAAAATCTGATTATAAAAATAATATGGGTAGCACAAAATTGAACACGTAATCAGATTATCTCACAAATCGTTTTAAAAGAATTTTTATGCTTTTAAAGTTAAAAAACGTTTGCTCATACAATCAATTAACCAAGTAAGTAATGATAGCAATAGACTCAATTAAGAATATGCTTGGAACACTTTTACCAAGAAAATATAAAAATTTGATTATAATAAATATGAATAGCACACAAATAAGTATGTAATCAAATTTTCACAAAAACTCATTTTAAAATATTTTTATGCGATTTAAAGTTAAAAAAACGATTTTATCAAGATCTTATCAATCAAGAAAATATAGAAAAATAAATATGCAGTAAAGATTAATAGTTTGAAAAGATCTCACCTGGATAACACCGAAGAATTATAGATTGGAACGTTAGACAACTCAACTCAGTGGTGCTTACACAATCAACGCTTTAACTCAAGAACTCCTCAATAATTAATCTCACAATTTGATCTCTCAAAATAATATCAGAATAATTACTCTTATAAAAATTTATGAACTGAATAGTTCTTGATGTAATGTCTTTGTTGTGTGAAATCTGCAGGTTTATATATAGGGAATCGAAACAAGTCCTCCAACGGCTAGTTTTTAAATGATAAGTATATAAAAAGCACCTATAGACCCTATATATCATTATCTTTCATTTTATGTATATTTGACTTAATTATAGCTTTCAAAATATTCAAATTAGTCCCTCAAATATTTCTCAAACTCAAATCGACAGGATAGAAAGAATTATATGAACCAATTTGAGAAATAACGAAAATATATGAACCATATCTATAGGGATGACAAAATTTCAATGATATATCTTTAATACAATCATATACCTAAAATTTCTCTCATATCTGAACCATAAACGGCTAGTAACGGCAACTGTTTGATCAGAATTCTCGAAATCCTCTAAACTTAAAACAGACTTATCAGTCGACTGACCAACGCTCATAAGTCGACCGCTCGATTCAGGATACTAGCCAAGCCAAAATTCCTTCACCCATCGGTCGAGTCGACCAGACGATTCAGAGAGTTTCTCAAGTCGACCTAGAGATTCAGAAAGTTCATTCTTTGGCCACAGGTCGACCTACTTGTCAATCGAACGATTCAGGGACTATGTCTAATTTTCATAAGTCGACTTATCTGTCAACTGGACCATGCAGAGCTCATTCCTTAATTTTATTTTAAATCATATTTCTTTTTGAATTACACTTAGAAAGAAATAATTTCACTAATTAGGATCCTATAAAAAACACATATAATTATATAATCATTTTTATGTCATGTGTGATCCTAATCGGGATACATTAAGAGTAAAAAAATATTAGAGTTGTTTTCACCTAAATTCTTCAGAATCTTCAATCTCTTAGTATCCATCTCTGCATCCTTCACAATTTCTTCAGGATGTTGTTATCTCTGCATTGTCTCTACATATTTTACAATTACTTCATGATATTGTCTGGAACTCTTTAAACTGAAACACTCAATACACACATTAGTTTCACAAAAAACATCAACATTTAATTGTTAATCAAAATCTTAGAATCAACAACTATTATTGACTTGTGAGAAAGCATGAGACAATGAAACATATCTAATACCAATTGTTGGCCTAGTGATCTACCCAAGAGGGGGATGAATTGGGTAGTAATAAAAATTTAAGCAAGTATTTATCTTTTAACATTTTAAAAAATAAATAATTAATTTAATTCTAAATTAATTATTATCTCTATATAGCAGTGGATAAGTGCTATATAAACTAGGTGCACACCCAAACAACAAAAAAATAAATAAAGTAAGAATGCTGCACACTACTATGTATACTGGTTCACCAAGTTAATCTTAACTAATCTAGTTCTCTGAGTACCATGGAGTGTCACACTCACTAAACCACTAAGATTCCTTTAAAGAGGTTGGAACCAAATTTTTACACAATGATTCTTTCCGTAGGCTCAGAATCAATCTTTACAATTCCTTTTTCATGGGCTAAGGAAGAACCTCTATCTTTTTAACAGGCTAAAGATTGACCAAATTCTTTTGTACTTAAGCTAAAAATCAAACCTCACAAAAATCACTCCAAGTATCTTTTTCACTAGTAAAGATGGAACCGTTGCAAATCACATAAACTAATTCTATTCAGGAAGAATTATGTTACACCCCACCCCGGACACCCATCACCTTGAGGCCGACGTGACGTCAACATGACATCATCTTAACATCAAACCAACTAGCAAACGATAAAGTACATACATAAATATACAACCACAAATTCTGACCATATACATCCTCTTTAACTGGGGACGCACCTATGCCTAATTATAATAACAACAAAAATATAACAACATTGAAGCTCTCACAGGTTCTCCTCAGATAACTCCTCCCAAAATACTGCCATACTACACCATCGCTGGACTCTACCTAGTGCCAGTAGGGGACTGACTCCTAACTACTGTACTTGCGAGTGTACTGTCTTCTTAATAAAAATATTTTAAATGGATCAAATATAAAACATATAAATATTACATATCAAATAAAAATCTTATGATATATAAATGTCTCATATCATAAGGAAAACACTTTTTTCCTGTTACCACAAAATCAACGTTTATATATATATATATAGCATCTCAACTAAACAATAAAAATCAACCAGAATAACTCAACTAACCATATGTATAATGAAATCAGAACATACCTATGCAATATAAAAGAATATGTATAAATGTACTCATCCCAATCACCATATACGACAAAATATCATATACGACATGACACCACACAACATCACATCACATCACACCGCCCCACATCACACTACACCTTATCACATCACACCACCCTACATCACACCACACCTCATCACATCACACCACACCCTGGCTAGTCATGTGATTGTTTTAATCTCACCATCGGGAGTTGCAACGGTACCGTACCACCCGTAGGATTTGCCTTCCTAACGAGACATAAACAACGCTTTGCCGGACTATGCCTAGTAGGTGAACAACACTCTGCGGGACTATGCCTTGCAGGTGAATAACGGTCCGCTGGATTATTCCAAGCGGGTGAACAACGCTCCGCTGGACTATGCCAAGCGGGTGAACCACCGCTCTGCTGGACTATGCCAAGTAGGTGAATATCCAACACCAATCTCCATCTCACCTCAACAACAACAACTCATCTCTACCTCAACCACAACAACAACAACTCAATAGATAATCAGCGCTCTGTTGAAGCAGATAAAATCAATATCATCGTAAAATCAATGACAATTTTCTCAAACTGCAAATCAATAACATCGACCTCTATTTTCAAAACCAGTTTAATCCAACTATCATTTTTCCACCATCTTTTTAAAACTAACGAAATCCACCTTTCCAAAACACCCAAATCCGTTTGATCCATATAAGTTATAAATTCGTCCAGTTTTTAAGTAAACACATTTTTTCAATCATATATTTGAAAATAAGTTTACAAGAAACAATATACTCACCTCGATATTCGTTTTGCAAAACTGTCATTGACCACACGTTATCGGGACGCCGGTGCCTGCGAACCTAATAGTGACAGGGCCTAAATTAATATTTTATGTAAAATAACCTAATAATGCAAAGCAGGCCCCAAGTTCCGTGTTTTCCCATTCCCCACATTTTATTTATGAAAATTGTTATTCGGTAAATTTTCATTTCGTTAAAATTTATTAATATGAACGGTCCCAAATTTATTATTCTGGTTACAAAATTTTGATGCTAGAATTTAATTTAATAAACTAAAATAAACTTAACAAAAAATGTTACCCGTTCCGAACTGTTCAAGGGTCGCGAGATGGATTTTTGGATTTTATCGGGGTTCTTTATGTAATTTCTTCTTTTCTTCTCAATTTCTTCTTTCTTTTTCTTTTTCTTGCTTCTGCTTCAGGTTCCTGCTTCAGCTTTAATTCTAATCGGCGACCACAACCTCTCACCACCGGACTAGACGACCGATTTACTAACTGAACCCACCACACACACATAAATGGCAGCACGCACCTACCCACACACACACCACGAACATGGCACAACTGTCATTGTTGGAACACATACACACACACACACACTATCTGCGACCAACACACACCACCGACGACGACACACGCACATACTCATTGGAGGAGCACACATATACTGTCAAGACCGAAGAACACCTACACACACAGGCATCCAAACCACCTCAACCCACGAAATAGACAACGTCCACCGGCCGACGACACTTTTTCTCTCTCTACTTCGTCAATGATGGCGACCATACCGACACACCTATCTGACCGAACAATTACACCCTGGTGACGCTGAATGAACCACATAGAACATGCACACACACTTTATCGAACGACGGCGATGATTACGCACCACCTGACGAACGACGATCCCACATCCACCAGAGCGAACTGCTCTTTTTCTCTCTCTGAAATTTGACTATGACACACACCCACACGAAGAACACGAACACATACCCACGCTGCATTTCTATTTTTTGTTTTGAATTTTCGCTGCCAGCGAGCTTTTTCTCTCTAACCCACTGCCGGCGACGAACACCGACTGTCCGACCCTGCTCTCTCTCTCTCTGTTTTTCTCTTTTTGTGTTTCTCATTTCCTCCATTCAGATTGAGTTTGCATGCAAGTATATAATGCATGAATCAAGTGGTATGAAGATTTGATCTAAAATTGCCACGTCTCCCACTTTCCGATTCTTCTTTGCCTCCGATGGATCTTTATGGCACACAGCACACACGCACAAAATGGGTATATATGTATATATAAAATAAAACTTTTTGTTTAGTTACTCTTTCTCCCCCTAATTCTTAAAATCCTCCTTTTAGTCCAATATCAACTTCTTTAAAAGTTCTAAAATTGAAATTTCACCCCTTTTAAGTTTCAATTTAAAAAGTTAAATGCCAATTTTGGATAGAATATTTTCCTAAATTTTCAATTTGATCCCTAATCTTTTTAATTTGAATTTTTAATTGACTCAAATTCCCCCAAATTTTTCCAATTACTCTAAAGTGCAACTAAAATGACGTATGTGCTACGATTGAGGCCTTACAAATTAATACCTATCTCTTTTCACAGAAAAGAATAATCTAACCTTTTTATGCCTTAGGTAAAGATCAAACCTCAATCTCTTTACCGGAAGAGATTGAAACCCAGCTACCACTGATTAGATATTCCCAACAATATCTAATCTACACATAACTCATCAATTAGAATAAATTGGTAAGTTTCTTCCCACTCAGAGCTTATACCTCTTAAGTCTAATTAAAATCAATTAATATCCCGATAAATACTAGTGATAGAATTAAGTGAGAAATTCAAAATCTGATTATAAAATAAGTGGGTAGTACAAAATTGTGCACGTAATCAAATTATCACCAAAATCGTATTAAAATGATTTTTATGCACTTTAAAGTTCAAAAATGAATTTACAACGATCTAGAATCCAAGGAAACAATAATAATATCAAATAACAATTAAGAACAAAAGCTTGGAATGATCTCACCAGGATACCACTGAAAGAACGAAAACTGAATCGTAGTAAAGCTTAGATTGGTGATAGCAAAATGCTCAACACTTATTCTCAAGAACTTCTCTCAAGAATGATCTCCCAATAAACTCTCAGTAGAATATTTGAATAATGACTCTCAGAAAGCTCAGGAACTGATTTGTTCTTGATAGAATTATCTCTTAATAAGTGAAAATACAGGTCTATATATATTGATTTAAAACAAGCTCTCTAATGACTAGTTCCTACAAAATATGACGTTTAAATGCTCATATAGACCTCATATATTAATATGACTTAATACTGGTTCAATTCACTTAATTATCGTTTTTAAATCATTCAATTTATTCCTCAAAATATTTCACATTCTCAAATAAAAAAGATAGGAAATATTAAATTGACTAAATTGACAAACACTCAAACTAAGTGTACCATATCTATAGGGATATCTAAATAAGAATGATATATCTATAAAATATTAAAATTCCTAGAATATCTCCAAAATATCAGCCAAAAAATGGCTAGTAACGGTTACTTTTAGATAAAATTCTCAAAATCCTCAAATCCTGAAACTGCACAGTCGGTTGACCGACCAAACCACCATCAATCGACTGATCGTTTCAGGTTGTAGCCTAAGACATTTTCATATGCCAGTCGGTTGACTGATTCCCCATGGGTCGGTTGACCGATTGATTTAGGATGCTTCCCAAGCTATTTTTTGGCCCTGGTCGGTCTATTGACCATCAACGATTAGTTGACCGATCGATTTAGAGAGTTCACTTTTAATCTATCAGTTGACTGATCTCTCTTGGTTGGTTGACCGAACGATTCAGAAACTTCTCAGTTAGGGCCTATTGGTTAACCGATCCTACTTAGTCGGTTGATTGATCAGTACTGGAACAATTTTTTCGTAGTTTATTTTAATTCTGATCTTTAACGTTTTCGATCCTTTAATCGATTTCTTTTATTGGTTAACTTAATTGACACTATTAATCAATTTTAAACACTAATATTTCTTAGATCAATTTTTCTTTTTCAATTTCACATTGGAGCAAATATGTGAATTAATTAGGATCTTAATAAAAATACACATAAATATAAATTATTTTTGTGTCGTGTGTTATCCTAATCGAGATAAATTAAGAGTAAAAATTGACTTGAGTTGTTTTCACCTAGATTTTTCTGAATCTTGAATCTCTTAATGTCCGTCTCTTTATCTGTCTCTTTACATCTTTATCCTTAGCAATTTCTCAATGATAATATCAATAATGAAACTTTTATACTACAATAAACTCGTTAGTTCCGCAAAAAATATCAATACTTAATTGTCCATCAAAATATTAGGATCAACATAATTGATTTAGAGAAATTGATTATTGGTGTTTAAGTTTTTAATCGTTAAATTTTAGTAATTACCCAATTCACCTCCTCTTGGGTAACTCTTTGGGCTACAATCGGAATGGAATGATAATTCCCATAGCTTTTTCAATCTCGTCTCGAATCCCGTGTATCAAATACAGCATTAGGGACATCCCAATTGCCATTCTAACTCCACTTGCAAAACCACAAAACCTAACACTCTATCACTATTACAACAACAACAATAATTAATCATTTGTCCCACTTAAGCGGGGAGCGTATATGAATTTGTTTAAGCCATACTAATACCTTCAAAACTCATCCCCTTAGTTAGATTTAATACCATCAAATCAATTTTAACAGTCTCATTTCAAGTCTTCTTAGATCTATCTCTCCCTCTAATAGTCCACCGCACTTGGACTAAATCGCATATTCTTTCTGGTGTTTCTAAGGGTTTTCAATGTATCTGTCCATAATATTGTAAATGATTTTCTCTCATCTTCTCTTTGATGAGTGATATTCCTAAATTCTTAATATTTTCATTTTTGTTATACCAATTTTCTGAACATGCTTTATGTTTACCGCCCAATATTCTAAACCATACAAAATCATCGGTCTTGTTACGTTTTGTACAATTTTTTTTTTGAGTTTCAATGGTATCTTACGATTATATATCACCGCAATTGCACTTCACTTTAATCATCATGCCTTGACTCTATGATTAATATCCTCCTCAATTTTGTCATTATCCTGAATCATCGAAACTATATATCTAAAATTATCAATTTTTTTCTTCTCAAATTTTGACCGCATCTAATCACTCTTTTGATTATTCTTGAAATAACCACCTAAACTCATAAGTCAAGAATAGTTAGTTTGTATTTGCCACTTCCCTTGTACCCAATCAGGAAAAATACAAACTCATGGAAGTAAAATAGGCTCATAGCAACAAATAGGCCTACTAATTAACTATATTAACTAGTTTTGGACAATAAATAAGTTCTTCCTAATACATTATTAATATTTACACATGAAATATCTAAATAGTGCGTGCTTACGTTGGTACTCATAACATGGATTTCAAGATAATGTTGAAAATATAAATGAATGCGTACATTTGTTTCTATTTTTCATTTTTTTCATGCATTGTTTTTCATTTTTTGATCTCTATTTTGATGGACAAATTGAAAATTCTTAGAAAATATAAACGTTTCTAGATCATTTATATTTGTCATTAAATACATTGACTCATTGATTCAAGAGATGGCTCTCTTCAAGTATATTTATTGAATATATTTATACAAATATTAACAAGATAAGCTCAAATAAGCTCCTTCGAGTCTTGTAAACCCTCCAAAAACTTAAGCCTTTGCTTTTAGTTGTTTAAATAGATATATGTTACCTGTATTTGTTTTTTAATTAAGAAAGCGCTATCAATTTAAAACTAGAGTTCATTTTAATAACATTATTTATTATTTTAATGATTCTCTCTTTTTATTTTTACACTTATGATGCAAAAATATGGATCATTAGTTTTAGTCATTTCGATTCGGGATATGATCCTTCTAACCCTTGTGTTCTTTAAGGAACAAATGCCCAGTGGATGGGGCTACCACTGTTGCACCTCTATTATGAGAATAAATAGGTGTTTTGGTATAGTTTGGATAAAGTATGGGCTTAGATAATTATGCATACATTTTTCTGTTGACATAGTTTAGCAAGTCTTCCCTAAGATCTTGGCCGACCCCCATAAATCATAGAGAGACTTGCGAGATTGAGGCCTTAGGCCCGTTGCATTGACTATTTGATTTTCTTTCCTTATATAGTGAGATTTAGTAACCGTTTTCGAGTCGGGTCACAACCCAATCTTGGGATGAGTCTTGATATTTCCTCGGTCGTCCAGAGAATAATCCATTCTCATGTAGGCCTGAACAAGTTTCTCGAGTGGCTTAAGGGTCTAGTTGATACCAAAGATATTATCGGCATTCATCTTGGGGTCTTGGGCATAATCATCGGGTACCCACGAATCAAATTCGGGCTCCACTGCGATACACATGAATTCTAATGAGTCATGTTCGGCCTACGTGCGTTGCGCATGAGCATTTTACTCTCACATGTTCTCATTTAGAATTTATCAAAATACCCTTCATTAGATGCCCCGTGTTCCTGAGTCACGATAATAAGAGAGTCAAGAATACTTGGTTGAGATGGAGTGGAGTCCAAGATCCAGGCTTGAAAATAAAGTCAAACGATTGCGTTGCTTCAATTTTCGCACCTTAAATTGGCACTCATTTAATGTTTTATTGATTTAATCGATGCATCGTTTGGTCTCCCGGATGATGATTGTCATCCCCAATTGTTGGATTTGGGAAGAATTTGTGCACAGTTCAGTTTTTCCCTTGTTAAAAGTTGAGGGTCTCTCCCTAAAGGGCTTAATCCCATAAAAGTTGATTTTAATGATTACAATGACTTGATTATTTTTTGGACTAATCTGTTTATTGAGAAATATAATAGATTTAGTGAAATAGTAATAATAAATCAAGTTGTGACTTAAAGATTATGAATTCGAATAAAATATGTTGCACAAATAGAATGGAAGATCAATAAAACTTTTGGGAAGATGATTTTTCATACTTCATAGGTAAAATAACATTTAAATTTATTCGATTAATCTCCGAACTTGATTCGGATCACAAATGGCACTTTAAAATTATACAATTCATGATCTTATGTGTGTTACCCGTAATATATGCATGGTAGATGAATTTGGTGCTTTACACTGATCTATAAACTTCTTAAAGTAATGTACTCTTCAAAATGATCTATACACTTCCTAAATTCATATTTAAGAAACTCATACTTTGAATCGAGAACTTTTAATTGAGTTCTGAATCTTTGTTAATTAGTAATTGTTCTTAAATAAGATGTCATTTTTTTACTGATTATTTGGTTATTTGATTTAATCGAGTCAAATAATTTGTTTGATATTATTTGGATTGCTTGACTAGGTGCTCACATCGATTATATTCCAGCTAAAGTAACGTGTGATGAATAATTTGGTTATTTGATTATCATGCTAAATTCACTTCTATCATACTTTGTCAAGTTGAGAATTGTTTGATACTTGCAAGTGCTAGAAGAAGCTCTTGCAAAAGAAAATTATATTTGTGAGATATTGAACTTAATTATAATTAGTTCAAGTGAGAGTGTTCCTTCTAGTATAAGGATAATTCACTCAAATAAGTTATAAGGTATTTGATTCTTACTCAAGAAGTGGATCATAATTTTAATGTATTGAATTCTATATCAAAGCTCAAGGGAGTAAACATAGGTAAGAGTAGTTTTTTGAAATACTATATAATATTGCTTGTCAATGTCTCTATCCATTCTCTATGTGGTCGTGTGTTTGCTTTAATTCATTTTCGCTAATAATCTAAGTTTTGCAAAAATCGGATTTTTTTTAAAAAAGGTCACTAAATACTTAGATTTATTTTAATTTACCCAATTGACCCCTATCTTGGGTATTTCTTTGAGCCAACAATTGGTACCAAAGCTCACTTAGGTTTATAAGTCTAAAAACTGAGCTAATCGATCACAATGACACACAGTCTCTGAGACAGAGGATAATATTATTTTGTATATCTAGTAATTGTGTTAAACCTAATTGCTCCAATGTTACCAATAATTATTGTTATAGCAGTGGCAATGATAGTGATAATGATGAAGAAGTTTCCCACAACACGATGAAAAAAACTTATAGTTTTCAAATATCGCTTTGCTAAAGAAAGCATAAAACTTAAAAAATAAATTCTTTACTTGAGAATAAATTTTTTGGCATTGTGTTATCTCGTAAACACACTAACTTCGAACTATATTTTGAGACAAAAGAGTTTTCAAATGTACTTCTTGAAATAAACAATATAATTGATAAGATTGAAAATATCGAAAACAAAAATGACTAAATAAAAAATGAAGAAATGTTACAAGAGAACATTGCAATCTTGAGAATTCTTGAGAAAGAAGGTGAAACATTAATAATTGATCTTGAGAACTCTAAAGGTGATCATGACAAAACCAGATTGAAAATTCATGTTTTTGAATACGATTATAGGCTTCTAAAAAATAATTTTAAGTTTATTAAAAGTAAGAACTTTGAACTTAATGTAAACTTGAAGTTTATGAACAACCTTCGGATCAAACTAATCTCGAACTCAAAGAAGCTCTTGAAAAAATTAAAGAAACACAAGATTTTTCATGACACAAGAATGGACCGATTCATGATTTCATGATTCTTCATCTAATCATGAATCTCGTGCACCTACAGGCAAATAAAGCTTGATAAAAACTAAATCCTATCATGCCCCAGGTTCTCATGTTCGTAAAAACCTTAGTGACCATTGGACTGTTAAATACTTTAATTGTAACTAGTGTGGTCATGTCAAAGATAGTGTCATTATATAAGAAATTATAATGCTAATAAAATGGAATCGAAAATAATTTGGAGAGTTAAGTTGTGTATAGGTGATGTTACTGCATATAAAGGTGCTTCCAAGACTCGATGTGGGGATATAGTCAAACAAAGATTTAGACAAGACA
Organism: Eucommia ulmoides; assembly: GCA_016647705.1. Lineage (NCBI taxonomy): Eukaryota > Viridiplantae > Streptophyta > Magnoliopsida > Garryales > Eucommiaceae > Eucommia > Eucommia ulmoides. Next base: position 28,173,056 of record CM028339.1, read on the forward strand.
GAAAAGAAATACAAGCCGGAACAGATCAATCACGATCTATGATCATTATGGGTATTGATGGAAACTCCAAAAGATATAAGAAAGATGATCCAAGAGAATATAACATATCAGATGAGGAAACTTACAGATGTTGAAAGTACATGCTATGCTTTTTAATTCAAATTTATTAAATTCGTGAAAGAGTCGGGGGTGTTCACTCTCTAGTTTGTTGTATTCCTAAACTAATTCAAGTAACATGTTTATTTGCTTATGTGCTTTATTCTTACGGTTATCTTGTAGGATCATGTATGTGTTTGTTTGAATATGAATTTCCGTCATATTATCTATTTTAAACACTTGTTTCCTATTTCTTTTCAAACAATTATTTACAAAAATCATTACTTATCATATTTTAAGATAAAATAAGATAAAATTCTCTTATATGTAAAAAAAGAAGTGTAAGTAGGGATACATTAATATTCAATTGGAATCGATCGGGTAAGGAGGGAAAGATTATTTATATTGATACTCACACAAAATTGTATTTCAATAGAGGATGGGGGACGAGATAAAAAGAAAAAGGGATTGATTCTTGGCCATTGAGAGAAGCAAACAACTTTCTATTATAGTAGCAAAATCTCACTTAGGGTTTTGCAATGGAGATTCTTTGAGCTAGTTGCCTACTTAAAGATCTCATCGCGAATAGACTCTCCTTGCACAATACACCTAAGTCACTCGATCAATTGGTGTATAAAATATTTCAAATAAATGTCCTGCATCATCCAATCAACCGATAACAAAAGCCAATCGACCGAAACACTACAGAAATTGAAACTAAAGGGTCACTGCCTTGAACGGTCGACTAATAGAGAGTCCCTATTGAACAACTTACAACTAAACATTGCATAATTTTGAAAGTAAAGGGAGGTTGACTAGTTGGGAGTCCCCATCGACTGATTCATGACATTTGAACGAGTTTGAGCTCTTTTTCTTTACTTCTAGTTTGATTCTCTTATTTTTCCCACATTATCCTCCAAGACCTTTCACGTTCCAAACGAAACCTCTTTATTTTTCTATATCAGTCTCTTTATGTTGAAAGATTTGATGCTCTATTTGCTTATAGTTGATCTTGAACTTGTGTACTAGACTTCATTGTTGAGCAAGTTCCTAGATTTCTCTTGAATCGAACTCATTATGTAAGACTTTGCAATTTCCTCTCTTATCTTTTTAGTTTCTTTTAGATCTATAAAGATTCATAACCAATCTGTTTGGGTTTGTGTTTTCGATCTATTAAACTTAGTGGGGGTTGCTGCCTAGGTTTCATTTGAGTTTTTCGTTTCTTTATTTGATTTTGTCCGTTTCAAATAAAAAAATGGTTAAAAATTACATCACTAAAGAACACTTGGGAGAAGGCTCTAGTCGGGGAAGAGGAGGTTTAAACTACTTGAGGAACTTGTATTTGACATTTTTGGGTTCTTAAGATTAGATAATTAAATTTTTTTCTCAATAGATCTCTCTCGAAGGAGAGTTGTGTCGGATCAGTTGGAAAAGAAATTGGTCTTCGTCCTACTTTCCGAAACCTTGGTTGGGAAACGTTTTAAGTATTTCAAGACCTTAATATGTCTATTGTATGTGTATATTCTATGCAAATTTCCATCAAATTAATAACACCTACTTTTTTGTATGTCAACGGTATTAATATTGAGTCCCTAAAACATGATTTAGACAGTTCTTTATGTTCATCGAGGATACATATTTTCTCAAAATAATTCTTATTAGCTTCACACGAAGCTAATTTCTCCCACCCTAGAACTCTTTTCTTTTTGGGGCGGGTGGTGAAAATGGTTCGACGAAAAATCTTTGTCTATTGTATAGGATTTTACCATTTAATCTTCTCTTATTCTTTGTCTCCTCGTGCCGGGAATCATGGAAAAATTACGGATTTTGATACCTATCTCCTTCACTGTATTATCAATAATGTTAGCTCAAAGGTCTATCCAAGAGGAGAGAGGGTAAATTGGATAGTTAAAAATTAACTAACAACTTGAATTACCCTAATTGATTTTCATCTTAGTTAATACGCGGAAACGTGAATGACTTAGTGTGTATACACAGAGTTTAAGGATAGAGAAATTGACACAAAATTTGTATAGTGGTTCGACAAATTATTCTTGCCTATGTCCACTCCCATAAATTCTCGCAGGGTATTCGATCCACTAACTACACCTTATTTTTTTTTCCAAGAAAGAATAAAACCTTTAAACTTGATCATTTTTTATTTAAGAATTACACCTTTACACCCTGATTAGGTAAGGTCTTTTTATAGCTAATCAACACTCTTAGCTAGACCAGTACATTTAGGTCTAAGTTACTACTCACAAAATACAAAAAAATAAGGTGGCGTTTGGTTAGTGTTCTCACTTTTCTGAACCCAATTGGAATGAGTTGGGTTGAGAATTTTGGGAACAGAATTACGTTTGGTAACAACAATTTTTGTTTTGTGCTGAGAACAGAATGTGTTTGGTAACGATTTTATCCTAAAACTAATTTTTTTTTTTTGTTTGGTGGTGGCCAGACTGTGGCGCGCGGCGGCAAGGTGGCCGGACGGCCGGCGGCGGCGGCGGAGGTGGTCGGCGACGGTCACCGGAGGTGGTCGCTGGCAGTGGAAGGTCGCCGGAGGTGGCCGGAGACGGCGGCCGGTCGCCGAAGGTAACCGCCGGCAACGGAAGGTCGCTTGAGGTGGCCGGAGATGGCGGTCGATCGCCGGACGGTGGCCGGCGGCGGGTGGTGGTGGTCGGTCGGTAGATGAAGTTGGAAGTTGAGAACTTTGAGTTGAGTTTTTTGGGCACAAAAAGAAACAATTTTTTTTTTGTTTCTGGTTTCTTTAGGATTTTGAGAATCAATTCCTATTTTTTGGGTTGGGTTGAGTTGAGTTTTGTGTTGCCAAACGCGTTCCCAAAAATTAAACCTACAATTTTTGGGTTGGGTTGGATTTGGTTGGGAACACTAACCAAACGGGGCCTAACTTTTTGTTCTCACAAGAACTTCCACCAACTTAATTCAGAATAACTTAATTAATGTCCCAATATTAGTGATAGAAGTGTATATGCAAAGTGTGAGATTGAATCTAGAGTATATCAAGTAATGCACAAAACTAGTTTGAAACCAGATTTCGGAAGAGGAAAAAAAATAATTTAAAGAATTTTCAGTAATTTAAACAAAATGATTTTCAAATAAGGTAAGCCTAGAAATAGAAGTGTATATCAAGTTAAGCACAACTACTTACCCACAAATATATGATTAAAGAAATCTTAGCAAGATTTTCTCAAGAAAAATATTAACACAGATAGCCGTAGTGAACTCAGTTTTGCAAAGAATTCCCTTTTATCGATTAAGAATTATCTCAAAGTATAGCCTAAAAAATATATTTCATAAAAATAGTTTTACTTCTTTAAAATATGATATATCTTATGATTCTTGATGATTATTGTGACAACCTGATTTCCTAGGGTCGTCACTTAGTTTTTCCTAAGAAGAATTTAAAACTAAAATTGAACGTAAGACCCAACGTGCATATTCGTAATTGTATTTTGTAGCATTCAGAAAATTTTGGGTCTAGTGTAGTGTTTTAAAAATTTACATTAAAAATTTTTACAGATCATTTTTATATTTAAAATATAATTTTTAATAACTTTTGGGTGTAATTAATATGTTTTTAATATTAAGAGAGTATTTTGTGTAAATATAAAAATTTATATATACAAAAAAATTATAATATATGTGTGTTGTATTCTTAAAAAGAACACAACACACACTATACATACACGTGTACAATACATAAAAGAATAATAATAATAATAAAAAAAAAAAACATAACATTTTGGTGGTTCTCTCTCAATTTTTTCTCTGTTTCTTTTCAGATAAGGTCTTTGTTCATGGTTTTTATTTATTTATTTATTTTTATTTTATTTTTATTTTTTATATATTATTATTATTATTATTATTATTATTATTATCTATTTATGTTCATTCTATCTATTTATATATGCATATATACAATTTAATTTTACATATTTATATATGTTTATATGCACAATTATACATGCAGAAATAATATATATATATATATATATATGGGTTTCGAAATTATAGTGGATTTATATTTATGCATACATATATCAAATTTGTGAAGAATTCAATTTACAGTAAAAATTATAAATTTTATTAAAATTATATTTTTAGTATTTTGTTGACTAGTAATATTGCAAATAATCAGATAATATTTTTGTAGTAATTAAATTATTGATTGATAAATTTTATAAATGTAACTATACTATTTTAATTGAATAGTTAGTATTGGGTTGAGAAAATAAAATATTTAATTTTAATAATTTTATACAATTAAGAAAATTTTAGAATGAAAAATATTACATTTTAGTTTCATGTTTGTTTAATTACATATTAGATTCGTTTAGATAAATTCTTAGTTTAGACGCTGTCATTATTCGGTTCACAGGCCATGTTGACTAAGTCAATATTACGGTGGCAGCATAATAGTGATGCAAATATTGAGGTGAGTGTACTGTCTTCAATGTAAATTGCCTAATTATATTTTCGTACAAAAATGTAAAAAGAAAAAGTTTATTAAAATAAATTATTTTATAATGTTAAATGGATCGAGTAAATTTTTAAATGTGGAAAATGATTTTTATTTATTATGCTACTTTGTCATAGTGCGTTCCCAACAGAAATGTATGTCATGCGGGATGTTATTGGTCCTAATAGGAGAGCATGTCTTGTAGAATGTTGTATTATGACCTGATAAGAGGACAAGTTCTGCAGGTGGTAGTTGTTGTTGTTGATGATAATTATTATCATCATGATATGGTGGTTTATATCACGTGTTGGCTCCTACTATTAGATATATTGAATGACCTTGACACTGACGATAACCTTAGATTGTACAGTTGTACAAGTTACGGTACTGTCATAACTCCTGATCGTGAGGTGAAACAATCCTATAGGTAGTAGGGAAATGTGTGTGCGATATTTTATTATACCTCAAAATAATTTAATTAGTTAATTTAAATACATTTGTTTTATTGTGATGATAGTTGTGGAATTTTATTTTGACTTAGTATGCGTTTATATTTATATTATGTTTTGAAAAATGGTGTTGGATAAATATATTTGATCCATAAATTATTTTTATATTATGAAGACAATACACAGATAAAATATTTTGTCTTAGGTACTCTAAGTAGAGACGGATCCACTACTGGCGTTAGATAGGGTCAGATGTTGGTACTACTTTTGAGGCAGTTGGAGCAATTTTTTGGTAATCAGAGGTTCAAACTTTTGAAGTGACAATTGCATTTTAAATTAGTACATATTAATATTTGTGTTAGTTTATAGTTAATTTATATTTAATATTATTTGGGTAATAGCAAGTCGAGGTCACGCCCTGGGAAATCGGGTCGTTACGGTTGATATGAGAGGTTAGGTTATAGGTTCTGTAGATTTGGTATTAGAGTGTCGTGTCCGTAATGGAGCATAGGATAAGTGGTTGAGTTGTAAAGTCGGATTGAAATATGAGTTTGGATTTATTTTACTTGATTAATGGGTAGTACATATGCATCAGACACTGCATTAGATTAATTAGTGTTTACGTTACCTGATTAGTAGGTAATACATGTGCACTTTATGTTATTGTTGACTTTTTATGCACCATTTTTTTTTTTCATTTGAGGTAATTAAATTCCAAGACAATTTTTTTTTTTTTGGGGAAAGGATTGTAAGACCCAACCTTAAATGTGCATATTCGTAATTGCATTATTGTAGCATTTAGAAAATTCTGGGTCTAGTGTAGTATTTTAAAATTTTACATTAAAAATTTTTGGGGATCATTTTGATATTTAAAATATAATTTTTAATAACTTTTGAGTATAGTTAATATGTTCTTAATATTAGGAGAATAGTTTGTGTAAATATATATATAAATACAAAATTATAATATGTGTGTTGTCTTCTTAAAAGAAGACAACACACACTAAACACACAATATACACATACGTGTACAATACAAAAATTAATAATAATAATAACAACAACAACAACAAGAACAACAAACAACATAACATTTTGGGTTCATTTGGTGTGGTTCTTTCTCAATTTTCTCTCTGTTTCTTTTCTAGTAAGTTCTTTGTTCTTGTTTTTTATTTTTACTTTTTATTATCTATTTATGTTCATTCTACTATTTATATATGCATATATACAATATAATTTTACATATTTATATATGTTTATATGCACAATTATACATGCAAAAATAATATACATGGGTTTGGAAAGTATAGTGGGTTTATATTTATATATAGATATATCTAATTTGTAAAAAAAATCAATTTAAAGTAAAATTTATAAATTTTATTAAAATCATATTTTTAGTATTTCGTTGATTAATAATATTGCTAGTAGTCAGATAATATTTTTGTAGTAATTAAATTGTTGATTGAGAAATTTTATAAATGTAACTATAATATTTTAATTGTATAGTTAGTATTGGGTTGAGAAAATAAAACATTAATTACATATTAGATTTGTTTAGATAAATTATTAGTTTAGACATCGTTGTTATTCGGCTCACAGGCGACGCCAATTAAGTCAATATTATGGCGGTAGCATAATAGTGGTGCAAATATCAAGGTAAGTTTATTGTCTTCCATGTAAATTATTCAATTATATTTTCGTACAAAAATATGGAAAAGAAAAGGTTTATTAAAATGAATTATTTTACAACGTTAAATAGATCAAGTAAATTTTTAAATGTGGAAAGTGATTTTTATTTATTATGCTACTATGCCATAGTGTGATTTTGACAGGAGAGCATATCCTGCAGAATATTGTTGGTCTTAATAAGAGGGCATAATCTGTAGGACGTTGTGTTGTGACTTGACAAGAAGGCAACTGCTGAACGTGATTGTTGTTGTTGTTTTTGTTGTTGTTGACGATGATGATTATCATCATGATGTAGTGATTTATACCACGTGTTAGCTCCTATCATTGGAGATATTGAATGACTCTGACACTGATGGAAACCTTAGATTACACAGTTGTATAGGTTAGTTATAGTACTATCATAATTCCCGATCATGAGGTGAAATGATCTTATGGCTAGTAGGGCAATATGTGTGAGATATTTTATTATATTTCAAAATAATTTGATTAGTTAATTTAATTGTATTTATTTTATTGTGATGATAACTGTGGAATTTTATTTTGGCACAGTGTACGGTTATTTTTATATCATGTTTTGAAAAATGGTGTTGGATAAATATATTTGATCGGTAAATTATGTTTATATTATGAAGACAGTACACTTGTCACACCCCTCCCCCCAGGCCCCCACATTGCTCGAGGCCGAGCATGACGTCGACTCGACGTTACCTGACCGATCAACAAATATATATATATGCACTGCTATATATATATATATATATATATATATATATATATATATATATATATATATATAATATAATTATTCACTTCAAAATTTGGGAATATAATTGTCCCAAATATTTAAAACAAAACCACAAAAAGAAAACTAAATCTTTCACGGTTCACACCTGTCCAGCCAACTCTCCAAAATGACCCCACTTCCTGATTCTACCTAGTGCCTGTAATGGTCCTGTCCCTAGCTGCGGCACCTAAAACCAAATATTTTATCGGTGTACTGTCTTCATAATAAAAATGATTTATGAATCAAGTATAATTATCAAATACCATTTTTTAAAATATAATATAATATAATATAATTATATATCCTGCAGGAATAAAATTTCACTATCATCATTGCAATAAGATAAGGTATTTAAATCAACGGATCCAAACATTTCGACATATAATAAAACACCACACTCATATTTTCCTACTAGCAATAGGATCGTTTCACCTCACGATCGGGTGTTAAGACGGTACCGTAACCTAAACAACTGTCCCATCTAAATTGACTATCAATTCCATGACCATTTAATATCCCCAATGGTAGGGGCAGCCACCCGCATGATTTGCACTCCTGACAGGTTCACATATATCCACCCTGCAGATCTTGCCTGACAGGTAACAACAAATATCCACCATGCAAAACTTACCTGACAGGTAACAACAAATATCCACCCTGCAGGACTTGCTTGATAGGTAACAACATATCCGCTTTGCAGGACTTGCCTGACAGGTAATCCACATCTCGCAGGACATGCCCTCCTGACGAGAAGATAACTATGGCATAGTCGATAATAAAAACCACTTTCCTCTTTTAAAAATTTACTTGATCCACATAAGTTATAAAACAGTCTATTTTAATAAATATTTATTTTCACAATTTATACAAAAATATAATTTGTTAATTTACGTAGAAAACAATACATTCACCTCAATTTTTGTGCTATTAGAAATACTGTCGCTGAATACTATGTAAACGGCGTCGCTTATGAACCTAACAGCGATAGGGCCTAAATTAATAATTTATTTAAAATAAGCCTAATATGCAATGCGTGACTTTAAAATGTATCATTTTCTATTCCCCAAATTTTGATTATACAAAATTACTACACGTCCAATTTTTCTATATCAATATTAACTGTACAGAAATTATTATAGTAATGATTACAAAAATTTCGTGTTAATAATTTAATTTGTAGAAAAATATTAATTGACTGTTAAAATTTTTATTAGTCGATGAAATACTAAAATTGTTGTTTTAGTAAAATTTTTAATTTTCATTTGAAGTTGTATTCTTCGCGAATTTGATATATTTATATCAGTTATATTTTTCGAACCTACGTATATATTTTTGCCATATAAATATACGTATGGATATGTTCCCACAAATAGTCTTATAAATTAAACGTTTTATATATATATATATATATATATATATATATATATATATATATATATATATATGTGTGTGTGTGTGTGTGTGTGTGTGTGTGTGTGTGTGTGTGTGTGTGTGTGTGATGAAAACCTGCAATCGAAGCAATCTCTGTTCTCCAACATCAGTCCAATAGACTAGAGTTTTGCATCTTCTACCATACAACACTTCATATGTTGCCTTCTCAATTGTCAAATGATAGCTATTGTTATAAAAAAAATTCATCAGCGTCAAATGATTATCCCAGCTATTACGAAATTTTAGATCGCAACCCCTCAACATATCCTCCAATGTCTGAATTGTGCACTCTGATTGACCATCAATCTGAGAATGAAAATTTGTACATAATTTTAATTTGGTACCTAGAGCACCCTGAAGACTTGACCATAATTTTGATGTAAATTTGGGATTTCTATTCGACACTATAGAAAACGGCGCACCATGTAATCGGACAATTTCGTCAATATACAATTTTGCATATTTGTTCGTGGAGTACGTGATTTTCGTAACCAGAAAATGAGCAAACTTTGTAAGTCTATCAACAATTACCTAAATGGAATTATGTCCCTTTTGAGTACGGAAAAATTCCGAAACAAAATTCATTGCGATATGTTCCTACTTCTATTTTGGGACAGGCAAAGGCTATAATAATCCTCCTGAACGCTAGTGCTCAATCTTGGCTTGCTGACAGATGACACACTTGGTAATAAATTCTGTAATTTCGTGTTTCATTTTATTCCACCAGTAGTGTTTTCGCAAGTCCCGATGCATTTTGATACTGCTTTGATGCATCGCATATGCTGAGCTATGAGCTTTCTCCAATATATCTTTCTTCAAATTGGTATTATTAGGCACACATCATCTATTCTTAAACATAAAAAATTCATCATTATCTATGACACGATAGTCGGTTCTCTGACCATTTTTCACTTTATCTTTGATATTTTTCAATTGGGCATTTGACTTCTGCGCATCTATAATGCGATCGATTAACGTCGGTCTCAAACTCAAAGTCGCAAGCAATAATGCATATAGGTTAGTGTGAACAACTCGAAGGTGCTCAACAGAACCTGCTGATTTTGGACTTAATGCATCTGCTACTACATTAGCCTTCCCAGGATGACAATGGATGGTACAATCATAATCCTTGATAAACTCCATCCAATGCCTCTATCTCAGATTTAGTTCTTTCTATGTAAACAAATATTTTAAACTCTGGTGATGAGTGCATATCTCGCAAGTCTTGCTATACAAATAATGTCTCCATAGTTTTAAGGTAAACACAATCATTGCCAACTCGAAATCATGTGTCGGGTAATTACGCCCATGATTCTTTAATTGCCGAGAGGCATATGAAATCACATCTCCATATTGCATCAGTACACAACCTAGCCCCTGGTGTGAAACGTCACTGTATATCACAAAGCCATCACTTTTTGTAGGGAAAGAAAATATTGGCACTGATATCAGTCTATTTTTCAACTCTTGGAAACTCTATTCACATTTGTCAGTTCACTCAAATTTAGTTTTCTTACTGGTTAAATGGGTCAATGGGAGAAAATACCTGTACAAACTAGCCATAGTAACCTGCCAATCCCAAGAAGCTTCGAACTTTGATACACTTTTCGGTCTTTCCCGCTGAACAATGGTTTCGACTTTCTTTGGATCAACTTGAATACCATCATTTGAGATCACATGCCCCAAAAATATGACTCTATCCAGCCAAAACTCACATTTATTAAACGTCGCATACAATTGTTTCTCTCTCAAAATTTGTAGCACAATTTTGAGATGCTCTGCGTGCTCTTCTTTATTTTGGAAGTAAATCAATATATCATCAATGAACATGGTGATAAAATGAACTAAATAAGGCTGAAAAATCCAATTCATCAGATCCATAAATGTTGCTGGGGCATTCATCAACCCAAATGGCATAACTAGAAATTCATAATGTCCATACCACATACAGAACGTCGTCTTTGACACGTCACTGTCTTTGATTTTCAATTGGTGATATCCTAATAGAAGATCTATTTTTGAAAATACCCTGGCCTTCTGTAACTGATCGAACAAATTATCAATTCTAGGCAACGTGTATTTATTACGAACTGTCACCTTGTTCAGCTGCTGGTAGTCAATGCACATCCTCAGAGTGGCATCATTCTTTTTTATACACAATACTAGAGCTCCCCATGGAGAAATATTAGGTCGGATAAACCCGTGGTTTAACAGATCTTGCAACTGAATTTTCTGTTCTTTATCTTGGTAGGTGCCATGCGATAGGGTAGAATTGATATAGGAAAAGTATCTGGAAGTGCTTCGATAGTGAATTCGATTTTCTTATCCATTGGCAGCCCTAGCAATTGTTCTAGAAATACATCGGGATAATCCCCAACCACTGGGATATCTTCCAATTGTACCTCATTCTGACGAGTGTCAACACATGTGCGAGGTATCCCTGAAATCCATTCTTTAATAATTTCCTGACCTCTAAAACTGAAATCAAACTAACAAAGATAATAATTCTATCCCCCAAAAACACGAACTCTGACTTACCTTGGACTTGAAAAGTAACTTCTTTTTTAAAACAATTGATTATGGCATAATAGTCAGATAGAAAATCCATACCCAGTATCATATCAAAATCGTGAATACTTAGGGGTAATATCTTTGTACACACTATCTATCAACATTGACTCGCCCACAGGGGCAAAGATAATAATGTTACAGGACAGAGAAATAGAAAATTTTCCTACATCCATCATATAGGTCGTCAAAACAATTGAATGAATAAAATATGGATTGATAAGTATACGAGCATCTCTATCAAATAAAGACATAATACTTGTAACTACATCTGGTGTAGCCTGTGCGTCCGGCTAGGTAGTAGCAAAAACATGACCTCGAAATGGGGGTCTACAGGTCGATCCTCTACCTCGCCCTTGAACACAGCTATGGCCAACACTTCCCATATTACTCGCAAAAGATATAGGAGTAGCAACAAATTTCGGACAAAACGGAGATATGTGGCCCAGCTCGTGACAACGGAAACATATTGGGCCTACCATGGGATAGTCTTAACAAAATGGTCCGGTGAACCGCATTGATAACATACGGTTATCCTAGCTCGGCTAGATGCCTGGTCCCTACCTTATCCTTACTGGCCTGAACTTTGTCCAGGTACAATCTGTCGTCGCCCTAAATATGATTGCCTTGGGCCTAGGCTTCTATCTAATTGATCGGTTGTTGGGGCCCGAGAAAGTTGTGGTCGAGGACTAGATCCCCGAGGGGTGCCACTTGGATATCTACTTGATGGCTCGAATCTACTCTTTTTGTATTGTTCGTGGTTATCGGCGGCTTTCCGCATATCTTTGTTTATTAATTTCGTCATGTTCACGAGTTCCTCATAACTTTTGATCCGCTGGGCAATCACCCTTGATCATATTTGCAAATCTAACCCTTTTTGGAAATGTCTGCATCTCGTTTTCTCAGCCTTTACCAAGTCAAGAGCAAATCAGAACAAGACATTAAATTTGATTTCATACTGCCAAATGAACATCTTTTCCTGTTTCAGTAATATGAATTTCTCCTCTATCTCGAACTGATAAGATTCAGGAAAATACTTTTTATTGAACAAGGCAACAAAATGATCTCAAGTGATCTCCAGGCCTGGAATTGAAATTAGCCTCTTCATTTCCTCCTACTAATGTTTTACTTCTTCTTTTAACTAGAAAGTGGCGAGAGAAACTTGGCTATTATAAAAAATACCCATTACCTTGAATACGTGCCCTATGCTTCTCAACCAATTTTTGGCATTAACAGGACCTACAGTTCGCGTAAAAGGTGGGGGATCCAACTCCTTAAATCTTTTCAACAGCATCACCTAAGGATTGACTGTTTCGGTTTGGGCCCTCTACCACCTTTTCCTGCTGCTCTATGAATTGCGTAGCTACTTGTAAGATTCGCTCGACAACATCCAGGCTTTCTCGCGCCTTATCCATTTTCCTTTGCAATTTTGAATTCCCACGATCTTCATTTCCTCGATCCATATTCAAGATCTGAAATGAAATTTAATAAATAAAATGGCTAACAATGCAAACAACAGTTCATGATGCAAATGTACTATTTAATCTAATAAAATAACTACCACTCACGTGTCGAACCAACGTATCAACACCCTATCTTATGGTCCACTACAAACAAGACAATCTAACACATCTACAGAACCTATATCCTAAGTTTTGATACCAAAAGTTGTTACACTCCATCCCGCGCCCTAATGTTCGAGGCCGGGTGTGCCGTCGACTTGATGTGACTCGACCAACCATATATATTTATAAACTATTTACTGACATGGATTTTTAAAGAAACTAAATAGATACTTTACCAACTCAAAATATTTAGTAGTTATACAAAAACAATTATTTCATAACAAAACTATAAAAAGTTCAACCACTCACTCCCAACAGTTGTCTAGACAGCCACTAAAGTAAAACCCACTACATACTCTGACTCTACTTAGCGCCAATAGTGGACCCGTCTCTAGCGAAGGTACTTGAGATATCATATTTTATCGGTGTACTATCTTCATAATATAAAAATAATTTATGAATCAAGTGAATTTAGCAGAATTCAATTTTCAAACAGAATATACCCACAGTGATATTTTTCAAAACAAAATATGATTGCACAAACTGTATCAATTTAACAAATAGCAACCGAATATAAATCAAACAATCAAATCACTTTTATATAATAAGATATCAGAAATATACTTTCCTATTAACCATAGGATCGTTTAACCTCACAATCGGGAGTTATAATGGTACTGTAACCTATATAGTTGTGCAATCTAAGGTTACCATCAGTGTCAGGACCATTCAATATCTTCAATGGTAGAAACCAACACATGGTATAAACCACCGTATCAGGATGATAATCATCATCGTCAACAACAACAACAATAACAACAACAATAACTATAACAACCACCTGCAGAACTTACCCTTCTGTTAGGTCACAATATAACGTCCTACAGCACATGCCCTCCTGTTTGGACCAACAACATTCTGCATGACATGCTCTTCTGTTAGGATCACACTATGGCATATAGGAATAATAATAAAAGCCAGTTCCTGTATTCAACATTTTACTTGATCCATTTAAACGTTATAAGATAGTCCATCTTAATAAATCTTTTCTTTCCACAATTTAACACGAAAATATAATTTTATAATTTATCTAAAAGACAGTACACTAATCTTGATAATTGCACTGCTACTTTTGCTACCGCCGAAACACCATCAGGGTCAGCGGCGCTTGTGAACCTGACAACGATAGGACCTAAACTAATAATTTATTTAGATAAATCTAATATGTAATGCGTGACACTAAAATGTAATTTTTACTATTCCCAAATTTTCTTGATTATGTGATATTTATTAAAATTAAATGCCCTATTTTCTCAACCCAGTATAAATTTTACAACTAAGATATTATAGTTACATTTATTAAATTTATCAATTCATAATTTAATTATAGAGAAAAATATCAACTAACTATTAACAATATTATTGGCAATGAAACACCAAAAGTATTATTCTAACTAATTTATAATTGTTTTACTTTGAATTAAAATCTTTACAATTTAGATATAAATTCAATGTGTACACACACTATATATGTATAAAACTTTAAGTAGAAGACATTGAAACAAAGTAAGATCATCACCTCAAGCCAAGGAGAGAGTAAATGAAAAAATACTGAGAGATGATGCACGGTTATCGAGAAAGAGAACAAAAAAAAGTAGAAAATGATCAAAAGATAAAAAGTATCATATATACACACACACACACATACATGAGAAAATGATCAAAAGATAAAAAGTGACACACACACACACACACATGAGAAAATGATAAAAAGATAAAAAGTATCATATATATTTACACACACACCTACATTAGGGAGAGAAAGAGGTCTAGGATTTATCAACTCATTCACCCATTTTTTACACATGTACATACATATATATTCTTCATGTGTTGTCGGTTTTTAAAAGAACAACACGTTTATAATTTGTCTATTGTTATTATTATCATTTTTTTATTATGTATCTATTTATTATTTTTTTTAAAGGTTATCTCAATTCTATGGTGGATAAGAATGGGATGGTGTTTTTTTGGGTTTAATTATACATTTAACCCCAGGTTATTAATTACACATTTAACCCCCTAGAATATTTAAATATCATTTAAGCTCAAAATTTCAAATTAATATTTTGAAATAACAATGGATCACTTATATTTTTAGAACTCAAGCTAAATTAACCTATTAACCCTCTCATTTTTTTTTTTTTTTTAAAATATCATAACAATCCCTAAAAGTTTTTAAGGTAAAATTTAAGTGACATTATGGACCCTATTATTTTCAGAATGTTCTAAAATGCAACTAAAAATTATGCGTATGAAAAAATTAGGTCTTATAGGGAGCATTCCAAAATATCAAAAACTTGTCTCTGTCTTAATTTGAAAAATACAAAAACAAAAATCATAGGAAGGAAAAGATTTTCAAAATAAAATAAACATTCAGACTTAGACTAATTGAACTTAATTGGACAAGATGTACTGTATGGGCGTTTTGGGATGCTTAACACCTTCCCCAAACGTAACTAACCCCCGAGCCTTTTTAATGAATTTTTGGTTTGATTGTGTTTTTGGAGTTAATTTTACTTAGACCTTTTTAATTTGTTTTCTAAAAATTTGGTGACCTAGCACACTATTTAAATTAGTTTTCCAAGCGTTATTATTTCATATTCTTTTCCTTTAGAAAAATTAGGCCGCAACAGTCTGCTAATCAGAGATGTGGAATCAATATTTATTGTCTCAACCTATTTTCCCAATAATTGATGGAAGTCACGGTGAGTTTGAAGCGAATTTACCTTTTGTACTTGATAATTTTGAAACACATTTTCCTACCACTCCAACAATGAACATCCTTGATGATCATAATACTCCATCAATCATTGATGTCGAGATGGCTCGGGTAGTTTAAGGTTTAAGTTCACAAGTTCAACAATGTGGTTTATCGTCTGCAAATATATGGTTAGTTAATATCATTATTTTATTTTTATAAATCCAATTAAAAATGCCTAAATACAGTTTGTTGAATAAGCGTATTAACCTTATTAGATTTTGAATGTAGACCAACTTCTACCAATAAAGACATTTACAGGAACCAAGATATTGACAAATTCAATGTTACATGTAATGATCCTGCCGTTCATATAAATAGTAATCTACATTATCTCGATACAATGGATGTACCTTGGTTTTATTGTTTTGCTTTACATTGGATGGACGAAAAATTGGTGAAATCATCCAAAAGATGTCCTTTTTTTGGTACATGTTGTTTACAAGGAAACAATAAATTGTTGTTGCTCTTTGCACCCCCTTCACAAATTGAAGCCTTATATGATGGAATTAATCACAAGTCGATATTATTTCATTGTTAAACTAGAGAATATAATGCAACAAATGCCTTTACAAGCCTTGATGTTAATCTAGATGCAAGAGTACTTACTAGAAGGGGCGCAACAATGTTTATAATACATGGAGAGTTGTGTCATCAAACACGAACATTAATTCAAGATCTAGGACAAGATGCAATATGCTCCCAACTATATATTTATGATCCCAATTTTTCCATAACCGTACAATCCCATAGAAATCCTAATCTAAGAAGTGGCGTTCTACAAACTACTCAAGACTGTCTGTTGCAACATAATGTATGTGTGAATAAGTTTTGTCAAGCTTATACAATCTTAATTCAATTGGATTTAGAACAACAAACTTTGCCAACAATTCTTAATTATAATACAGCTACAGATCGTCAACGGTATAATTTGCCGACAATAGATGAAGTAGTAGTTATGTTACCAAGAAATGGAACTGAGACTACTGGGATGAGAAATATTATTTTACATTTAAGGGACACAATGAACTAATACAAATCAATAAATATCATCCTACTTATTTACTATTGTGTTATGTTTTATTGTTCCCTTTCGGTAAACTTGGATGGAAACCTGGATTCAGACAGTGGGGTGTGATCAATGGTTAATATACAAATGACCTACTAAGTCAAATGCAATTTTATAGTAATAGGTCGTTTGAAAGACCAACAGAGTATTCTATAATTTTAAGAGAAGGAAAACTATTTCAAGAGTTCATGGTAGATGAATTGGTTTCACTTGAACAAAATCGCTTAAATTACTTTAGGCTCAATTGAAAAAAAATATATTCTTGGTTAACTATATCAAAGTATATTTGATGGAGCAACAGATAGGTTCCAACCTGATCAAATAAGTCAACGAAGTATTTTGTGGTCATCTTTTATTGGCGGTCCAAGATAAATGTTTAAAAGTTTTCAAGATGTGATGGCTATAACGCATTACAATCACCATCTGGACATATTTCTCACCATGATTTCAAATCTAATTGGATGAAAATCACTTCAGCTTTGTTGTAGCATCAAAATCCAACCGACCACCCAGATTTAATTTCCTGAATGTTTGAGTTGAAAAGAAATGCATTGATGAAAGAGATTGAAAAGACAAAAATATTTGTAAAAAATGTTGGTCATGTTTATACAACTGAGTACCAAAAAAGAGGATTGTCGCACATGTATTTATTAATATTTTCTGATGGTCCAAACAAAATACCAACATATAAACAAATAGATAGAATAGTTTTTGTAGAATTTTCAGATCTAATTGAAGATTCAGAACTTTTTAAAACTATAAAAAAAATGTCTGGTGCATGGATCATGTGCTGGCCAAAATCCGTAAGCACCTTGCATGGATAATGGTAGATGGACTAAGAGATATATGCGAGCTTTTGTAAATGAAACAACCATGGATGAAGAATGATACCTTATTTATTATCCTCGTAAAAATGGAAAAATTTATAAAGTAAGGGGACAAGAGGCTGGAAATAAAGATATTGTTACTTAAAATGTATAAATTTCAAAGATGTTCAATTATCACATTAAAGTTGAAGTTTGTACTGGAGCTAGATATGTTAAATTTATTAACAAGTAAATCTACAAAGGATATTTGTAATTCGGGAAGATTAAGTGGTATCGACTGTTCGGAGGCTACGACGTGTATTTTCTAGTATGTGCTAATGTTTCGACACCTGGATACCCGCCTGGACCAAAGCCTGATACAGATTTGAGGAGGCGCTAATGATGCTAAGAGTAAGAGTCAATGGAACTAAAAGGGATATCGTTGTGGCAGTTGAGAAAAACAGGTTTGCTTGGGCTGTAAACTGTGACAATGACAATATTGTGTGGTTTACGGTATGATTATTCTCTTTTCTTTTTAGGAATTTTCCTCTAAAACTCCTATTTTCTAAAAAAAAAAACAAATTTTCCACTTCTGCATATTAAAACTTTCTTCAAAACTCTTTTTTTTTTTTTTTTTTTTTTAAAAAAAGAACATTATGCATAAACTCCCCATAATAATTTTTAATGATAAAATTACCCCTTCAAGTTTAATAGATGAAATAGTAAATTTTCTTCCTTCTTTCCAAATTCACTCACGAAGCTTCTCCTCCTTGCCTCTCCCTATCTTAGAATCTCTAATCTATAACCCGTTGCCATCCCTCTAGCTAGTCGCCATCACCCTCGCCTTAACTTGCCATCATCGCCTTATCCCTGGCCATTGTGAGTGAAAGCCCTCTCATTGTGCCTCTCTTTTGCTCAGAATCACAGATCTACAATCTGTCGTCATCGCCCTATCCCTCTCTATCGTTACCGTCACAGTTGTCATTTCCATCATCATTGTTTCCTTCATCGTCGTTGTTCCACTCTAGCCAAAACTAGGTTAGATCTGCTTACCACATTGAAATTGATTGTTGTTAAAATCTACAATGAAATCATCCCCTCGCCTTTACCCTCGCCGTCATCGCCCTCTCCCTCTCCGTTGTCACCATCACTTCCTGAAAGATTTTAGGTGTTTTTTTCTTTTCTTTTTGTTTTTTCACTTTGAATTTTGACAGATCTGACTCAAATCTTGTTAGGTATTGAAATGGAAGTTATTTCATTTGCCGATTTTTCACGTTGCTTTCAGCGATTTGTTTGAGACTTCATAAATCAAAGATCCTATCCTCTCTGATCTTAGCCATGGTTTTCTCGCAGTAGCCGGATTTTAGTTTTTTTTTTTTTTTTTAATTATGATAGAAGTGATAAGTTTTGCATTTCAACTGTTTGGTTGCTTGAGAGGTGGAGGAAGAGAAATGAAATTGAATTAGAATTTTAATATTGTTTAGGATAGTCAATTGGATTCAAATAAGTTCTAACTATTTCTTTTAGTTGGTTTGTTTATCGTTTTATCCTTTGTGTGCAATTATTTGTGTTATTTTTAGTTAAGTGAATATCCATTGATTGTTTTTTTATTGAATATTCACTTATTGATTTGTAGTGGATATCCAATGACTGTGTAATTTTAAGTGGAATTAAAAAAAAATTGTATGTCTAGCATATTTTCTCTCATATTTAAATGAATTTTCACTTTGATTGGGTAAAATTAAAAACTCTTCCTTGGCTTGGCGAAGGCGTTGCCCTCAATTTGAATTTTATTCTTTATATTCTTTATATGCTTTTTTAGATTACCTTTGCAGATTGAAACTCGAAAAAAACTCTTGATATGTGGCTAAAAAGCTGATACATGAAAGTGTGGCTGGGAGATGGACCAAACAATTGACCGATTGCCTAACTCACAGAGAGGTAACCTAGATCTAGCTAATCTAGCTAGAAAGTAAAAAGAACGAAGTTATCAATTTTTTTTTTGGGTTGAGTCACGGACTATGTCACTCTTATTAAGACGTTTCGTGGCTTTACCAAAAATTGTGCGAGCAGTATAACAACCCCATCATCCGCATGATAAAACAACCCAAAATTTTCATATGTCTAAGACCTCTTCTGCATAGAAGAAGACCTGAAAACCAAACACCCTAACATACTACTCGAAAAACGATTTTGTTTTTTTTTAAGAAAAATAGAAAGAGAGAGAACTTGATTTTTTTAGTGTGTTGAAAAGCTGAAGAAAGTGAGAGAATCGTGGAGAAAAATCAGGAAAATAGATTTATTAAATAAAATAATATTTTATTAAATAAATTTTATCCAAAAAAAAAAGCTCTACCTCACATCACACTCGGCTAGCTAGACAGATAGCAGTGGCGGCGCGCACACGTGTGTGGTAAACCAACAAGGATGTGTCTCCACAAAATATGAGTACCCCGTGGGGCACACCTCAAGGGTCCAACCCATCCCCTTATAAACTTTTCTAGACCATTATTCCTAAGCAATGTGGGACAAAAGTAACAGAGAGAAGGCTAGTGACATTTGGATTTTATAAGTTATAAAATTCACATGCTCGAACAATCCCCGACTTGATTTTTTAAAACAATTTTCATCGAGCAGTATAATACAATATAAGATTGTGCATAAGCAAATGTGTCTTTCAACTTGAACCCTTACATAGTGAAGATGATTTAGATTATACTAGAGTAATTCGTAGTTTTGAATTTTATCTCTAACAACATCACACACACAATCCTTTTAAGGTGTAGTCCAAAAGCTCATGCTTTATGGCCATACACGTGTGTCCCATATAGTGAATGCTCTAGAAAATTTGCTCAAAATTCCATAGAAAGTGGCCACACTTCTACATTCACATAGGTGAGTATCAAGAGTACTCTTGTAGCTAGGTACTCCACTTTAAATAAAGTATAGATTTCATTAAGAGTTAAGAAATAACTCAACCTTCTATCGCTTCAAAAAATCATGCTTCAATCAATATATACATAATAGAACTCAAAGTTATTATAATAGCGTAATTCTCCTCATATCACTTCATGTGTTGTTATTACCCTTTGAACCTATTCCTTGGGATTTCCAGTCTATAGGTTGGGTTACCCTCATATGTGACTCGTCAATCTATGGGCTTGAGTCCCATTCCTTTCAAGGTTTTGTAAACCTTCTCTCAAGCTAATCCTTTTCTCAAAAGATCAGTCATGTTATCATCAGAACGTACATGATCCACTCTTACAGCTCTAATTGAGATATACTTTCCAATAGTGTTGTGTTTGCAACGTATTTGTCATATTTTTCTGTTATAATAACTGTTCAAAAATTTTGCAATAGCTGCAGTACTATTGCAATAGATCAAGATAGTTGGAATTGGTCTCTCTCATAAAAGGAGTATTGGAAAACAAACTTCTTAACCACCCTGCTTCTTTACTAGTAGATGCTAGTGCAATCATCTTAGACTCCATAGTAGATTGAGCTAAAATAGTCTATTTCATAGATTTCTAAGAAACAACTCCACCAGCTATACTAAATATATAGCCGCTAGTTGCCTTCAAGTCATCTAAAAGGGTATTCTAATCAACATCTCTATATCCTTCTAGGACAGCGAGAAACTTCTTATAATGTAATCTAAGGTTTATAGTCCTCCTTAGGTACCTCATGTCCCTTTCAATAGCATGCCAATACTCAATAATAGGTCTTTTTGTAAACCTGCATAGTAACCCCACAGCATAAGCTATGTCGGGCCTAGTGCAATCTGTAGCATATTGTAGACTACTTATGATGCTCGCATACTCAGATTGTCTAACACCATCACCAGTGTTCTTGAACAATTTCACACTAGGATTATAAGGAGTACATGCTAGTTTATAGTCAAAGTAATTGTATTTCTTCAGAATCTTCTCTATGAAATGAGATTGATCCAAAGAAATTCCCTTTCTAGACATAGTTATTTAATACCAAGGATCACATTTGCTTCACCAAGATCTTTCATGTCAAAATTATCACACAATATAGATTTCACATTGTTCGCAACATGAATATTAGAACCAAAATTCAACAAGTCATCCACATAAAGACATATTATAGTGCAAACATTTTTTTTCAAATTTGTAATAGATGTATTTGCCACTTTCATTCACTTTGAAACCATGTGAGATAACAAGATTATCAAATTTCTCATGCCATTGCTTAGATATTTGTTTCAAACCATAAAGAGATTTATCTAATTTGCATACTTTGTTTTCTTAACCAGAATTACAAAATCCTTTAGGTGCAAAACAAGATCATTAATAGCAGCAAGTGATAAAAGCACACGAATAGATGTAATCCTAGAGACAGGTGAAAAAGTGTCAAAGAAATCTACATTTTCTCTTTGTCTAAACCATTTGGTTACAATACGAGCCTTATATTTATCAACAGTTCTATCGGATTTTAGTTTCTTCTTAAGTATCCATTTACATCATACTGTTTTTCAACTTGGAGGTAAATCTACTAAGTGCCATGTCCTATTTGACTCAAGAGAGTCCATTTCATCATCTATAGCATTTTCCCATAAATTGGCATCTATAGAAGACAAAGCCTCTTGGAGGGTTTGTGGATCCTCTTCTAAGGTATATGCATAGAAATCAGAACCATAATCCTTAGCAATACGAGCCCATTTACCTTTCCTAGGTTCAATATCTAATTTCTTATCAGACTCATTAATTTTAATGACAAACACATTACTAGGTGTAGATCTCTCACTATTCTTCAATTTAAAAGGAAATCTATGTTCATAAAAATCCGCATCATTAGATTCAATAGTAACATGATCATACAAGTCATAAAATCTATATGGTTTGCTATTCACTGCATAACCAATAAACACATATTCATATACTCTACTTGCAAATTTTCTTCTTTTAAGATTAGGAATATGAACATATGCCAAACAATCACAAGTCTTAAAATAAGACAAGTTTGGTTTCTTATTTTTAAAAACTTCATAAAGTAAAATTTTACTTTTTGATTTTGGAACTCTATTATGTACATAGCAAACAATTAACAAAAATTCTTCCCACTAGTGAGAAGCAACACTAAAGCTAAGTAAAATAGCAACTACAAATTCAATAAACGTTCTATTTTGCCTTGCCATTCATTTCAGGAAAATAGGGTACAGTTTATTCATATGTAATACCATGAGAATTATAAAAATCAATGAATATTGCAGAATCATATTCAGTTCCTTTATCACTACGCAACCTCTTATTTTTTAATTGCATTGCTTTTCAATTTCAGTAACAAATGATTTGAACATATCAAATATTTCACTTTTATTCTTCATGAGATAAACAAAAGTATAATCAGAACAATCATCAATGAATGTGATAAAATAGCGTTTTCCATTTTTAGTCAAGATACCATCAAATTCCCAAATGTTAAAATGCGTTAAATCAAGAGGTTCATATAATCTAATTACTAATTTATGTGGGGTTTTGGTAATCTTAACTTGACTACAGACTTTACATTTTTCAAAATCATTCAAAGACAATTTAGGAATAAGTTCTAAGTTGCTTATGTTTTTAATAATGCGTTTGTTAACATGACAGAGTTTAGCATGCCAAATATTAAATAAACACAACATATAAGTAAAAGGTGAAATTTTATTAGCATCAACATTCAATTTGAACATTCTATCAGTAGCATAACCCTTCTCAATAATTACATTATTCTTATTTATAGTGTACAAATTAGCCCCAATAGTTTGAGTAAAATCAGCTTTATTGAAAAGACAGCTTGAAACCAAGTTCTTTCTCATCTCTGGAGTATGCAGAACATCTTTAAGAATGACAATTTTTTCAGAGGTAAACTTTAATTCCATCTCATTAGTACCAACAACAATAGAGGAGTAGGAATAAATCAGTTGCACTTTCTTATCTTCAGTTTCATAATAGGACCTGAACGAAGCACGATCATAGCGAACATGGTGAGAAGCACCAATGTCTACCCACCACCATTTGGATCCACCAAATATGTTGATTTGAGAAATCATAGCCACAAGTTGATATTCGGTAAGATTTACCTGCGGAGTAGGACGACACGTAAGCCGGCAGTTCCAAGCCAGATGGCCCGACTTTCCACAGTTATAGCAAGCAAATTGTCTAGAATTATTTCTTGAAGGGGTTTTTTTTGTCCATTCTGATTCAGATGAGCATTTTTTTTTATTGTTGAAGTTTTGGTTGCGGTTGTGATTTTAATTTTTCATGTTTTTACCTTTTGGGTTTCAAAACAGCAGATGTGGATTTCTTGTGAGCATTGTTGTTGGAAACAACGAGCACTTCATCTTTTTTTATCTTGTTTGTAGGCTCCCTCCTCAATATGAAGACGAGTAATCAAACTTTCTAAAGAAAATTCTTTTGTTTTATGCCTAAGAATACTCAATAAAAACAACAACTTGAAATTTTTCATCAAGTGACATACCTTTAGCAATAATTTCATGAGAAATTTTTTGAAGTTCGTGAGACTGGGCTTCCATAGATTTGTCGTCAGTCATTTGGAATTTCAGATAACAATTGACTGTATACTTCTTCGTTCTAGCCTCCTCAATGTCGTATTTCTTCTTAAGAGCATCACAGATTTCCTTTACAGTTTTGTTAGAACTATAGTAGTCATACAAGTCATCAGACAAACCATTAAAAGTAAAGTTCTTACAAAGAAAATCATTTTTAGCCCAAGACTTATCTTCCTAAATCTGAGCATCAATTGGTTCTTTAGGTAACACAGGTTTTTCAGAAGTACACACGTATGCAATTTTTTCATGGTTAGGAACTCCATCATTTAAAATTAAACCATTTAGAATGAAAGGGCTTGTTCAGATCAACAATAGTAGAATCGTGTTTAGTAGACATGATAGAAGAAAACATCTTAAAATTAAGACGTTTCACGGCTCTGCCCGAGATTGTGCAATAGTATAACGGCCCCATCGTCCACAGGATAAAATAGCCTAGAATTATTCTTTGTCTAGGACCTCCGCTGCATGGAAGAAGAATTGAAAACCAAATACCCTACTTGGAAAACGAAAAGATCTTTTTTTTAAGAAAAATAGAGAGAAAGAGAGATCGATTTTTTTTGGTGTGTTGAAAAGTTGAGGCAAGCCTCGGTATTTGTAGGCCAAATCAAATCAGGGATATGTGGAGAGAAACATGGGATTCGTGTGAGAGAATCGTAGGATACAGGTGAGAGAAGAAAATTAGGAAATTGGGTTACATTATCTTTACCAGCCCAAAGCAGAGTTATTTAATAAATAAAATAATATTTTATTAAATAAATTTTATCGAAAAACAAAAGCGCTACCTCACCTTATGCTCGCGCTTGGCTTGGTCGGCCGGTCGGACAGCGGCGACAACACACGTGTATGGTAAACCAATAGGGATGTGTCTCATTTCCCCTCCACAAAATGTGGGTACCCCTTGGGGCACACCCCAAGGATCCAACCCATCTCTTTATAAACTCTTCTAGACCCTTATTCCCAAGCAATGTGGGATAAAAGCAATATAGGGAAAGGTAGTGGCACTTAGATTTTACAAGTTCCAAAATTCATATGCTTCAACATTTCATCTTTTACCTATGAGCTTGAATTCATCGGCTGGTTCAGATTCAACATCCGCTTTTATGACCTCTACATCAAGTGACAAATTTGAGCTCATCTAATTAAATTCCAAATACAACGGCATGAATTGAATCAACAAACATATATATATAGAGAGAATATTTATCAGGTTGCCTTTGTTGAAGATTAAGAGCCATTATTAATGAGATAAAATCAAAACTCAGAACGAAGTTGAATCACTCATCTAGCAGAGAAGCGAAATCTCTGCTGGACCACCGCTACGGCACAGATCCATTGTTGTGATGGATTTGGGAAGATCGGGAGAAGAAAGATCAAGAGGAACAAGAAGGAGGAGGAAGAAGAAAGTGAAAGGAGGTGGAGAAGAGGATTCTAGTGGCGGCGGCGGCAGCGGCGGTGGTGGATTAGGTGGGAGTTATTGGTGGCAGTAGGGTAAAGTTAGAGTGGGAGTTAATTATAATTATTTAAAAAATTAGAGGCAGCGATAGGTTGTGTTAGTGAATTTTTATAAAAATAAAAGAATATACAAAAATATTTTGTTTTAAATAAGATAATGACATTTATGTCTTTTTACAAGAAAAAGTTAGTCAAAGGGGTTAACTGATATTTGTGAAATGAGAGGAGAGGTATCTGATTAGGGAAAAAAATGACAGGGAAAGTAAGTGAAATAAACCTTGACATCCCTAGCAAAATAAATAAATTTAAATATGTGAAAGGAAATATACTATTTTGTGGTATAATTAATATTGGCTTTTATAAATTAAAATATGTTAAATCATGTTGTAGAAGGCAGGTTCAGGAGGGTTAGCCGAAGGCGGCAGCTGGGGAGCAGCTACCGATATCAAGAGGATATACACCAGCAAACAACAAAGGTCTAAACTCCACTCTTTCACTGCCTAATAGAACAACCACTACCAGTGGATGGGTGGCTATGGATGCCTACTCCAGTGAAATCCTATGGTTTATGGCTGACCCCACCAATTTCAACGCCAGCGGTTCGGTGGCAGTAGCCAATGGAGTGGTTTTTGGAGGTTCAATATATTCGACAAGACCCAAACATGCCATGAATGCCAAGACTGGAAAACGTCTATGGTAGAATGACACCAGAGCAACTGTGTATGGCTGGGTATCCTTAAGCAAGGGCTGTATATATTTAAGGAATGGGTATAGAGTAAGCATAGGGGTGGCTTTTCCCTTCATCACTACAGGAACCTCTCTCTTTCCATTTCGTGTTGAATAATTAAAGGCCCGTTTAGCTATCGTTCAATTCGCAAATTACACTCATTGAAATTTATAATATTTTATAATTCATGTTTATAATAGTAGTGTTCAAATTTTACAAATGATGAAATATACAAATTAATTACTTCATAAAATAGGACAACGTAGACATTCAAACCAGCCCTAAGCTTATTAAAAGTATCAATCAAAAAATAAGACAAAAAAATACTTTGTATCAAGGAAATGAAGGTAACCACCTAAGATTTGTTCATGTTTTTTGTTTCTGTTTTGGAAAAATTAAAAACACAAACAGAAAAAACAGGAACACCCAAAAATATCTATTTTAGGAGAACATAAAACAAAAGAATTTTTTTGATACAAGGTGCACACCGGTTTCATGTAAAGGTTTAGCATATGAAGCATCAACATCTTATAAAATCTCAAATTGAACACAAAAATAGTGGAATAAAACACATATCAAATTTTTTCAATAAACCGATACCAATTGTTGGTTTGCCTGTACATTCCCTTATAAACACATAGCAAAAAAAAAAAAAAATCCAAAAAAAAAGCATTCAAAAGACTGGGGAGACATAAAACGACTGTTATGTAGAGTTCACTGTCATGTTTTGGAATAGGAACTTTCCATATTTAATGAGAAATTGCACCGTACCTATTTTTGTTTTTCAGAGGCAGATTGTAGCAGTCACCTCCTCCACCTAGCCTGCGATAGTTTCTCTGAAGGAAAAAAAATCACTCAAAAAATATAAAAATATATATTAAAAAAATGTTTTTTTTTTCTATAGATCAATAGTCACGGATCATTCAGAGTTAGTATCTTCATTCATCTGCATGGTCATAAATTTAATGTGATAAACAATCGCCGATCTTTGCCGTTTATGAAATTTTTTAATTGATATTAGGTGCACGAGAATGAATTCGAGCCACCAGGGAAAATCTTTTTGCTTAACAGGAAAAAATAAATAAAAATATAAAAGTGTGATAAATAGCATTACAGATCCAGAAAGAGGGATTTTATTATTTAGCCCTCTATAGAAACTCTATAGAGGAATGAGACCCTTAGACAACATCTATAAAGTTTTCTGACTCCACCAACTTTTTAGAAAAAATTCCTTCATTCTGGCCCTCCCGTTAACGTTTATTTACGATTTCTGTCATTTTGTTCTATGCAAAAAGAAAAAAATATGCACACATAATGTTAACGTTAACTTAAAATATTATTGCATTTCATGTTCTTTTTTGGATGTCACGTTAACTCATAGTCCTCATCTGTTTTGTGTGCATTAATGTTAACTCATTCATGTTCTTGTATTTCACGTTATTTTTTGTGTGTTCACATTAACTCATCGTTCTCATCTGTTTTTGTGTGCGTTAATGTTAACTCATTTTCACCACCGGACTGTGATTTTATTGTTAACGTATTTTGTTTTTTGCTTGAATATTTAACATATTTCGCTTCAATATTTATGTGGTATTTTGTTCTTCTGACTTGATGTGTATTTGGGTTGGGTTTGCATTAACATTAATGCATATTATTTTTGTTATCTTCTATGTTAAAATGTCAACTCACTGCTTGTGATGTTTGTCTTTCTTTGAGCTGGGTGTGCGTTAATGTCAATGAACATTTTTTGGGATTCTGTATGTTAAAATGTTAAAGTATTTTGGTTTTCGTTACTGTTAATGTACATTTTCTATGAGTCACCTGTGTTAACGTTAACGCATTCATGTTATCCGGAAATCCATATGTAAGAAATCAAAAAACAAAACACTGACGTTAACGTTAATGCGCATTTTTGGGGGTCTCGTCAGTGTTAACATTAACACATTCATGTTGTCCATAAAAATATATGTGCAAAAATCACACAAACACTAACGTTAACGTAAAAATGAACACCCCATCCACCTCCATCACCATCGAGCAAAATCAATCTATATTTCAACACAATAAAAAAAATATTGAACAAAACCTAGAATGAATAGCACTAAATGAACAAGATCTGAACGCCACGGCAAAATCCAATTCAGATCTGAAAATTTTCCAATTCAAATATAAAATATTTTTAAGAAAAAATCAAGAACAACCAAACATACTCGAAGAAAAAATCAATGTAGAGATATGGTGGTTTACGCCACAAAAGAACGACGGACCAAATCAACAGCACTTCGTTTACCACAAATCCAAAATCGCAATGAACAGCTGCGATTTCTCCATTTAAACAAACAAATTGGATTACAAAATCAAAAAATTAGAGGTTAGGGTTTTTTAACACTAATTCAAACACCCAAACAAGAACAACAAAAAATAAAAAATCTAGAAAACCCAGATTTAGAAACCTAGATCTCCACCATCGTCGTTCATAATCGGAGATTTTCTATACAGACACCACCATCGTGAACCTAGATATCACCATCATCGTTTAGATATAGGTTTAGAGAGAGAGTAAGTGAACGATGACGATTTCATACTTGGGTTTAGAGAGAGAGAGAGAGTGCTTGGCCACGATTTCAGATCTGGGTTTAACTTGGCTTCAGATGTAAACATGACCACTACGACCGACGTCACTACGATCCTTACCATCACTACCATAGCCACGATGATCATCGTCCGAAATTATCGTGCTTACTGTGATTTCTCAGCGAGGTAAGCATCGATTCCTATGTCGACAAAATCAACTATAGATTTACAAAGAAACTTGAGTGGGAAGGCTCTGTTAATGGTAAAGATGATTTCTTAGAAGAAAGTAGGGGACGAAGGAGAGAGAAAGAAGCTAGAGAGAGAAAGAGTAAACCACAATGTTAGGGGTAGGGTTTAGAGAGAGGGAAAGTAAGGATTGTGGATCAGAGTTAAAATAGAGAGAGAGTTAACGTAAATTGAGAGATAAAGGGTTATATATGTCTTTTTACATTTTATTTTGTCTACCAAAAGATTAAAAACTTAATTGGTTGTACCTTGAGGTCTAATTCCTACATGAATAGTTAAAAAAGTTTTTTTTTTTTTTTCTTTTCTAAATGATCTCTTAAATAAGGACTAAATAATAAAAACCTTAAGAATAAACTAGAAGCAATATGAAGTTTCTTATAGTAATGATCTCTAGAGGACGCAAGTGATTTGCTCTTACTACTTCCTTTTCCATTCGCTTGCACAGCCTTCTACACCCAGGGCGATGTTGCTCTCAGTTTTCCATTGGTGAACGACAGCATTGAGTACCTCCTAATGAACTCTGTTAATATATGTATACGGGCTTGGCTAATTAGGTTAAAATCCTAACTCTAGGGTTTTCCTCGTCTTATATATATATCTTCATTGTAAATCTTCAGTGTTGTACTTTCTAATATCAATACGATTGCTTCATGTTCTCCACTTCGCCTCTTAATTAATCTAACATGGTATCGAGAGCTAATTTTTCTTGATCCTATTATTTCTAAAAAAAATAAATTCAAAACCCTAATACTTTCAACGTCTTTCGTTGCGTTACTGGTAGCATGTAAATACGTCGCTACTTTCACCGTAAGTGTATAGGTCAAGTTTTTGTAGAGTGGAAAGAGTAAGAGTTGTCATATCCACAAGAATTGGTGTAGATTATCGTTGAGTACTATAATTATTATAACCTAACTTTATTTAGGTGATAAAAAATATAGTTTTTGTTAATACACTAATATACTAAACTAATTAACTAATTAAACAAATTATACTAATATACTAATATGACGTTTATGAAAAATTATTTCCTAGTGATTAACATCGTTCAATTAAATGTGTTCATTTCAATCTAGTTTATATTAATGGCATTCCAATCTATTTGATAATCTCGGTATCGTAATCTCATTCACTACCTCTCCCGACTGTAAAGTGAATGAATATGTGACTTTGCGTCAATGCCGAAGTCTCCTCGAGCATCTATACGACACTTAGTCACACAAGTCTCACCCCAACGTCATGAATTACACACTTTCTAACGCCCTCCCGGGTTATTAGATCGTCGCGTTGTGTTTAAACCCTAGTTCGAATCCAAGGTTACTTCTCCCAAGTGTTAAACCCCGATTTCTCAATATATCTAAACAAGCATATAATAGAAATACAAGAATGGTAAATATAATTGAATAGCGAAGAACAATTGATAGGTCTGATCTACCTACATATTTCCAAATCAAATTAAGTTAGTTTTCGAGCATTTATATAGTATTTTATTACGTTTTAATTAGTTTTTATCTTTTTGTATTAAATTAGGTGTGTAGGGCAAAAAGATAGGAAACTGGAGTGAAAACGATGAGATAGAACCAAAAACGATCGACGAACGGTGGAGAAACAAGCTCAGAGACAAAACTATGAAATAAGCCTACCGTTGAGGCGTCCAGACCTCCGCCACGGCGGTGAAAATACTGAGAAGACAAATGCTACTGACGGACCACTGTCTAGGCGATGAACCAACAAAATATTTTCCAAATCTACCGTTGTCCTCACCGCTGCGGTGATAAACTAACCGACCTACCCACTGTTGCGGCGCTGAATCCCACCGCCGTGGCGGTGACCCTCCGCCCAGACTGAAGATATTTTTGGGATATTTTGCCTGTATATATCCCCTCTACTCCCCCTTCTCAAGCCTCTCTTGCATTTTTGAGCCGCTTAGAATATATCTAAGGGTAGATTTAGGAGTTTTAGAGGTGGATCTCACATCCCGAAGTGGAGAACACAACGAAGTGATCGTTGAACGTTCTTCGCGGCTAATCTTCGGACGAGGCTAAGTTATTCGATTCTTTTCCTTATTTCTTTAACTTAGGATAATATGAGCATGTTTAGCTCGATTTCAATGTTTATACGGTTATGATCACGAGTTAAATTTGGATTGTATAGGGATTAGCAATAAAATAATAAATATGTGTTTGGATGATTTCGGTGTTTCGTTTGTGATTATTTTTCGTAGTTTGATTGTTTTTATCGTATTGTTTGTTTATCATGCTTGGTTAGATACATGGAGAATACGGGGTTTGACAAATCCCGGATTTGAATTAGGGTAAACAAACACCATTATTCTATAACCTGATCCGGATTTGGATTGTAGACAATCGATGATGTTGGGGCAAGACTCACGTGACCTAGGGTCGTTAAGACATTGAGGAGGATTTCTTCATTGGCACGAAGTTGCGTTATATCCATCATCTTATACTCGTGAGAGGTGGCTAGGGAGTTTTAGAACAAAAAATGTTGATAGGGTAAATACAACACAAGATCCAATAACCCGGTCAGGAGTTGGATTGTGTGCAATCAATGGCGCTAGACGAGACTCACGTGACCTAGGGGTAGTTAAGACATTGAGGGGAACTTCTTCGTTGACTCGAAGTCATGTATTCCCCCATCTTACACTTGGGAGAGGTGGCGGTAGAGTTTACGTACCAAGATTGTCAAATAGGTCGAACACTGTAAACGTGAGTAAATCGAGATCGAACACGTATTTGTAAACACATTAATCCCTAGGCGATTCTTTCCCCTAAAACATATTAGTATATTAGTATAGTTAATTTAGGTTATATTAGTATTAGTTTAATTAATTAATTACATTTGTTTTTAGTCTAGATAAAGTTAGGTCATGACAAACGCGATACTTGATAGTAATGACACCAATTCCTGTGGATACAATAACTCGATCTTTCACAATCATACTATACTAAAACTTTGACCTCGTACACTTGCGAGAAGTCATATACACTAGGATGTAAATCCTACGCCGTACAAGTTTTTGGCATTGTATAAGAATTTGGCGCCGTTGCCGGGGATTGGTTGTTGTCAGATTCAGTTTTCGGCAACGTCCACCAAGTTTTTGGCGCCGTCGCCGGGGATTGGTTGAGAAAATTCAATTTTCGGTGATCACCACCAAGTTTTTGGTAACGATTACTGGGAATTGTGTTTGTCGTTTATTGTTGATATTGTAAGTAAATGACCCGATTTTACTTTAGGCATTTCTTTTGTATATAATTTTTGTTTCTAGTTTTGTTTTTGTTTCTTATGCAAGGTACTTGGCGATGTTAGATCGATGGGTATTGATGGATCTCTTTCGACGGGATTTCAAGTTGTTTTATGGGGCGGGGCCATGTACATAAGCCAATGAGGCATTTCATTGAAAGATCGAGCCGAACAAAGTAAAACCTCACCATGATTGAGGGCGTTCTAAAAATGTCGGGCCGAGGACATTAAACCACGCGCTTCTTGGGAGGCAACCCAAGGTCAAATAAGTTAAATCCATCTTTATCGAATTTAAACGGAGGCGAGATCCTCTCGCCTCCCAGGTGCGTGTTCTAAACCCTCTTCGTCAGCATGCTTTAATTTCATATGTTGAGAATGATGATTGGGATTGTTGAGGACACTGTCTATTTTGCGTTTGGCGGTGATGTGCAATATATTATGTTTTATGTGTTATTGTTTTCTTGTGTGCATGTTTGTTTAGGTTAGAATGTATTTATGTTTTTGTGTTGTTGTTTGCATGCTGAGTTTTGTGTTCATCTAGGCCGTTACCCAATGATGATAATCACCCATGATTGTTTTCAAAGTCAAGGGTAATACTAATGCATGTGGGATTCTGTGTGCTTGACTATGCTTTTTGGTAAAAATTATTGTAGATCCTAATTTGCACAAGCACATAGACTCAATGTATTTCTATTCGATTGACTTGAGGACAAATAGCGATTAACCAAATTCATAACACATTAAGGATTCTAGAACCTGGTTGAGGGAAAGCTTGAGGTGAAATCCTAGGCAAGATAGTTCAGGAGACGTGATTTAGGCATTCATTTTGTCGCTTGAGCCTTTTTAAGCCTACCATATAGCATGTTTATCCCTTGTTACCCTGTCGAGGCCTAAATAACATTTCAATTCTGAACACATAACCAAATACCCTGGCCAGTGGATCTTTTTCCAAACCTTAATTGTTGAATTTAAAGGCACATTTAAGTGAATCAAGCTAGCGATTGCAAATACTACTTGATATGAGCGGTTGAGTTTAGGGCGAACTTCTTATTGGTTCGGTATTCGAGTACTTACTTTGTTGTTTTTCTTTCCCTTTTTAACCACACCCGTAAAATCATGCTAATTGAATAAGTTTGGGAGGTTTGGTCAGTTAGTTAAAAAACAAATCAAAAAAATGATTTACGTTTCTTTTGAAAAGTGAGTACGTCAGTCTAAATTGATTGTTCGGGATTGTTTCCAATCTATCTATGGGGGTTCGAGAGTGAATGTGCCAAGCATTGAGCCTTGGGTAACGTTAAGTTAACAACGTTAACCTGTTTTCTATTCCAAATTACCCTTGGCCGAATGTTCCATAACCAAACCAAGTCCTTCTGATCTTTTTGAACTACTAAACCTATATTAGTGGAGAGTGGACCCCAATCAGGCATATAGAAATTTTAGTCCTTCACGGTTTAAGTCATGAATTTCGTTGGAGGATAATCCAATTTGATCATTGTATAATTATATTATTGAGTCTTGCACTAACATGTTTATGGGATCTAGAATAACGTTCACCATTATTACATGTCGAAATTCTAGAACCACATGATGTGTTTTACCGCCTAAACTCGATATGATTGGCGGTTGTTGAGGAACAACAATCTCTAGGTCGTTAGAAGAATTCAAAACTCCCATCTCATTATGTTTAGATTATTTTTGGGATGTTTGTTATTTTATTTCGTTGTGTTTTTTCATTTTAGTGTGTGTATTTGGCTCAAGGACTAGCTAAATTTCAAGTTTGGGGGTATTTGATAGATGTGATCTACCTACATATTTGCAAACCAAATTAAGTTAATTTTTGAGCGTTTATATAGTATTTTATTACGTTTTAATTACTTTTTATCTTTTTGTATTAAATCAGGTGTATGGGGGAAAAAAGATAAAAAAACTGGAGTGAAAACGATGAGATCGAACCAAAAACGGTCGAAGAGCGGTGGAAAAATAAGCTCGGAGGCAAAACTGTGAAACAAGCCCTCCGCCGCGGCGTCCAGACCTCCGCCACGGCGGTGAAAATGCTAAGAAGACAAATGCTACTGACGGACCACCACCTAGACGATGAACTAGCAGAATGTTTTCCAAATTCACTGCTGTTCTCACCACTGCAGAGATTAACTAACCAACCTACCCACTGCCGCAGTGCTGAATCTCGCTGCCATGGCGGTGACCCTCTCCACAAACTGAAGATATTTTTAGGATATTTTGCCTATATATATCCCCTCTCCTCCCCTTCTCCGGTCTCTCTTGCATTTTTGAGCCCTTTAGAATATATTTAAGGGTAAATTTAGGTGTTTTATAGGTAGAGCTCACATCCTGAAGTGGAGAAGACGGCGAAGCGTTCGTTGAGCGTTCTTAGCGGCTAATATTTGGACGAGACTAAGTTCTTCGATTCTTTTCTTTATTTATTTAACTTAGGATAATGTGAGCATGCTTAGCTTGATTTTAATGTTTATACGGTTATGACCACGAGTTAAATGTGGATTGTATAGGGATTAACAATAAATTTATAAATATGTGTTTCGTTTATGATTGTTCTTCGTAGTTTGCTTGTGCTATCGTATTATTTGTTTATCATGCTTAGTTAGACACATGGAAAATACAGAGTTTGACAAATCCTGGATTCGAATTAGGGTAAACAAACACCACGATTCTATAACTCGGTCGGAGTTTGGATTGTAGACAATCGATGACGTTGGTGCAAGACTCACGCGACCTAGGGTCGTTAAAATGTTGGGGGGACTTCTTCGTTGACACGAAGTTGCGTTATATCCCTTGTCTTACACTCGAGAGAGATGGCAAGGGAGTTTTATAATGGAGATTGTCGATAAGGTAAATACAACGCACGATCCAATGACCCGGTCGGGAGTTGGATTGTGTGCAATCAATGACGTTAAGCGAGACTCATGTGACATAGGGTCGTTAAGACATTGAGGGAGACTTTTTCGTTGACTCGAAGTTATGTATTCCCCTATCTTATACTTGGGATAGGTGGCGGTGGAGTTTACATACCGAGATTGTCAAATATGTCGAACACCGTAAACGTGAGTAAATCGAGACCGAACACGTATTTGTAAACACGTTAATCCCTAGGCGATTCTTTTCCCTAAAACATATTAGTATATTAGTATAGTTAATTTAGGTTATATTAGTACTAGTTTAATTAATTAATTACATTTGTTTTTAGCTTAGATAAAGTTAGGTAATGACAAACGCGATACTCGATAGTAACGACACCAATCCCTATGGATATGATAACCTGATCTTTCACGATCATACTATACTAAAACTTTGACCTCGTACACATGTGAGAAGTCATATACTCTAGGATGCAAATCCTACACCGTACAACAATCGTTAAAAAAACACAATTCAAACAAACGACATGTTCATAAATTATGTTAATCCCATAGATAATCCAGGATTAACCAATGGCCATTACCGTATATACAATGACAAATGAGCTAAACATGCTCAAACAAACTTCCAAAGTTAAAAAAATAAATAAAGAAACGAAGGAACTTAGCCGTTATCCGAAGATCCGATGCTAAAACTACTCCGAGAGTGTTTCTCCTTCTTCGCTTTATGATCTTCGTCTTCGGGTTTGAATGAGCTCCCCAAAAACTCTAAAAAATATCCTATGTTCTCTCTCATCAGGTCTAATGGCCAAAAAAATGAGTGGATGAGAGGATATAGGAACAAAAATATCTCAAAATATCTTAAAAAAAACACTTTACAGGTGCAGGGTTCACTGCTACAGCGGTAGGTATGTCGGCAGTGGTCACCGCTGCAGCGGTGGTTCATTAGTGGGCACTCTGTTGTTTCACAGCTGTAGAGGTAGATAACTTGGCATTTTTCATCATTTTTTCACCGTTCTTCCACCGTCGTTCCACCGATTAGCTTCATTTTCAACCGTTTTAGCTCTTTTTGTCCCAAACACCTGATTTATACAAAAACAAATAAAAACTAATTAAAACAAATTAAACCACGATAAAAATATTCAAAAACTACCCAATTCGGTTTGGAAATAAATGGATAAATTACCTCTATCAATTACTTTTTTCCCCATGGTATTCGTGGACTGCTGTAGGCCTCACCATCACTCTAGTATCAACTAACATCACACCACCACCTTCGTTTTGAAGAGAGGAGCATAAATCCACAAACCCACTACTACTGGAGCCTTCACACGTGTTTACATGTTGCCAAATACCAACAGTAATACTACCACTGCTGTAATTAATTTTGGGCTCTACCGTAACAACCAGGGCTCTAAAATCATTACTAACCATACCATCATAACTTTCTCAAAGAGATAATTCAAACGCCATCAAAAACATCTCCGTCGGAGCACCAACGTGCTTACACGTGCCACCTACAGTCGTTGATACCGTCACATTTGTTGACTGCTACAGGACTCACTGTCGATTCGATATCGACACTCACTATACCTTCAATTTTGTCTTCAAAATACGAACAAACCATTGTAACAACAATCGCAGTAGGCCAGGGCACACGCTCCCATGCACCATCCAAAGCCGAGCACACCGTCGCTTGTAAATCATGTTCCACCCTCTGTTACTTTGCCACCTCAACGTAATATTGACCTTTAGTTTCCACGTCATCACGAAGTCATCGCCACGTGGATACGACATCATGATCATGTGATTGCCATATAATTAACATATTTGTGACACGTGTCAAACACATCAGTGCCACGTCAAAGGCCTTTGCCAACTCAATGCCACGTCAGCTCTAGTCAACCTGTTATTGACTGGTTTAGTGTTGGAAATTTTTTTGGACTGGTTCTTGAATATCTAATATCAATTCCTAGCTAATTTTCGCGTTCCAAATCCATTTGTGGTCTTCGTTTGATCAAATTTTGATTATACATTATAGTTCTTTTTATATTGTTGATTCGATTCATCAGGGACATTTAATTGGTTTAAGGGGTTATCGATCGGTTTTTTTTACGATTATAGACCTATTTTTGGACAATTTCAACGTTCTGAATCGATATATGGCTTTAGTTTCTCTAGGTTTATATCACAGAGTATACTTTATTGTATATTATTGATCTAGTTCAACAACAATGTCTAAGGGTTGCTCTTCCTTGACTATTCTCAATGCCAGAGAGGGTTCGAATCCTACTTTCACTATTTTTATGATCTCTATTGTGGATAGGGATTCAATCTTCCACCAAATTTTCTCCAAAAATCTTACAAACATTTTCCCTGCATTTTCACTTACTAAGTTCTTATTGGTTCTTCAATTTTGCTTGTTGTAATCATATTGTTGGCCCAGTGGAATATCCAAGAGGAGGGTGAATTGGGTAATAAAAAATTATCAGAATAATAACTTCAATAAATCAAATAATTGATTTTAATCATAAATTAATTATTATCTTTATATCACAACAGAATTATCAAATCAACTAAGTGCACACCAAACAAAAATAATAAAATAAAGATTGCAGCACACCAGAAATTTATATTGGTTCACCAAGCTACTCTTGGCTAATCCAGTTGATAGGTGTAAATTACCTATATATTTCCAAACTGAAATTGTTAGTTTTCGAGTACGTTTAATACTTTTTTGTTAAGTTTTAATATGTTTTTATTCTTTTTATATTAAAACAGGTGTATGGGTGAAAATGTATAAAATCGGAGCGCAAACGATCAATTCGGACAAAAAACGGTCAGAGAACGGTAGAAAAACAAAGAGGCAAGATTCTAAAAAGAAGCACACCGCTACAACGTCCAGACCTCTACCACAGTGGTGAAAATGCAGAGAAGACCCTATCTTGCTGATTACCCAGTGCCGTAAACATCCGGATGGTCCTTAATCCACTGCCTAGGCAACATTAAACCAACATACCCACCACCGCGGCGGTGAATCCCACCGCCGCGGCGGTCAGCTCTACACCAGAATAGATATTTTTTAGGACATTTTGCTTACTTATACCCCTCTCTTTTTCTCTCATCTTCCACCACCCGGCCATAGGAGACCCCTTAGGGTTCCTATGATATTAGAGAGTGTTTTGGGGGAGCTCAAGCAAATCCTAAGGGGAAGAACACAAAACAACAAAGGACAAGCGATCTTAGCATGCT
The DNA here is from genome assembly GCA_016647705.1 of Eucommia ulmoides. Classification (NCBI taxonomy): domain Eukaryota; kingdom Viridiplantae; phylum Streptophyta; class Magnoliopsida; order Garryales; family Eucommiaceae; genus Eucommia; species Eucommia ulmoides. Next base: position 28,211,794 of record CM028339.1, read on the forward strand.
CTTTGCGACAAATCTTCAGATTATGGCTAGTTTCTCTCTTTTGTCTCTTCATCTCTTATCTTAGGATTATTGTTTGAGTATGTTTAACTCGTTTTACATTGTATAAATGGTTAAGGTCATGAGTTAAACATGGATTGTAATAGCGATTATCATATTGTTTATAAAAAATGTGATTTGGTTAAATTTGTGTTTTGTTTATGATTATTCCTTATAATTTCGATTGTGTTGCTGTGTTTTCTATGATTATATGCTAGTTTAGAAATATTGAAAATACGGGGTTTGACACTCAGGAGAGGTAACCCCGGATTTGGACTAGGGTAAACACAACATGACAATCTAACGACCCGGGAGAGCGTTAGGAAGTGTGCAATCGATGACGTTAGGGCGAGACTCACGTGACCTAGAGTCATTAAGATGTTGAGGGAGAGTTTGACATTGACACAAAGTTACGTATTCTCCCGTCTTACAGAAGGGGAGAGATGGCAAGAGAGTTTACGAACCGAGATTGTCGGATACGCCGAACACCGTTAATGTTAACTAAAACGAGATCAAACGCATTTAAGTAAATAGAGTTAATCCCTAGGCAATCTACTGCCCTAAACAATCTCAATATATTATTTATAGTATAGTTAACTTAATTAGCATTTTAGGTTAGTAATAGTATAAATTATATTCCACTTTTATCGCATAGATAAAATTAGGTTATGTTAATTGCGGTACTCGATAATAATCTCAATCAATCCCTGTGGATATGATACCCAACCGAAACGTCCATTACACTAAAACTTGATCCGTATACTTGCAGTGAAAGTGACAATGCTTAAATTGTGGCCACCACCAGTCCTCCGAGCCCCACGGAGAGTCGCACCCACTAATACTCAAGATCCCTTTAAAGGTAGGAACGAAACCCTCACAACTATTCTTTTATAGGCTCAGAATCAACCTTTACAAAATCTTTTTCACAGACTAATAAAGAACCTCTATTTTTCAAAGGCTAAAGAATAACCTAATTATTTTTATCACAAAGGCAAAAGAATCAAAACCTTACCAACACTCCAAATATCCTTTTACCCGGTAAGGATTGAACCGTCACAAAATTCACACAAATCAATTCTATCCAGGAAGAATTACTACATCAATCTCTTTACAGGAAGAGACTGAAACCGGGTACGCATTGATTACATACCCCCAACAGTATTTAATCTGTCACATTACTCAACAATACAAATTGATAAGAAAATTATCTCACTTAGAGCTTCTACCACTTTAAATAAATTAAAACTCGATTAATATCCCAACACTAGAGATAGAAATATGTGAGATAGTTAAAATCTGATTTTTAACAAAATATGAGTACCACGTAATTTAACACATAATTAGATTCAAAAAATTGTTTATAAAATATTTTCTTCAATAAAAATCAAAAATAATTTCTAAAGATCAATTTCCAAAAATTAAACAAGTAATGCAAAATAGAAAGTAATTGGAATGATCTCACCCAGAATCCATTCAAAAATAATTAGAATGTTGTTACTTCAAATCTGATAGCAGTAATAATTAATAGCCAATGATTCTCAATATTGTCTCTTAGAATAACTCTTACAAAATCTCAGTATGATATCTCTTAGAAAAACTCAAGCATGATCTCTTGATTTCCTAATCTCTCTTAGCCACTCTTAATGATATGAAAAACGCAGGTCTATATATATGAGATATAAATCACATTTCTAACGGCTAGTTTCCATATGTTATGACACTTAAATACTCTCTTAGGCCCCTTATATCATTATGAATTCATTTTGATTCAATTCAATTAATTATATCTTTTAAATCTCTCAATTAAGTCCCCAAATATTTCTTAATCTCAATTAAATAGAATAGAAACAATTTTATGTACCAAATTGGAAAACATTAAAACTTCATCAACCAAATCAATAGGAATTAAATAATAGGTGTAGCATATCTTAAAATCCCTAAAATCTCTCACAAATTCCAACAAAAAATGGCTACTTTTAGTTATGAATTTGGAATCCTCAATATCCTGTAACTACGCCATCAGTCGACCGACCAGTCGACTGCTCGATTCAGGATGTAGCCAAGCTAAAACTTATGTGGCCATCGGTCGACCTATCTGTCGACTTAGAGATTCAAAGAGTTCAATTTTTCTTGATCGGTCGACTTACCTGTCGACTTAGAGATTTAGAGAGTTTGTCTGCTTTGTCCGGTCGACTTACCAGTCAACTAAGAGATACAGAGAGTTTGCCCTATACGTTTCAGTCGACTTAAGGATATTAAATCTCTTTTCTAAACTCTTTTTTAACTCATTCCCATTTACATTTTCGCCCCTCTAACAATTTGTTTTTCCCTTAATTAGCTCCACTAAATACTTAACTCCAATTTTAATTAATTATAAATATTTCTTTTTCAATTACACATAGAATGAAATAATTTAACTAATTAGGATCTTATTAAAAATACACATATTTATAAAAATCATTTAAAAATCTTTTTGTGTCGTGTGTGATCCTAATTGGGATATTAAGAGTTGAAATTTAAACCTGAGTTGTTTTCCTAGGTTCTTCAAATTCTTCAACCTCTTAATTCTTTCATCATATTTATCATCAAATCTTCATCATTCGGAACTAATAAACTGAAACACTTAAACAAATCGTTAGTTCCACAAAAAACAAAAACGTTTAATTGTCCATCTAAATCTTAGGATCAACAATCTTCACCTTTTTGACGATGACAATTAACTTTGATGTTTTCTTCAAAACAATAATATAACCATACTCCCTTTGAATTCGAGGATGAGTTTTATAACGCTTTTAAGCATAAGAATGGAGATTTTTAAAAAAATGATCAATAAAACACAAATATAAAAATTAAACTCCCCCTTAAGATATGCAATAAAACATCAACTAATTATCCCCCTTTGTCATCTTCAAAAATAAAATTTAGGGAGGGGGGAACACTACAATAATTCTACTCTAAGCAAACATCATTATGCCTAACCATACTGAAACCGTGAATGATTTTCAGAAACTGATCTTCCGCTAGTGGTTTGGTAAAAACATCAGCAAGCTGGTCAGAGGTATTAATATATTCAATAATAATATCCCTTTTTCTGAATAGGATCATGGATAAAGTGATGTCGAATCTCTATGTGCTTAGTTCGTGAGTTCTGTGTAGGATTCTTACTTAGACAAATAGCACTTTTATTACCACAAAAGATCGGTACCTCTTTCATACAAATTCCAAAGTCATTTAATTGTTGCTTAATGTATAAAATTTGAGCACAACAATTACCAGCTGCCATATATTCAGCCTCATTAGTGGATAAGGCTATTGAATTTTGTTTCTTTCTTAACCAATAGACCAAAGCATGTCCTAACAAATGAAAAGATCCACTTGTGCCTTTTCGCTCAACTTTGCAACCAGCAAAATCAGTGTCGGAGTAATTTATCAATTTAAAATCACTCCCCCTAGGATACCATAATCCTAGGTCTGTCGTCCCCTTTAAGTATCGAAAAATTCGCTTAACCGCAGTCAAGTGCGATTCTTTAGGATAAGACTGAAATCTAGCACGAAGACAAACACTATATATAATGTCAGGCCTACTAGCAGTTAAATACAATAGACTACCAATCATACCTCGATACATTTTTTCATTAACGCTTTTGCTCGTAACGTCTTTTTTTTTTTTTTTTTTTTTTTTGTAGCCATTGCCATGGTAGTTTTATATTCTTTAGCTTCTTCCAAGCCATATTTCTTTAATAGCTCCTTGGTGTATTTAGCTTGGTTTATAAATATTTCCTCTTTAGTTTGCTTAATTTGCAATCCAAGAAAGAAATTCAGCTCTCCCATCATGCTTATTTCGAATTCCACCTGCATTATCTTAGCAAACTCTTGGCAAAGATCCTCATTAGTAGATCCAAAAACAACATCATCAACATATACTTGTACTAATAGGATATCAGAATTAGTTTGCTTCACAAACAAAGTCATATCACAAATACCCCTTCGAAAACTATTTTCGATCAAATATCGGCTGAGACTCTCATACCAAGCCCTAGGAGCTTGTTTGAGTTCATACAAAGCCTTACAAAGTTTAAATACGTGATTAAGAAATTTATCACTTTCAAATCCCGGGAGTTGTTCCACATAAACGTCTTCAGCTAGAAAATCATTTATAAATGCACTCTTTACATCCATTTGATATAGCTTAAAATTACGTGAACCTGCAAAAGCGAGTAGCATTCTAATTGCTTCTAGTCAAGCAACAAGAGTATAGGTTTCATCATAATCAATTCATTCCTCTTGATTATAGCCCTGTGCCACTAATCTTACTTTGTTTCTAATTACCAAACCAGATTCATCATTTTTATTTCTAAAAACCTATTTAGTACCAATAACTAGATGAAAATCCTGTCTCGGAACAAGATACCATACTTTATTCCGCTAAAATCAAACTAACTCATCTTGTATTGCGGAAATCCAAGATTCAAAGATTAAATTCTCATTTATATTTTTAGGCTCCATTTGAGATAAGAAAGCAAGATTAATTATATCTCTAAGAGAAGAACGAGTACTTACACCTTTTTTGAAATTACCGATGATTTCTTTAATCGAATGTCCTGGTACTGTCTTTATAGCTCTTGGTAAAGTCGATATTTTTTTTCTTATGTTCTTTCGCTTGTTGGGACTCCTCAGGTACATTATCACCTTAGTTTTTGATTATTTAAAATATCTGCATCATCATCATCCAAAACCTTTCTCGACAAAAATGGATCAGCTTCCTAAAAAACAACATGCATTGTTTCTTCTACTAGTAATGTATATTTATTATAAAATCTATAAGCCTTACTGTTAGTAGCATATCCAAGGAAAATCCCATAATCAGAATTAGCATCAAATTTACCAGGATTATCCTTTTCATTCAAAATAAGACACTTGCATCCGAAAACTTTAAAATAAGAAATATTAGGAGTCTTATCATTCCATATTTCATATGGGGTTTTGTTAAACCCTCTATGAATTGATACTCGATTTACTACATGACAAGATGTACTTGCTGCTTCTGCCTAGAAGTTGGTTGGTAAGAGATTTCATTAAGCATCGTTCTGGTCATCTCTTGAAGCGTCATGTTCTTTCTTTCCACTACACCATTTTGTTGCAGTGATCTTGGTGTAGAAAAGTTATGAGTATAACCATGTTTATCACAATAACTTACCACATCATTATTTTTAAATTCTCTTCCTCTGTCACCACAAATGTTAATAATGGAGCATTACTTCTCATTTTAAACACATTTACAAAATTTAGCAAGAACAGAAGCAACCTCACTTTTATTAGCAAGAAAAAATACCCAGGTAAGTCTGGAATAATCATCAACTATAACAAATTCATAAAACTTACCACCAAAACTAGTAGCAGAGTTCGACCCAAACAACTTAAGATGTAATAATTCAAGACATCTAGACGTGGACGTGTGTATCATTTTCTTAAATGTTGATCTAACCTGTTTGCCTAATAGACATGCATCACATACTTTATCTTTCACAAATTTTAAATTAGGTAGGCCACATACAAGATTCTTCTTAGATAAGTTAGAAATTAACTCCATACTAGCATGCCCAAGTCTTCTATGCCATAATCAACTATTTTCAGATAAAGCATTCAAACAAGATAAATTTTTAGAATTAAAATCATTAAATGAGCAAGTATTCACATTCTCAAAACGTGATGCATCTAGCAATATACTACTATCATGACTATTCTTAGTAATATATCTATCATGATCAAATATAACATTATACCCCTTATCAAATAGTTGACTAATATTAAGCAAATTATGTTTAAGTCTATCAACTAGTAACACATCTTTAATAATAGTAGTACTATTACCGATATTACATATACCGATAATTTTACCCTTTGTGTTGTCTCCGAAAGTCACATGACCTCCATCTTTACGTGTCAAAGAAGTAAATTTTCCTTTATCTCCCTTCGTGTGTCGAGAACAACCACTATTCAGGAACCATTTGTCCTTACTTATTGATACTTTTAGAATAACTTGGAAGGAGCACCTCAAATAGTTCTTAAGTGGTACCCAGCCTCAGTGGGTCCGATCTTGTTAGTCGGGAAAATTTTAATTCCTTTTGGAACTCAAACTTGTCTACAGTTAGATATTTTAACAAAACATCTACGAACAGTATGCCCTACAACATTACATTTAAAACATTTAGCAAGATCCTTGGTTTCAGAAAAGAATTTATGAAAACGTTTTTGTTTAAGATATTTCTAAAATCTAATACCAGCTTTATCAAAAACTCCACGTGAACTTCCCAAAAGTATTTTAAAGTTATTTTCACCACCGGTGAATTTGAGAACAATTGATTGTAAATCCAACACTTTGAATTTCAATTCATTGTTTACATATTCATAGTCCACCACTTGTTTGTTTAATGTGTTAATTATACTTTGAAGGGCATTTATTTTAGAACACTGATTTTTATAATCATGTGAAAGTTCTTGATAAATATCAAATAATTCATCAAAATCTAAAGGACGAGAACTTGAACATTCAGTTACCTTACTACCAGTGGCCATTAATGCTAGTATGGATGTGTCTTCACTATCTGATTTTTTCGAGCTACTTGAATCAGTATCATCCCAAGTAGCCTTCATGGATTTCTTCTTACTCTTCATTGCTTTTCTCTTTTCTTTATCCTTCTTCGGTTCGGGACAATCGTTTTGAAAGTGACTGGTCTTGTGACAGTTGTAACATTCCACTTTAGACATGTTGAGGTTTCTTCTCCCAAGGAATGTGCGCCGAGTCATTCTTCAAAAATTCTTTATGAGAAGTGCTACATCTTTCTCTTCCTCACTATCAAGACTTTCATTATCATTGTCATCGTCTTCTTCAATTTTTTGAGATTTTAGCGCCAAGGATTTTCTCTAGCCGTTTCTAGTATCATCCTCATATCCTTTAATTGCCGATTCATGAGTCATCAAGTTGCCTATGAAATCATCAATTTCGTATTTGCGAAGATCCTTGGCTTCCTCAATTGCCATCACCTTTGACTCCCATATTTTTATTAAGAACCTTAGGATCTTTCGTACTCTATCTTCCATGGAGTATGGATTTCCAAGTTGACTCAAGTTATTGAAAATATTGTTGAAGCGAGTATACATCTCATGAATCGATTCATTTTCTTCCATCCTAAATAACTCAAATTTTCTCATAAGAGCATTGATTTTTGACTGCTTCAGTTGACTTTTCCCTTCGTGGGTAACTTGTAGCATATCCCACATCTCATTTGTAGATTTATAACTTGAAACTCTAGAATATTCATTAGCATCTAAAGAGCAAAATAGAATATTAATAGCTTGAGAGTTAATAGAGAGTTTCTGCTTATCAGAAGCAGTTAGTTGTTCTTTCTTCTTCTCAACTTTATTTTCCATTGGAATAAATGGACCATCCTAGATTTTTAACCACACATCATAATTTATAGCCTGAAGAAAGGCTATCATCCTGTCTTTTCAGAACGAGTAACTTTCACCTGGAAACAAAGGTGGTTGGTACATAAACTGCCCCTCAGCTAGTGTACCTATTATGTGTGCTATGTGATTTTTGTTAGTTAAAAGTGTCGAGCTAAATCAGCTCTGATGCCAATTATTGGCCCAGTGGAATACCCAAGAGGGGGGATGAATTGGGTAATTAAAAAATTATTAGAATAATAACTCCAATAAATCAAATAATTAATTTTAATCATAAATTAATTATTATCTTTACATCGCAGCGGAATTATTAATTCAATTAAGTTCACACCAAACTACAATAATAAAATAAAGATTGCAGCATATCAGAAATTTATATTGGTTCACCAAACTATACTTGGCTAATCCAGTCCTCCAAACCCCACAGAGAGTCGCACCCACTAATACTCAAGATCTCTTTAAAGATACGAACTAAACCCTCACAACGATTCTTTTAGAGGCTCAGAATCCACCTTTACAAAATTATTTTCACAGGCTAAAGAAGAGCCTCTACTTTTTATAGGCTAAAGAATAACCTAATTCTTGTTATCAATAAGGCAAAAGATTCCAAACCTCACGATCACTCCAAATATCATTTTACTCGGTAAGGATTGAATCATTACAAAATTCACACAAATCAATTATCTTCAGGAAGAATTATTACATCAATCTCTTTACAAGAAGAGACTGAAATCGACTACCCTTTGATTAAATACCCCCAACAGTATTTAATCTGTCACACTACTCACCAATACAAATTGATATAATATTTTATCTCACTCAGAGCTCATACTACCCCAGATAAATTAAAACTCGATTAATATCCCAAAACTAGTGAAAGAAATATGTGAGATAGTCAAAATCTGATTTTTAACAAAAGATGGGTAGCACGTAATTTAGCACGTAATCAGATTCAAGAAATTGTTTATAAAATATTTTCTTCAATTAAAATCAAAAACAATTTCTAAAGATCAATTTCTAAAAATTAAAAAAGCAATGCAAAATAGAAAGTAATTGGAAAGGTCTCACCTGGAATTCACTGAAAAATAATGAGAACGTAGTTACTTCAGATAAGGTAGTAGCAATAATTAATACCAATGATTCTCAAGATTGACTTTTAGAATAGCTCTCACAAAATCTCAGTATGTTATCTCTTAGAAAAGCTCAAGTATGATCTCTTGATTTCTTAATCTTTCTTGGCCACTCTTAATGATATGAAAAACGCAGGTCTATATATATGAGATATAAATCACCTCTCTAACAGCTAGTTCTCATATGTTATGATATTAAAATGCTATCTTAGACCCCTTATATCATTATGACTTCATTTTGGTTCAATTCACGTAACTGTAGCTTTTAAATCTCTCAATTAAGTCCTCAAATATTTCTTAATCTCAATTAAATAGAATAGAAACAATTTTATGTACCAAATTGAGAAACATTAAAACTTAATGAACCAAATCAATAGGAATTAAATAATCGGTGTAGCATATCTTAAAATCCCTAAAATTTCTCATAAATCCAACCCAAAAATGGCAACTTTGAGATATGAATTCGGAATCCTCAATATCCTGAAACTGCACTATCAGTCAACCGACTAGTCGATCGCTCGATTTAGGATGTAGTCAAGCTAAAGATTTTGTGCCCATCAGTTGACCTATTTGTCGATTTAGAGATTTAGAGAGTTCTATTTCTCTTGATCGAATGACTTACCTGTCGACCTAGAGATTAAGAGAGTTTGCCTACTTCATCTGGTCGACTTACCAGTCGACTGAAAGATACAGAGAGTTTGTCATATACGCTTTGGTCGACTTAAGAATACTGAATCTCTTTTCTAAACTCGTTTTTAACTCATTCACATTTACATTTTGGCCCCTCTAACCATTTTCTTTTCTTAATTAACTCCACTAAATACTTAACTCTAATTTTAATCAATTATAAATATTTCTGTTTCAATTACACATAGAAGCAAAATAATTTAACTAATTAGGATCCTATTAAAAACACAAATTTATAAAATTCATTTAAAAATATTTTTGTGTCGTGTGTGATCCTAATTAGGATATTAAGAGTTGAAATTTAAACATGAGTTGTTTTTCCTAGGTTCTTCAATTTCTTCAACCTCTTAATTCCTTCATCATTTTTATTATCAAATCTTCATCATTCAGAACTAATAAACTGAAACACTTAAACAAACTGTTAGCTCCACCAAAAACATCCACGTTTAATTGTCCATCAAAATCTTAGGATCAACAATCTCCCCCTTTTTTATGATGATAATTAACTTTGATATTTTATTCAAAACAATAATATAACCACACTCCCCATAAATCTAAGGACGAGTTTTATAACTCTTTTAAGCAAAAGAATAAAGATTTAAAAAAAATGATCTGTAAAACACAAATACAAAAATTAAACTCCCCCTTAAGATATTCAACAAAATATCAACTAATTCTCCACCTTTGGCATCTCCAAAAACAAAATTTAGAGAGGGGGGAACACTACAATAATTCGACTCTAGGCAAACATCATTATGCCTACCCATACCCAAACCATGAATGATTTTTACAAACCGATTTTTTGCTAGTGGTTTGGTAAAAATATCAGCAAGCTGATCGAAGGTATCAATATACTCAATAACAATATTCATTTTCTAAATGTGATCACGAATAAAGTGATGTTGAATCTCTATGTGCTTAGTTCGTGAGTTCGGTGTAGGTTCTTATTTAGACAAATAGCATTTTTATTATCACAAAAGATCGATACCTTCTTCATTCAAATTCCAAAGTCAATTAACTGTTGCTTAATTATAAAATTTGGGCAAAACAGTTACTAGCTGCCATATATTTAGCAGCAGCGGATAAGGCTATTGAATTTTGTTTCTTGCTTGACCAAGAAACCAAAGCATGTCCAAACAAATGACGTGATCCACTTGTGTTTTTTCGCTCAACTTTGCAACCGGCAAAATTAGCGTGGGAGTAACTTATTAATTTAAAATCACTCCCCCTAGGATACCATAATCCTAGGTCAGTCATTCCCTTTAAGTATCGAAAAATTTGCTTAATCGCAGTCAAGTGCGATTCTTTAGGACAAGACCGAAATCTAGCACAAAGACAAATACTATACATAATGTCAGGTCTATTAGCAGTTAAATACAACAGACTACTAATCATACCTCGATACATTTTTTCATTAATGCTTTTGCCCGTTTTGTCTTTTTTATTTTATTTTTGTTGCCGTTACCATGGAAGTTTTATATTCTTTAGCGCCTTTCAAGCCATATTTCTTTAACAAATCCTTGGCGTATTTAGCTTGGGTTATAAATTTTCCCTCTTTCGTTTGCCTAATTTGCAATCCGAGAAAGAAATTCAGTTCTCCCATCATGCTCATTTTGAATTCCACCTGCATTATCTTAGCAAACTCTTGGTAAAGATCCTTATTAGTAGATCCAAAAATGATATAATCAACACACACTTATACTAATAGGATATCAGAATCAGTTTGCTTCACAACCAAAGTTATATCACAAATACCCCTTCAAAAACCATTTTTGATCAAATATTGGCTGAGTCTCTCATACCAAGCTCTAGGAGCTTGTTTGAGCCCATACAAAGGCTTGTGAAGTTTAAATACGTGATCGAAAAATTTATCACTTTCAAATCCCGAGGGTTGTTCCACATAAACTTCTTCAGTTAGAAAGCCATTTAGAAATGCACTCTTTACATCCATTTGATATAGCTTAAAATTACATGAACATGAAAAAGAGAGTAGCATTCTAATTGCTTCTAGTCAAGCAACAGGAGCCTAAGTTTCGTCATAATCAATTGCTTCCTCTTGATTATAGTCCTATGCCACTAATCTTGCTTTATTTCTAATTACTATACTAGATTCATCCATTTTATTTCTAAAAACCCATTTAGTACTAATAACTGAATCAAAATTCGATCTCAAAATAAGACACCATACTTTGTTCCGCTCAAATTGAACTAACTCATTTTGTATTACGAAAATCTAAGATTCATCAATTAACGCCTTATTTATATTTTTAGGCTCAATTTGAGATAAGAAATCAAGATTAATTATATCCCTAAGAGAAGAACGAGTACTTATACATCTTTCGAAATTACCGATGATTTTTTTAATCGAATGTCCTAGTACTGTCTTTATAGCTCTTGGTAAAGTCGAATATTTTTCCTTAGGTTCCTTCTCTTGTTGGGATGCCTCAGGTACATTGTCACTTTGGTTTTGATTATTTAAAATATCTACATCATCATCATCCAAAACCTTTATCGACAAGAATGGATCAACTTCCTGAAAAACAACATGCATTGTTTCTTCTACTACTAATGTACATTTGTTATAAACTCTATAAGCCTTACTGTTAGTTACATATCCAAGGAAAATCCCATAATCAGATTTAGCATCAAATTTACCAAGATTATCCTTGTCATTCCTAATAAAATACTTGCATCGAAAAACTTTAAAATAAGAAATATTTGGAGTCTTACCATTCCAGATTTCATATGGGGTTTTGTTAAACCTTCTACGAATTGATACTCGATTTACTACATGCCAAGATGTACTTATTGCTTTGGCCCAGAAGTAGGTTTGTAAGCAATTTTTATTAAGCATCGTTCTGGCCATCTCTTGAAGCGTCATGTTCTTCCTTTCCACTACATCATTTTGTTGCAGTAATCTTGGTACATAAAAGTTATGAGCATAACCATGCTCATCACAATAACTTACCACGTTATCATTCTTAAATTCTATTCCTCTATCACTAAGAATGTTAATAATGGAGCATTGCTTCTCATTTTGAACACATTTACAAAATTTAGTAAGAACAGAAGCAACCTCACTTTTCTTAGTAATAAAAAATACCCAGGTAAATCTGGAATAATCATTAACTATAACAAATGCAGAAAAATTACCACAAAAACTAGCAATAGAGTTAGGCCCAAACAAATCAAGATGTAATAATTCAAGACATCTAGACGTGGACGTGTGCATTTTTTTCTTAAATGATGATCTAACATTTTTGCCTAATTGACATGCATCACATATTTTATCTTTCACAAATTTCAAATCAGGTAGGCCATGTACAAGACTCTTCTTAGATAAGTTAGAAATTAACTCCATACTAGCATGCCCAAGTCTTCTATGCCATAATCATCTATTTTCAGATAAAGCATTTCAACAAGATAAATTTGGAGAATTAAAATCATCAAATGAGCATGTATGCACATTCTCAAAACGTGATGCAACTAGCAAGATACTACTATCATGACTATTCTTAATAATGCATCTATCATTGATCAAAAATAACATTATACCCCTTATCACATAGTTGGCTAATACTAAGCAAATTATGTTTAAGTCCATCAACTAGTAACACATCTTTAATAATAATAGTACCATTACCGATATTACGTATACATATAATTTTATCCTTTATGTTGTCTCCGAAAGTCACATGACCTCCATCTTTACGTGTCAAATATGTAAATTTTCCTTTATCTCCCGTCCTGTGTTGAGAACAACTACTATCCAGGAACCATTTGTCTTTACTTATTGATGCTTTTAGAATAACCTGTAAGGAGCACCTAAAATAGTTCCTAAGTGGTACCCAGCCTAAGTGGGTCCGATCTTGTTAGTCGAGACAATTTTAGTTCCTTTTGGAACCCAAACTTGTCTATAGTTAGATATTTTAGCAAAACATTTATGAATAGTATGCCGCACAACATTACATTTAAAACATTTAACAAGATCCTTGGTTTCAGAAAAGAATTTATGAAAACGTTTTTGTTTAAGATTTTTTTGAAATCTAGCACCGGCTTTATCAAAAACTTCACGTGAACTTCCCAAAAGCATTTTAAAGTTATTTTCACCGCTGGTGAATTTGAGAACAATTGATTTCCAATCTATCAATTTGGATTTCAATTCATTGTTTTCATATTCATAGTCCACCATTTGCTTGTTTAATATATTAATTGTACTTTGAAGGACATTTATTTTAGAACACTGATTTTTATAATCATGTGAAAGTTCTTGATAAACAACAAATAATTCATAAAAATCTAAAAGATGAGAACTTGAACATTCAGTTACCTCACCACCAGTGGCCACTAATGCAAGCAAGGACGTGTCTTCACTATCTGATTTTTCCGAGCTACTTGAATCAATATCATCCCAAGTAGCCTTCATAGATTTCTTCTTATACTTCTTTGTTTTCTTCTTCTCTTTCTTTTTCTTTTTCTTTTCTTTATCCTTCTTCGGTTCGGGACAATCGTTTTGAAAGTGACTGGTTTTGTGACAGTTGTAATATTCCATTTTAGACATGTTGACGTTTCTTTTCCCATGGAATGTGTGTCGAGTCATTATTCTAAAATTCTTTGTGAGAAGCGCTACATCTTTTTCTTCGTCACTGTCAAGACTTTCATCATCACTGTCATCATTTTTTTCAATTTTTTGAGCTATTAGCGCCAAGGATTTCCTTTTGCCATTTCCAGTATCATTTTCATATCCTTTAATTGTCGATTCATAAGTCGTCAAGTTGCCTATGAGATCATCAATTTCATATTTGCCAAGATCCTTGGCTTCCTCAATTGCATCACCTTTAACTCCCATATTTTTGTTAAGGACCTTAGGACCTTTCATACTCTATCCTCCATGGAGTATGGCTTTCCAAGTTGACTCAAGTTATTGAAAATATTGTTAAAGTAAGTATATATCTCATGAATATATTCATTTTCTTCCATCCTGAACAACTCAAATTTTCTCATAAGAGAATTGATTTTCGACTGCTTCACTTGACTTGTCCCTTCGTGGGTAACTTTTAGATTATCCCACATCTCCTTCACAGATTTACAACCTGAAACTCTAGAATATTCATTAGCATCTGAAGAGCAAAATAGAATATTTATAGCTTGAGAGTTAATAGAGAGTTTCTGCTTATCAGAAGCAGTTAGCTGTTTCTTCTTCTTCTCAACTCCATTTTCTATGGGAATAAACGGACCATCCTCTATTGTTAGCCACACATCGTAATTTGTAGCCTAAAAGAAGGCTATGATCCTGTTTTTCCAGAACGGATAACTTTCACCTACAAATAAAGGTGGTCGGTGCATAGACTACCTGTCACGCCCCACCCCGAGCATCGATCACCCGAGGTCGGGCGTGACGTCAGCATGATACTCTATGTCCAACCAACCAAACACACCCAAATATATATATATATACACACACACACACACACACACACACACACACACATTCCTAGATGCATTTATTCTATTACTGGTAGTTTTGTTTTTTTTTTTTTCCAAATACAATACCTTAATCACATTCTAAAAAATATGGGACACACCCATCCCAAATATATACAACAAAAATCACTAAAAGAAAATATTGAACCTTCCCCGGTCTGCCCCTGACCCGCCCACTCCCAAAACGACACTAGTTCCGGATTCTATCTAGTGCCAGTAGTGGACGCACTCCTATTTGCGGCACCTGAAACCAAAATTTTTATTGGTGTACTGTCTTCATAATAAAAACTTTTTATATGGAGCAAGTATAAGAATTTAAATACCACATTACAAGAAATGATATTATAAATCACATACTGTATGGAAATCAAGTTCCCCTATCATTTCTAAAATAAACTCATATATATTAAAACACTCAATCCAAATAATTTAAGTCAACCAGTGCAACAAATAGTATACATATATATGCCAATCCATTTTCAAGTAATACGTTTAAACCAACTCAATCCAGATAGTTCATCGTCAAACACACCACACCCTTTTTCCTACTAGCCATATGATCATTTTTTACCTCACGATCGGGAGTTACAATGGTACCGTACCACCCGCCAGGTTTGCACTCCTGATGCGTCAACCACCCTGGAGGACTTACTTACCAAGTAATCTACATCCCTTACGGGAAGAAAATCCACATCCCTTATGAGAAAAAAATCCACATCCCTTACGGGAAAAATATCCACATTTCTTACAGGAAAAATATCCACATCCCTTACCAAACGAAAATCCACACCCCTTATGGGAAGAGAATCCACATCCCTTACGGCAAGAAAATCCATATCCCTTATGGGAAGAAACTATTGCATAGTCGGACAAAAAAAAATCCTTTTTTAAAATCCACTTAGTCTAAAAATCATTTTCCACCTCTATCACCAAAACCACTTGATCCATATAAATTAAAGATTTGTCCATTTTTAAATAACACATTTCCCACGATTTATACGAATTTTTTTTTTTTTTTTTTTGTAAATTTAATAGAAGATAGTACACTCACCTCGTTTTTCGCATTGCAAAAACGTCACTGTCCAAAACCTACTGGGACGTTGGAGCCTGCGAACCTAGTAATGACAGGGCCTAAATTAATATTTTATTTTAAACAACCCTAATATGCAATGCATGGCTCTAAGTTACGAAACTTCCCATTCCCCAAATTTGACTATGTAAAATTACTATTTACCCAAGATTCACAACATTAAGTTTTACTGTACAATATTTACTTTACGATATTTTTTTATTTTAAATTAACGATTGTAAACATTACTATTGTCACGAATATTAATTTTAACAGTTATGGAAATTCAACGCTAAATAATTCAATTTTTAACAAAATTAGAAATCAGGTGAAATTTTACCCTTTTTACGGATTGTTGACGTTCACTGTTTTCTGTCCAAGTCTTCACCGCCGTGGCGCCGATCTCACCGCTACGGCAATGCAACAACATTTCTGCACACAGAAGCTCACCACCGCGGCAATAGATCTCACCGCTGCGGCGACGATCTTCTTCTTCCTGTTTTTGGTTTCTACTTTAAATTTTCAAACTATCGCTTCTCTCTCTCTCTTCTCACCAGCTCATCGTCTGACTATCCTCAACAATCAGAGCATGCCAAAACGAGCTACACATACCCTTCCGATGATCGAATGAACTCCGAATACACACCGGCGGACCACCCCACTGGCTGAACTTCTCTCTCTCTCTACCAACTCCGACGACTGATCACACATATACCCACAAAACCGACGACGAACAACTCCTACACACAAGTGAATGAATAGCATTGATCACACTTGACTAACCATACACACATGCAAACAACAACCATCGGAGAACACACACTTGAACAGGGTTGACCACACACCCACCTTCACACACACACACACACCTATTCGTCTAAACAACATACACACTCATACTGACATGCACCCGCACACCGTCGAACAAAACTGACAAACGGAACCTATTACCTTCGGCGATCACGAATAGCACTGACGACCCCCCTCCGATCTTCTCTCTCTCTTTGTTTTTTGTGTTTTTTTGATTTCCTTCTGTTCAGAGTGAGATCATGATTTACATGAATCATTTATATGCATGAATTTTAGTGCTTCTCTTCAAACCCTCCGGTTGCCACGTCGCTCCTTCTCCTTCTCCATTCTCGATTTGGTTGATTGCCCCACAAATTCTTGTATATATATATATATATATATATATATATATATATATATATATAATTTTATCAAATTACTTTAACCTCCCAAAATTTTCTTTAAATTTTCATTTTAACCGAATTCAAAATTTAAGATTTCTTAAAATTATAAATTCACCCCTAAATTTTTTATTTCAAATTGAATATAACACATACCACCCCATTATTTTCTAAATGTTTCTAAAATGAAACTCAAATTGTGTAAGTGCTAAAATTAGGGTCTTACAACTGTTCCTTCTTAAAAAAAAAAATCGTCCCGAAATTTTAGTTACCTTGGTCAAACAAGTGCGGGTATTTGTTCATTATCTCGTCCTCTCGTTCCCACGTCGCCTCCTCTAGCGAATGACTGCGCCACAATACTTTCACTAATGGAATCATTTTCGTTCGCAACACTTGATCTTCACAACTTAAGATCTGGACTGGCTTCTCCACATATATCAAATCCTCTTCTAATTTGATTAGTTGGGAGGTCAACATGTGTGAAGGATCTGGCACATACTTTCTAAGCATTGACACATGGAAAACATCGTGTAATCTGGACAGTTCTGGCGGTAGAGAAAGTCGATAAGTTGTCGCACCAATCCGTTCTAGGACCTCGTATGGCATGATGTATCTCAGACTTAGCTTCCCTTTATTTCCGAACCTCATTATACCCTTCCACTGGGATATACGCAAAAACACATGATCGCCCATTTCAAATTCCAACTCTCGCCTACGCTTGTCAGTATAATTCTTTTATCAACTCTAAGTAATCTTCAATCTTTCCTGAATCACTTTTACTTTGTTTGTTGACATTTGAGCGATATTCGGCATCAGCAATTTTCTTTCTCCCACTTTGGTCCAACAGACCGGAGTCCTGCATCTCCTTCCATACAACACTTTATACAGGGTCATTTCGATCGCTGAATGGTAGCTGTTATTATAGGCGAATTCCATCAACATCAAGTAATCATCCCACCTACCAGGAAATTCCAATACACAACCCCTTAACATATCTTCCAACGTTTGGATCGTACGCTCTGATTGGTCGTCAGTTTGCGGATGAAAAATGAAACTAAATTTCAATTTGGTACCTAGAGTAGTTTGAAGACTCGGTCAAAACGTCGAAGTAAACCTCGGATCTCTATCTGACACTATATTTGGGCATACTTATCAAGAGAGTACGTCGTATTTACAGCCAGAAAATGAGTATATCTAGTAATCCTATCAATGATCACCCTGATTGAATTATGCCCCTTTTGAGTACGGGGTAATTCCGAAACGAAGTCCATCGTGATATACTCCCATTTCCATTTTGGTATAGGTAAAGGTTGCAATAACCCACCTGGACATTGGTGCTTGATCTTGACTTGCTGATAAATTAGACACCTGGTAACAAATTTAGTAATTTCCCACTTCATTCCACTCCACCAGTAGTGTTCTCGCAGATCCCGATACATTTTAGTACTGCCTGGGTGCATTGCGTATGCTGAGCTGTGCGTTTCCTCCAAGATATCATTCTTCAAATTGGCGTCATCAGGTACACACAGTCTATTCCCAATCATCAAGGCCTCATCAATTTCCCTGACATGATAGTTAATTTTGTGACCATTCTTTACTTTATCTCTAATTGGTAACACGGGAAACACGCCGCTACTTACATTCGCAAGTATACGAGGTCTAAGTTTTAGTATAGTGTGATTGTTAAGATCGGGTTATCGTATCCACAGGGATTGTTGTCGTTACTATCAAATATCGCGTTTGTCGTGACCTAATTTTATCTAGGCGAAAAGAAAATGTATTTAATTAATTAAACTAATACTAATATAACCTAAATTAATTACACTAATATGCTAATATGTTTTATGGTGAAGAATCGCCTAGGGATTAACATGTTTACAAATACGTGTTCGATTCCTATTTACTTATGTTTACGTTGTTCGACCTATTTGACAACCTCGGTACGTAAACTCCACCGCCACCTCTTCCGAGTGTAAGACAGGGGAATACATGACTTCAAGTCAACGGAGAAGTCCCGCTCAACGTCTTAACGACCCTAGGTCACGTGAGTCTCACCCAGCGTCATTGATTGTACACAATCCAACTCCCTCCCGGGTTATTGGATCGTCGTATTGTATTTACCCTATCGACAATCTCCGTTTTAAAACTCTTTCGCCACCTCTTTCGAGTGTAAGACGAGGGATATAACGCAACTTCGAGTCAATGAAGAGGTCTCCCTCAATATTTTAATGACCCTAGGTAGCATGTGTCTAGCCCTACGTCATCGATTGTCCACGATTCAAACCTCGATCGGGTTATAGGATCGTGGCGTTTGTTTACCCTAATCTGAATCCGGGGTTTATCAAAATCCCGTATTCTCCATTTATCAATCCAAGCATAATAAACAAACAATACAATAAATACAATCAAACTACGAAAAACAAACACAAACGCAACACCGAAATCATCCAAACAAAGTATTTACAAATTATAGATTAATCCCTACTACAATCCATATTTAACTCGGGGCCATAGCCGCACATACAAGAAAATAAAGAGCTAAACATGCTCACATGCTCCTAAGATAAAGAAATAAGGAAAAACAATCGAAGAACTTAGTCTCGTCCGAAGATAAACTGTTAAGAATGCTCAACGATCGATTCGCCATCTTTTCCACTTCGGGATGCGAGCTCCACACCTAAAATCCCTAACCCTAGGCTTAACTATAGCCTAAAGGGCTCAAAAATGCAAGAGGGGGAAGAGAGTTATTGGCCAAGGGGGAGGAGAGGGGGTATTTATAGCAAAACTATCTCAAAAATATCTAACAATATCTCAAAACTGTGCAGGGCAAATCCGCCTAGGCGGTGGAAATTGCGCTTAGGCGGAGTTAGGTCGGTTCGGTCTAATCGCCTAAGTGGTGAAGTAGGCAGTGGACTGGGAGAACATTCTGTTGGATTTTCGCATAGGCGGTAGAATTTCCGCCTAGGCAAGCGGCTGTCAGTAGCCCATTGCGTTTTTTGCTGGATTTTCGTCTAGGCGATGGAATTTTCGCCTAGGCGGTTGCCTGTTAATAACATTTTTCTCTTCTCTACATCTTCACCGCTTAGGCGGTGGTCTAGACACCTAAGCGGTGGGTCTGTTTCATCTGTTAGCCTCCGAGCTTATTTATCCACCGTAACTTCGAATCGCTTTGGTTCGATCTCATCATTTTAGCTCCAATCTCCTATCTTTTTGTCCTACACACCTGATTTATATAAAAAGTATGAAAAATAATTAAAAAATAATTAAATACTATATAAACATATTCGAAAACTAACAAATTTGGATTGAAAATAGATAGGTTTTTTACACCTATCAATACCCCCAAACTCAAAATTTGGCTAGTTCTCGAGCCAAACACACACACTAAAATGAAAAAACTACAAAAACAACAAACTGAATTAAATAACAAACAATCTAAACATAACAACATCCGAGTTTTAAATTCTTCTAACGGCTTATTTATTTTTCCCTCAACAACCGCCAGTAGTATCGAGTTCAGGCAGTAACACATAGCATGTAATGTTCTAGAATTTTGACATGAAATAATGGTAAACGCTATTCTAGATCCTATAAACGTGTTAGTGCGAGACTCAATAATATAACTATACAACGATCGGATTGGATTATCCACCAACGAAATTTACGACTTAGACCGTTACGGACTAGGATTTCCATAGGCCTGATTGGGGTCCACTCTCTACTAATGTAGGTTTAGTAGTTCATGAAGATCATTAGGGCTTGGTTCGGTTAAGGTTAATTTGGCCAAGGGTAATTTGGAATAGAAAATGGGTTAACGTTGTTAACTTAACGTTACTCAAGACTCAACGCTTGGCACATTCACTCTCGAATCCCCATAGAAAGATTGGAAAACAATCCTGAACATGCATTTAAGACCGACGTACTCACTTGTCAAAAGAAATGGAAATAAAAAACCGTATTTACATTTGATTTTTTATTTATTTATTTATTTTTATATATATTTTTTTTTCAATGAACACACCCCTAAACTTATTTGATCGTTACAATTGAAGGGGTGTGTGAAACACAAATGAAAAACGACAAGTGAATACTCAAATACCGAACCAATTAGAAGTTTGCCCTAAACCCAACCGCTCACATCAAGAAGCCTTTGCAATGGCTAACTTGATTCACTCAAATGTGCCTTTAAATTCAATGATTTAGGTTTGGAAAAAGAACAGCTGGCCAGGGTATTAGTTTATGTGTTCAGAATTGAATTTGCATTGAGGCTTCGACAGGGTAACAGGGGATAAACATGTAACAAGGTAGGCTTAAAAAGGCTCAAGTGATAAAAACGAATGCCTAAATCACGTCTCTTGAACTACCTCGCCTAGGATTTCACCTCAAGCTTCCCCTCAGTCAAGTTCTAGAATCCTTAATGTGTCATGAATTTGGTTAATCGATAATCGTCATCAAATCAATTGAATAACTATACATTGAGTCTATGTGCCCGTGCTAATTAGGATCTACAATAATTTTTACCAAAAAGCATAGTCAAGCACACAGAATCACACATGCATGGGTATTACTCGTGACTTCGAAAACAACCAGGGGTAATTTTCATCATCGGGTGACGGCCCAGATGAACACAAAACTCAACATATGAACAACAACACAAAAACATAAACACTTTCTAACCTAAACACACATGCAATACGAAAAAATAATAACACATAAACTAACATACTACTACTACTCATCATCGCCGAACTCAAAGTGGACAGTGTCCTCAGCGATCCCAATCATCAATCTCAGCATATAAAATTTAAAGCATGCTGACGAAGGATGTTTAGAACACTTACCTGGGAGGCGAGAGGATCTCGCCTCCGAATCAAGTCGGATGGGATGGATAAAAAAGAATTGCTTGGGTTGCCTCCCAAGAAGTGCGTGGTTTAATGTCCTCGGCCCGACATTTAGAATGCCCTCAAGATTAGCGAGATTTTGTTTTGGATGGCTTGATCTTTCAACGAAATACCTCACCGGCTTATGTGCTTGGCCAAGCACAATAAACGGCTTGGAATCCCGTCAAAATGGATGTATCAATACCCGTCGATCTAATATCGCCAAGTACCCTGCATTGGAAACAAAAACAAAACTACAAACAAAAATTATATACAAAATAAATACCTAATGCCTAAAGTAAAACTAAGTCATTTACACACAATATCAATACTAACGACCTCGCCAATCCTGGCAATACGAAACACTTATTTCTCCTATCTAAAACTTAAGTCCAGAGCCGTTACCGCATTTCTCCAACAATAACATAAAAAACATCCCTGGCAACGGCGCCAAAAACTTGGTAGTGTGGGAAACACGCCGCTACATACACTTGCAAGTATACGAGGTCTAAGTTTTAGTATAGTGTGACCGTTAAGATCGGGTTATCGTATCCACAGGGATTGTTGTCGTAACTATCGAATACCGCGTTTGTCGTGACCTAATTTTATCTAGGCGAAAAGAAAATGTATTTAATTAATTAAACTAATACTAATATAACCTAAATTAACTACACTAATATGCTAATATGTTTTAGGGTGAAGAATCGCCTAGGGATTAACGTGTTTACAAATACGTGTTCGATTTCGATTTACTTATGTTTACGTTGTTCGACCTATTTGACAACCTCGATACGTAAACTCCACCGCCACCTCTTCCGAGTGTAAGACGGGGGAATACATGACTTCAAGTCAACGGAGAAGTCCTCCTCAACGTCTTAACGACCATAGGTCACATGAGTCTTACCCAGCGTCATTGATTGCACACAATTCAACTCTCTCCCGGGTTATTGGATCGTCACGTTGTATTTACCCTATCGACAATCTCCGTTCTAAAACTCCCTCGCCACCTCTTCTGAGTGTAAGACGAGGGATATAATGCAACTTCGAGTCAACGAAGAGGTCCCCCTCAACGTATTAATGAACCTAGGTAGAGTGTGTCTAGCCCCACGTCATCGATTATCCACGATTCAAACCCCGACCGGGTTATAGGATCGTGCATTTGTTTACCCTAATCTGAATCCGGGGTTTATCAAAATCCCGTATTCTCCATTTATCAATCTAAGCATAATAAACAAACAATACGATAAATACAATCAAACTACGAAGAACAAACACAAACGCAACACCGAAATCATCCAAACAAAGTATTTACAAATTATATATTAATCCCTACAACAATCCATATTTAACTCGGGGCCATAGCCGCATATACAAGAAAATAACGAGTTAAACATGCTCACATGCTCCTAAAACAAAGAAATAAGGAAAAACAATAGAAGAACTTAGCCTCGTCCGAAAATAAACCACTAAGAACGCTCAACGATCGATTCGCAGTCTTCCCCACTGTAGGATGCGAGCTCCACTCCTAAAATCCCTAACCCTAGGCTTAAGTATAGCCTAAAGGGCTAAAAAATGCAAGAGAGGGAAGAAAGTTACAGGCCGAGGGGGAGGAGAGGGGGTATTTATAGCAAAAATATCTCAAGACTATGCAGGGCAAATCCGCCTAGGCGGTAGAAATTGCGCCTAGGCGAAGTTAGGTCGGTTCGGTCTGATCACCTAAGCGGTGAAGTAGGCGATGGACTGGGAGAACATTCTGTTGGATTTTCACCGAAGCGGTAGAATTTCCACCTAAGCGAGTGGCTGTCAGTAGCCCATTGCGTCTTCTTCTGGATTTTCGCCTAGGAGATGGAATTTTCGCCTAGGCGGTCGTCCGTCAGTAACATTTTTCTCTTCTCTGCATCTTCACCACTTAGGCGGTGGTCTGGATGTCTAAGCGGTGAGCCTGTTTCATCTTTTAGCCTCTGAGTTTGTTTATCCACCGTAACTTCGAACCGCTTTAGTTCGATCTCATCGTTTTAGCTTCAGTTTCCTATCTTTTTGTCCTACACATCTGATTTATACAAAAAGTATAAAAATTAATTAAAACATAATAAAATACTATATAAAGATATTCGAAAACTAACAAATTTGGATTGGAAATAGATAGTTTTTTCACACCTATCACTAATCTTTCCTAATTGAGCATTTGACTTTTATGCTTCAATAATATGGTCGATCAATATCAGCCTCAAAGTCAAAGTTGTGAGCAACGCTACCGTTTGACCAACCACCAACTGAACTCGCAAATATCTCAACTCGGCATACAGATTGGTATGAACAACTTGAATATGTGTGACTGAACCTACCAATTTTTGACTCAATGCATCCGCTATAACGTTGGCCTTCCCAGAGTGATAGTGGATAGTACAATCATAATCCTTGATTAGTTCTATCCAGCGTCGCTGCCTCAGATTTAATTCCTTCTGAGTAAACAAGTATTTCAAACTCTGATGGTCAGTATATATCTCACAAGTCTCGCCATACAGGTAATGTCTCCAAATCTTCAAGGCAAACACAATCGCCGCCAATTCCAAATCATGTGTCTGGTAATTACACTTATGATTCTTTAATTGTCGGGAGGTGTATGCAATCACATGACCATATTGCATTAGTACACACCCAAGTCCCTGATGTGACGCATCACTGTAAATCACAAAGCCACCACCTTCACTTGGAAGGGATAGTGTTGGAGTAGATATCAGTCTATCTTTTAGCTCCTGAAAACACTGCTCACATTTATCAGTCCACATGAATTTAGTTTATTTGCGGGTCAATCAGGTCAATGGGGTGGCTATAATAGAGAGTCTCTATACAAACCGACGATAATAACTCGCAAATCCTAAAAAGCTTCAGACTTCGGTCACAGTCTTGGGCCTTTCCCATTGCAGCACGACTTCGATTTTCTTTGGATCCACCTGAATACCATCTCCTGAGATAACATGTCCCAAGAATACCACATAATTCAACCAGAAATCACATTTACTAAATTTCGCATACAATTGTTTCTTTCGCAATATTTGCAACACAATCTGGAGATGCTCTGCATGCTCTTCTCTACTTTGGGAATAGATCAGTATATCATCAATAAACACGATAATAAACTAATCTAGATAAGGTTGGAAGATCTGATTCATCAAATTCATAAAGGCAGCAGGGGTATTTGTCAACTCGAATAGCATAACTAAGAATTCATAATGCCCATGCCTCGTACGGAACGTCGTCTTCTCCACGTCACTGTCTCTGACTTTCAACTGGTGATATCCTGATCGAAGATCTATCTTGGAAAATACCCTGGCCTTCTGCAGTTAGTCAAACAAATCAGCAATTCTAGGCAACGGGTATTTATTACGAACCGTCACCTTATTCAACTGTCGATAATCGATACACAACTTAACGTGTCGTCTTTCTTTTTCACGAATAACACAGGGGCTCCCCACGGAGAAACACTAGGTCTGATAAACCCACGGTCTAACAGATCTTACAACTAAATCTTCAATTCCTTCAGCTCGGTAGGCACCATACAATAGGGTGGGATTGATATCGGAGTAGTTCCCAGAAGTAACTCGATGGTGAATTCCATATCCCTATCCACCGGCAACCCCAACAGTTCTTCTGGAAACACGTCGGGAAAATCCCTAACCACTGGAATATCTACCACCTGAACTTTATTCTGTCTGGTGTCAATCACATGAGCGAGATATCCCTGATATCCTTTATTTAGCAGCCTCCTAGCCTCCAGGACAGAAATCAAACTAACAAGGGTAATGATTCTATCCCTCGAAAATACCAACTTTGGCTCGCCTGAGGCTTGGAAGATAACTTCATTTTTAAAGCAATCCACCGTAGCATGATAACCGAATAGCAAATCCATACCCAGTATCACATCAAAATCATGAATACTCCAAGGTAGTAGATCTACTAATAACTCTCTATCCCCAATCCGAAGCGGACTATCTTTATACGTACTATCTATCAACACAGACATACCTACATGAGTAGAGATAATGATACTATGTAGCAGGGAAGTAGGAAAATTACCTATATGCATTATAAAAGTTATCGAAACAAATGAATGAGTAAAACCAGGATCAATAAGTATATGTGCATTTCTACCATATAAAGATATGATGCCTGTAACCACATCTCAAGTAGCTTGGGCGTCCTGTCAAGTAGTAGCAAATACACGGCCTCACATCGGAGGTCTACCAGCAGATCCTCTACCACGCCCTTAGGTAGTGCGAGGGCCAGCACTACCCACATTGCTCGTAAAATGTGTAGTTGCGACAGCAAATTTCGGATAATTCATGGATATATAACCCGGCTCATGACAACAGAAACATATTGGTCCTCCCATGGGACAATCCCTGGTAAAATGATCCGGTGCCCCACACTAATAGCATACAAATGCCCCAGCTCGACTAGACTGCTGATTCCTCTCCTGCCCTCGTTGGCTGACACTCGGTCCATATATACTCTGCTGTCACCCGGAGTATGACTGTCGTGAACCACGCCTTCTAACGGATTGGTCAAACGATAAGACCCGAGTAACTGGCAATTGAGATATCATTCCCCGAGAAGTACCACCTGGATATCTACTAGGTGACTCGAATCTACTCCTCTTGTACTGCTCACGGCTTTCAGCAACTTCCTGAACATTCCTTTCCACTAACTTTACCGCATTCACCAATTCAGTGTAACTCTTAATCTGTCAGGTCATCAGCCTGGAACGGATTTCTAAATTGGGCTATTTTTGGAAACATCTGCATTTTGCCTCTTCTACTTTTACCAGGTCGGGAATAAAGTGGGATAAAGCATCAAATCTAACTTTGTACTGCTGGACGGTCATCTTCTCCAGCTTCAAAACTATGAACTCTTCCTCCATCTGGAACCGATAAGACTCAGGGAAATATTTCTCATTGAACACCGCAACAAAACGATCCCAAGTAATCTCCTTGCCTGGTTCAGAGATTAGCCTCTTCATCTCTTCCCACCAATGTTCGGCTTTCTCTTTCAACTAGAAAGTGGCAAGAGGAACTCAACTATCGTCAGTAATCCCCATAGCCTCGAATACATATCCCACGCCTCTCAACCAATTCTCAGCATCAGCTAGACCCACCGTTCTTGTGAAAATTGGAGGATCCAACTCCTTGAACCTTTTCAGAAGTACTGCCTGGGACAAAACAGTATCAGTTTAGGCCTTTTGACATTCCATTATTCTCGCCTGCTGCTCTATCAACTGGGCAGGAGCCTGCAAAATCCTCTCGACGGCATCTAAACTTCCCTGTATCCTATCTTCTTGCCTTTGGGGTTCCGCCTGCCTCGGGGTTCTGCCTGCCTTTAGGGTCCCACACTCCCAGAGTTCTCGTTTTCATGCTCCATCATCACTATCTGAAATAAAATTTAATAAACTACTGGCTAACCCGAAAAACAACAGTATTTAATTTAATAACGGAACTATCACTCTCATGCCGAACCCACTTACCGACACCACCACTGGCTCGACTGACTGATATGTCTACAGAACCTATAACCTAGGCTCTGATACCACAAATTTCATACCCTACCCCGAGCGCCCGTCACCCGAGGCCGGGCGTGACGTCGGCATGACACTCCATGTCCAACCAACCGAACACACCCAAATATATATATATATATATACCCACACACACATTTCCAGATGCACTTGTACTACTATTGATATTTTTTTTTTCCAAATATAATACCTCAATCACATTCTCAAAAATATGGGACACACCCATTCCCAAATATATACAGCAAAAATCACTAAAAGAAAATGATGAACCTTTCTCGGTCCGCCCCTGACTGGTCTACTCCCAAAACGACACTAGCTCTGGACTCTATCTAGTGCCAGTAGTGGACCTACTCTTATTTGCGGCACTTGAAATCAAAATTTTTATCGGTATACTATCTTCATAATAAAAATATTTTGTACTGGTCTCACTGCTGTGGCGATGCAACAATAGTTCTACACGCAGAAGTTCACCGCCGTGGCGATGGATCTCACCGCTGCGACGACGGTCTTCTTCTTCCCGTTTCTAGTTTCTACTTTAAATTTTCAGACGATTACTTCTCTCTCTCTCTCTCTCTTTCCTCACCAGCTCACCGTTCGAGCATCCTCAACAATCAAAGCATGCCAAAATGAGTTATACACACCCTTCCAACAATCGAATGAACTCAGAATAAACACCGGCGGACCACCCTACTGGTTGAACTTCTCTCTCTCTACCAACTCCGGCTACTTATCACACACACCCCCACAAAACCGACGACGAACAACTCCCACACAAAACAAAGGAATAGGATAGATCATACTTGACTAACCTCACACACATACAAACAGCAACCATCGGAGAACACACGCCTGAATAGGGTAGACCACACACCCACCGTCACACACACATACCCACGCATCTGAACAGCACACACACTCACACCGACACACAACCTCACACCATCGAACAAAATCAACAAATGAAACTCATCACCTCTGGCGATCACGAATTGCACCGACGACCCCTCTCCGATCCTCTCTCTCTTTGTTTTTTGTGTTTTTCTGATTTTCTTCTTTTCAGAATAAGATAGTGGTTTACATGAATCATTTATATGCATGAATTTTAGTGTTTCTCGTCAATCCCTCCGGTCGCCACGTCGCTCCTTTCCCTTCTCCGTTCTCGATTTAGTTGATTGCCCCGCAAATTCATATATATATATATAATAATCTTTTCTCAAATTACTTTAACCTCCTAATATTTTCTTTAAATTTTCATTTTAACCCAATTCAAAATTTAAGATTTCTTAAAATTATAAATTCACCACTAAATTTTTTATTTCAAATTGAAAATAACACATACCACCCCATTATTTTCTAAATGTTTCTAAAATGCAACTAAAATTTTGTAAGTGCTAAAATTAGGGTCTTACACTATCTCTCAGCTACTGTGTCTATTATGTGCGTCAAGTGATCTTTGTTAGCTAAAAGTGTCAAGCTAAACCAGCTCTGATGCCAATTGTTGGCCCAATGGAATACCCAAGATGGAGGGTGAATTGAGTAATTAAAAAATTATCAGAATAATAACTTTATTAAATCAAATAATTAATTTTAATCCTAAATTAATTATTATCTTTATATCACAACGGAATTATCAAATTAACTAAGTGCACACCAAACAACAATAATAAAATAAAGATTGTCGCACACCAGAAATTTAAACTGGTTTACTAAGTTATTCTTGGCTAATTCAATCCTCCAAGCCCCACGAAGAGTCGCACCCACTAATACTCAATATCCCTTTAAAGGTAGGAACCAAACCCTCACAATGATTCTTTTACAGGCTCAGAATTAACCTTTACAAAATCTTTTTCATAGGCTAAGGAAGAACATCTACTTTTTATAGGCTAAAGAATAACTTAATTCTTTTTATCACAAAGGCAAAAGAATCAAAATCTTACCAACACTCCAAATATCATTCTACCTAATAAGGATTGAACCGTTACAAAATTCAAACAAATCAATTCTATCCAGGAAGAATTACTACCTCAATCTCTTTACAAAAAGAGACTGAAACTGGCTACCCTTTGATTAAATACCTCCAATGGTATTTAATCCATCACACTACTCACCAATACAAATTGATAAGAAAATTATCTCACTCAGAGATTCTACTATCTTAGATAAATTAAAACTCGATTAATATCCCAAAACTAGTGATAGAAATATTTGAGATAGTCAAAATTTAATTTTTAACAAAAGATGTGTAGCAAGTAATTTAGCATGTAATCAGATTCAAGAAATTGCTTATAGAATATTTTCTATAATAAAAATCAAAAACAATTTCTAAAGATCAATTTCCAAAAATTAAACAAGCAATGCAAAATAGAAAGTAATTAGAAAGATCTCACCTGGAATTCACTGAAAAATAATTAGAACGTAGTTACTTTAAATCCGGTAGAAACAATAATTAATAGCCAATGATTCTCAAGATTGTCTCTTAGAATAGCTCTGACAAAATCTCAGTATGAGATTGATAGGTGTGATCTACTTACATATTTCCAAACTGAATTAAGTTAATTTTTGAGCGTTTATATAGTATTTTATTATCTTTTAATTAGTTTTTATCTTTTTGTATAAATCAAGTGTGTGGGGTAAAAAGATAGGAAACTGGAGAGAAAACGATGAGATCAAACCAAAAACAGTCGAAGAACGGTGGAAAAAACAAGCTTAGAGGCAAAACAGTGAAACAAGCCCACCACCGCGATGTCTAAACCGCCACCGCGGCAGTGAAAATGTTGAGAAGACAAATGCTACTGATGGACCACCCCTTAGGCGGTGAATCCCACTTCCTAGGCGGTGAACCAGCAAAATTTTTTTCAAATCCACCGCTGTCCTCAACGCTGCGGCGATCAACTAACCGGCCTACCCACCGCCGTGGTGCTGAATCCCACAGCTGTGGCGATGACCCTCTGCACAGCCTAAGATATTTTTAAGATATTTTTGAGATATTTTGCTTATAAATACTCACTCATCTCCCCTCATCTTGATCCCCCCCCCCCCCCGGCTATTTGGGCACCGTAGGCCATACTTAGGCTTAGGTTTAGGAGTTTTAAAGGTCGAGCTCACATCCCAAAGCAGAGAAGACGACGAAGCGATTGTTGAGCGTTCTTAGCTGCTAATCCTCGGATGAGGCTAAGTTCTTCGATTCTTTTTATTATTTCTCTAACTTAGGAATATGTGAGCATGTTTAGCTCGATTTCAATGTTTATACGGTTATGACCACGAGTTAAATGTGGATTTTATAAGGATTAACAATAAATTTATGAGTATGTGTTTGGATGATTTTGGTGTTGCGTTTGTGATTGTTCTTCGTAGTTTGATTGTGTTTTTCATATTATTTGTTTATTATGATTAGTTATATACATGAAGAATACGAAGTTTGACAAATCTCGGATTCGGATTAGGGTAAACAAACGCCACTAGCCAATAACCCAGTCAGGGTTAGGATTGTGGACAATCGATGACATTGGGTCAAGACTCACGTGACCTAGGGTCATTAAGACGTTTAGGAGGACTTCTTCGTTGACTCAAAGTTGCGTTATATCCCTCGTCTTACACTCGAGAGAGGTGGCGAAAGAGTTTTAGAACAAAGATTGTCGATAGGGTAAATACAACGCACGATCCAATGACTCAATTGGGAGTTGGATTGTGTGCAATTAATGATGTTGGGCGAGACTCACGTGACCTATGGTCGTTAAGACGTTGAGGGGGACTTATTTGTTGACTTGAAGTCATGTATTCCCCGGTCTTACACTCAAGAGAGGTGGCGGTGGAGTTTACGTACCGAGATTGTCAAATAGGTCGAACACCGTAAACGTGAGTAAATCGAAATCGAACATGTATTTGTAAACACATTAATCCTTAGGCGATTCTTTCCCCAAAAACATATTAGTATATTAGTATCGTTAATTTAGGTTATATTAGTATTAGTTTAATTAATTAATTACATTTGTTTTTAGCCTAGATAAAGTTAGGTCATGACAAACGCGATACTCGATAGTAATGACATCAACCCCTGTGGATACGATAACCCGATCTTTCACGATCACACTATACTAAAACTCTGACCTCGTACACTTGTGAGTAGTCAAATACGCTAGGATGCGAATCCGCCGTCGCACAAGTTTTTGGCGCCATTGCCAGGGATTGGTTACTGTCAAATACAGTTTTCAGCGATCACCTCCAAGTTTTTGGTAACGATTTCTGGAGATTGTGTTTTGTCGTTTATTGTTGATATTGTGAGTAAATGACTTAATTTTACTTTAGCCATTTCTTTGTATATAATTTTTGTTTGTAGTTTTGTTTTTGTTTCTTATGCAGGGTATTTGTCGGTGTTAGATCGACGGGTATTGATGCATCCCTTTCGACCAGATTTCAGGTTGTTTTATTGTGTGGGGCCACGCACATAAGCCACTGAGGCGTAGCATTGAAAGATCGATTCGAACAAGAAAAACCTTGCCAAACTTGAGGGCGATCTGAAAATGTCGGGCCGAGGACATTAAACCACATACTTCTTGGGAGGCAACCCAAGGTCAAATAAGTTAAATCCATATCCGTCGAATTTAAACGGAGGCGAGATCCTCTCGCCTCCCAGGTACGTGTTCTAAACTCCCTTTGTCAACATGCTTAAATTTTATATATTGGGAATGATGATTGGGTTCGTTGAGGACACTGTCCTTTTTGAGTTTGGTGGTGATGTGTAGGATATTAGTATGTGTTATTGTTTTCTTGTGTGCATGTGTGTTTAGGTTAGTTTGTGTTTATTTGTTGTTATCATTTCATGTTGAGTTTTGCGTTTATCTGGGCTGTTACCCGATGATGATAATTACCCCCTGATTGTTTTCGAAGTCAATGGTAATACCCATGCATGTGTGTTCTGTGTGCTTGACTATGCGTTTTGGTTAAAATTATTGTAGATCTTAATTTACACGAGCACATAAACTCATTGTATTTCTATTCAATTGACTTGATAATGATTATCGATTAGCCAAACTCATGACACATTAAGGATTCTAGAACCTGATTGAGGGGAAGCTTGAGGCAAAATCCTAGGCGATGTAGTTCAGGAGACGTGATTTAGGCATTCTCTTTGTCGCTTGAGCCTTTTTAAGCCTACCTTGATATATGTTTATCCCTTGTCACCTTGTCGAAGCCTAAATGCTAATTCAATTCTGAACACATAAACTAATACCCTCGCTAGTTGACCTTTTTCCAAATCTAAATCGTTGAATTTAAAGACACATTTGAGTGAATCAAGCTAGCAATTGCAAATGATACTTGATGTGAGCGGTTGGATTTAGGGCAAACTTTTTATTGGTTCGGTATTCGAGTACTCACTTTATCATTTTTCTTTCATTTTAAGACCACACCCGTGAAATCATGCTAATCA
Organism: Eucommia ulmoides; assembly: GCA_016647705.1. Taxonomy (NCBI): domain Eukaryota; kingdom Viridiplantae; phylum Streptophyta; class Magnoliopsida; order Garryales; family Eucommiaceae; genus Eucommia; species Eucommia ulmoides. The sequence continues at coordinate 28,244,737 of CM028339.1, forward strand.
AATAAGTTTGGGGATGTGGTTAATTAAAAAAATAAAAATAAATAAATTTATGTTTCTTTTTGACAAGTGAGTACATCGGTCTTAAATGCATGTTCAGGATTGTTTCCAATCTATATATGGGGGTTCGAGAGTGAATGTGCCAAGTGTTGAGCCTTGGGTAACGTTAGGTTAACAACATTAACCCGTGTTCTATTCCAAATTACCCTTGGCCAAATATACCAAAATCGAACCAAGTCCTTTTGATCTCTTTGAACTACTAAACCTCATTAGTAGAGAGTGGACCCCAATCAGCCATATGGATATCCTACTCCTTCATGGTCTAAGTCATGAATTTCGTTGGGGGATAATACAATCCGGTCGTTGTATAGTTATATTATTGAGTCTTGCACTAACACATTTACAGGATCTAGAACGGCGTTCACCATTATTGCATGTTGAAATTCTAGAACATTACATGATGTGTGTTACCGCCTGAACTCGATATGACTAGCAGTTGTTGAGGGACAACAATAACTAGGCCGTTAGAAGAATTTAAAACTCGCATCTCGTTATGTTTAGATTGTTTTAAGATGTTTGTTATTTCATTTAGTTATTTAGTTATGTTTTTTTTATTTTCGTGTGTATGTTTGGCTCAAGGACTAGCCAAATTCCAAGTTTGGGGGTATTTGATTGGTGTGATCTACCTACATATTTCTAAACCGAATTAAGTTAGTTTTCGAGCATTTATATAGTATTTTATTACGTTTTAATTACTTTTTATCTTTTTGTATAAATCAGGTGTGTAGGGCAAAAAGATAGGAAACTAGAGCAAAAACGATGAGATCGAACAAAAAACGGTGGAAAAAACAAGCTCGGAGGCAAAACTATGAAACAAGCCCACCGCCGCGGCGTCCAAACCTCCGCCACGGCGATGAAAATGCTGAGAAGACAAATGCTACTGACGAACCACCGCCTAGGCAGTAAACCAATAGAATGTTTTCCAAATCCATCGTTGTCCTCACTACCGCGGCAATCAACTAACCGACCTACCCACCACTACGGCGCTGAATCAATCGGCCGCGGCAGTGACCCTCTGCACAGCCTAAGATAGTTTTAGGATATTTTTTAGATATTTTGCTTACAAATACCCACTCATCTCCCCTCCTCTTGATCCCCGCGGCCATTTGGGCACCTTAGGCCATACTTAAGCTTAGGTTTAGGAGTTTTAGAGGTCAAGCTCACATACCGAAGTGGAGAAGACGGCGAAGAGATCATTGAGTATTGTTAGCGGCTAATCTTCGGATGAGGCTAAGCTCTTCGAGTCTTTTCCTTATTTCTTTAACTTAGGAATATGTGAGCATGTTTAACTCGATTTCAATGTTTATATGGTTATTACCGCGAGTTAAATGTGGATTGTGTAGGGATTAACAATAAATTTATAAGTATGTGTTTGGATGATTTCAGTGTTGCGTTTGTGATTGTTCTACGTAGTTTGATTGTATTTATCGTATTGTTTGTTTATCATGCTTAGTTAGATACATGGAGAATATGGGGTTTCACAAATTCCAGATTCGGATTAGGGTAAACAAATGCCACGATCCAATAACCCGGTCAGTGTTAGGATTGTGGACAATCGATGACGTTGAGGCAAGACTCATGTGACCTAGGGTCGTTAAGAAATTTAGTGGGACTTCTTCATTGACTCAAAGTTGCGTTATATCCCTCATCTTACACTCGGGAGAGGTAGCGAAGGAGTTTAGAACGGAGATTGTCGATAGGGTAAATACAACGCACGATCCAATGACCCGGTCGAGAGTTGGATTGTGTGCAATCAATGACGCTGGGCGAGACTCACGTGACCTAGGGTCGTTAAGACATTGAGGGGGACTTCTTCATTAACTCGAAGTCATGTATTCCCCCGTCTTACACTCAGGAGAGGTGGCGGTGGAGTTTACGTACCGAGATTGTCAAATAGGTCGAACACTGTAAACGTGAGTAAATCAAGATCGAACACATATTTGTAAACACGTTAATCCCTAGGCGATTCTTTTCCCTAAAATATATTTGTATATTAGTATAGTTAATTTAGGTTATATTAGTATTAGTTTAATTAATTAATTACATTTGTTTGTAGCCTAGATAAAGTTAGGTCATGACAAGCGCGATACTCGATACTAACGACACAATCCTTGTGGATACGATAACCCATCTTTCATGATCACACTATACTAAAAATTTGACCTCGTACACTTGCGAGTAGTCATATACGCTAGGATGCGAATCCGTCACCGTACATATATCTCTTAGAAAAGCTCAAGTATGATCTCTTGATTTCTTAATCTCTCTTAGTCACTCTTAATGATATGAAAATCGCAAGTCTATATATATGAGATATAAATCACCTCTCTAACGGCTAGTTCCTATATGTTATGACACTTAAATGCTCTCTGAGACCCCTTATATCATTATGATTTCATTTTGGTTCAATTCACTTAATTATAGCTTTTAAATCTTTCAATTAAGTCCCCAAATATTTCTCAATCTCAATTAAATAGAATAAAAACAATTTTATGTAACAAATTGAGAAATATTAAAACTTAATGAACCAAATTAATAGGAATTAAATAATAGGTGTAGCATATCTTAAAATCCCTAAAATCTCTCACAAATCCCAACCAAAAACGGCTACTTTTATATATGAATTCGGAATCCTCAATATCCTTAAACTGCGCCGTCGATCAACCGACCAGTCGACCGCTTGATTTAGGATGTAGCCAAGCCAAATATTTTGTGCCCATCGGTCGACCTGTCTGTCGACTTAGAGATTCAGGGAGTTCTATTTCTCTTGATTTGTTGACTTACCTGTCGACTTAGAGATTTAGCGAGTTTGCCTGCTTTGTCTGGTCGACTTATTAATCGATCGAGAGATACAGAGAGTTTGCCTTATACGCTTCGATCAACTTACCAATCGACTTAAGGATACTGAATCTCTTTTCTAAACGTGTTTTTAACTCATTCTCATTTTTGTTTTCACCCCTCTAACTATTTTCTTTTCTTAATTAGCTCTACTAAATACTTAACTCCAATTTTAATTAATTATAAATATTTCTTCTTCAATTACACATAGAAGCAAATAATTTAACTAATTATGATCCTATTAAAAACACACATATTTATAAAAATTATTTAAAAATCTTTTTGTGTCATGTGTGATCCTGATTGGGATATTAAGAGTTAAAATTTAAACCTGAAATTTTTTCCCTAGGTTCTTAAAATTCTTCAACCTCTTAATTACTTCATCATCTTTATCATCAAATCTTCATTATTCGGAACTAATAAACTGAAACACTTGAACAAACCGTTAGTTCCACCAAAAACATCAACGTTTAATTGTCCATCAAAATCTTAGGATCAACACATATGACTTCTGATCTCAATATCTTCTCATCCAAACTATCCACAATAAATTTTCCTAGAATTCATACCGTTGATGGTTCTCAAATATGTGGTACTCATACCAGTTAGATTTCTATTCCAAATTTTTTTATTCCATACATGTATTTAATTTTGAAGCTCACCTTAAATATCTTATTCAATTAGGCAAATATGTGAATTGGGATTTGAAGTAATATTTTCTAATAGTGATTGTCATTGATGGATCCTCAGATAGGAAAAACACTTGGGACTGGTCGTAAAGTTGGACGTCTATTTGACTTCAGTAGTTTACACCTTCCACCTCAAACCCCACCACCACCACCAGCCCATGTTCTTTCATCAACCCATGCAACTTTATCGCTACCACCACTTTTCTCATCCTCATCTTCATCATCCTCTTTATCTCCACCATCGCCAATACCCTTATCACCATCTTATATTTGACATTCTTGGTTAGGTCACACTTTATCTAACCAACTAAAATCGCTTATTTTTAATAGTCAGTTAGGTTTAGTTCAGCATGAGTCCTTCAATTGTATCCATTACCAACATGCAAAACAATCACCCCTACCTTTCAATGAGAGTCAATCTATTTCTCTTGCACTCTTTGGTCTAATTAATTATAATGTTTGAGGGCCTTCTCTTTATGCCACAATGGATAGTTCTCCTTATTTTGTTACTTTTTTGGATGACTACTCTCGAAATACATGGTTATTTCTTATGAAAATATATATAAACTATTCCAAATATATTCTGAGTTTTCTTTTATGGTTCAAACTTAATTTTCTCGAAAATATCAAAAAAAATCACTTAGATAATGCAATGAAATACAAGGTTCGTGTTTTTCTCAACCTACTTCACAAAAAATGGCACGTTTCCCCACTGCTCATGTCTTGAGATATCCCAATAAAATGGACGATCCAAATGCAAACATAAACCCATTCTTGACACAGTTCATGATCTTCTCATTTCTTCCTATTGTCCTGAGCGCTTTTTGAGTGAGGTTGTCCTAATCATAGTATACATAATAAATGATGTCCCCTCAGCAACAATTCAGTATCAGTCTCCATATGAGCGTCTTTTTGGTAAACCTTACGATTACTCTAAGCTCAAAGTCTTTGATTACGCCTATTTTGTTCTTCTCAAACCACATGAACACAACAAGTTGGAACCAATGGCCCAACTATGTTGTTTTCTAAGATATAGAATTGAACATAAATATTATCGGTATTGGGATCCCATCTCTAAAATTCTTCGTATCTCTCATAACATTATTTTTTGGGAACATCAAATGTTTTCTTCCTTACGGTAATTTGATATATCAAACCTCACTAACTCTAGATTCTTTATTGGTTAATCTCTTGAGTAATTCCCTAACAATGCGGTTCCTGGTTCTATTAAGTCCACTCTAGTACTACCAGTTGAGCCTAGTCTCGCACTTTCCGCCGAGTCCACTCCAGCATCACATACTGAACCCACTTCATAACTACCAACTGAACCCATTCCAAAACCACTAACCGAACCTACTACTAAACCACTAACTCATCTCACCCCTCCAACTCCATCGACCATGCCTGAGACTTCTCTTATGACTGATGATTCTGTACCAAATGGTTCTGAGACCCACCTTCCAAATCAGCACCACCGCTCTAACATGGTAACTCATAATCCCCCTTATCTTACTAATTATCATTATTTTTCTACCATACTTAATTTTCATAAGCCTCTATCCTATAAGGAGACTAGTATTAATCCTCTTTGGTAGAAAGCAATGAACAAAGATTTTCAAGCCCTAACCAAAACGCACACTTGGGATCTTGTTGACCTCTCCCTTGAGAAAAATCTTATTCGATGCAAGGGGGTATTTAAGATCAAAATACTTTTTGGTGGTTCAATTGAACGCTATAAAAGCCCGACTTGTTGCAAAGGAATTTAAGAATATAACCTTGACTACGAATAGACATTTGCTCTAATAGCAAAGCTCACATATATTCGTACTTTTCTTGCCGTTGCTACCATTCGAAAATGGACTCTTTTTCAGATGGATGTCAAGAATGAATTTCTAAATAGTGATCTTTATGAGAAAGTTTACATGCATACCCCTCATACCCTAATTGTTCCTTGACATAAAGTAAGTTGCCTTTGCCGTGCCTTATATGGTCTGAAACAAGTTCCACGTGCCTGATTCCCAAAATTCAGCACTATCAATAATCAGTTTAGGTTCACATCCAGTGTTTATGATTCGACCCTATTTATTTGTCACACTAAAAATGGTAGAGCAAAATACATTTTTAAACCCTCTAACGATTGACTTGTTTGTATATGGTCCAAAAAGTTATAACATTTCAGTTTAAACCCTCTAGGTATGTAGGCGATTTTAAATAGTACTTTTGTTAGTTTTTCCATCTAAAGTAATGAAACATGATGTTATGTTCATTGCACATGCTATTTTAAGGGGTATAAGAGTCATTATATATATATATATATATATATATATTTGGATTAATACCATTTACACCCCCTCAACTATAGTGATATTCCACATACACTCCCCTAACTTTCAAAACTACCGCGACGACCCCTTGCCAGAGCTCTTTCTAATAAATTGACCATTTTTCCCTTACTAATTCATACAAAAAAAATAATAAAATAATCTTAGGTTAAAAATGTCCAAATTGCCCTTAGTTACTTTACTTTTTCTCTTCTTTTATCTTTTTCTTCCCATCTTTTTACTCCTCTTTTGTTTTTTTTCCCTGGTCATTTTAATCTATTCAACATTGTCGAATCTTTCTCTTCATCCCTGTCTTTTCCTCTTCATCTCCGCCTACGACAACATCATTACAGACCACACCACCGCCAACCGCATTGCCGATAACATTACCCCTCCCTATCTAAATCTATTTTTTACCTCTATCTCTCTTTAAATCAAAACATTAGGGGAGAGTGAATCACCATCGCCATCGAACCGAACAATACAGAGAGAGAAATGGTAGATCTGAGCCATCGATGATGATTCACGCTCTCTTGAGCAGATCTAAGTCATCTTTGTTGTTGTTCGTTTCGGTGTTGATGTTCGGCGATGTATTGTTTGGTTTTGAGCCATCGATAACGATTCATGCTCCCTTGAGCAAATATGATCTATCAATGGTGGTGGTGTTCACTTTGGTGTTGTTGTTCGATGTTGTATTGTTTGGTTCGACGGCGATGATGATTCACTCTCCCTTGCGCAGATTCGACCCATTGATGGTGGTGGTGTTCACTTCGGTGTTGTTGTTCGATGTTGTATTGTTTAGCTCGATGGCGATGACGATTCACATTCTCTTGAGCAGATCCGAGCCATCGATAGTAGTAGTGTTCGCTTCGGTGTTGTTCGGCGGTGTATTGTTTGGTTCAACAGTGATGGTGATTCATGCTCCAAGCAGATTTGAGCCTTCGATGGTGGTAGTGTTCTCTACGATGTTGTTGTTCAGCAGTGTATTGTTTGCTTCAACAGCGATATAATTCACATTCCCAGTAGATCTGAGCCATCAAACCTGATGGTGGTGTTCGGTGGTATATTATTTGGTTCAACGGTGCTAAGTGGCTGGTGATGATGATTTATGCTTCCTTAAGCAAATTTGAGCCATCGAACAGATTCAATTTTTGCTTCAGTGGTGTTGTTCGGCTGCAATGACGATTCACGCTCCCTTGAGTAGATGTGATCTCTTCAGTGTTGTTCGCTATATGATGCTATTTGGCAGTGTATTATTTTGTTCGACGGTGTTGAGTCATTGGCCATGACGATTCACTCTCCCTTCAGCAGATCTGAGCCATTGAACCGATTAAATTTTTTGCTTCAATGATTTCGATTCAATTTTGATTCAGCCAGTCAGGTATTTGGGTTTAAAACCATGGATTTGTTGTATTTGGGGTTGGAACCATGAAATGGTTGGATTTGGGGCTCAACATGGAGGAAGACGATGAAAGCCAGAAGGTTAATAAGAATTGGGACTGTAATTACACAATGTACCCTAAAAGTTTAATTAAGTTTTATTTTGAATCTATATTTAATATAAGGATAATAAAGATATTTTACTTGAGAATAAAATGGTCAACCTAGTTAACATTGAAAATTTTGACTTTCGAATGGTATTTTCGGAATAAAAAATAAATAGGGGGTCTCAGTGTCCATTAACTAAATATTTCAAGGGAGTTTCCATGTAATTTTTATAGTTGAGGGAATTCCCGTGGTTTCAATTAAGCACAGACAGAAAGAGAGAGAAGAAAGAAAGAGGCAGAGGAGAGAGAGAAAGGTAGGGATCAAATTCACTATTAATCATTTCAAACACTTCATACCCCTAATGTTTGATTATTATTAATAAAAGATTTTTGACACTTTATGTTTATTTTATTATTTATTCAATTCAAGTAATGAAGAATTTTCATGAAAATATTTACTTTATTATTTATTATATCATGAAAATTATTTTTATCAAATTGAATTTTTAATCGAGCGAATGAGACATCCTATCGAGTAAATTTAATTTGGTCGATCAAATTCAATTTGGTCAACTGAATCGAATTTTTTGTTGACTGAATGGGATATCCTGTTGACTAAATTCAATTTTTGGTTAATTGAATTGATTTTTTGTTCGACCGAATGGGACATCCTGTCGACCAAATTCAATTTTTTGTCAACCGAATGAGACATCTTTTGAATTTCGTCGACCAAATTCAATTTTTGGTCGACTGAATTGAATTTTTGATCGATTGAATTGAATGTTTGGTCGACTGAGTAGGACATCCTGTTGACCAAATTCAATTTAGTTGACGGGATGTTGCATTCGGTAGACCAAAAATTTAATTCATTCAACCAAAAATTGAATTTGGTCGACAGGATGTCCCCTTCGGCTGACCAAAATTCAATTCAGTCGACCAAAAATTAAATTTGGTCGATAAGATATTCCATTTGGTCGATCAAAAATTAAATTCAATCGACCAAAAATTGAATTCGGTCGACCGGATGCCCTATTCGGTCGACAAAAAATTCAATTCAGTTGATCGAAAATTGAATTTGGTCAACAGGATGTCTCATTCGATCAACAAAAAAATTAATTCAATCGACAAAAAATTCAATTCAGTTGACCAAATTCAATTTGGTCAACAAGATGTCTCATTCGGTCGACTAAAAATTCAAGTTAGTCAACCAAAAATTGAATTTGGTCAACACGAGATCTCATTCGGTCGAACAAAATTCAATTCAATCGACCAAAAATTGAATTTGGTCGACAAAATATCCCATTCAGTTGACAAAAAATTCAATTGAGTCGACGAAATATTGAATTTGGTCGACAGAATGTCCCATTCAGTCAACCAAAAATTTAATTTGGTAAAAATAATTTTCATGATATAATAAATAATAAAGTAAATATTTCCATGAAATTTTTTTATTACTGGAATTGAATAAATAATAAATTAAAAATAAAGTATCAAAAATCTTTTATTAATGTGAAAAAAAAAATGTCAATTTTTTTTTTTTATTAATAATAATCAAACATTAAGAGTATAAAGTGTCAAAGAATTTGATCCCCTCTCTCTTTCTCCTATGCCTCTCTCTGATGGATATAGTCCCAACGTTTTAAATGTTGGGACTATTTGTCCTATTACATTCATCGTGAAAAATAAAAATAAAAATAAAAAGTTCCGGCATTCGCAACTCTGGGACCATTTAAAAAAAATAAAATTGATCCCTATGTTGCAAACACCGGGATCTTAGGCTTGATGTTCACAACACCGAGATATACCCACATTGCCAATAATTTTGTTTTTTAAAAATATATTTATTTCGCAAAAAACTGCTCCTCTAGATTCACTTTCTTTTTCTTTTTCTTTTTCTTTGTTCTTGTCGGTTCCTTCTTCTTCACCGATCATCTTCTCCACCTCCATCCACCATTGCCACCGACGTCCAGCCACCATCACCGATGCCACCAACAAATCCTGAGGCCGCGCCATCATCAACCCATCTCCAGGTCGTCTTATTGTTCATGATTTGCAGCGTCGTCACTTCGCCGAAGATTCCACCTCAGAGCTAGATCTTGTGGTCATCGTCGCTTCGTCGTCATTCCGGCCATCAACGGAGGTGGTGTGTCGCCTTCTCTAAGTACAGTAGCAATGAATCTAAGTTATTATTTCTCTCTCTGACCAATATCTGAATCCAGTGTTTTTCTTTTATGGGTATGCATTTCCGATCATCTTCAAAATTCTGAGATTATGTTCTACATTGGGTCAAAAATTGAATCTTTAACTCCATCTGTGGTGATATATTTATGGTTATTATCTATTTTAATTATAATTTGCCTTGTTATTTGATTCCCATTTGGGTTTCTCCTTAATTTTAAGGTTTTCTTCATTATACCCAAATCTCAGTTCTGGGTATTTAGAGATTTCTAGATTTTCTTGAACTGATGATTGGTTTTACTAGATTTATGAGAGGGTTTGTATGATTATGTGATTGGATTGACTGGTAAAGTTCTGAGTTCTTGAATTATTTTGTTAGGTTACAGAGGGTTGTTTCACTCGATACATGGATCCTAATTTCCAATTTCAAGGTAAAATACAACATGCCTCGTCAGCCGGACGGGACATTCAATCGGGATTTAGCGGAGTATCTCAACCATAAAGTCGTCGCGAAGACGATGGGTTCTCCATCCTCCTATAAGCGATTCTGGAGCGCTCTCTAGTCTCTATGGCCGAGCTCTTTACAAAAATTGGTGTTAAAAGATATCGAATATCCAAAATGAGTCTTTTTTTTTGTTATGTACCAAATTAGGTATAATCGGCCTTGTCAAGGTCGGTTTCATACCCCTTTTCTTTTCTTTTCTTTTTTCTTTTTTTTTTTTTTTTTTTTTTAAAGAACAGATCTTGACAAGGCCACCTTGGCAGCCTCCTCCCCGTCCTCCTGTGGCAGCCCCCTCCCCCTCCCCCTCCCCATCCCCATATATATATAATTTTAAAATTTATTTAATATTTTTAAATTAAAAATTATTTATATACCGATTAACTATTTAAAAAAAAAAGAAAAGAAAAAACAAATTTAAATGAATAAAAGAAAAAAATTATAATTTTGTATAAAAATTATATACAAATTTTTGTATAAATTAAAAAAATTATATAAAATTTTTTTTAAAAATTATTTATAAAATATCTAACGAAAAAATAAATTAATTTCAAAATAAAATAAAATAGATAAGAAAAAATAAAATAAATTTGGTCTTGCGCACACACATATAACAAGTTTAATTTGTTATAAATACCTTTTCGATGCAGTTTATATCCCTTTTTATTATACTGTTATAATTATTACTCAACCCATTTTTATCCTTTAAAATTGTTTGGGCATTACTCAACCCATTTTTATCATTTTTTATTATACTATATTATTTTTTTTATTTTTTTTTAACAAACTTAATTTTTTCCATGTAGTCCATACACTGTAATAATTTTTTCAGAACTCCAAATTTATTATACTATATAATAATAACTATTACAATAAATTTGGACTTTTAAAAAATTATAGTGACAATAATATAGTCCAAAAAATTATAGTGACTATTTTTGTAGTACGAAAAATTATACTAACTATCAAAAAAATTATTATAGTATAATAAAAAAAGATAAAAATGGGTTGAGTAATGCGCAAACAAATTGAACAAACAAATAATATGTATATATTATTATATAAATATATGTATATAATATGTTTCTTTTTTTGGACGGGGAGGGGGGGGGGCAATTCCGGCCCTCCCAGGGCCAAAATAAGTTTTTTCTTCTTTCTTTTTTTATTTTATTTTTTTAATAATTTTTTTATAAGTAATAACTATTTTTTGTAGATATTGTTTAACCATTTTCCCTAATAAAATTTATTAATCATAATTTTTAACAAATTTTTCTAACAAATTTTTTAATCAAAGTGACACTCACCTTTAAAATTAGGAACTAATCATGTAATTTTATTAAATTTCAAAACTTCAAACTTCTTAAGATTTGATTGAATTGAAAAAAATTAGGGACCTATTTTCAAAATTAAAAAAAAGGACCAAAGCAATAATTGCTACAAACATTAGGAGCAAAAAGTGTAATTAAATTAAATCATGTAGTCTATGAAAGAGTGTATATCTCCATTGAAAATTTGGATGGATATAACTTTACCTTCGGTTCGATGGTCCGATTTGCGATAATGGTTAAAAAAGTCGAAAAAAAAAAATAAACAAAACTTATTCTGGCCATGGCAAGGTCGACATTGGCTCCCTCCCCCCCCCCCCCCCCCCCCAATTCCATCGCCATATATGTCCAAAAAAAAAATATTATATACATATATTTATATTATAATATATATAAATATTATTTGTTTGTTTGTTCAATTTGTTTGGGTATTACTCAATCCATTTTATCTATTTTTATTATACTTTAATATTTTTTTTAATAGTTAGTATAATATTTTGTACTATAAAAATAGTCGCTATAATTTTTGGACTATATTATAGTCACTATAATTTTTCAAAAGTCCAAATTTATTGTACTATAATAGTTATTATTATATAGTACAATAAATTTAGAGTTCTGAAAAAATTATTGTAGTGTATGGACTCCATGGAAAAAATTAAGTTTGTTTTAAAAAAAAAAAAATTATTATAGTATAATAAAAAGGGATAAAAATGGGTTGAGTAATGCCCAAACAATTTTAAGGGATAAAAATGGATTGAGTAATAATTATAATAGTATAATGAAAAGGGATATAAACTGCATCGACTAGGTATTTGTGACAAATTAAACTCGTTATATGTGTGCGTGCAGGGCTAGATTTATTTTATTTTTTCTTATCTATTTTATTTATTTTGAAAATAATTTATTTTTTCGTTAGATATTTTATAAAGAATTTTTAAACAATTTTATTTAGACAATTTTATATATAAATTTTTTAATTTATACAAAATTATAATTTTTTTCTTTCATTCATTTAAATTTTTTTTTTTTTTTCTTTTTTTTTTTAACTAGTTATAATCTATATATATAATTTGTATATATTACTTTTACTTTTAAAATATTAAATAAACTTTAAAATTATCTATATCTATATATCTCTCTATATATATATATGGGGATGGGGATGGGGATGGGGATGGGGCTGCTAAGGTGGCCTTGGCAGCCCTTTTTTTAGGAGCCAGCCTTTTTAAGGCTGGTTTCTAAAAAAAATAAAAAGTTTGAAACCAGCCTTGACAAGGCTAGTTAGACCCAATTTAGTACATAACAAAAAAGGGGACCCATGTTGGATATTTGATAGCTTTTAAGACCCATTTTTGTAAAAAACTCCTCCATAGCTGTGTCAATGTGTATCATTAAGTTCGAGAAGCCACTGAACACCACCGATGTTGTCCCTATCATTATCTTCTTCTTCTATTTATCTCAACTCTTTCTCTCTCTCTCTCTCTCTCTCTTAATGCAGAACAAAACCTTTATCATGCTATGTTTCTTAAACAATGAAGAAATGAGATTCGAGGATGTGGCCACAAATTCGCGATGAGACCATCGAGTGGGTCCTTCGCTTTATTGGTCTCTTTGACGAAAATGGTGAGATTTTGGATGCGGCGGAGGAGGTGGAAAATCGAAGGGGTGGGAGGCGGTAGGGGGTGAGCTTGAGGGGTGCAGAGAGAGAGAGGGAGTGTGTGTAGGGGGGTGGGGGGTGGGGGTGAAAGGCCATAAGAGAATGTGTGTGAGAGAGAAGAGATGATATAGAGGAAAAAAAGAAAAAAGAAAACAAAATAGGAAAAGGATAATTTTACCCTAAAAATGAAATTTCTATTAGTTTGGATAGAAAAACTAACAGAATGACTAATTAAAACCGCCTACACACTTAGAGGGTTTAAATTGAAATGCCACAAACTTAATGGATTACATAGAAACGTATCAATAGTTAGAGAGTGTAAAATGTATTTTTTCTATGGTATTGTCCTCTTCTTTTATTATACGTAGATAATATGATTATTATTGGGGATGATTTATGCGGTATCTTTGAACTCAAAAAGTTTCTCAATGGACAATTCGAGATGAAAGATCTTAGCTTGCTCACCTATTTTCTTGGCTTCAAAGTCTCATCCAGTTCATATGAATATTCTCTCTCTCAAGTTAAATATGCCTCGAATCTTCTTTCCAAAGCTGACATAACTTCCTCCACTATTGCCACTACTAATTTGGAGCTGAATATCAAACTCACTCCACTGGATGATTCATCTCTTCCGGATGTCATTTTATATTACCAACTGGTTGAAAGTTTAGTATACCCCATTGTCACTCGCCCAGACATCGCCTATGTTGTTCATCAAGTTAGTCAATTCTTGTTTGCTCCTCGGACCACTCATTACTCGGTTGTTCTTTATATTCTTCAGTATATCAAGGGTACCTTATTTCATGGACTTCATTTCTCAACCCAATCTGTTCTCACCTTATGGGGTTATTTTGATGCCGATTGGGCTGAAGGTCCCAACGACAAATGCTCAACCATTGGTTATTATTTTTTCTTGGGCAACTCTCTCATTTCTTAGATGGTGTAGTAAGAAACAAACTGTGGTTGCTCTTTGTGACATTGAAGCTGAATATCATGCCATTGCTGATGCAACACAAGAAATACTTTAGCTTTAATGGCTCCTCGCTGACATTAGAATCTCTTCTCCTACTGCCACTATTTTACATTGTGACAATAAGATTGTTATTTAGATCGCCTACAATTATATATTCCACGAACATGCAAAATACATCGAGATTGATTGTCACTTCATCTGTTATCACATTCTCTAAAATACTATTCATCTGTAATTCGTTAGTTCAACTGATCAGACATCAAATATTTTCACCAAAGCTCATCTATCTGGATGCTTTCATACTCCGATTTCCAAACTAAAGTTCACGTCTCATTTATCGCCTTGAGTTTGAAGGGTGATGTAAATATATGTATATTGGCTTAGCCCATTAGGTTAAAGAGAATTAACATTAAAATCGAATAACCAATAATTTATTTGCGGTTATCAAACATGTAATTATAAAATATGAAAAGAACTAAAGAAAGAAAACTAATTAAAAATCCATTGCTACCCACAACACATATTTGGCAATGTACTCCACCTCACAACTCAACGACCTATCTTATGGTCCACTACTAACACGACACCGTAACACCAAGTATACATAATCTGTAACCTAAGCTCTGATACTACCTTTAACGACTCGGTTTTCCAGGGCCGCCACCCAATTTCTTCCTAAGGAGAATTAATTCTAAACCAAATAACCATTAATTTATTAAGTGTAACTCCGATTGTTTTTTTTACAAACTACGGTGATAGTTTTATTTATCGACAATGATAGTTTTACTAAATAATCAATATTTTAAATAATGAAAAATCTGATGAATTTTACAACACGACGACGATAATTAGAATTATCAAATTTTCGAGCCAATTTTACAATAGTGAATAATAAATACAATTTTTTTTCAAATTTATTAGAACTCTGAATAAATTTCTTGTCACCGATGTGAACGCTAATTTGCATGTGTCGATATATTTACACTTTGCATGCATTATTACACTTTGACTATTTACCTAGAAGACAATGCACACGCTATCTTCATAACATAAAAAGAATTTATGGATCAAGTATATTTATCAAATATCGCTGTTCAAAATATACTATAAATATAACCACACACTAATCCAAAATAAAATTCCATTGCTACTATCATAATAAAATAATGCATTGAAATCCACCATCTAAATCATTTTGATATATAATAAAATATTGCACACATATTTTCCTACTAGCCATATGATCATTTCACCTTATGATCGAGAGTTAATACAGTACCGTAAGTTGTACAACTGTGTCATCTAAGGTGGCCAACAGTGTTAGGGTCATTCAATATCCCCAATGGTAAGGGCAGCTACCTCCAGGATTTGCACTCTTGATAGGTCTCAACATACCAACAACATAATCAATCACCTGTAAGACTTCCCCTCTTGACAGATCTCAACATATTAACAACATAATCAATGAACTGTAGGACTTACCCTTCTGACATGTCTCAACATATCAACAACAAAATCAATCACCTGCGAGATGTGGAGATATTGTTACCTGTCAGACAAGTCCTGCCGGGTGGATATATTATATATATTTATATGACATAATTGTGAACAATTTGGTATCTTTAGGTGTAATGTTCTGGTAAAAATTTATGTCATGCAAATTAGAGGATTAAAACGATTTTTTTTCCTTTTCTATTTATTAATAAAAATGGGTTGTTTACTTATATTGGAAGCCGATGGTAATATTCTTTCGAGATTATAAAAAGTTAAATTGAGATTCATTATTATTAGGTTTATTACAATCAGAGTGCGCAGCAGAAGGATTTAAAAACATAAGATTTTAGAATATAATTAATAAGACTCTCGATCTTAAGCTATTTCTAAAAACGAAATTTATTTCAGGGGAATAGATTGTAATACCCCAAAAAATCATATTTTTTGAAAAATATTATTTTATATAAATCTAATATTTTTTGGATGATGGTTTTGCGAATTTGCGGTACAAATATATACTTGATAATTTTGGAAATTTAATGTTAAATTTATATTTCTAAAAATATTATTTTATATAAATTTAATATTTTTTGGATTATTTTGCAGATTTATGGTATAAATAATATTTGATAATTTTTTAAATTCCAAGTGTAATTTTTGGATTTAATAATAATATTATATAATATAAGGTTAAGGAATCCATTTGTGACCGTGAAACAAAAAAAAACTATATATTTTTTGTGGTTTAACACTTTGCACCCATGTATTGTTACCATTATTTCACTTGGATTGCTACAGTTTCAATTTGAATATATTAACGTCTTAGGTGGTGTTTCATAAATACAACGTCCCTATAGTAAGTAAAGTGAGACTGGGCGAGTGCCGTGTTAGCCATAGACCGTAGGAATTGTCGTTGAATTGAAAATGTTAATTTAAGTGTGTTTACTATTTTCTATATAAATTGTCAAATTATATTTTTGTATTAAAACGTAAAAAGAAAAAGTTTATTAAAATTGAAAAATTTATGACTTTGTGCGGATCAAGTAAAAATTTTAAATATAGAAAGTGGTTTTTATTGTCCAACTATGCCATAATCTGATCCCAACATGAGGACATGTCCTACGGGATGTTATTTGTCCTAACAGGAGGGCATGTCCTGTAGGACGATATATAGTGACCTGTCAGGAAGGTAAGTTCTGGAAGTGAATAATTATGTTGTTGATATGTTGAGACCTATCAGAAGTGCAAATCCAACAGGTAACTGTCCCTACCATTGGGGATATTGAATAACCCTAACACTATTGGCCACCTTAGATGGCACAGTTGTATAGGTTATGGTACTGTTGTAACTCTTGATCATGAGGCAAAATGATCCTATGGCTAGTAGGGAAATGTGTGCGGTATTTTCTTATATATCAAAATGATTTGGTTGATGGATTTCAATGCATTATTTTATTGCGATAGTAGTAGTGAAATTTTATTTTGGATCAGTGTGCGGTTATATTTATATTATATTTTGAAAGGTGTTGTTTGATAAATATACTTGATTCATTAATTCATTTTATATTATGAAGACAACGCGTGCATTGTCTTCTAAGTAAATAATCAAAGTGTAATAATCAATGCAAAATGTAAATATATCGACACATGCAAATTAGCGTTCACATTGGCGAGCGCGAAACAGCGACGAGAATTTTATTTGGAGTTCTAATAAATTTGAAAAAAAAATTGTATTTATTATTCATTATTGTAAAATCGATTTGAAAATTTGATAATTCTAATTATCATCGTCGTGTTGTAAAATTTATCGAATTTTTCACTAATTAAAATATTGACTATTTAGTAAAACTATCGTTGTCAATAAATAAAAATGTCGCTGTAGTTTGTAAAAAAAAAAATCGGAGTTACACGGAATAAATTATTGGTTATTCAGTTTAGTATTAATTCTCCTTAGGAAGAAACCAAGTAGCGACCTTGGAAAATTGGGTCGTTATAATATATATCTTCATTGTTGTACTTTTCTATAATGTCAATACGATTACTTCATGTTCTCCATTCCACCTCTCAATTAATCTAACAAACCCATTCTTATTCCCATCTTCAACAGGCATTGGGAAGACTTGTGCCCTAAGCTTTGCCTTTGCAGGCTGCCATGTAATTAGGTATGGTTGATTTGTTCTCTGAGACATTTTCAAGGTATTCTGGTTTTGTTGGGAGAAATCTCATCTTCCTTCTTTTTGGGTTCTTCTTGGTGTTATTTTCCTTGATATCCTGTTTTTTTTTTAGGTATCATTTTCAACCTTTGATGTCTAAAGCAAGTAATTCATCAGCATAATGTTCTTCATGTGGCACTTTAGTTGGTTCTTCCATAGCCACTTGATTTAGAGGTAATTCCATCACAACCACTTTGGGTACTGTAATGATTGCATCACTTGTTTTCTCTAACATGTCTGTATCGTATACAGCGGCTGTCCTACAGATTGTCAGTTACAGCTTCTGATTTGTCAGAAAATCGCTGGTGAAGACAAATAAATTTTCCTTAAATTGTGTTTGATCCGCTCATGTTCATTTTGATGTTGTGCTTGCACTGATTTCAGTCGCTCTGAACCTGGGTTTTTAATGAGCAGAGGACGTCGAAATGCTACAATCACCATTGGTTATTGAAACCTTCCCAAAAGTTATATTTGGCCTTTGTGCTTTATTTTGCACATTAGCTTGTTTTCTTTATGCCTTACCATCAAGAATACGCTCTGGTCGAGCATGGGGTTCCCAGAAGTGGGATGATGACCAACGATCAAGCTAGCTCCAAGCTGAATGTGGTTTAACAGGATCACACTGGAGGCTAAGGGGCATAGTAGTAGGAGATAAAGCTAGAATCCTGAATATGAAACCAAAGAAAGCATTTATTCTTAATTCATGAATTTGGATAACTAAGACTTCACATAATTTTGTATATGTAACTCTTCTATTATTTCTTATTAGGTACTTAGCACCTGTTTGATAATACAATTCTAACACTTAAAATTGAATGCATTAATTACCAAATGATATTCATATTGACCAGTATAAATAATATACTAGATCCCATTATTTTCACTGCATCAAGAAAATTTGACATGAGAAAATTGTAATCCACATCTAGAAGTTGGAAGAATTTAATGGTAAAACTCCTGATGCAATGACTGAGGATATGTCCCTTGAGGATTTACCGGTGGTCCTTCCAGATTATAGCTTATTAGCATTCACACCAAGGATTAGAAAGCCTAAACTTGCAACTATGAACTATTGCCTTCAACTTCACAATTGCTCCCATGCAGCGCAAAGTGGCAAGATCCTACCTCCTGACCAAATGCCCACAAATAACGCTACGTTTGGTACGCTGGAATGGAATGGAATGAGTGTGGTATTGGAATAAATGTGGTATTAGAATAGAATGGTTATTGTCATTCCTATGTTTGGTGACAAACGGGATTAAACATGGTATTGGAATGGTCATTATCATTCCTACGTTTGGTTACAAAATACATTAAACATGGTATTAGAATGACCGATAAAAACATAAATAAGGGAACAAAATCTGGGAACAAAAACATAAATTTGGGAACAAAAACAGAAATATAGAAACAAAACAAAAACAGAAATTTGGGAACAAAACAAAAACAGAAATATGGGAACAAAAATAGAATTATGGGAACAAAACAAAAACAGAAATATGGGAACAAAGACAAAAAGAGAAATCTGGGAACAAAAATAGAAATCGAGAACAAAAACAGAAATCTGGGAACAAAAACAGAAATATGGGAACAAAAATAGAAATCTGGGAACAAAAACAAAAACCAAAATCTAGGAACATATTTCTGTTATTGTTATGAGATTTTTGTTTTTGTTTTGTTCCCAGATTTCTATTTTTGTTCCCATATTTCTGTTTTTATTTTGTTCCCAGATTTCTGTTTTTGTTTTTGTTCCTAGATTTTATTCCCATATTTCTATTTTTGTTTTTGTTCTCATATTTCTGTTTTTGTTCTTGATTTCTGTTTTTGTTCCCAGATTTCTGTTTTTGTATTTGTTCCCATATTTTTATTTTTGTTTTGTTCCCAAATTTCTATTTTTGTTTTTGTTCCTAGATTTCGTTCTCATATTTTTGTTTTCGTTCCATATTTTCTGGGAACAGAAATATAAAAGCAACACCACCATATATTTTATTTTTGTTCTCAAAATTTTATTTCCTATTATGAAAAATACGGAAACACAAGTATAAGTCATTCTTCTTACCTAATACTTCATTTCATTTGGAATTAGGTAATCCCGAGATTACCTAATACCTCATTTCATTTGGGATTGACTAATCCCACAAATTGTGGGATTAGTTATTACTTGGGAATGAGAATGAAAATCAATCCCACTAACCAAACATAGGAATGGAATGACCATTCCAATCCCATCTTGAATCTCGCGTACCAAACGCCACCTAAGTGTCTGGAGTCTTATGATACCCTTGAGTGCCTGGAATGTACGGCAAGCCTTCAAGTATATTTAAGCCAAGTTAAATATTCTCATCCCAAAATATATACAAAAAAAAAAAAATACCAACATA
Source organism: Eucommia ulmoides (assembly GCA_016647705.1). Lineage (NCBI taxonomy): Eukaryota > Viridiplantae > Streptophyta > Magnoliopsida > Garryales > Eucommiaceae > Eucommia > Eucommia ulmoides. Next base: position 28,264,852 of record CM028339.1, read on the forward strand.
ATAGACTGTTTACAGTAATAGAGTTTGATGACAAATAGATGTGACTACAATTATAAAGGTGAAATAAAAATGAAACAAAAAAAAATGATAATCAGAATTTGGTAAAATAATAACAACAGCAATAATAATAATAAATAAATAAAACTAATTATCATCCCTGTTACTTCATAAATACCAAAACTACAGAATGTTAATAATATTAATAATAAAACTAATTATCTCCCTATTGGTTCATAAACACCAAAAGTACAAAATGTTACCAAGTTGACCCTGAAAACAGTTTGTGCCTTGGTAGTAGCCCACTCTTGCTTAATAATCTCAGCATTGGTTGTTGTATTCAACCCCAATACTGCAACATTATTTTCAGGCAATGCATGTGCATCACATGGTAAGGAGGTTGTTACAACATTCTCTATTTTTATTTTCTCTCCACTTCTATTTGCAAAATGATTTTGAGGTGATGGATCTGAGTATCCGACTGGAATTAAAGCAAAGTCTCCAGATGGTGATTTCAAAGCAATGGATGTCTTCCTATTGGCATCTTTCTAACAAGACAATGATTGAAAAAAAGAAAATGTTGCAAATATTATTCAGTTTCTCGATGAGAACATTAACTCAATTCACCTGGAAGAATACATTGTGATGGACTGGGAAGGAATAAAATGATGGCTTGATCATTGATCAACATTGGTGGCTAGATTTAATTATCTCCTTACAATATTTCAGCCTTGATCTTGTTGCAACAATAGTCATCTCAATAGTTTTCTAACCATATCCGGATTGAATCCCATATTGCTTGTGTTACCTGATCCTGAGCTATATATAAAGGTTAGGGCAATTCTCATCTTACAAGGCGTCTTTTGAGAATGAGTTAAACCCATTAGGTTTCTACATGGTATTAGAGTTATGACTCTTGTCTGATATTGGATGTGTTGAATCCCACATCGATGTCGCCTTCTTCCCCTCGATATCCTTTTGCAGTGGTTTGTCAAAAAGTCCACCATGTGCGTGAGGGACGTGTTGAATTCCATATGGAAGTTGGGCCTTTTCCCCCAAAATCTGTTCGCAGTGGTTTGTCAGAAGTCCACCCTGTAAGGGGGCATATTGAATCTCACATCGCTTCTGTTACTTGATCTTGAGCTATATATAAAGGCTATGACAATCCTTATCTTACAATGCATTTTTTGAGAGTGAGTTAGGATTGGATTTCTATAATCAATAGCATTTGACCAGAAGTAAGCATAATAGTTATCTTTTTTCTTTTTCTGTTTTACTTGTTTAATAATATGTTATTTTAAATCTCAAGAAAATAGTTAATTTTTGAATATTGATCTCTTCATACTTTTCACATGAATATAATGTGCAAGAAAGAAAGTTCTATGGCAAAATAATAGCAAGAGATTACAGTAAATAATTATTGTACACTTATTTATTAGCACGAAATGTGTTTATACATTCGTATTACACACACACTGTAAGACCTCAATTATAGCATGTATGTCATTTTAGCTACATTTTGGTGGAACTGAAAAAATTCGGGGTGAAATTGGGTCAATAAAAATTCAAATTCAAAATCTAGGGATTAATTTGCAAATTTAGAAACATTAAATCCAAACTTTGGGGGGTAAATTGACATTTAACTTTTAATTGAAACTTAAAGGGGTGAAATTGCAAATCTTAGAAACTTTTAAAAGTTGACATTTAACATATATATATATATATATATATATATATATATATATATATATATATATATATATATATGCTGGTGATCGGACGAAGCAATTGCTGGCAGGAAATAGGGAGAGCAGCGACGTGGCAAGCTTAGAGGAAGTGAACCCACTAAATGCATGCAATATATACGTGTAATGATCAAAATATCTCATAAAATCTGAAATTAAAAAAAAAATCAGGAAATAGAGAGAGAGAGAGAAAGGTCGGCAGTGGGCTCTGGTTGTGTGGGTGTGTGTCCGTCCGTCCAGCCGGTGGTGTGTGTGTGTCATCGGAGAAGTTAGCGTTGTTCAGATGACCGTCGTTCGAAGAGTGGGTGTATAGTTGTGTGCATGTGGGTGTTGGGTAGTGGGTGCTCTGTTTTTTTCGGCAGTGTATGTGGGTGGGTGGGCGTGTTGTCGTCGATTTCAGGTGAGGGAGTAATAGGCCATTGTCGTCGGTCTATTGTGAGTATGTGGGTGTGTGTTCTGCCCACCAGCAATGTGTGCTTGATCATCGCCGTTTGCCGACATGTGCGTTCGGTTCGTCGTCGAGTGTGTGAGTTGCCGGCAGTGGGTGTGTTCTGGTTGTTCGGCGACTGTGTGGGGGTGTGTGGTGGCGCCGTTTGGTCTGGATATGTGATCATCGACGGCGTGGGGGTGTTCCTCCGGTGTAAGGCTGGGTGCTGCCGGTCGGAGTGTTAGAGAGAGAGAGAAAGTAGGTATTGGTTTCGGGTAAGTGTTCCGTTCGGCGTCATGGGTGTTCCGTCTTCATGGATGTATGGCGTATCAGAGCAAGGTCGGTCACTGGCGAGTCCCAGAGCAGAAACAGAAAACAAAGTGAGAGAGAGGGAGTCGTCGATGATGTCGTCGTCCGGCGGGGAGTTCGTTCAGTCGACGGTGACTGTGGGGAGGGAGCTCGTGTGTTCAACGTTTGGACTGTGTGTAATCTGTGACGATGTGCTTGTGATTGAAGTAGGTCGGTTGGTGGCTGGTTCAAACAGGAACTGAAGCAGAAGCCAAAACAGAAAAGAGAAAAGAAAAAAAAAAAAAAAAAAAAAAAAAAAAAAAAGAAGGGAAAAAGAAAAAAAATAAGAAAAAGAAAAGGGAATTACACAAACCACCCCACTGGAAATTAAAAACCCCTCTCGTGGTCGCCAAATGATTCGAAAACAGGTGAAATTTCAATCGATTAATAATTTTCGTTAAATTAAATTTTATTTAGCGTTACAAATCCCAAAATCGTAACAATTTCCTAACGATTAATTAATTTTAATTACGTGGTACATAAAATAGTAATGATTTGGAATATAGGGTCTGCATTGCATGATTCAGACGTTTTAGATAAGATATTAATTTAGGCTCTGTTACTATTGGGCTCGCAGGCACCGGTGTCCCGATAGAGTATGGTTAGTGAAGGTTTTGGAGAGCGGTTTACGAGGTAAGTGTACTGTCTTCTTGCCAAACTATTTTTCTATGAATATATATGATGAAATATATGATTATTTAAACTGTATGAATTTATAAATTATATGGATCAAGCAGGATTTGAATGAGTTGGTAAATTGGATTTCCGGAGGATTTTGATAGTTTTCAAAAAGGAAGTTGAAAATGAATTTCTGCTGGATTTGGTGGAATTAGACTGTGTTTTTAAAAAGAGAATAGGAAACATCTATTTTTCTAAAAATGCCTGATTTTCTAAAAATAAAGGGTGAAAAAATAGTTTTAATAAAATCAGACATTTTCTTTAAAAGAAAGTGTGAAATATGATTTTTGGATTTAAAAGTTGATTTTGAAGAAAAGAGGTAGACGTAGGAGTGGGTGTTTGAGATGTAATGTTTTACGTATACTGGGTGATTTATTAGTTATTATGGTGATTGGTATCATTTTACTAAGATGAGTTGGAATGGAACTTATATTTGTTGCTTTATTTTCACTGCTATTATTATAAAGAATTTTACTAGTTACGTGTTGATTCTATACACAATGCTTGATCCATTTAGATGTTATAGAATGATTTATTATTACAAAATATTTTTACTAAGAAGACAGTACACTCGCAAGTAAAATAGCTAGGAACCGATCGGTCCCCTACTGGCGCTAGATAGAGTTATGCGGGTTACGCAAAAAGGGGTTATTTGAGGAAAATTTTGGAGACGAGATATCAGAAATGAAATCTAAGTGAGGTTTAGGGGTTTTGTTTGATTGTATTTATGTTTCGGGACGGTGTATCCCTATCAGAGGCAACTTTTTATATGTGTTGTACAAACTTACAATTTTGTTATTGACATATTAGGGTTGGCACTTAGTTGGGCGGCGTCATGTCTACGTCACGCCGGCCCCCCCGTCGGGTGTCCGGGGTGGGGTGTGACACACACACACACACACACACACACACACACACACACATATATATATATATATATATATATATATATATATATATATATATATATGCACGTATTTTAAACATGAGGAATGATCAACAGAACCTTATTTAAATAAAGTTGACCCTAATGCATATGTATTATCGAAATTAACCAAGCTAAATGTAAAGTCCCACTCTTCTATTCCTTAGCTCCCATAGAGAAACTGTAGTGAAAGGTCTTGCTAGAGGTATTTTATGAGCAAGAAATTCTTAAGACACCTACTGCATTGTTGGCCTCAATTTCGGTTCAGGACACAAGCATACAAATGCCAATGCAACAACCCAAACGACATTCCTTGCCACTGGTTGGTCTACCAGAGGTGGAAGACTTGGGTCTAACAATTCATTTAACGTTATGTTTTGAGCGGCTAGGAAAGATAACGATGATAGTATATCTCCTAGAGGTTTCCCCATTATTGTTTCCAATGCCACTACCCCAAAGCTATACAGATTGCATTTTTCTATCACGACCATAGTATAGGCAATCTCTACTCATAAAATGAAGATGGTTAGAAACTTTTTAACTTATTAAATTTCATAATTATAGAAACTTATTATTATATAGATAAACAATTTTTGGAAAAATAAAAGCAATCTAATTTACCTGGAGCTACATATCCATGAGTACCTGCAAGTACTTTCTGGTTAGAGGTATCAGGGTGGACTAGCCTAGCAATGCCAAAGTCAGAGACAAAAGCCTCTATTTTTTAGTTCAATAGAATGTTGTTGCTTGATATGTCTCTGTGAACGATGGGTGGGCTACAATCATGATGCATATAGGATAGAGCATGTGCTACACCCTTAATTACCTTTGCCCTGCAATTCTAGTCCAATGTTGTAGCTTTATCGTCAATCCTAAGGGTACAAAATAGGCTCTCTCATTCCATGTATTGATAGACTAGGAACATGCACCTTCTGTGCAAACAATACCCGTAGAGCTTCACAATGATTTTATGGCAGATATTGGTTAGCATTTATACCTCGTTCTTGAAACTCTTGTCGAAGACTGGATCTTCTGCTTCTAAACGATGAAGCTTTTTTAGAGTGAACATTTGACCACATGGTAATTGTGCCCTATAAACGCTTTCATATCCTCCTGTTCCAATGCAATATCGAATGTTAAAGTCGTTTGTTGCTTTGATAATATCTTGATGCACAGTTTCTCTATCAAAGTTTCATACTGAGCACATATTGCCATTCTTGTGGCTTTTGTTAGGTCATTTGTAACAACTTTAGCTGTAGGCCAACGGAAGTACATGTATCCAAGTGCTGAAAATATGAGAAGCCCGATAATTAGTAGGAGAATTGAGAGGAAATATACCTCTCTCAGGTTTCTATGGGGCTTTGGGCAAGTCGCATGGCAGTTTCCAGTGGCATCAAAGAAACCATCTATGCACATCATGAAAAAGGTTTGGGGCATTGTGCCACATAAATTATTGTAGCAGATATCTATGTAAGATATTGTTGACAGAAAATGTACAAGGTCAAATGTCATTGAACCATTAAATTGGTTTCTCGACACGTTGAGGGACCTCAGTCTTCCCATTTGATCTAAGGAAGAATGGATTGAACCATCCATATGATTTGAGTTGAGGTATAATTCTCGAAGATTGTGCAAGTTACCAACGGAAAAAGGAATTAAACCAATAAGTTTGTTATGACTCAGATCCAAATGCATCAGAGAACTTAGTGCACCTATTTCATGGCCACTTAACTTGTTATGACCCATTTTGAGATAAAATAAACTTGTTAAATTGAGCATCTCTAGAGGGATAAAACCCCATTTGAAATGACGTTCAATGATCGTAGTTGTGTCAAATTCCAAATTTCAGAAAGGATTGGGCCACTGATTTTATTATTACTCAAATCCAAATAAAGCAAACTTCCAAGATTCTCGATTTCGGAAGGGATTTGACCAATGATGTTATGATTGTTAGAGAGATGAAGAAACATGAGATTCATAAGACTACCAATTTGGCTAAGAATGCTTCCACGTAATAAATTGTAAGATAGGCCAAGCTCACCTAGATGGGTAAGATTACCCAAAAATGGAGTTAGCTTACTAGTAAGACAATTGTTATAAAGAGAAACATAGATGAGATTCGTAAGACTACCAATTTGGCTTGAAATGCTTCCACTTAATAAATTGTAATAGAGTTTGAGATTGATAAGATTGGTAAGACTACCAATTTGGCTTGCAATGCTTCCATTTAATAAATTGGAAGAGAGATCAAGGACTAATAGATGGGTAAGATTATCCAAAGATGGCGATAATTTACCAGTAAGATGATTGTCAGAGAGATCAAGATGGATGAGATTCGTAAGACTACCAATTTGGTTTGGGATGCTTCTTTCAAGGCCGCAACGACCGAGAGTGGGATGCTCAAGGTTTGAAAAGCTAGACAAGTTTAATTTTTCAAAATTGCCTCTAGGCACAAGGTAATGGATTTTTATCCTGGTGACACGTCCTTCCATATTGCAAGTTATATCGTTCCACTCACATTGATTGCCAACGGTATACCACCGCCATCCACTGTTACGTAAAGCCTGTGCCTCTTGTCTTGTAGTGGATGACTCCACAGTGAGTGAATGTGAGTGTGAAAGTAAATATAATAACAACAATGGTTGCTTATCTCGCTACTTCGGAACCACAACTGTAGTAAGACTTCATTTTTATTTTCAGAAATAAGAATGGAAATGGTGGATGTGATTCTACTTTGATCATTCACAGATATATTTCCTCTTCAGTGTTGACTGAAGCAGATAAAATTAAATGAAGGTTGGGATCTTCCAAAATGATGCTTCTGTATTTTTCCACTAATAGGACGAATGGCTAACCCTTGTTGGTAATTTATTATTTAATCTATCGTATAATTGGACAAATGGCTTGACCCCCTTTCTTCTCTCAGACAATGATTGGACAAATGGCTTTTCTTCCTTTCTTCTCTCATACCAATGACCTACTGCAGGCGAATAAAGGGTTGCGTCCAGTATATTAAAAAGCCCTAACTTTGTTTGATGGAGTAATGTGGCGTTTGGTTAGTGTTCTCACTTTTCTGAACCCAACTGGAATGGGTTGGATTGAGTTAAATTAGATTGAGTTAAGAATTTTGATAACAAAATTGCGTTTGGTAACGACAATTTTTGTTTTGTGCTGAGAACAGAATCGTGTTTGGACATGTGCATGATAAGGCTTCCAGAGGATTGAAGACTCCAGTTCCATCAAAGATAGTCGCCAGATCATCCCCAGTTCTCCACGTCAGTAGGTGACCAGACCATACCGCTGGTTGGTCTATTTTCCGACATCAACAAATACATTTGTTGTGAAATTAGCTTTAGGCTATTATTTTCAAAGGAATGAATGAATTACATTAATTTTCCAAAATAAAATATACAGAAGCCATTGAATAGTAATAGCATTTACAATCCACCTTGTGTATTTCTCTCTCTCTAATACTCAATGGGGATAATGGTCAGAAACTCCTAATTTGGCACTCTAATCTATTGTTAAACCTATTCTAAATTTTACTTGAGACATAATACCTCAATTTTCTTTAAATGTGTGTTTTCGTCCTATGCTTCTTCATAAGTGTGCTTGTTTCTTGTCAGTTTTAGTTACATCCAACTAAAGTACAATTAAAACAATAAACAATTGCATAATGCGTTGATTAAGGGAAAATGAAATAACTTGCCTAAAGTTTAACTGAAAAGATGAACGTAATGTTCTATTCAATATCGGTAACATTAAGATGACAACATTTAAAAAAATAGTATAAAATCATGGTTGAATTGAGAATAATTCAATTTGGTCCTTACTAATAACAAAATTAATGTTCAACTAAAAGTGTAAGCAAAACTCAAATAAATAACATCAACGTATGTGCATAATAAAGCATGGATACGAATAAGCGTCTAGGGTCCGACACGGAGATACAACAAATTTAAAAAAAATCAGGAAACGGGTACGGTTGGGATACGTCTATATAACTAGCGTATGCCATGTGCCTGAAGGCACGAGTTTTAATTTTTTCATTGTTAAGTTAATAGTTAATTTAATATAAAAAAATAAATAATGCAATTGATTAATCACAAATGAACAAAGCAATGGAAAAAATATTCAATAAGATTTATAGTCACAAATTTATAAATCAAATGTACGCAAGTGATAGAAAGATTATTCGGTAAAAAAAATTAAAAATTTATTAAAAAAACACTTCGTTTAGACTATATTATCAGATTATCGACTACTATTTTGAAAAGAATATAACCAATAACCAACGTGATGGAGGAGTTGTGATCATAGTAGGTTATGAGAACAACCTCGATTTTGTTCAAAGAACTTGGGCAGGATCCCAAGTTCAAAGGTGGACGTTGGTCTCACGTGCATGTCAAAAAGATCTTCAAGGACATGTACTCAGTAGGGATGGTCATGGGACTGGGGGTCCGCCCAGTCCGAACAATCCGGTCCTACTTTTTAGAGCTTGAGCTTAGGGTTTAAGCCCATGGACCAGGCCCAAAAATTTAGGCCCGGCCCGGCCCAAAGAATATTAAAAAAAAATAAAATAATATATATATATATATATATATATATATATACACACACACACACATACATTACAATACAACCCTAATAATTGGAATATTTGTTTCCTTTAGAAATTGTAATTTTAATATTTTTTATTAGTTTGGTTTGTTTGGAATATTGGTTTGCCTTTAGAAATTATAATTTTAATATTTCTTATTGGTTTGGTGTTGAATTTTTTTTATTTATTTTTTAAATTTTTAAAAAAAAAAAAATAGGGCCGGGAGCCCATGGGCTGGGTTTTGGGCTTAGATTTTTCTTATAGGGCCGGGTTTGGACATAGAATTAAAGCCTGATCACCGGGCTTGACCGGGCTAGGGCCCAACATTTTTTTGTAATACACTAGTCTAAGCCCGAGCCGAACCCGGCCTACCCCGGTCCAGCCCATGACCATCCCTAGTACTCAGGGCTATGTTCACGCCACGCAAACCTTTCCTTGCATGTGGTGGTTCTCGTGATTTCCCAAAACATCCATCATCAAGTTTATATATGGTTATCATCGAAGTCACGCCCTCGCCCTGGTGAAATGTGACTCTAATTCTGTTTGATAGTCGTCATTTCGAGTACGATTTGGATTCTGGATACTTCAAGAGATTATCATCCACGAGGTTTTCCAAAGTTAGGACTCCTGTTCATTTTGTGGCTAATAGTTTATGTATTGTTCATATTTCATAGACTTCTTAATTTGTTCTATATTTTTTGTTCTCGTTCTGGCTACCTGTTCGATTTGAATTATTTTAGAATAAAGAAAAAAAAATATTGTTTCTCATTTTTATTGAATCATTAGAATGCATTTCAAGAAACTTTTAAGGTACGTTTGGTTAGAGGATGAAAAAAGAGAAAGGAAAATAAAAGTGAAATCATTATATTTTTATTTATTGTGAAAAAAAAGTTATTTTTCTTGGTGTTCAGTTATGAAAGAAAAACGAAAAAAAAAAACCATTTTGATGTAATTTACTATTTTACCCTCATATATTACAAAAATAATTTAAAAATCGTATTATCAAAAATATAATTTTAATTCAACACTTGTCTTAAAAAATTCTTTATTTTATTTTTTTCATTTTGTTCCCAAATTAGTGTGGAAAAAAAATTGCTCTAAAAATTGTGTATTTTTTTTATTATTTTTTTTTCATTTTGTATCTATATCAAATAGATTTTTTTTAAAATTTTTTTATCTATTATTTTTTCACCTAAACAAATTTAACGTGTAAACATCCTTTTCAAACAATGGATGACTTGGATGGGGGAATGGCCTTCACATGCATCCTTCCAATGTCACATTCCACGTTTAAGGATCTTGTATGATGGTAGATCTGGTCATCTGGACACTACGTATGAGTACTTAGCCCACCCCGACCCGAAATAACTGAAGCCCAAATGGGCCCGAGCCCGGGCCCATCGGGCTTTGACTGGTCAACGGGCTTGTCGGGCTCGGGCCGGGCATGAATTGAGGAAGTCTAAGCCCGTCCAATAGGCCCACACATTTCGGATATACGGGCTTCGGGCTCGGGGTTAAACGGACTCGGGCTTGAAAGCCCGAATTTCGGGCTTTTTTATTTTTCAAAATAATTCAAATATTTTTTTTTACAAATGATTGAGGGAAAAGGGATTTGAATACTAGACCTTTTATAAGAAGGACAACCATACAAACTACTAGATTACAAGTCTTGGTTATGTATATATATCAAGTGAAAATAGTTAAAGAGTAATGCTCAATTGTTAAAATAATTTTAAGTTTTAAAACATGTTATCCTTTTTTTTTTAAATATTTTTTAATTAAATTTATATAAATTAATATAAGACTTAATTTTTTTTTGACTTTATTAAAATTTATTTTTAGTTTAAAAAATAAAATAGGTATTCTATTAAAAATTTCAAACTTAATAAATGAAATTTGAGAATTGAATATAAGACTTGATACACATGTTATAATAGTTGGGGTATTAATTGTATTTCAATTAGATCTAATTAAATTGACGATAAGAATCCAAGTTCAAATTCATGAAATTTTTTATCCTCTCATGATCCTCATCTAAATAATGAGACAAATTAAAATTCAAGTTAGCCATATCAAATATGAATAAATAAATAATTAAAAATAATAATCAACAATATAATAGTAGAAAATCAAATTAATGTTATCGAAAACGGAACTAATAATTTAAAACAGTAAAGGATTTTCGATAAATAATAATAAATATATATATGTGTGTGTATATATATATGTATATATTATATACATAAAATCAAAAAATATTAAGTCTTATATTGATAAAGTCTTATATCATTTGGATTTAATTGAATTGACGATGAGAATCAAACTTCAAATTCACGAAGTTCTTGATCCTCATCTAAAGAATGAGACAAATTGAAATTCATGCAGTCATTATCAAATATGAATAAATAAACAATTAAAATAATAATCAACAATATAATAGTAGAAAATCAAATTAATGTTACAAAAAATGAAGTAAATAGTTGAAGACGATGAAGGATATTAGGTATTAAGTGAATAAATAAATAAATATATATATATATATATATATATATATATATATAAGTAAAAAAAATAAGTCTTATATAAATAAAGTCATATATGAGTTGGATATAATTGAATTGGTTATGAGGATCTAACTTCAAATTCTTAAATCTATTAATCATCATTTAAAGAATGAGACAAATTGAAATTTATGTTAGCAATTATCAAATTTCAAATATAAATAAATAAACAATTAAAAATAATAATCAATAATATAATAGTAAGAAATTAGATTAATGATATCGAAACAGAGCAAATATATATATATATATATGAAGTAAAAAAAATAAAGTTTTACATTAATAAAGTAAAAAAATATATAATTGTTAAGTTTAAAATAGATTTAGTTAAATGAGAAATATTTTTAAAAAATGATAACAAATGTTTTAAAGCTTAAAATTATTTTGACAATTGAACATTACTCTTTAACTCTTTCCACAATATACTAATATATAACTAAGACCTATAACCTAGTGGTTAGTAAGATTATTTCTTTAATGAGAGGTCTAATATTTAAATCTCTTCTCCTCAACTATTTGTAAAACAAATATTTTAACTATTTTAAAATCCAATAATTCAAATAAATATATATAAATTAACGGGCCTTAGATTCGGGCTTCGGGCTCAGGCCTCGGGTAGCCCGAAAATCGGGCTTCGATCTCGGGCTCCGGGTCGAGCTCCTATAAAATATTCAAAGCCCGAGCCCGACCGAAAGCCCTATGGGCTCTGGCTCGGGTGGCCCTAATTCCGGGCTCAGGCCGGTGGGCTCAGGTGGGCTTCGGGCCACCCATGGGCTTTGGGCTTTTTGGAGAGCCCTAGCTAGAAGACAAACAGAAATACCCAATATCATTTCCACGTGATATTTGCACTATAGTTTAGGTAGCGGTTGATAATTAGAAAATGAAAATCAAAATAAAAAGTGAAATTAAATAATATACTTATACAATTTCTTAAATTAAATTTAATTAATGTCTATTAGAAGATAAGAGATGATGAAAAATTGAATGGAATATTGAATTCTCATTAATTTGAATGAAAATGAAGTTACAATTTATACCCACAAAATAACAACACTCAAAAAATTTGAAATAAAAAATAACAAACTAGAAACTAACATGCAAGGCTGTTAATGGAAGCTTCCAGTGAACCGTTTGTGATTTCTAATACTCCCCATAAAGATGGAGAATACAAATTATGAATTCTCGTCTTCCTAAGTAGAAGGTGATACTGGGATGAATGGAGAGCCTTGGTGAAGATATCGGCTGACTGATTTTGACTAGAGACATGAAGAGTTTTCAACAACTCAATTTAAAGTTTTTCTCTAAGAAAGTGACAATCAATCTCAATGTGTTTGGTGTGCTCATGAAACACCGGATTGGCTGCAATATAGAGAGCAACGTGATTATCACAAAAAAAAAAATAGTGCAGGTTCAGAGTGATTTACTCTCAAATCAGTAAGTAAAGAGAGCAACCAAACTATTTCACAAGTAGCATTTGCCATGGAGCGATACTTTGCTTCTGCCAACAAATGGGAAACAGTGTGTTGCTTCTTAGATTTCCAGGATATCAGAGAAGAACAAAAAAAAAACATAAAATTCATTGATAGATCGCATTGTATCTGAACATGCTATCCATTCGGCATCGGCAAAAGCCTTAAGCTAGATAGTGGAGTTGGAAGGAAAGAAAATTCCTTGACCTAAGGCTCTTTTGATATATTGTAAAATCTTTTGAGCAGCATGAAGATGTGGAGTTCGAGGAGTAGCCAAGAATTGGCTAAGACAATTCACAGGAAAACTGAAATCAGGCCGAATAATGGTAAGATATAAAAGCTTCCCAATCAATTGCCTATACACAGTGGGATCCTCAAGCAAATGGTCATCATTTTGTGACAATTTCAAATTAGGATCCATAGGTGTGGAAGAGGGTTTGGCAGCCAAGGTCCCTGTATCCGATAACAGCTCGAAAGTATAATGGCGTTGGCAGACAGAAATGCCTGAACGAGAACGAGCCACTTCAAGGCCCAAAAAATATTTAAGAAGCCCCAAATCTTTCAACTTGAAACGACTATTGAGAAAAACCTTTAACTTGTCCACAAAGCTTGCATCATTACTAGCAATAACAATATCATCGACATAGACCAAGAGAGCAATGAAATATTGTCCACTGAACTTGGTGAAGAGAGAATGAACACTAGAAGATTGAGTGAATCCTTCACAAAGGAGAACATAGGTAAACTTAGAAAACCATTATTGTGATGCTTGTCTCAAGCCGTATATGGATTTTTTTAATCGACAGATGGCATTAGGTGGAAAAGTCTTCCCCTCATGACAAGAATATCCAGGTGGAATAGTCATATAAACTTCTTTATTCAGCTTACCATGTAAAAAAATATTGTTGACATCTAGTTGAGTTAATGACCATCCGTGGACAGCCACTAAGGACAAAAGGACTTTTACTGTAACAAGCTTGGCAATAGGAGAGAAAGTATCTAAGAAATCAACACCCTCATGTTGAGTGTCTCCTTTAGCAACCAAACGAGCTTTGTAGCGCTCAATGGACCCATCAGCATGAAACTTAATTTTGTACACCCATTTACAACCAACGGAATGTTTCCCTAGAGGAAAAGAAATGATCTGCCAAGTATGATTACCCTCTAAAGAGCGAAGTTCATCAGTCATGGCCTTACGCCACTCTGGAATCTCAACAGCCTTAGAAAATGTGTGGGGCTCGGTATGAGAGGAAATGGCTATGGCTACGGCACGGTGAGGAGGGGAAAGATGATGATAGCTAAGGATAGATGAAATAGGATAAAGAGTAGGAGCAGAAGTAGAGTTAAGAGAAAATGAGTGAATGGAGAAAGAACAATGATAATTATTAAGATAGAAGTGAGGCTTAGTGACTCGATGAGGCCGTGTGGAAGGGAAAAAAAGAAAAAAAGAAAAAAAGAGAAATGGGAGTGATAAGAGAAGGTGAAGAGGGAGTGTGAACAAGAGGAGAAGGAGATGTAGAACGATCAAGAATGAAATGGGGTAATACCCGACCATCAAAGAAATCAAGAAGAAACAGAGATATAGAAGTCCCAGAAAAGAAAAAGATCGTCTCATGGAAAATTACATTGCGATAAATGAAAGTGGAATTGGTGGTGAGATCAAGAAGTTTGTACCTTTCGTAGCCAAAAGGATAATCAAGAAAGACGCAAGGACGAGCATAAGGAGGAGAGAACTTAGAGCATTGGCTAAGTAAAGTAGAGGCATAACATAGACAACCAAAGGCTCTAAGGTGAGTGTAAGAGGGAGATTTGTGGGTTAAGAGCTCAAGAGGGGTTTTGTTGGCTAACAAATGAGACGAAAGCTGATTAATCAAATAAACGGCAGTCAGAACGCAATCCTCCAATAACAAAGTAGCAAACCAAACTAAAAGGACAATGGATGGGTGACATTAAGTATATACTGGTGTTTTATTTCCACAACTAAATTTTGTTGAGGGGTCTTGACATAAGAGTAATGATGAACAACACCTTTTGAATTAAAAAAATCGACAAGTTCAAGTTCTGGGTCATTATCAGAACAAACAACCTAAATAGATGTGTGAAATTGAGTGGAAATCAGATTAAAGAATTTAGGAAGGATGGTTTTAACATCTAATTTTGCATGCAACAGATACAACTACGTCGCTCGAGTGCAATCGTCAACAATAGTAAGAAAAGATTTGTGTCCCTCCGCGGTGGTAACATGAAATGGACTCCATATATCAATATGAATTAAAGTAAAGGGCGTACCAGACAAGTGATTATGTGTAATGAAGAGCAATCATTTTTGCTTTGCCAAAGGATAAACAGGGCACCGAAAAGGAGTAGTATGAGAAGATAAAAGAAGTTGTAATTCTTTACTAAGCACATGAAGTTTGGCAAAAGAAGGATCTCAAAGCCGTACATACCAAAGATTTGGCTTAGACAAACGCAAGTTGGGAGGGAAATTAAAAACAACATTTAAATTACAAGAAATACTTCCTAAATCATGAACATAAAGATTGCCTTCTTATCTACCATTCCCAATCATCTTGTTCGGAATAAGGTCCCAGATAACACAAGAATCGGAGAGAAAATTAACCGAACAATTGTG
This sequence comes from Eucommia ulmoides, assembly GCA_016647705.1. Classification (NCBI taxonomy): domain Eukaryota; kingdom Viridiplantae; phylum Streptophyta; class Magnoliopsida; order Garryales; family Eucommiaceae; genus Eucommia; species Eucommia ulmoides. Next base: position 28,280,234 of record CM028339.1, read on the forward strand.
AGACTTAGTTAGAGCACTAATGCTTAAAGATTAAAATGAAACAAAGGAACATAAAAACAATTGGAAAGAATCAGGGAACTGCATAAATGCACAGAACCAATATGAGTAATTAGAGTGATGTGACCATTTGGAAGTGAAAAGTGTGTGATAGGAATGGGGAATAAAAAGAAAAATGAGAAAGATCACAACAAATATGATGTGTGGCATTAGTGTCAATCATTCTATATTTAGAAGATAGTATAGAGGGAAGAGAAATATTACCAGTGAAATCGAATGTGGAAGAAGATGAATTGGAACACGATAGAAGAGAATCAGAAGATGAACTAAAAGTGTAGCGGTGAAGCTACGAACTCAACAAGGATATCAACTGGTGGCAATGATCCACCGTGAGAGGTGGCGACGGACTAGACGAAGAAATAGGCCATTTTGATCCTAAGATTTTGATGGACAATTAAATGTTGATGTTTTTTGTGGAACTAAGGAATTTATTGAGCGTTTCAGTGTAAAAGTTCCATTGATAATTTTATCATGAAGAAATGCTAAGGATGCAAAGAGACTGACAAAGAGACAAGTATTAAGAGACCGAAGATTTTGAAGAATCTAGGTGAAAACAACTCAGGTTAATTTTTACTCTTAATATATCCCGATTAGGATTACACACGACACAAAAATAAACTTATGTTTATGTGTGTTTTTATTAGGATCTTAATTGGTTAATATATTTGTTCCTATGTGAAATTGAAGAAGAAATACTGATTTAAGAAAGATTAGTAATTAAAATTGATTTAAAGTGTCAATTAAGTTAACCGAGAAAAGAAATCGGTTAAAGGGGCAAAAACGTCGAAGGTTTGAGTTAAAAATAAATTAAAGAAGAAGTGTTCCAACAGGATCGGTCAAATGACCAACAAGGATCGGTCAACCGATGAAGAAGTGGCTGGGAATGGTGCAGTCTCTAGATCGATCGATTAATTGACCGAAGAGTAATTGGTTGACCTAGGCCGAAATTTAAACTCTTTGAATCGATCGGTCGACAGATTATGTGAGATCAGTCGATCTAAGGACAATACATAAACTATCTGCATCAATCGATCGACAGACCTAAGATAATCGGTCGACTGACCATACCTGAAAATTGGCCTAGGGAGCATCCTAAATCGATCGGTGGACAAACCATATAGTTTCGGTTGACCAACTATTAGGAACTTTTTGGCTTGGGCTACAACCTGAATTGATCGGTCGACTTATGACTTTGATCGATCAACCGATGATTCAGTTTCAAGTTTAGAGAATTTTGTGGATTTGATTAAAAACTAGCCGTTAACTAACCGTTATTTGTTTACTTGATTGAGAGATCTTAGGGATATGGATATTTTAAAGATATGATACTCCTGTTTGAATATCCCTATAGATATAGTTTATATAATTTAATTATTTCTCAAATTGATACATTTAATTCTTTTTGTCCTATCTATTTGAGATGGAGAAATATTTGGGGGACTAATTTAAATGTTTTGAAAGCTATATTTAATTCAAATATACTTGAAATGAAAAGTAATAATATATAGGGTCCATATGAGCAATTAAATATCATGGTATATGGGAACTAGCCGTTGGAGTGCCTAGTTCAAATCTATTTAAAAAAAAATCAGAGTTTTTTAGAGATATGAGATTATTCCATCACAAAGTATTCAGTTCCTGAGCTTTCTGAGAGTTATCATTTTGATATTATATTGATATATTATCGCAAGATCATTCTGGTGTTGGAATTCTTGCGTTAAAGCGCTAATTCATGTGGTGTCACTGATCTGAGCTGATTAGTGATCTGATTTGCATTCTTTCGGTGTTTTTCTAGTGAGATCGTTTCGAACTTATTTTTTATTGAGTTTATTATTATTATTGTTTGTTTGGTAATTTGATCTTGTGAAATCGTTTTTCAACTTTAAATTGTTTTAAAATATTTTGAAACGATTTTTTATGAAAATCTGATTATGTACTAAATTGTTTGCTACCCCGTCTATATTAAAATTAGATTTTGATATTCTCACTTTATTTCTATCACTAGTATATATCGGGACATTTATTGAGTTTAAATTTAATCTATGGTGGTAAAAGCTCCGAGTGGGAAAAAAACTTATCAATTTTGTAATTAGTGAGTTGTGTACGGGTTAAATATTATTAGGAATATCTAATCAGGAGTAAGTGGGTTTCAATATTTTCTGGTAAAGAGATTGAGGATTGATCTTTTCCTATAGAATAAAAGGATTAGGTTATTCTTTTTCCGTGAAAAGAGATAGGCATAATTCTTCTTTATTAGAATTAGTTTGTGTGATTTGTAACGGTTTCATCCTTACCGATGAAAAGGATACTTGGAGTGATTGTGAGGTTTAATTCTTAGCCTATGGTATAAAAAAAAAATTAGGTTTGATGCTTAGCCTATGAAAGGATTAGATTAGTCTTGAACCTGGAAAAAAGATAAGATTAGTCTTGAGTCTGGAAAAAAGATAAGGTTAGTCTTGAGCTTGGAAAAAAGATAAGGTCATTCTTAAGATTGGGAAAAGGATAAAGTTATTCCTAAACCTGGAAAAATGAAATTGTAAAGGTTGATTTTGAGCCTGTAGAAAGAATCATTGTGTAAAGGTTTGGTTCCTACCTGTTTAAAAGAATCTAATGGTTTAGTAGGTACGAATCTCCGTGGGGCTTAGAGGACCGGATTAGCCAAGAGTAACTTGGTGAACTAGGATATATTTTTGTGTGCTACTTTGTTTAATTTATTTAATTTCAGTTGTTTGGGTGTGCACCTAGTTTTACACTTATCCGCTGCAATATAAAGATAAATAATTGATTTAGGATTAAATTAATTATTTAATTAATTAATTGTTAAAATATAAGAATTTTAATTTTCAAGTGTTGTTTATTTGATAATTTTTATAACTATCCAATTCACTCCCTCTCTTGGGCAGATCACTGGGCCAACATGACTAGTAATTGTTGCCATGGCATACAGATGAGAAACGGAACCAAAAACAGGGCTGCAACTGTGCTGAAGGCTGTTGGATTGAATATTGAAATTAAGGTGGGCTAGGTTTTGAAATAGTAGAAGGTGGATGGGTTGAATGTTGAGGGAAATGAGTTGGGCTTGGAGTAATATCTAAAATAAACGTGTGATGGGCCTGAGGAAGAAGGGCCGGAGGATGATGGGCCGTAGGGTGAGACATTCCATCAGAGGGCCGAAATGGTTTGGGATTACTAGAGCAAGTGGGTTGTTGGGTCGATTTCAGGGCTTGAATTGGAAACCAGGAGGAAACCCATGAAGCTTATAGCGTACCGAAATCGTGTGCCCTAATTTGCCATAGTGAAAACAAAGAGAACGAGATTGACGTTGGTTCGAAGCTGTGACGGCGACCATTGGAGAAGAAACAGCTTGGAAGGCCATGGATTCGGATGTCAAAGTAGGAGATGTAATAGGTTGTTACCTTTCCTCCTGTATAACAAGGTTGAAAGCTTTGTCGACCGATGGGAGAGGATCGTGCCTTAGGATTTGAGCACGGACAATCGCAAAAGATTCGTTGAGGCCCATGAGGAACTGCATTGATCTTGCTGCTGAAAATCAGTCCAAAGCTTCATTCCACCACAAGTGCAAACATGTATCGGTTGAAAATCCTTCAATTCATCCCAAAGGATTTTCAGTTTTATAAAATACTAACTGACGTCAAGAGATCCAAATAAGTCCAAAGCTTCATTCCACCACAAGTGCAAACATGTATTGGTTGAAAATCCTTCAATTCATCCCAAAGGATTTTCAGTTTTATAAAATATTGATTAACGTTAAGAGATCCTTGATAGAAAGCAACTAATTGTTATTTGAGTTGAAAAATATGATGAGCATTACTTTAGGGAAACCGAGTATGGAGATCAGTCCATACTTCCTGGGCAGTAGTCATGTAGAAGAGACTGTGTCCAATCTCTTTGTCGACAGAATTGAGAAGCCAGGAAAGGACCATGCTATTGCAATGAGACCAAGCACCGGAAGACGGATCATCCGGCGGAAGATGTGGAAGAGTGCCAGTAATCAGTTTGTTCTTGGCATTGAGAGCCGTAAGCATAGCACGATTCCAGGTATTGTAATTAGAACCCGTAAGAAACTGAGAAACTAGGGTTAATTCGGGATGATCGCCACTATGAAGGAAGAAGGGGCTGTGATGATTGTCCATTGAAAAAAAAAATCTGATTAGTTTGAGTGGTAGAAGAAGAAGATGGAGGGGTAAGAGGCTGGAATCTGTTGTTAGTGGCAATGGTTTGTTGATTACCACTATCACGAGCCATGATTCTTAGCAACAAAGTTGTTGTTCTTCAGCAGAGATTGAAATGATGAATAAATTCATCTGATACCAAATTAGAAGATAAGAGATGATGAAAAGTTGAATGGAATATTGAATTCTCATTAATTTAAATGAAAATGGAGTTACAATTTATAGCCACAAAACAATAACTCTCAACAAACTTGAAACCAAAAAATAACAAACTAGAAACTAACAAGCAAGGCTGTTAATGAAAGATTCTAGTGAACTGTTTGTGATTTCTAATATTGTCGTCTAAAAAATTGGAGATCGTTTCTTATTTTTCTTATTTTTGTACCCTTTTTTGAGTTCTCTATCTCAGCCTAGTTCACCATTATATCCTTTTGCTTTTGCTAACCGTGTTATAGAGACAGTCTAAAGAAAAGATGTTTAATCTCTTAGTCACGCATACTATTTCCTTTTACGAGTTGATTTTGAATTTCGAATTCAATATTTAATTTCTTCTACTTTGTCTTCACTCTCTATACATTGCACGTATAGATGTAGTGCATGAACTGAAATAATGTAGTTAGAGTTAATTAATCTACGTCTGATTATTTAACATTAAATGCATTTCATTAGTTAATGTTAACTAATGTTTTATTCTCTATACACTACACGTATAGAACTAGTGTACAAATTGAATCAGGTTAGTTAACATAAACTAACTAGTGATTTTTAATGTCAGTTGCATTTTGCTAGTCAATGCTAAATAGAATTTCACTAGTTGGTGTTAACTAAACAGTACTATATCAACCAAATTTCACATACTACATGACAAATTAAGATGTAGTTGATGTTTAACTATTTTTGTGCAATACACTAGTATCATTCACATTTGACAGTTAATGTTAGAAGACTGCGAGTCCAATGGGGGAACGCCAGGGGGGGTGGGGGGTGCGGAAGAGGATATTCGATGAAAATAGAAGGATCGGGGATAACACTAGAAAGCATTTCGTACACGTGTATTTGAACTCGTGCCCCTTCAACCAAGGCTAGCAAATTAGAACAAAGCAAGCAGTCGAAGTAGTACATATGGATATCAAAATAAAAGAAGAAGGTGAGAACGATTAGTTATGGTGATTTTTGTTGGTTTCAAATCCCTAGTGAACATTATAAGGCAATATTATGGTGATTTTTGTTGATTTCAACTCCTTGAGGAAAGTTAAGTAATGTTGGTATCATTAAACTTTTCACTAGTTAACGTTCACTAGCGTCGGCCTTTTTTAGCGAAAAGTAAGACATATGGGTATAAAAAATGAAGAGGAAGACAAGGTGATTAATATGGTGATTTTTGTTGGTTGTTAACAAAATTGATTTTTTGTTGGTTGGATTTTCTTTGTTGATGTTGCAAATCTAAAATTTTCAAATGTACAAAAAAAACACAGATTGCAATAACATTCGTTTGTAAATATGATAAAAAAAAAAAAACAAAACGGATAACACTGTTAAAAATTAATTTAAAATTAAATATTTTATTATTATATTATATATGAACTATATTATTATATGTCCTGATTACATGTTTAATATTAGAAATTATTATTTTGATTAAATTATAAATGTGTATGTGTGTGTGTGTATATATATATATATATAATTGTCGATGTCAAAATATGGTGAACATCTCGAGTATAGTCCAGTCGCAAAGAAGGTCAGCAGAAGCGATTCAGCTCTCATTTGCAAATGAGGTCAGCTCTATAGTTAATCTCTCCTCTGATTAAGGAGATTAGCTTATCAACTCAACTCTTCTCCGTGAAGAATGTCATAAGACAATGATGATGTGTTTATTGATGTGTTATTACTTTAATAAGTCATTGCACATGTGTCTCATTTAGGTAAAAGATGGAAAAGGTGGAAATGATCATTATGGGATAGAAAATTGAGTAGGTCCCATTAGTATATAAATATATGTGTGTGTTTGTGTTTTAGAGGGTTTTTGTTTTTGGGAGGATTTCAGCCCAAATAACAAAAAAGAAAACAAGAATAGAAAAGAATAAGAAAAAAAAAAAGGGTTTGGGTAGAAGAAAGAAAGAACATAAATGAAGAAGAAATGGAATAGAAAGGAGAAGATAAAGAGGAGAAAAATGATTTTCATCTATACCAAATTAAAATTATTAGTTTCAGGTACAATTGCTAACCATTTTAATATAGGTATTTAATCTCTTCATTTATTTTGTGATTTATGTTATAGTTATTATTCAATTATAATTGTTGATTTTCATAAAATATAAATGATTATATATTATGTGAAAATTATGTGAGATACATGTCTATGTGTTATTTGTGGATTGATTAGATGCACGTGCTAAAGGGGTTAAAATTTTACTGAGTGTTAGCTCATATCCCTACAGTATTTATTGTAGGATTCACGAAAATAAAGTTGCGCCAGATATTATATTTGGATTTGTATTTAATTTTGTAATAATTGTATTTATTGTTTATCATTGTAAAATTGATTCAATTAATTGCTAATTATAATTATCGGCATAATTTAAAAAATTTACACTACAACAAAAACGGATTTTAGCAGCAATTCTAATAGTCGCTAAAAACTCATTTTTTAGCCGCTAAAAGTTTTAGCAGCAATTCATACAACTGCCACTAATACTGCAGTCGCTATAGATTATAGCAGCTAATTTATAATTGCCGCTAAGAATTAGCCGCTAAATATAAAAGATTTAGCGGCTGTGGAAAATTTAAATGCCGCTAAAAATAAATAAATAAATCAATATTAAATATTTATTTACATATTTAGTGGCAAATAACGATTTAGCCGCTAATATAAAAAATTTAGCGGCTATTTAAATTTTGTATATCGGCAAATATATATGCCACTAAAAATAAATAAATAAAAATATTAAATATTTATTTTTATATTTAGTGGAAAAAAAACAATTTAGTCACTAAATATACAAGATATTTAGCGGCTAACTTAGATTTCGTATATCGGTAAATTTAAATGCCGGTTTTTTATATTTAATGGCAATTAACGATTTAGCCACTAAATATTTATAAAATAAAATAAATTTTAGTATTAATCACCAACAAAAATCTGAATGAAAATATATACAAATAATTGAAAATGTAGATCCAATATCCTCAAACAATGCTAAAAAAAAATACATCAATGAAATACTATTAATTGAACTCCTAATTTAACATAAATCAATCATCTAAACTAATAATCTCCAAAATCTCTTGGAAGAGTGCAACGAACATGAAGCGCTTAATTAGCCAAAAAAAAAAAAATATGCACGTATACGAAAATAGAAACATCAGAGAAAAAAAAATTAGAAACATAAATATTAAAATGGCGTTCACGCAAAAATTTCGACATAATTCCCTTTTTTATCCAACTTTCTCAAAATACTTGTCACCTAAATAACACTATCAAATATAACCAATACCAAATAAGACAAAAACCAACACAACTACAACAATAAAAGTGGTGTTTAACAATTACTTTTAAAATTAACAATATAAACAATATATAAGTCCACCACTCAAGAAACTGGAGCCCACCACCCAGGGCTACTGGAACATACCTTGAGTATGGATTGTCTAAACCATATAATCACTCTTATATCACTTACGAAGCACTTGTCTCTTTTTCTTCGCCTTTTCCATCTACAATTTAAAATTAAATAAAATCGCAAATTCATAAAGATTGTGAAAATAATAATGTTTTATCAATAAAATATCACTCAATTGTTCAGAACACTTGCTTGTTTTACCTAGTATTCCTTAAAATTTCCTTCCTTAAACATGAAAAATCATTTTCATTTCCACAAAATGACATAATTAAACCTTAAACTAAATTATAGATACGAAAAATATTTAAAATCTCTAATAAAAAATTATCAGCAACAATTTTTTATATTCAAAATAGAACAGAACAAAACAACTGTCTGTTCTATTCTGCGAACAGAAACAGAACATCAAAATAGTTGTTCTGTTCTGTTCCTGTTCTGGGGACAAAACAGAAACAGAACAGATCCCCAAAACAGGAGCAAAACAAAACACCAGTTCTGTTTTGTTTCTGTTCTGTTCTTTTTTTTTTTTTTGTCAAAATAGAACAGAACTTCTGGAACAATTTTGACAGGAAACAAAGCATTTTCGAAAAATTTCTTTATCACCCAATTCAGCACAACGATTTCAACAAACAATCAAATTTTAACACAACGATTTCAGTACAATTTTTTGTATCACTCAATTGAACGATAATTTAGCAATTGAACTTTATAAGACAAAGTAAAAATTACTCACGGGATTTTTGGAATGTTGAGTTAGATCATTTGGAATATAAGTAGCTTGAACCTATAAATATAAAGTAACATAAACACATGACAATTACACCAATAAAGTAACGAAATAAATACGAGTTAATTAGTTTGTTACTTATCTCGTTTGAGACCCATAATTTGATGATGTCAAATCTGACTGTTTCATTACCTACTCAATTTGATACTCAAACAAATTTGTTCGAGATTGATTTGAGGTATCTGTATTTTGTGAAATCCCATCAACCTATCAAATAAATTCACATATAAGCATTGGTCAATATAAATAACATGATACATTGATAATGATAAAATCGAACATTGACATATAAAATATTATTTGAATTAATCGTATTATTACCTTCTCCATTTGAGACTTACAATTCCACGATGACAACTTTTTAGAATTTTGATTTAAGGCATCTCGAGAGTTAGAAATGACTTGAATCTATCACTGTATAATTCACATATCTCACATGATACAAATACAAACATTATAAAATAATTCATAAAGATTGTAAAAATTATAACATTTTATTGATAAAATATCACTCAATTGTTCAGAACACTTGCTTGTTTTACCTTGTATTCCTTAAAATTTCCTTCCTTGAACATGAAAAATCGTTTTCATTTCCACAAAATGACATAATTAAACCTCAAACTAAGTTATAGATACAAAAAATATTTAAAAATCCAAAATAAAAAATTATCAGCAGCAATTTTTTATATTCAGAACAGAACAGAACAGTTGTCTGTTCCCTTCTGCGGACAGAAACAGAACATCAGAACAGAACAATTGTTTTGTTCTGTTCTGTCCGCAGAATAGGAACATAACAGAATTCGGTTTCTATTCTATTTTAACAAAACACCATGTTCTGTTCTTTTTTTTTTTTTTTTTTTTTTTTCAAAATAGAACATAACTTCTGGAACAATTTCGACAAGAAACAGAGTATTTCTGAAAAATTTCTTTATCACCCAATTCAGGACAACAATTTCAGCACAATTTTTGTATCACCCAATTGAACGATAATTTACCGATTGAACTTTTAAGACAAAATAAAAATTACTTACGGGATTTTTGGAAGATTGAGTTGGATGATTCGGAATATAAGTAGCTTGAACTTATCACCGTATAATTCACATATCCCACATGATACAAATACAAACATTATAAAATAATTCACAATGAGAAACTACAATAAATAAAATAAGTACAAACACTTACCTTAGTTGTCCCTAACATGATATTAGCTTGCAGATTTTTAGAATTTTGATTTGAGGTACTCTGAGTGTTAGAAGTGATTTGAACCTATCACCGTATAATACACATATCCCACCAATACATATACAAACATATAACATTATAGGACAAATAAAATAAGCACAAACACTCACCTCAATTGTACCTAATGTGATGTTATCTTGTACTCCTGGTCCTTGTTGACTTGAAACAATTTTTTCAAACAATTGCAAACAGTTGTCCATTTTTTATTCCATCTCTGTATGTTTATTTCTCATTTCGCCTAGCTCTTTCCGCAATTTTTTATTTTCTTCGTTAATCGTATCATTCAATATTACAATGTTATCTACTATATTAGATTGTTTGCCACATATAACTGAACTAGTGGGCCCTAAGCCATATGTACGCACATGACTATATCGATCTTTTCTAATTGCTCGAGCTACAACATCATCTACTAAATTATCTTCTAACATTTCTGTTTGCTGAGACATCATACTCTCAATGTTTGCCTGTAACCCAATGTGCAACAATTAGAGTATATACCTCATTTCACATATATATTACGTAACTATTAAAAACTCTTACATACAATTGCATTAGATGTTTCTATATTTGTACGTTTCTTCGGATTTTGTTTATGAGTAACTAAAAAAATGTCAACTCGAGTTGGTAAACAACCATTACCACGTCTTGCAATCTATTATGATCAAATAATTTTAAGTCTAAATAAATAGAACTTTCAAGAAAAAATAATTAAAATGCTTCAATATATACATAGTTACCTCCTCTTCGCGTACTTGAGGAAAACTTTTTTTTCCAACAGTGTGAGCAATCTTTTGTTTCAAGCGATTTTTCTTATAAGTAGCACTTCGCTCCTACAATTCAAGTAAATAAATTTTTATGATCAAATGTAACCTCGCATAAAAAAAGTAAACAATAATTCTACAATTTACAAACTTTTGTAATTACCTTAGCTTCATTTGTGTTCCAATACAGAACTAGTTTCTCCTATTGAGATGGCAACACCCTTTCGAGTGGATTTCCAAAACACTTAGGAACATCGCTCGCATCAAAATATTTAGATTTCAAGTTTCCTTTCCATTCCTTCCATTTTTTCCTTAATGATTTCATTACCCATCTCTTACCAAACAGATCAACCACAAATTTTTTCTACAACAAAATATTTATAATTTCAAACCAATGACAACATAATAAATAATTACATTAAAATAATAATAATATAAGTCGTACTACCTCAATTAATACCCACATATCATCCTTACTCTTTCTTTGTACGAATCTTCAACTTTTATGATGGATGGGTGCAAAGTCCCTATTCCATGCAAGTGTACCAAGAAATCTAACTAGTACTTTGTAATTCTCATCAACTGGTTGTCCCAATTCATTGAGCTTAACCTTAATCCGTTTTCCCTCAGGTAAGTTCCACACATCAGTTGCATGTGTTGGACCTCTAAGTTGATTTTTAGAAGAATCTATAGAAGAAGATATAATACGTTTAACAATAATATAATTTACCATGTGCAAGCTAATAAAATTAAAAGTTCAGTAAAAATTCTATAAATTATTTAATATATAGAGAGGGAAATTTACCATTTTTTGAGTCATTCAAACTCTCATCATCTGATGTCGGCAATGAGCCATTCGATATATCATCGGCATCGGATTTACTTTCATATTCACAGTGCTCCATGTGTAAATGTTTCTATATCAAGAACAAGAAGAAACATGGCAACAGTTTAATATAAAATGTAACATTAACAGAGTTTTAAGTTGGAAAATCAATTTTTATACTTGGAATTACAACCAAAACTCAAAAGGTAAAGACAATTTTTACATACCTAGAATCTTCAGACTTTGTAATAATATTGGATAAAGTGAAATATGCTGAAAACAAATAGGATCAATAGAGTGAAACCTAAAATTTATTGAAAGGACTAAGGACTTTCCTCTAATTCAAAACCAAAACAAATTAACGTACTAATTAAAGAAAAAAATTATTCTAGGGAAGAATCAGACATCATGTCATATTCAGTCGAATTATCTTCAAAATCATCTATAAACTCTCTTCTCCTTGTATTCTTGTCATGAACAAAAGGGTTTTCTATCTCAGTGCCAATCCTATCTTCTCTAGCCCATCTCAATATATCACTATCATCCCTTGCATTACTTATAGCTTCATTATTGTATGCTTCAACTTGCCAAATCGGGTCCATTTCCTTATTAAGTTGTTTATCGCCCATATCAAACAAGTCCCTAGGAGTCGTCTTTATAACAGGGTACCAATCTTTATCCAATGGGTCTTGCACATAAAACGCTTGTTGAACTTGTGATGCTAAAACGAAAGGTTCATTTCCTAGTCGCTCACCAAACCCTATTAACTTAGAGAGATTCACAAGAGTAAACCCAAGTTCGTCCTGTTTTATTCCTCTACCTTGGAGAACGTCAACCCAATCATACTTAAACAATACCACTTTCATTCCTCATAATAGTTCAACTCAATGATTTCTTTTACTATACCGAAATAAGTGACATCTCCATTAACAAGATTAATATCTCTTACACTTGCAAAACTAAGCGTCTTAGAAGCTAGAACAACACCACTATTTTGACTCTTTTTTTTCCCTATCTCTCGTGTGGAATCTAAACCCATTCACAAGAAACCCTTTGTACCTCCTAGCCATATCAAGTGGACCACGAGAAAGTCATTTAATTTCTCTACTTATTTGATCATTTTCTTCCAAGTCCAACATAGCAACCTGCTCATATAAAATAGTTTAAAACTAATAAATTCAAAAAATATTAAAATTATATATGAAATTGTTAAACATTGCAAATTTGATACGTACGTGGGATTTAAACCAATCATGAAAACTTTCATTTCGAATCTACTCAATTTCTTTTTCTCGCAGTCTTAAATTTTGTTTCTTTCTCTTAATAACCGTAAGGTGTTCCCTGCATATTCCCATGTAACTTATTTGTGAAGACAAACTAATCCAATTATTAAAATAATACTTACTCAAGAAATGGGGCAACAGGATCAAAGTTCAAAAGCACATATCTATGTGCTTGTATCTTCATGATCTCATCCAACACAACTAATTTTTACTTCCCTAATGGTCGACCTACTTGCAAAAAAATAGATTACACTTGTTGTATTTCACTATCATTTTTTTTCATAATTTCTTATAGGCCAAATTAATTTTGACTCCACACCATTGAGATATCTTGAACAAAATATCAAACATTATTCTGCCAAATACCCTTCCACAATAGAACCCTCTGGATAAGCCCTATTCTGCACATATGATTTTAGGGTAAAAAGGAACCTAGAGATCCACAAAAATTCATTGCATATTAGATATTAAAATCTTAAATATAATTGAAAAAAAAACATACTAAAATAATATAACTTTATTTAGCATACCTCTCAACTCCATACATCCATCGATAATGTACAGGCCCAACAACTTTTGCCTCTAATGGTAAATGAACGGCCAAATAAACCATTACATCAAAAAAAAAAAAAAAAAAAAAATATGAGGGAAAAATCTTTTCCAAATTTGATAAAATCAATGCAATCTTGTATTCTAGTTGTTCCATCTCGGGTACACTTATCACTTTGTAGCATAACATTCTAAAAAAATCACAGAATTCTATCAAAACAGAACTCACTTATTTTGGTAGCGTTTTACGCAAAGCCAGAGGAAGTAGTTGTTCCATCAAATTGTGATTGTCGTGACTCTTAAGCCCAACTATTTTACATTGCTTTTCTTGCACACATCTTGACATATTTCCTGAATATCCATCTAGAATGTTTTCATTTTTCAACACTTTACAAAATCTATCCTTCTCACTTGGCGTCATTGAGAAACAAGGAGGCGGCAAATAAATTTTATTTCCTCTTTGTTGTGGGTGAAGATCAACTCTAATTTTCATATCCACCATGTCAAGACGAGCTTTTACACCATCCTTTGTTTTTCCTTTAATATTTAGAAGTGTCCCCAATATGTTATCACATATCTTCTCTATGTGCATCACATCCAAATTATGATGCAATAAGTTATTCTCCCAATATGGTAATTCAAAAAATATACTTTTCTTCTTCCAATTATAAGGCGGACACCTATTTGTGTTTGTTTTGGTTTCTCCTCTTTCTCTTTTACTTTTCTTTGGGATATAATATATTTTTCCAAGAGTACAAACAAAACCCTGCAACTGAGCTAATACTTCGAACCCATATGGAGGAACAGAGGCTAAACTTCATTTTTGCTTTCCATCAAAAGACCTCTTGTCATATCTATACTTCTGGTTGATACCTAGAAAACGACGATGAGTCGTGTAACAATGTTTCTTACTATTGTATAGCCATTTGGACCAAGTATGTTTGTTACAAGTAGGACATGCCATTTCACCCTTAGTGCTCTACCCGGATAAATTTCCATAAGCTGGAAAATCATTTATTGTCCATAGTAATGCTGCCCGCATCTGAAAATTTTGCTTAGTTGAGATGTCATAAGTGCGAAATCCACATTCACACAACTAGTTGAGTTCATTTATCAAGGGTTGTAAATACACATCAATCATATTTCCAGGAGCAGTAGGGCATGGTATAAGTAGAGATAATATGAATGAAGGTTGTTTCATGCATAACCAAGGCGACAAGTTATAATGCATTAAAATAACAAGCCAAGTACTGTGCTTTATGCTCATAGTTCTATAGGGATTAAAGCCATCACTTGCTAACCCTAGTTTCGCATTACGGGGGTTAGAGGAGAATGATGGATATCTTGAATCAAAATCTTTCCACACTATTGAATCTGCAGGATGCCTTAAAAGCCCATCCTTTGTACGGTGTTCATCATGCCATCTGATCAACGAAGCTGTCTTCGATGACATAAAGAGCCTTTGCAGCCTAGGCTTTAACGGGAAGTATCGCAATACTTTAGCAGGAACAAGATGATTTTTTACAGAAGTAATTGAACTATCTTGATCTTCATGTCCATCTGACTTCTATCTAGATGAGCCATATTCAATGCACGTTTGAAGTTTCTCATTTTCTTTCCAGTACAACATACAATCATAAGGGCATGCATGAATTTTTTCATAATTGAGTCCTAATTCTTTGATAATTTTGTTGGTATTGTAAAAGGATTTCGGCAACTTTTCTCCTCCTGGTAGTGCATTTTTAAGTAATTCAAGTGTCATAGTAAATGACTTGTTACTCCAACCAGATAGACATTTTATATGAAATAGACGAATAACGAAAGAGAGTACGGTATATTTTTTGCATCCTGGATATAGCTCAGCATCTGCCTGTTGAAACAATTTATAAAATTTCTTAGCTTCATCATTAGGCTCCTCTGTAGACTGTGTTGGTTTCCTAATTGACTCATCTCTCACTTCACATTCATCTTTCTCAGTTCTTCCAAATGCCTCAAATAATAAATCATGAATATCATGATTCCCATCGAAATACTTCCTCGAACGAGCATGATTTAACGAATCATAATTTTTTATAGATTCTCCATGGAATACCCACTCCGTGTAACCTTTAGAGAAACCCTCACATATTAAATGGTCTTTTACATCTTCTTTACTCTTTCTTAAGACATTAACACATTTAATACGTGGGCATAATATCTTCCCCTTATTCGATGATTTTTGAAAGCAAAATCAAGAAACTGATCAACCCCAATAATGTATTCATTGCTACACCTAGACTTGTATATCCAACTTTTATCCATTAATGTTACTCGTGAATTTAAATGTCTGATACAGTCTATATATTTGTCAAAATAAATAAATAACTTAGAGAATATTTATTAATAAAATAAGGAAAGACATTTTAAAGGTCCAGATCCAACAATATTTTCAACTCTTATAATCTTTTGTCATATAATATCTCTATAAAACTAACAACATATCCCAAATATATATTCTATGTCAATTAGTTTGTATATTTATAATTTCATCTTTTTAAATTGATATGCTAAGATAAATTAATATAATTTTAATCAAAAGAGTTCATCATTGGATATAGTGCAATTATAAAACTCAATAAATACAATTGCAAAAAAATATAAAATATTTTTGGAGTTCATTTCCAACCCTCATGACATTGACTTCAATCAAATTTCTATTAAATAAAGAGAATAACCAATCTTTTCAATGCTCAATACTTTTTGCCATAACCAATTTTTTATCCTTCACTAATCATTTAATTTGAGTCCTTATAAACACCTTAGCGAAAAAAAAAAAAAAAAAAAAAATTATATTAAAATCTAAAACTCTAATAAACTAAACAAACGATTAAACAAACAAATAATAATACTAATAAACTAAATAATCAATTAGACAAACAAATTATAACAGAAATAAGTTAAATAAACAATTAAACAAAAAAAAAATGGAAATAATCTAAATAAACAATTAAATAGACAAAAATAATAACAAAAATAAACTAAATAAACAATTAAACAAACAATAACACCAAACAAAGCACATACCTGAGAGCTGGAATCTAGAGTAGAGAAACGAGCTGGAAGAGTAACAGCAACAAATTGGAGAGAACTATATGGAGTAGTCCTTTTCAATCACAAGTAGCACAGGTCAATGTTATATCATTATCCACTTCATAGGTTGCGGAGTTGAAGAAGAAACAAGATGCTCAAGCTCAACTCCTACTACAAAAACGAAAAAGTGACGAGGCAACACAACGTATACAGGATGAAATCCAAAGAAAAAAGATGCAAAAGGTGACAGTGGCTGTGCTGAAACTTTTGCACATGAAGAATGTTTGTCTATGTTCATGCAGTTGATGCAACTGGTTAACTTGGTGTTATTCAGGTTCCATTACAACAAAAGGTAAAGCAAGAGTCAAAGCAGTTCAGATTAGAAGGCATCTAGGGAAAAAAAAGTTCTCTAGGTATGTGTTATCACAAGTCTACTCTATCCACCTCATGTTCCCTGTCAGGTTATGAAATGTTTAAAAAAGGATCCACTGACCAACATGAAGCAATTTACTTCAGTTTATTATGTCTATTTGTTCCCAGCAATACATGTTATGCTGCCTTTATTTACATGGATAAACATTAAGATTTGGTTATGATGAAAAGAAACATGATTCACTAGAAGATGACAGCCAACTTCCTTTTCATTCAGAAAGGTAGAGCCATATGTGATAATATGTGATTTTACATGAAGAATCATCAAAATTTTTGTAGACGTCTCTTTGTATATGTATAGTAGACTATTTTTTCTAATTCGTACATTAAACTGAATAATGATTATTTTCGTAAGCATGATTAAACCGAAAAAAGGTTATTTTTGTAATTATGACATGCATAAGAGAGAAATTATATCCCCTTTAACAATGAAGCGTTAAGTAGTATGCTTTTTAATTGTTTTAAAATGTAAAAAAAAAAAACATTGCTAATGCTTAGATTTAACTCTTGATTTACTGAATGCTTTGAATTTCTTAATTGACAGCTAAAGAAAGAGGGAAGAAGAAAAATATGAGATGCATAAACAACTAGCTTCAAACCAAAGGCAAAAGATAGTGAGTTAGTAGTATTCAGCAAAAATAAATGAGCTTCCTAGTTGTGGTAAAGAGGAAATCATGAACAGAATCAACATTTATACACTGAAGTGTCAAGATTCAAACTCAAGAACACTTTTTTTGGAATATACCTAGAAATCAAGCAAAATACCAGTCTGAATTAACAAAAAGTACAGAGAGATTAGATATAGAAGAAGAAGCTCCAATTTACAGTCAAACAGAGATACTGTTTGTGATTGCTAAAAAACACAAACGAACACGAAAATTAATGGTAAATCGATTAAATTAACTCAAGCATAAAAATTAATTCAAATTATAGATTAATCAACTGCCCAAACCAAATGCGAAATCAACGAAGTAAAGAAATCAACCAACAAAACACACCGATTCAAACCGGTGCATGATTGATTCAGCGATTAAGAGGTCTTTGGCCGGTGTGGTAGGTAGACAACGACAGCACTGCATAAATATCAATTCAAATTAGAGATTAATTGAATACCCAAACCAAATGAAAAACCAACGAAGTGAAGAAATCAACCAACAAAACATACCTGGTGCACAATTGATTCAGTGTCAATTGCGAGAACAACGACAAAGAGGTTTTTGGCCGGCGCGGTGGGTAGACAATGATGGTGCTGCAGCAATTGAGAGAGAAGTCAAACTAATTGACAGTCAATTGAAAAAACACGATCACACTTTGGTAGTACCGTCTTCTTCAATTGAGATAACAGTCCGCGATTAAAGCGCTCGATTGAGAGAGAGACTGGGAAAACACCGACTAGGGCTATAATATTTGTACTACTAGCAGCGTCGATTAAGGAACGAGGAACACGATCTTGAACACGACCAACGGGGGGAAAGATGAGCACTTTGCGCGATTTTATCCTCTCCTCTCTACAGGTATCTCAGCGGATCTCGTTTGGGTTGTTTATTCATTTTTCATTTTCTTTTAATCTTTTAATTATAATTGTTATTTATGCCTTGCCATTATGTGTTTTCTTCATGAAATAATTGTTTTTATTTTTTATTTTTTTATTTTAATTAAAGAAATTGATATAAAAATTTGGCGCCAATTTTTGGTGTAAAATTATAACATTTAGCGGCAATTGGCATAAATTAGCAGCAATTAAATAAATAGCCACTAAAAACATATCATTAGCGGCTATTTTTTAATTGCCGCTAAAATAATTGCGGCTATAGCCCATTTTTGTTGTAGTGTTATCAGATTTTTAGAAAATAAAACATTTGTTATTTGGTTTTAGTTTTTATTCTCTTTAAGAGAAATCGAGTGAGACGCTAAGAAATGGAGTTTGTTACAATAAAACTCTTTGTTATAAATATATATGCTATAACATTATCATTATAATATTTATGTGTTTAATTAGTCAGTTCATTAACTAAAAATTATGAATACTTAATGTTATACTAAGAGTTACATAATTTATACACTATATATGTGTGTAGATGAAAAAATATATATAAAGGAGAAAAAAAAATGCGTGATACTATATGTTGATACATATATAATAGTGAAATATGATTCTATTGAGATTTAGAAATAAAGAGAAGTGGTACACTATTATGTAATACATATATTTTGTACTTAATGATTTATGAGTAATTGGGTTCGCGATCGGTTTAATATATGGATGTCATGCTTGTATCTTGACTCCTTGAATCGTTGTATTTTGAAAAGTGTTCGTCATTCGACAATGTGCATAGAGGGGACATATCTCTTCTTAGTACAATGATTACATGCCTCAGTCTACCAGATATGTATATTTTTTATGTTCTATGTTATATTTTATTTATTTAATTGTTGATGTACTTAGTTATTTAAAAATATTAAAATAACATATGATATTTTTTATTTTTTTATTTGAATTTGTATGATTATATAAAGTTTTTCCAACAACACCTCGAGAATGCACGGTAATGTTTTTAGAAAAATTTATTTTTTAGTCTTCCAAAGATGGTAAAATTGTAAAAAAGACCTTTGACTCAAATAATAAAGTTTATTGTCCTCAAAGAATCTATAGGAAATATCTCAAACAAATTTCCTCCTTATTTATTCTTATTTACGAATCGTGCTATTAGAATTTTTGTGTAAATGTTTACTCACTAATTCTGAACAATATTATGGTCCACTCAATATTTCACTCAACAATAGTTCACATTTTCTGTATGTATACTTATTCAATATTTCAATACAAATATTCAGTTCACTCAATTTCATGTTCATTTAATGTTCACTCAAATATTTCACTTACATATTTTAGAACAATATTTTACTCAACATTCACTCAATACTTCACTCAGCAATATTTTAGAGCAATCGTTCATACTTCTGTGTGAATATTCAGTAAATATTTCAGAACAATATTTTAATTTACTCAATTCTATGTTAACTCAATCTTCACTCAAATATTTCATTCAAAATATCAAAACAAAATTAACGTGAATGTTCACAGATCTGGAATTCAAGATCTCCAAATTTCTAGATCTAAGAAAAAACAACAAACGATGAGCACGATGAGCATATAGCACAACAACGAACAGCGAGTTCATATCTAGAAATTCAAATTTGAATTTCATATCTGGATTCCAGATCTAATACACACACTCGCACAAAGAGAAAGAACTATCCAGATCGCATCGGTGAGACAAATGGTGTTGATGAAAAAGGCCTGGTGAGGCAAACAGTGGCGAGGTAACGAACATGGTTGGACTAAGGTGAGGCACTGGACGATTGCATGGCAGACGATTGCAAGCTATGTCAATACAATAAATACCATAAATTTAACTGGATTGTCTTCGACTGTGTCAATATAATAAATACCAACTAGTCTAATTAATCTTACAACAATCAACAATAAATATAATTTTACAAAATTAAATACAAATCCATATATTTTTTCATCTTTTGTGGAGCGTCCCCAATTTCATCGACCCTACACCAAATATTGTGGAGTTGTAAGTCAAAACTCAGTAGAATTGTAACCCATTTAGTCCATATATCCAACCAATCTAAACAAATAACACGTTCACATCTATCTCACTATGGGGTTGTCACGTAATATGTATATCAAATATGTGGGGTTGTCACGTAATACATAAATATGAATAATCCATGCAAACCAACAACTATAATTAAACAATCATTAAAACATTAATTCTACAGTAAATAGAAAGGTTGAATGCAGATATTAAAAGGATTTAGAATTCCACCTGAGATCCGAATAGAAATTGACGTAAACAAGTTACCAACATATATATACTAACCTTCACACGTCTCAACACAATCAGTACACATATCACATACAATACACACACACACACTTATACCAAAATCTTTACACATGTCTCAACACTTTACACAAATCTCAACAAAATCAACACACATATTCTTATAATTTATATCTTCACAAAAATCAAAACTTAATTATATTTATATCCCCAAAAAATATTAAATATCCACTTATACCCTAAGATTTCCATAATATATTAAAATCACTCCATAAAAATTTTAACTTATATAAATAAAATTATTTTTAAAAATTAAAACTTATTTAAATAGAATATTATTTTCCAAAATGTTCTAATTTTTATATTTTTAGTCTAGATTTTTAGAACAAAATTCTAGGAACATAATAGAATTGTTCACAAATCTCTATTTTTGTTCCCAATTTTCATAGAATAGAAATTGACATACGGGAACAAAAATGTTAAGCCACTGTTTGGTCGAGAATTTGAATATTGCTTGACTTTTTATAAGTTCAAAATATTGTTATTGTTCTGTTAACAACTCAACTTAAAAAAAATAAAAAAAAAAATAAAATAAACCATCATAGTACTCAATCTATAACATTACTTTAAATATATTTTTATATAAAATTAAATTTTAAATTCTTTCTTTATATTTTTATTTTTTATTTCTCTGCCAATTTTGTTTTACCACACATTCACCCAACAAACATTATTATTATCCCATTTTCAATATCATATTTCAATCAGTCACAACACATTTACTTTTCAAAATTTTGACCCATTTTTTTTTTATATAAATATTCTTTTTTTTATAAGTTTTTTTGAAATTTGAAACCAAACAAATTTTCCCAATTTTCAAAAACTATTTGGGAAACTAGTTTTGAAAAGTATACCAACTAGACCCTATGATTCGACCCGATGGAGGCTTTGTTAGTGTTGGTGTGGTGGCAAGTTAAGTAGCTTTTGGAGGTAGACGAGAGGCTGCAAACGAATTTCGAGCTAGATTCATCAAGAAGCGCTCATAACTAGACTTTTTCATACTACATGAATGGAATAGATAATATTGTCAGTCAAAGTTGTAACGACTTGGTTTTCTAGGGCCGTCACGCGGTTTCCTCCTTCGAAAAATTAATGCTAAATCTGAATAAAGAATATTTTATAATAAAATTGTATATTACTAAACCCACTAATTAATTCCATATTCAAAATATTACTTAATTGGTAAGTAATTCCAATTGATACATCTTTTATAAATCACTTATGGTTATGATAATTAACATTTACAATTAGTATAATTAATATTTCACTTGATTCCTTGAAGAATTATGATAATATACAATATATAGTGGTAATATAATTTATTAATAGTATTTGTTTAATAATACTATACATAGTGGTTACAATATAAAGAATTATGATAATATAATAGAAGAAATATTAATTACTAATTAACATTTCTTTCAATATTACTACTAAATATTTCTGAGATTCCTAATTATCATCCAAAACCACTATTATGATAATTATCCATTTCACAACAGTAAATTGTGATCTATTAAAAATCGAGTAAATTTTACAATAATGAATAACAATTACAATTATTATGAATTAAGTAGAAATTCAACTAAAATTTATGTCTCCTTTTACTAATAATTTTAATTTATAATTATAATTATCGAATTATCGAGTATAAATAATACATACGATTATTACAAATAGAATAGAAATTCAACTAAAATTCCTGGCTCGATCACGTTCTTACTAACCCTGCAATCAAAACTGTAGGGTTGTGAGCCAATACTTAGTAGAATTTCAACCTCTCTAATACGTGTGTTTAATTAATACAACAAATAAAAATAGATTGACATGATTTCCACATAATTTCAACATAATTATTTTATAAAATTTAATAGTTAAAATTAACAACAATAATAACATAAATCACACAATAGGTAAATTTAAATACATATATTAAAAGAGTTAGAAATTCTACTTGAAATCTGAAGCCAAAATCTGAATTGAAATATCCCGAACCAAAATATTATATTTCCCCCTCCTAAAACCCTCCATAATCTCACATGGTTTTTTTTTCTTGAGATATATATATATATATATATATATATATATATATGTATGTATATATATATATATATATATATATATGTATGTATATATATACTATTATATAGAGAAAGAGATTAGGAGAGGGAATATAAATAGAGAAGTGTATATATATATATATATATGAGATAATTGGAATGTGTGGCCAAGATTTTTTTTTTTTTTTTTTAATTTCTTGGTCACAAATTGTTACCTTAATTGTTAAGAATTGAGAAACTACATTTAGTACCCTATAATTTTAAAATAATTCATATTAAACCCAATAATTGCACTTATCACCTCAAAATTATAAAATATTTATTTATACCATAAATTCACAGAATAATCCCAAAAATATTAAACTTATATAAAATAATATTTTCAAAAATATAAATTTTCAGGGTATTACAGGATTCATAAAGAACCCGTTGTTCGCATTTGTTTTTCTCAAACCGAACGACTACTTAGGGATGCTTATTTGAAGGTATCTAAGGTAGCGTTTAGTTAGTTTCATGGAATTTGAGTTTTGAAATTGGAATTAGAAATGAACGCATGTAAATTTGGAATTTCAATTTTGCGCAACCAAACAAATTTGATATCTACTTTTTTGTTAGTTTTTCCATTTAAGAAGGAAAAGAGAAAGGTTATTTGGGTGGTTGTATTGCAGGGTGGAAACTTTGGGAGCCCAATGCTTATGCAATCCCTAAGGAGTGATCCTTTTAGAGTGAGTTATATTTTTCTCTATTGTGTGTTTTGTTGGTATCGAAAATTAGACCAACTAGCAGTACGATTCAGTCATCTTTTGTATAGAGAGCTGCAACTAATCTGGAGTTAATCTTCGTCCTTGCTGGAGTCTTCAATCCGAGCTGGACCGGCGTTGTCCAACCTGAGATCAGAGCTGGACAATCCAATCATTCAGAGCTTTAGTCTGAGCCACTGTCTGGGTTGGTCTTCGACCTGTCATCTACACACAGGACTGGCCGGGGTGTTCCCGGCGTGTCCCCTCTAGTGTTAGAGTAAGAGCTCAGGGCGAAAGAAAGCAAGTCGCTTGGAGAGATAAAACTATTATCTCAACATTTTTATGTGAAAATGTGTTGGTGAAGCCTTCTATTTATAGGTAAGGAGGTGATTAGCATCCCGAAAAATTAAGGCCTTAAACTCGGTTATCCGCTAGTCAGTCAGGCGCGTGGGGAACACATCGAATTAGAGTTATGGGCCTGGGCCTTGGGCCCTTTGTTTGTTGATGGAGAAGCCCATGGGCCAAGCCTGTTAAGAGTATTAGGTTGGCCTGGGAACCGAGGTGCAAGTCAGGCTGGACGAACCGGTCTTCCCTTCTTTGGCGATATTTGAGAAGATTCTAGCTTAGTGACTGGTGAAGTCCTTCATTATTTTCGATATGATAAGACATCCTAGGTTGTCTATTCGACAGGCTCACGAGGTCGTTTAATGTAGTGGTGCTAGTGACGTAGCATTTTTTTATCCAAGTGGCGAACATGTGGAGAAGGTTGAATTTTACCCTCATTAGTTTCCCCCCAAGCCTTAGCATGGAGATTGAATCATAAGACGTTGATGGTTCTGATCGTGGCCTACTGGGAAATGGGGGTCCAGGCTGAGGCAATACAGTTTGGCACCACAGGTCAGCCCAATGGCAAAAATCAGCCTGGGCAAACGCGTCGAGGATTCCACAAGAATCGTAATTGTCACCTTAATCGGATACGTGACATATGGCCTAACAATGCATAGATCGATGTTCTGTATGCCGTCCAATTAATGCGACAGTTTGACTTCTCAGACCTTCTATAAATAGGCACTTCATTTCTTCGCATTTCTTCGCACCAAAGTATTTCGTGATAGCTCCACCCGACCTCAGAGCTCGACACGGGTCTAGTCATGGAGCTTGATATCGAGGGCCTGTCTTTCCCAGAGGCAGAAGCCCAATCGTCTATGTCTGGTCGAACCCCAAGGGCCTGGCCTAGCCTCTAGTTGGGTAATTTGCGAGGTTCTACAGGATGCTCTGGTCTGGCGAGTGGAAACCAATCTATCGAAAAAGGAAGTGTAGGACCTCCAATCCAAATACACATTCCCCAACATGATGGAGGTACAGGTTCTTGGGAAGGAGGACAATGTTTGCACCTCTCCAAAGGGGTTCATCATGATATACGATTAGCCATTGCAAGGCAATTTTCAATTCCCCATCTGTTCTTGGGTGAGAATGGTATGTTGGGATCTCGGGCTATGTCCGTCACAACTTGCGCCCAACAGCATGCGGTTGGTTGTGGCCTTCTATATGATCTTCTTTTCCAAGGGCATCACACCGACCCTCTAGCTATTCCACACTGTCATTCTAGGGAAGTCAATACCCAGTGGAAAGGGCTGGTGTTACATCGCAGCCCGACAAAAGTTCCTTACCGACTACTTCAACTTCATCAAAGATTGGAAGACAAGTTTCTTCTTCCTTAGAGGGACTAAATGGAAGGTCGCCCCAGTGATGGAAGAGTGGGAACACCCAGTCCAAATGCACTTGGGGACCATGGGTAAGCTTCTCAGCTCGGTGTAAATTAAGTTTCTCATCTCGGTCAGTTTTTCTAACGTGGATCCCATTTTTCCTTTTCAACCCCAAAGAAGTACAAACTAGGCCCAAAGATTTTCGAACAGAGAGATTGGATCATTAGTACGCCATTATTTCATGTCAGGGATCTTCTCACATCATTTTTATACGATTTTTACTTCTAGAGTCATCCTTCTCTGCCATTCTTGATCTTGAAGAGAGATTTCGAGAACAGTAAGTCAATCCACCCTAGCTCGTCAATTTTTTTACACTTGAATTTTCTTTTGCTTCTCATAATTGGTGTTGTCCCCTTTCAGTCATGGACATCAAGATACTTGCGAGGCTAGCGGCGCAGGAGTTCACGGAGGAGGCAAGAGGGGAGGGCCCCCAGCAAGCTGAGGAAGGGGTAACGGTTTAGGCAGCACCATAGGCGACCCCTGCCTGGTCAGCGACAATGGGCAAAACGGTAGTTCCTAGGAGACCTACGACCCTAACTGCAGCCAGGCCGACTATGGTGCCCATTGTCGCAGCGAGCCCAGCTCCCGTAAAGAGGACAAACAAAGGCAAATAGAAAGCCGATACATTTGGGGTAGCGATCGAGCAACAAAAAAGAAGTCGTGGCGAAGGCCAGCAAGGCCATGATGAGGGCCAACTGGAGCTGGTGAGGCCTTTCTCCTTTGCCACCGACCTTCAAAGCGATTGCAGCATCCTAAACACGTCAGCTATCCTCCCGACCTTCATCCACCAAATTACGCCCCTGACGGACTGGACCAAGTTCAGCAAAAAGTCAAATGGAAGGCTTACCTCCAACCTCTACTGGAATCTGTTATTGGTAAGTTCTGAGCTCGGTAAAATTTTTAGACTTAGAATATTTTCATGTTTCATCTTTTTAACCCCTTTTTTCCTTGCAGTCTCTCTACTGGGCAGCCGAGCTAGGACTGCGCCGCTACAAGGCATGCAAGAGGTACGGGAGGCTGGAGATTAGGAGGACCAAGTTGATCACCAGGCTGAACAAGTCCCAAACGAAGGTGGAAAGGCTCTGGGCTAAAGTCGAACAACTGGTGAAGAGGAACAAGGGCTTATCCAAAGAGGTTACGAACAACATGGAAAGGGAAAATAGAGCGATTCAATAGTCAAAGACTTCTCTTGACCAGCTCGATAAGATTAGGGGCATCCGGGCAGCTACGCTGGTGTAGGCCCGAGCTGAAGTAGTGGCGAAGTGGAAGAAGAGCTAACAATTTGCCCACCTCCGAAACCAGATTAGAATGAATATGATAAAGTTGGGGTTCAAAGGGGTGATTAATTCTATTTGGTGCCAATTCCCACAAGTGGACCACACAAAGATCCAACTTGAGCTCCAGCCTACAAAGATCCTAGAAGCCCAGGCCGGGCAGAGCGCTGAATCGAGCATTGGATTAAGAGGTCAGGTCGGCCCCCCGCTGGCAGGGAAGCCCAAGTTGGCCCACCTCCACAGTGATCCCAGTCAGCCCATCCAACCATCAAAACTTAACAACTTTTTTTTAACAGCCCTGCCAAGAGCGGGCTTGTAGTGACGGGCAGAAACCCCACTTTTTGTAACGAAATTTTTTATTAATGAATAGGACTTCTTTAATCTTCTAGTCCTTGTCTTGTATGCTTGAATTTTCTTATCAACTTGGTTTATAGCTCATGGTCAGTCTTCATTGCACATTTTCACGAATAACTTTTGTAAATGTTGCAACTCAATGAAATTATCCGACCTCACTTGATTAAACAACAAACAAATTAATCAGCTCGGGCACCATTGAATCTTAGTAACCAAGATGATCGTTATCAGCCCAGTTATCACGAAGGAATGGTTACACTAGCCTCGTAAACTGCAGGCCCAATGTTTGTCTTCAGGTTGATGATTTTTGGTCACACCGGGCTTGTAAATTTTGGAAACTAGTTGCTTGAGCAAGAGAGACGTCGTTAGCCGTCTAATTACACGCTAAATTTTTTGGTTTCTAATGCAACGCAATTAACATGACAAAGATACCCAATGGTTGTGTTTTTTAATCGAAAACATTTCTTGGTTCTTTTCTCCCACCATATCCGAGCTATGCTGGCTTGCAAGATATTTGGCTGATCGGATCGATCTGCAAGATCTTTATCCTCTGCTGATTGTCCTGCCCCCCAAGATAATGTAGGAGTTCAATTTTTCCATGCTCTTATGGTCGTCTTATTGGAGAGGGTCTGACCTAAGATGAGTCATCTCAGTCCACGAATTTCAACACCTCGGTACATTCATGTGGCTGATCATAAGCAAGTTCTCCATAGTCAGACTCATTTCTGAGCCTTTTCAGGTTATCTAAATTCCCTTTACAAGAACACTATCCCTTTAGGTTGCTTGAGCTTAGCTTGGCTGTGAGGGAGCAGATGCTAGCTGATAAGTCCTCGGTCTCAATCGGTGTAATGCCATTAAATGAATCAAGTTAGCCGTTGCAAAGGCTTCTTGATGTGAGCGGTTGGGATTAGGGCGAACGTCAAATTGGTTCGGTATTTGAGTACTCACTTGTCATTTTTCATTTGTATTTCATACACCCTTTCAATTGTAACAATCAAATAAGTTTGGGGGTGTGTTCGTTGAAAAGAAAAGAAAAAAAGAAAAAAATAAAGAACCAAATGTAAATACGGCTTTTTATTTCCGTTTCTTTTTGACAAGTGAGTACATCAGTCTTAAATGTATATTCGAGATTGTTTTCAAATCTTTTTATAGGGATTCGAGAGTGAATGTGCCAAGCATTGAGCCTTGGGTAACGTTAAGTTTACAACGTTAACCCATTTTCTATTCCAAATTACCCTTGGCTAAATAAACCAAAACCGAACCAAGCCCTAATGATCTTCATGAACTACTAAACCTACATTAGTGGAGAGTGGACCCCAATCTAGCCTATGGTAATCCTTAACTCATGAATTTTGTTGGGGGATAATTTAATCCGATCGTTGTATAGTTATATTATTGAGTCTCGCACTAACACGTTTACAGGATTTAGAATAACGTTTACCATTATTGCATGTTGAAAATCTAGAACATTGCATGCTGTGTGTTACTGCCTGAACTCGATACTACTGGTGGTTGTTGAGGGAAAAATAAATAGGCCGTTAGAAGAATTTAAAACTCACATGTTGTTATGTTTAGATTGTTTTTAGGTTGTTTGTTATTTATTTCCGTTTGTTGTATTTTTCATTTTAGTGTGTGTGTTTGGCTCGAGGACTAGCCAAATTTTGAGTTTTGGGGTATTGATAGGTGTGAAAAACATACTATTTCCAATCCAAATTTGTTAGTTTTCGAATATGTTTATAGTTATTTTTATTATGTTTTAATTAGTTTTCATACTTTTTGTATAACTCAGGTGTGTGGGTCAAAAAGATAGGAAACTGGAGCTAAAACGATGAGATCGAACCAAAGCGGTTCGAAGTTACGGTGGATAAACAAGCTCGGAGGCTAAAAGATGAAATAGGCCCACCACTTAGGCGTCCAGACCCCTGCCTAAGTGGTGAAGATGCAGAGAAGAGCAAAATGTTACTGACGGACGACCGCCTGAGCGAAAATTCTACCGCTTAGGCAAAAATCCAGCAGAGGACGCAATTGGGCAACTGACAACCGCTCGCCTAGGCAAAAATTCTACCGCCTAGGTGAAAATCCAACAGAATGTTCTCCCAGTCCACCGCCCACTTCACCGCTTAGGCGATCAAACCGAACCGACCTAACTCCGCCTAAGCGCAATTTCCACCGCCTAGGCGGATTTGCCTTGCACAGCCTTTAGATATTTTTAAGATATTTTTGCTATAAATATCCCCTCTCCTCCCCCTTAGCCGGGATCTCTCTTCCAGCTCTTGCATTTTTGAGCCCCTTAGGTTATATTTAAGCCGAGGGTTAGGAATTTTAGTGGTGGAGCTCACATCCCGAAGTGGAGAAGACAGCGAATCGATCGTGGAGCGTTCTTAGTGGTTTATCTTCAGACGAGGCTAAGTTCTTCGATCATTTTTTCTTATTTCTTTATCTTAGGAGTATGTGAGCATGTTTAGCTCATTATTTTCTTGTATATGTGGCTATGGCCTCGAGTTAAATATGGATTGTAGTAGGGATTAACAATATATTTATAAATACGTTGTTTGGATGATTTCGGTGTTTCGTTTATGATTGTTCTTCGTAGTTTGATTGTATTTATTATATTGTTTGTTTATTATACTTGGATTGATAAATGGAGAATACGGGGTTTTGACAAAACCCCGGATTCAGATTAGGGTAAACGAACACCACGATTCTATAACTCGGTCGGGGTTTGAATCGTGGACAATCGATGATGTGGGGCTAGACACACGCTACCTAGGGTCGTTAAGACGTTGAGGGAGACTTTTTCGTTGGCTCGAAGTTGCGTTATATCCCTCGTCTACACTTGGAAGAGGTGGCAAGGGAGTTTTAGAACGGAGATTGTCGATAGGGTAAATACAACGCGGCGATCCAATAACCCAGGAGGGAGTTGGATTGTGTGCAATCAATGACACTAGCCAAGACTCACATGACCTAGGGTCGTTAAGACGTTGAGGGGGACTTCTCCGTTGACTCGAATTCATGTAATCTCCCGTCTCACACTCGGAAGAGGTGGCGGTGGAGTTTACATACCGAGGTTGTCAAATAAGTCGAACAACATAAACGTAAGTAAATCGGAATCGAACACGTATTTGTAAACACGTTAATCCCTATGCAATTCTTCACCCTAAAACATATTAACATAATAGTGTAGTTAATTTAGTATATATTAGTATTAGTTTAAGTAATTAAATACATTTGTTTTCACCTAGATAAAGTTAGGTCACGACAAACGCGGTATTCGATAGTAACGACAACAATCCCTATGGATACGATAACTCTATCTTAACGATCACACTATACTAAAACTTAGACCTCGTATACTTGCGAGCATAAGTAGCGGCGTATTTTACGCGCTACCAAGTTTTTGGCGTCGTTGCCAGGGATTGTTTTGATGTTATTGTCGGAAAAACACGGTAACGGCTCTAGACTTAAGTTTTAGATAGGAGAAGTAAGTGTTTCATATTTCCGGGATTGACGATGTCATTCATTGTCGATATTGTGTGTAAATTACCTAATTTTACTTTAGGCATTTATTTTGTATATAATTTTTGTTTGTAGTTTTGTTTTTGTTTCTTATGCAAGGTACTTGGCGATATTAGATCGACTGGTATTGATGCATCCCTTTCGATGGGATTCCAAGCCGTTTATTGTGCTTGGCCAAGCACATAATCCGGTGAGGCGTTTCATTGAAATATTGAGCCATCCAAAGCAAAACCTCGCCAATCTTGAGAGTGTTCTGAAAATGTCGGGCCAAGGACATTAAACCACGCGCTTCTTGGGAGGCAACCCAAGAAATTCTTTTTGATCCATCCCATCCGACTTGATTCGGAGGCGAGATCCTCTCGCCTCCCAGGTGAGTGTTCTGAACACCCTTCATCAGCATGCTTTAAATTTTATATGTTGAGATTGATGATTGGGTTCGCTGAGGACACTGTTCATTTTGGGTTCGGAAGTGATGTGTAGTATTTAGTATTGTTAGTTTATGTGTTATTGTTTTTCCGCATTGCATGTGTGTTTAGGTTAGAATGTGTTTATGTTTTTGTGTTGTTGTTATATATTGAGTTTTGTGTTCATCTGGGCCGTCACCCGATGATGAAAATTACCCCTGGTTGTTTTCGAAGTCAAGGGTAATACCCATACATGTGTGATTCTGTGTGCTTGACTATGCTTTTTGGTAAAAATTATTGTAGATCCTAATTTGCATGAGCACATAGACTCAATGTATAGTTATTTAATTGATTTGAGGACGATTATCGATTAACCAAATTCATGACACATTAAGGGTTCTAGAACGTGATTGAGGGGAAGCTTGAGGCGAAATCCTAGGTAAGGTAGTTCAGGAGACGTGATTTAGGCAGTCGTTTTGTCGCTTGAGCCTTTTTAAGCCTATCTTGTTACATGTTTATCCCTCGTCACCATGTCGAAGCCTAAATACAAATTCAATTCAGAACACATAAACTAATACCACGGCTAATTGAATTTCTTCTAGTCCTTTATCGCTAAACCAAAGGCACATTTAAGTGAATCAAATTAGCTGTTGCAAAGGCTTCTTGATGTGAGCGATTGGGATTAGGGCAAACTTCAAATTGGTTCGATATTTGAGTACTCACTTGTCGTTTTTCATTTGTATTTCACACACCCCTTCAAGTCTAACAATCAAATAAGTTTGGGGGTGTGTTCATTGAAAATAAAAGAAAAAAAAAATAGAAAAGAAAAAAATATAAAAATAAAGAACCAAATGTAAATACGGTTTTTATTTCCGTTTCTTTTTGACAAGTGAGTACGTTAGTCTTAAATGCATATTCGGGATTGTTTTCAAATCTTTCTATAGGGATTTGAGAGTGAATGTGCCAAGCGTTGAGCCTTGGGTAACGTTAAGTTAACAACATTAACCAATTTTCTATTCCAAATTACCCTTGGCCAAATAAACCAAAACCGAACCAAGCCCTAATGATCTTCATGAACTACTAAACCTACATTAGTGGAGAGTGGACCCCAATCTAGCTTATGGTAATCCTTAACTCATGAATTTTGTTGGGGGATAATTCAATCCGATCGTTGTATAGTTATATTATTGAGTCTCGCACTAACACGTTTACAGGATCTAAAATAGAGTTTACCATTATTGCATGTTGAAAATCTAGAACATTACATGTTGTGTGTTACTGCCTGAACTCGAAACTACTTGCGGTTGTTGAGGGGAAAATAAATAGGCTGTTAGAAGAATTTAAAACTCGCATGTTGTTATGTTTAGATTATTTTTAGGTTGTTTGTTATTTATTTCCATTTGTTGTATTTTTCATTTTAGTGTGTGTGTTTGGCTCGAGGACTAGCCAAATTTTGAGTTTTGGGGTATTGATAGGTGTGAAAAACCTATCTATTTCCAATCCAAATTTATTAGTTTTCAAATATGTTTATAGTTATTTTTATTATGTTTTAATTAGTTTTCATACTTTTTGTATAACTCAGGTGTGTGGGTAAAAAAGATAGGAAACTGGAGCTAAAACGATGAGATCGAACCAAAGCGGTTCGAAGTTATGGTGGATAAACAAGCTCGGAGGCTAAAAGATGAAACAGGCCCACCACTTAGGCGTCCCGACCCCCACCTAAATGGTGAATATGCAAAGAAGAGCAAAATGTTACTGACGGATGGCCGCCTGAGCGAAAATTCTACCGCTTAGGTGAAAATCCAGCAGAAGACGCAATTGGGCTACTGACAGCCACTCGCCTAGGAGAAAATCCAACAGAATGTTCTCCTAGTCCACCACCTACTTCACTACTTAGGCGATCAGACCGAACCGACCTAACTCCGCCTAGGTGCAATTTCCACCGCCTAGGCGGATTTGCCCTGCACAGCCTTTAGATATTTTTAGATATTTTTGCTATAAATATCCCCTCTCCTCCCCCTTGGCCGGGATCTCTCTTCCCTATCTTGCATTTTTTAGTCCCTTAGACTATATTTAAGCCGAGGGTTAGGAATTTTAGTGGTGGAGCTCGCATACCGAAGTGGAGAAGACGATGAATCGATCGTGGAGCGTTCTTAGCGGTTTATCTTCGGACGAGGCTAAGTTCTTCGATCGTTTTTTCTTATTTCTTTATCTTAGGAGTATGTGAGCATGTTTAGCTCGTTATTTTCTTGTATATGCGGCTATGGCCCCGAGTTAAATATGGATTGTAGTAGGGATTAACAATATATTTATATATGCGTTGTTTGGATGATTTTGGTGTTTCGTTTGTGATTGTTTTTCGTGGTTTGATTGTATTTGTAGTATTGTTTGTTTATTATTCTTGGATTGATAAATGGAGAATACGGGATTTTGACAAAACCCCGGATTTGGATTAGGGTAAACAAACACCACGATTCTATAACCTGGTCGGGGTTTGAATCGTGGACAATCGATGACGTGGTGCTAGACACACGCTACCTAGGGTCGTTAAGACGTTGAGAGGGACTTGTTCGTTGGCTCGAAGTTGCGTTATATCCCTCGTCTACACTCGAAAGAGGTGGCGAGGGAGTTTTAGAACAGAGATTGTCGATAGGATAAATACAACGCAACGATCTAATAACCCGGGAGGGAGTTGGATTATGTGCAATCAATGACGCTGGCCGAGACTCACGGGACCTAGGGTCGTTAAGACGTTGAGGGGGACTTCTCCGTTGACTCGAAGTCATGTAATCTCCCGTCTTACACTCGAAAGAGGTAGCGGTGGAGTTTACGTATTGAGGTTGTCAAATAGGTCGAACAACGTAAACGTAAGTAAATTGGAATTGAACACGTATTTGTAAACATGTTAATCCCTATGCAATTCTTCACCCTAAAACATATTAACATAATAGTGTAGTTAATTTAGGATATATTAGTATTAGTTTAAGTAGTTAAATACATTTGTTTTTGCCTAGATAAAGTTAGGTCACGACAAACGCAGTATTCGATAGTAACGACAACAATCCCTGTGGATACGATAACACGATCTTAACGATCACACTATATTAAAACTTAGACCTCGTATACTTGCGAGCGTAAGTAGCGGCGTATTTTACGCGCTACCATAGAGATGACCTCGTCCGAGAATATAACACTTGGCTCGATGAGATATTCGACGGGAACCGTTCTTTTGAGAGTATCTTCTACTGCCGAGGTCAGGTTAGCTAATGTATTGGCATGTCTATTCTCTTCTCGGGGTATCTTCTTGACTTGAACTTTCTCAAAATCCTTTATAGCGTCTTTACTCTCTCCAGGTAAGCCATAATGCTCAAGTCTTTGGCCTGGTATTTTCTGTTAACCTGATTAACCACGAGTTGGGAGTCGCTCAAGACTTGGAGAATCTTCACGTTGAATTCTCGGGCTAATCTCAGCCTGGCCAAGAGAGCTTCATATTCCGCTTCATTGCTAGTTGCTCGGAATCTGAGCCTGAGTGTATACTCAATTTTTTCTTTATTAGAGGCAATGAGAACAATCCCGACCCCAGAACCATTCTGGTTGGAGGATCCATTAGTAAAGAGCTACCATGGATCGGGACCCAGGTTAGTAAGCTTGGCTCGCAATTCACCGGCCTGGCTAGTTGATGGAGAAGTCTTCTTAGCTTCTTCTTGATCGGACTTGTCCCTTTATAGCCGTTCTGGGGTGGTACTCGATATGAAATTGGCCTAGTTTGAGGTTGTACTTCATCAATCGCCCAAAGACATCGGGAGAGTGGAGAATTGGTCTTAATAGCTGGTCAGTCAGCACAACTATTGTATGAGCCTAGAAATATTGTTTCAGTTTTCTCAATGCAATCAGCAAGTTATAGGCCAACTTTTTAAACTTTGTATACCCCGTCTTGGTATTAGTGAGGACTCGACTCGCGTAGTATACTGGGCTCTGAGCACTGGCCTCTTCTCTAACCAAGGCATCACTTACCACCATGTTGGAGGCAACTAAGTACAGGAGCAGGTCCTCTCT
This sequence comes from Eucommia ulmoides, assembly GCA_016647705.1. Lineage (NCBI taxonomy): Eukaryota > Viridiplantae > Streptophyta > Magnoliopsida > Garryales > Eucommiaceae > Eucommia > Eucommia ulmoides. The sequence goes on from CM028339.1 coordinate 28,315,152, forward strand.
TCTTTTTGCTGTGCTGAGTAGAAGAGCCGAGGAGAGGTACTTTTCCAACCCTTGAAAGACAGTATCGCACTCTTCGGTCCATTCGAATGCCTTATTCCCTTGGAGAATTTTAAAAAAATAAAAGGCACTTCTCGAATGACCTAGAGATGAATTGGTTTGGGGTGGCCAACCGGCCTCTCAGCATTTAAACCTCTTTCTTATTGCGCGGGAAGGTCATACAGAACACCGTGCTAATTTGGTCGGGATTGGCATCGACGTCGCGCTCTGAGACCATGAAGCCAAGAAACTTACCAGCAGACACCTCGAAGATGCACTTTCTCGGGTTTAGCCTCATTTGGTGAGCTTCGATTTTGACAAAACAAGCCTGGAGATGACCGAGGTGATCCTCGACTTGGCTGCTCTTGACGAGCATGTCATCGATGTACACCTCCATTATCTCCCTGATCTCTTCTTTGAATATTTTATTCATGAACCTTTGATAGGTTGCCCCGACATTGAGAAGACTGAAGGGCATGATCTTGTAACAGTATGTGTCTCTATTCATAATGAACAAGGTCTTACTCTTGTCGGGAGAGTACATGGGGATCTGATTGTAGCCGATATAGGCATCTAGGAAGCTCAATCGCTCATACCCAGTCGTGGGGTCGATCACGATGTTTATTCTTCATAGAGAGAATAAGTCCTTAGGACATGCCTTATTAAAATCCTTGAAATCCATGCAAAGTCTCCATTTGTTATCGGCCTTAGGAGCTAAGACAACATTGGCTAGCTAGTCTAGGAATTTGATATCTTCTACAATATCCGACCTGATGAGCTTATCTATCTTTTCTTCAATGATCTTCTGCCGGTCTAGATGAAATCTCTTTCTTTTCTGGAAAACAGAAGGATGGTACACGCTGGCATGGAGCCGGTGCATAGCCAAACTGGGATCAATCTCAGGAAGCTCATTATGGGACCAGGTGAAGACGTCGTAATTCTTTCTCAGCAGCTCAGTAAGTTTAGCACGCTGTTTTAGGTGAATGGAGACTTGGAGTAGATCTTTATGGGGATGGGGACCGGGCTCTCTGTCCAAGGGATTATCAATTGAGACGAGTTCTCTATCCCCTATCAGGACCACGAGCTCGGGAAACGATCGACGAGGCTCCCTAAGCTCGGGCCCAAATAGTAATTGTTATTTCTTCTCCATCACCCTCCTTGCACAAGATTAGGCAGCCTTTTGATCCCCTTGGACCTCACCCATCCCGTAGCTGGTGGGGAACTTCATCTTCAAGTGATAAGGCAAACAAACGACTTTTAGGGTGGCCAAGGTAGGCCGACCCATGATCGCATTGTTTGGAGATGACCTATCCACGATGAGAAATTTTGACCAAACCGTGGTCGTTTTGGGCCTGGATCTAATCGTGACGGGCAGCGAGACCCATCCGATGGAGTTGACGATGTCTCTCCCATAACCAATTAAAGTAGACTTTATGAGCTAAACAACATTGAAGTCCACGCCCATTTTTTTGAAAGCTTGTTTGAAGATAATGTCGATGGAGCTACCTCTGTCGACCAGAAGCCTTGCTATCTTGTAGTAATTAATCAGAGCGGAAATAACCAGGGCATCATCGTGTGGGACGTGCACCTCTTCAGGTCGGCGTTGCTAAAGAAAATGACGTTGTGCGAGGCAGTATCCACCGCACTGTCATACACGTCTTACTCAATTTTTCTCTTACATTTGCTTTTATATCTCTTTCGAGATGAGGATGTTTCGCTACCGAGACCGATCCCTTTGTGAATAACGTTAATCTCGCCGTCTACCCTAAGGTTTGAGTCATTTCCAAAGTTATCGTCGCAGGGCGAAGGCCAGCTGTTGTTCCTTCTACGCCGCTGACCTTGGTGTTTGTCTTAGCTGTCATTCTCCCTGACCCGAGATTCGTTTGCTCGACGGATGTAATTCCCGAAATAACCTCATCTGATGAGGGCTAGTGGCAGAATATTACGTCGCCACTTTCACTGCAAGTATACAGGTCAAGTTTTAGTAAAGTGTGAAGAGTAAGGGTTATCGTTTCCATAAGAATTAGTTAAGAATATTGTCGAGTACCGTAATTATCATAACTTAATTTTATCTAGGCAATAAAAAATAAAGTTTATAATTAATAATATACTAATACTAAATACTAATTTATCTAATTATACTATATTACTAATTTTACATTTTTATGGGAATGGATTATCTAGGGATTAACTTCATTTACTTAAATGTGTTTGATCTTGTTTAGTTTACATTAACGATGTTCAACTTATCTGACAATCTTTGTGTTGTAAACTCATTCACTCCCTCTCCCGAGTGACAAGTGAATGAATATGTGACTTCGCGTTAATGCCAAAGTTCCCCTCTAGCATTTTTTAGAACACATAGTTACATGAGTCTTACCCCAACATCATTGATTGCACACTTTCTAACTCCCTCCCAGGTTATTAGATTGTCGCGTTGTGTTTAACCCTAGTCCAAATTCGGGGTTACCTCTCCCGAGTGTCAAACCCCGTATTCTCAGTATATCATAATAATCATAATAAACAAAGAGAAATGGGAAAAACAATCAAATAACGAAGAACAACCATTAACAAAACACTAATTTCAAAACCACATATTCATAAATATTATTAATCCCTAGACAATATCCGTTTAGCTAACGGCCATAACCGTATATATAATGATAAACAAACTAAACATGCTCAAACCATAATCCTAAATGAAGAAATAAATGAGAGAAACTAGCCATAATTTGAATATTTGGCACTAAAACTATTCCGAGATCGCTTCTCTTTCTTCACAATGTGTTCTTCTCCTTCGGATTTGGTGGAGCATTCCCCAAAAACCTCCCAACCCTATTCTAACCCTAGGAGTTCTCTAATGGCCGAATTAGAGGAGAAGAGGAAGATATAGGGCTAAAAAATATCTAAATAAATATCTAAAGTGTGTGTAAAGTAGCCATCGTGGTAGTGGGTAAGTCGGTTTAGTCACTGCCTCGGCGATGAACTTAGCTGTAGGATCAGAGACCTTGTTGTTGTTTCACCACTGCGGTGGTGGATCTCACCACTGCAGCGGTAGATGTTCAAAAAATAATTTGGCATTTTTTGCATATTGACCGCTACGGCGGTGGTCTGGACACCACGGCAGTAGGCTGCATTTTTGAATTTTGCTCTTATGCTTCTTTTCCTACTATTCTTCCACCGTTCTTGATCCAATTTGATCGTTTATAATCTGTTTTCATCCTGTTTCACCCCACACATCTGTTTTAATACAAAAAGAATAAAAATGTATTACAACATAATAAAACGTAATAAACATACTCGAAAATTAATAAAACCATCTTGGGAATAAATAGATAAATTACACCTATCGATGGACTCTATTTCTTTTTTCAGTTGAAAACAATCCTCAGTGGCATGGCCACTATCTCTGTGGAAGTCACAGTACTTATCAACCGACTTGCCCAAAGATTTCTCCCTGAAAGGCAAGGCCGGTTGGAAGATTCCCTTCCCGGCATTTTCAGCGAAGATGGTGGTGACAAAGGTGGTGAGAAGCATGAAAGCATACGGGCGAGGCCCTAGGGGCGGTCTCCTATGCCCGGGAAGATGTTCCAGCCAACCTTAATCTTGGAGTCTTCTAGAGGCCTGAGCTTGGCTCGATCCTTCATCAGGTCGGCCATTCTTGATTAGGAGTCCTTCTCTCTCCTTCTTCACTCTGTTTAGAAGATCGGCCTCATAGTAGCTGGTACCAAGATTCAAGGTTTCACGCAGGCATGGGGATGGTCTTGAACTTAGATCGTAGGAGGGTCTTCGGTGCCACAACCCGTCGATAAAGGCATTAAGGGCCATAGTATCAGAGACCCCTTCACAGGCGTGAGATTCCTTCCAGAATCTATTAATGTAATCTTCTAGGTTTTCATTCGCCTCTTTCCTGAGCGTGAGAATATGGGTTACAGTCTTTGGCCTGCACCAGGATGGACTAAACTGGGTGAGGAATTGCTGCTCGAGTTAGAGAAAGGTAAAGATTAAGGCCAGAGCCAGATCATTGAACCAGGTCCAAGCAGGACTGGTCAGGGTAGGCGGGAAAAACTTACATCTTATCGTGTTGTAGGCATGCATACCCATGTGGGACACAAAGATGGAAAGATGATCTTTGGGGTCAGTAGTCCTATCATACTGGGTTACTGGAGGATTAGAAAATTGATAAGGAATAGGCTCTTCGGCGATTTTATCAATAAAATGAGATCTTACCCTAGTAGACAACCCGACTTCCCCTCAGCACCTCTGATCTGGTTGAGCAAGGATTCCATCTTGGTCATGAGATGCTCTATGGCAGCATCCCCTCTGGCCAGGGTGATGACTTAGTTGACAACGACCCAAGTCTCACGCATCTGAGTTCGCGGCGAAGAGTGGGAGTATACCCCTCGAATCTGGAAAGATTGGTGCTCAAATCGATTCTGGCGACTGTATTCCGGAGCTGATAGTGACCCTAGTCTGTCCTCAGATCGGCGTCCTCGTGTCGATTGAGATAAAGTCCTTGAGGCCACAAAGGGGTGAAGATCCCGCCCCCTTGCTGCTCAGTTACCGAGTCGCGGTCAGGCCTTGGCCATATGTTTGTAAAAGGTGATTACTCGATCATTGGACTCTTGTGGGCAATCTCTCTCCCCTGCAATGTAGAGATTCGATCCCTCTTGCAGCGAGGCCGGAGGCAGGCGGGCAAAGAAGACTTGGAAATAATCCTGGAGTTTGCTGATTTGACACTCCAACTTATCAAGCTTGGCGGCGTCATTGGTATCGAAAACCTAGCCTGGGAAAACGCCTGAGGTCGGGAATGACAAGTCAGGTTGTCCCTCAATATTGATATTTTCTTCCTCGGTGAAAGTGCAGGCAATTGCCTTGGTATTTGGCCTTGGAGCTTAGGACATGTCTTCAGTGGGGTCACTATTCACCGCGGCGTTCTGGTTCCTCGATCGCAAAGAATTCCCAGACCTTGTGTTCATCAAACCTTAGCAAAGTAAGTAGCTAATGACTTGAAGAAGGCTATTTGTGCGCTTCCCATAGACGGTGTCAAGCTGTTAGTGTCGGATATTTGACTAACCAGCAGTATGGTCTGGTCACCCTTTACATGGAGAGCTGTAACTGATCTGGAGTTGATCTTCATTCTTACTGGAGTTTTCAATTCGAGCTGGACAAGTATTGTTCGGCCTGAGATTCGAGTTGGAAAATCTAATCCTTCAGAGCTTTAGTCCAAACCGCTGACCGGGCTGGTCTTCAACCTATCACCTACACAAATGACTGGCTTGGGTGCTCCCGACGTGTCCCCTCCAGCGTGAGAGTAAGAGCCTAGGGAGAAAGAAAGTAGGTCTCTTAGAGAGATAAAGTTATTACCTCAACCTTTTTGCGTATTTTTGCATGTGGAAATGTGTTGATGAAACCTTCTATTTATAGGCGATGAGGCAATTAGCATCCCAAAAAATTAGAGTCTTAAGTTCGGTTATCTACTAATTAGTCAGGCGTGTGGGGAACACGGCGGATTAGAGCTATGGGCCTGGGCCTTGGGCCCTTTGTTAGTTGATAAAGAATCCCATGGGCCAAGCCTATTAAGAGTATTAGGCCGACCCACGCATTGAAGTGCAAGTCGGGTTGGACGAACCGACCTTCCCTTCTTTGGCGATATTTGAGAAGATTCTAGCTTGACAACTGGTGAAATCCTTCGTTGTTGCCGACCTGATGAGCCATCCGGGGCTGTCTATTCGTCGGGCTTACAAGGCCGTTTGATGTCATGGCACTAGTGACGTGGTATTTTTTATCCAAGTGGTGGACACGTGGAAGAGGTCGGATTTTACTCTCATCGTGTATGATTTACAAAATTAATCTTTTAAAAAAAAAATTAAACAAAATTATGTCGGAATCACCATATTTGTTTGTTTTGTTTCTTTTCGTCCATGTGAATATTAATATTTTTGAAAAAAAAAATCTAGGATTTCCACATGGATATTTTGGCGGCCTCTCCTCGTGAGAGCTCGAAATGGCAAATCATCAAGGTCCAATTATTTCTTACCCACTCGACTAGTTCTTGAAGGTTAAATGTAGAAATATTTAGTTGAGTTATTTTATAGGGAAAATGTAAGATCTTGATTTTTTCTTTGATATACATACAATGTAAGTCGCCTTTGAGCACATTCGAAAATAACAGGGTGGATGGTGTTATTTATTATTTAATTAAAAAGTTGACGGGTTAATTTGTAATTTTAAAAACATTAAAATTTGAATTTGGTTCAATTTACAACTTAACCAAAAATAAAGGGGGGATTAGTGTAAAATTAAATATTTTACATATATAGAGAGGTGGTAGAAGAAATTGGAGGGAGGAGAAATAACCACTTGGCCGACCGTTTGATCACACACACATATCAATATATATATATATATATATATATATAGACACATAGATAGAGATAAGGGAGAGAAAGGATCGAGAAATCGAAAGAGAGAGAAGCCGCCAGCTAGAGGGGTGGTTCGCTGATGGGTTTCTGAGGTTAGTTCGATCATCGTATGGGTATGTGTGTGTTTCGTTTGTGAGGGTTCTGTTCGTCCGTCGTGGGTGTGCTGTTTGGCTGTTCGGTTTATGTCAGTGTATGTATGTGTGTGTTTTCCATTTCCGTTGGTGTTGCCGTGTGTGTGTATGTGTTTCGGGGGTGATAGAGGTGCCGTATTTGTAGTGTGTTTGTGTGTCGATGGTGCTGTGCAGGTGTATGTGTGTGTTTTTTGTTTCCGTTTAGTGCTGTCGTGTGTGTGTGTGTGTTGTGCGTCGTTCGATTGATCCGACGGTGGTTGTTTGGTGTGGGTTTGTTAGTGGTTGGTGTAGAGGGTGATCGGAGTTAGCGAGGAGAGAGAGAAAGAGAAAAACGACTGGTTTTAGGAAAAAAACAGAACAGGTCAGACGATGGCAAGTTCGCCTTGGTAGAGAAGCTTCAGGGAGCAGAACAAAGGGTGGGGTGAGCCCGTTCGCCACGGCAGTGAACTCCGATGCCGCAGCGGTGAAGTCAGGAACTGAACAGAAGCAGATGCAGAGAAGAAAAAATGGGAAAATAAAGAAAAAGAAAAAGGAAGAAAAGGAAAATTTCACAAACCATCCCAATACAATCCAAAATCCAATCTTAATCCCGATGGAAAATCCAGGAAAGGTAGAATTCCTAACTCTTTTCATATATGCCTTTAATTGTCGTATTTTGGGAAATTTTACCTGTCGAAATTATATGAAATTTGTTGGATGATGCGGAATTTATGTGATGAGCATGCTTACGTGGTTTGTGTTATATAAATTAAATGCACGTATTAGAGGGATTGGAGTTCTACTGAGCGTTAGCTCACAACCCCACAGTGTTTGGTTGTAGGGACGACTGGAGAAAACGAGAGAAGAATTTTATATTGAAAATTCTATTTTGTAAAGATTGTAATTATTATTATTGTTGTAATCGGAATGATTGATAATTATGATTATCGCAATTGTTGTAATATATTGAATAGTCGGTTTTCATAAAATTATGATAGGATAATCTGAGTTAATAAAATATTGAAAATTGAGATTTAAATTATAAACCTGATACTTTTAAATTGGTCGTCGTGTTGTAGAAAATGAGTGGATTAAATATAAAATAGATGATTGGTTGTTTTTTATCGTATTTAAAAATAGGGATTAATTTATTTAATTTTTTTCGACGTAAAATCGGTAACAAGAATATTGTGCATTGTTGTAAAACTTAACGCATATTGTAGATTGGGAAGTTAACGAGTTGGTTTTTGGGTAGAATTTCTTTATAGGAGAAACCGTAGTCTCGGATCTGGGAAATCGGGTCGTGATAGAAAAGTACATTTTAAACTCTCTAGATATTGACAGATTTCTAAATGGTCCCTTTTCGTTTGAGCCTTTCATTTTAAATCCTCTATGTATCAGCATGTTTTTAAATGGTCCTTCTGTCAAAAAAATCATCAAATCTAACAGAATAGAGGGACAAAATAGTCTTTTTACATATTTTTAGTTTTTTAATAATTTTCTCTTTTTTTTTCCTTAATCTCTCTCTCCCACTCAACTTTTTCTCTTTCTTCTCCCCACTTCCTCCTTCCCTCCCTCTCTCTCTCCCGCTCAACTTTATCTCCCTCTCTCCCTATGAAAACACCCCTATGCAACAAGAACCAAAAATTTCTTTTATCAATGAGTTCTCTTCCCTTTTCACTTCTTTCCTCTCTTTCTCTTCAATCCCCGATTCTTTAGCTCTTTTCCAGCTATCGTTCGTTGGTGGGTCTATTTTCGGCGGGTGGTTCTCTATTTCGAGTGGAAAATTGAGTATGGCTTTGCTTCCCTGGAGCCTGAACGTTGCTTTGTAATATGCTTTCGTCGCTTCCACGGCGGGTCGAACATTTCGAGCCAAACACGAGCCCCTTTCTTGTTGGGATCCCGTATCTCTGCCGCGAATTTCCCCCACGGCCGCTGCCAGACTACCCTGTAGTGTCTCTTCTCATTGGAATCCTCCGCTTTTGTATCCCCTGCCTTCTCCGTCGCCTGATGTCCATTACCCATTTTCGACCACTCCACTCTCTTCACTGCCGCTGCCATTAGGATTGAAATATTCATCTTCGGCTTTCGATCGTCGAAGCTACCCTCCTGCTTCCTCGAATTCGAAACAACTATTTCAGGCTTTGTTTCAAACTCAAATTGATTGAACCCATCTCCGTTCATGGCATTATAACCAAAAAAGTTTGAAATTTTGAAATTCGACCCTCCATTACAAGAACCAGAAACAGACCCAGAACTCGAATTCTGCAAAAAGTGAGTTGGGGATGAATTAGAGACGAAGTAATTCCCCATGAAAGTTGCATTGTCAAGCGGGTATTGTTGAATTAGTTCTAATGCTTTAATTTCATCCTGCGATGCCATTGATGATTTATTGTACAACACTTAGAGAGAAAATCTAGAGAGAGGGAGAGGGAAGAAGCTAGAAGAAGAATAAGATGAGTCTAGAGAGAGAGAAGGGGCGCACGAGGGAGTTGATTAACCGCTGTTATTCAAGGGTTCTTGTTGGAGTGGAAAAGAGGGAGCAAGGTTATATAAAGTGTATAGAAGGATTAGGACAAGCTTTGACTTTGGGTATAAAATGATTAAAAAATAGAAAAATATAAAATGACAAATTTATATTCAATATTTTGTTAATTTTGACAGAAATTCTAACGGAAAAATCGAATAAAAATGTGCTGATATTTAGATAATTTAAAATAAAACGCTCAAACGGAGAGAGACTATTTAGAAATGTGTCAATACCTAAAAAGTTTAAAATATATTTTTTTCAATTTAATATTCAGGTGAATTTGCTCAAATCAGGCGCCAATCAATATCACACATCTGAATATATTCACCCTTACTCGGGCCTCGGAAGTGTGAACGCACGAGCGTGTGCTTGTTTGAATTTTATGCAAGGTTTCGGTTTGTGATGAGTAAAAGTCATATAATTTACATTATTTGTGATTCATGTAAGCTTGGAGCGAATTTCATAGCCAAATTAAGACCTTAAAAAGTGATATATTTATATATATATAGTAAAAACATTTGATAATACTACAATATGATTAGCTAAAAGTAATGGACAGATCTACCCCTCAATTTCCTTTCCTTAATTAAACTAATGCAAGTTGGGTGCGTTGGGGGACATGCCTAGACAGCCTGTAATCTTTGAAGTAGGTGAATTTAAAGTAGTAGTAGGAATATAAGAAATTGCATGTAACCTTCGCTTCCTGTAATAGTGCCTTAATGTGTCCTGAAGAGTCAACATTGTGATGAGGTAGGTCCCCCATTTTCCACTGCAGCCAGTCTGGGTACAGCTTAATAAATATATGATACTAATATAATTTGGTCTGTATTTGTTTGAGGAAAAATTATATTTTTGGTCCCTATAGCGTGGGTGTTTAGTTGGACTGCCAATATTGTTTAACTACCATTTCAAGTTTTACATTTATTTTTTTAGGATATCAGACAATACCATTCATTTTAAAATCAATTAGTGTTTGAAAAGACACATATTCTAATCTTATAGTGCATTTAACAACACACAAACGTCAACGGCATTCGACTGTGATTCGACTTATCCCCCGACCTCTGCCACGGAACAATTGCTACCAAAACCTGGCCAAAAGTTTTAATCCCGTGAAATTAAAAAAACATTATTAATAATTTTAAATAGAAAATAGGTAATGCTCATAACGTGACTTTTTAATGAAAATGTTTTTGTTGTTTCATCACTTCATTAACCACGAGTCATTTTCTTTTAATATTTTTCTAAGAACGGTTATTTTTCTAAGAAAATTCAAAATCGTTGTTATGGACGAATGATTGTATTTTAATGAAATGATAAAATAACAAAAATATATTTATTAAAAGACCATACAATGATTACAATTGGTTTTTCATTCAAATCCATTGATAACATTCTTAATTTTAGAGATTAAAACACATATAGAATTTGAGGAATCAACCATTTAGACGCCCATCTCATAATTTTGGAATAAAATAATCAGTATTATTTCTTTTCCTGGATTCTTCCCAATGAAAAAGGCTTTCGCCTCTCCCAAATGTACCGACCCTCATTTTTCTATTGCTTCAATGCCAGGTGGCTCACCCCATTCTTCTCCTCCTCCCCCCCCCCCCCCCCCCCCCCAACCCCACCCACACACAATTTTATAAAGGAAAGCCCTTCAACTATAATCCATTTGCACATCAGACCCCATTTGTTTCACGTTTCTCTTCTCAAAAAATTTAGAACATAAAACATAAATAGAAATATGAAAACAAAAACCTCTATTTGCCCTTATAACAATACTGTTTACTGACTTTGTAATCCAAATTTAAGCAATAGTTTTGCGCTGGCAAAATTCATGTGCAACTATGCATGGATAATAAAGTCATAGTTGACTTGAGGGACCAAATTATCAAAAATGTAAGTTTGGGGACGAAAATGAAATTAACGTGTAATTAAGAGGTCAACAGTAATATATTATTATTATTATTATTATTATTATTATTATGTGTGTGTGTCACTTTCCATGTAAATACCTACGAGGCTAGAGAAGCTAGTATAAATATCCACGTATGGTCAGTCCCATATATGAGACCATCACCTAGTGGAATATAACATCATCTATTGTCTAGTCGTATAGCGGCGGCCTATTCACTTCATTATCAGCCTACAAACTTGTTTTAAGACAAGAGAAGATGAAGCAAATTACCCTTGTCCTGGCAGTCGTTTCTCTTCTTCTCTTCTCCTCTTTCCTTTCACCCTCCATGGCTCAGACTCAGCCAAGTCCAAGTCCAAGTAAGTACTCTCTCTCTCTCTCTCTCTCTCTCTCTCTCTCTCCAGAAAAAGTTGCATAGTACTGATGTTTTTTCGCCGAATTGATTGTGAAACTATGAAGGTTGGTGCGATTTGAAGTGCGCAGCTAGATGTGCGGACGCAGGTATAAAGAAGCGTTGCTTGAAATACTGTGGGGTTTGCTGCCAAAAGTGCAGCTGCGTTCCTTCGGGTACCTCTGGGAACAAGTCGGAGTGCCCTTGCTACAGAGACATGCTGAGCTCCAAGGGCACCCCCAAGTGCCCTTAGAAGAACAGTACTCCAATTAAACATATGTTCGTTGTTCAATAATTTAAATGGGTTTCTCAGTACTGGAGGGTTTTTTTTTTTTTTTTTCTTATGAACAAAGTTCATCAAATGTAACAACAAAAATTGTTTTGATTGGAACTTCATATGTAAGAAACCGAGATTGTGATGGTGGTGAAGTTGATACTTTTTGTGGAGCGCGCACACATATTTTTTTGGGTTACATATATTGGGTGAGTGAGAAGTAGTTAAACTCTAGACTTTTTTATAATAAAAATAAAGCTAAATATCTAAGTTACAAATGTTATGAAGCACAGATCCGAACATAGGTGAATATGCAAATTAAGAAAAGATAAAAGGGGTAAAAAAATATAATAAAAAGTTAAAAACTAAGGTGGTATTTGGTAACCGTTTCTATTTCTATTCCAACAGTGGGATAAGAATAGGATGGGATGGGATGAGAATTTTGTTTTCTTCTTGAAAGTAGAATCGCGTTTGGTAACGATAATTTTTTTTTTTTTTTTTTAAGAATAAAATTGTGTTTGGTAACGATTTTATCTTAAAATCTTTTTATTTATTTATTTTTTTTATTTTTTTTTCTGTTTTGGCCGGACGGCAGTGGCGCCGTCGCCGGCCGGACTGTGGTACTCCAGCATTGGCGCTAGCGACGGCCGGACGGCGGTGGCTGCAGCGCCAGCGACGGCCGGACGACATGGTGCCGGCGCCGGAGACGGTCAGACAACGGTGGAGGGTTGGTAACAGTAGCCGGCAGCCGAAAGTAGCCGGAAAGTTTTCCGGCCAGATGGTGACCAGCGACGCCGGAGATGACCGCCAGCAGCGGTGGCAGACGGTGGCCGGCGGTAGCAGACGGTAGTCGGCCAGTGGATGAACAGTGACCGTGTGTTTTGGGAATGGAATAGGAATAATGAGAAACAATTTTTTTTTGTTTCTCATTTTTTAAGAAAAAAAATGGGCACAATTCTCAAATGGGAATGAAATGGAAATAGAAACAAAAATTACCAAACTCTATTCCCAAACAGAATTCGCAAAAATCTAGAAATGAGATGAGAATTTTTAAAATAGAAACGGTTATCAAACGGGCCTAAAGAACCAAACTAAGCCCAAGATGTGGGCCGAACGCACGTACGAAACCAGACCATGAGGAAAGAATAAAATTGACCGACCAAGGCTAGATTCATCCGCTAACCCGTGACTAGAAATTAAAAAAATATTAATATATGAATATGTGACTTTGACCCACTGAAAAAATTAACCCTAGTCACTCTCACTCTATATATAGATTTTTTTGTATGGATGTCTCCGTAAAACATGTCTCTCTTACATATTAATAGAATGATTTCATTTTTTTTTTTTAATATTTTCTCTCCCAATTATTCTAATATCATATCAGAATCAAGGTTATAAGAATTTACATTTTATTCCCTTGTATTGAAATTATCAATACAAATCAATAGTTACGTTTAAAAACGGGTGTTAGATTTCTGTCATATATCGACCACTAGAGAATTTTCAAACTATTATATAAGTTAAATGAGTTATTTCACTTGTTCCATATAGTTTAAGTTGAAACCTTATAAGATAATATCAAGAGCCAATTCTTCTTGGTTCTTATTGAATTTTTCAAGCCTTTTGCCACTCTTTTCCAAGCCTTCCGCCATTACCCACAACCTTAAGTTTTACTATTCAAGAAATCAACACCGTATTCACCACTACCGTTAGAGTCATTATAGTAAAAATGAGTTCAACGACACCAAAATACCACCATAGGACGCCAAACGTGCTGCCACACACCACCAACACTCCCACGACTCCCACCATTGTCGTCATATTGGTTTATTGCTATAGGCTTTCTGTTAACCCAAATTCAACAAACACCATATCATCGTTTACGTCTTGATGAGTCGAGCAAAACGTCACCAAAATCGCTGCCATAAGACTCCGCACGCACCGTCAACGTCTTCAGTAGCTCCGTTGCGTGTTACCCATGCTTATAAACACGTACACCACCAACAGTCCCACGACTCCCACAATTGTCGTCACATTGGTTGACTGCTACAAGCTTTCTGTCAACCCGAATTCAACAAACACCATATCATCGCTTTCGTCTTGATGAGTCAAGCAAAACGTCACCAAAATCACCGCCACAGGACTCCGCACGCACCGTCAACGTCTTTAGCAACTCCATTGCACATTATCCATACTCCTAAACACGAGGTAGGCCAATCAATGCCATGTTATCTGCCACACCAACGACGACTCATCACCACGTCAGTGACAAGTCAGCATACGTCAAACGAACATAGCAATATGCCTATTAGAATAAAACTCAGAACAATCAGATTGACCAAATCCTAAAAATGGTCAATCGATTGTACAAGAAGGTTGTTAAATTGAGAAAAATAATTAATCGATCAACTGAAGATTTTAGGGCTGTAAACGAACCGAGCTGTTCATGAATAGCTTAGGCTCGGTTCGAAAAAAGTTCATTCGAACTCGTTTATTAAAATAAACTTGCCGAGCTAAACTTGTTCGCGAGCTACTCGTTTGTTGTTCGCGAATAAAGCCAAAATGAGCCTAACTTGTTCGCGAGCTCATTTTCATGTTCGCGAATATTAAAATATTATTTATTTATTATATATATAGACTGATTATTTGTAAATTTACATTGATTATTTATAATTTTTATATTTTGTTTCGCTCATGATTTAAATATTTAAATTTTGTATATAGATTTTAAAAAAATAATTATAAATAACTAATTTTACTAAAAAAATTATATTATTGATGTAGTTCTTAACATTAAAATTCAATTAATAAATATTTAAAAAAAAAAAAAAACTCGCGAACAACTCAATTATTAAACGAACCAAGCTTGAATATAAGGTTTCAAACTCGGCTCGAACTCGAATAATTAAAAAAATAAATGAACCAAGTTTAAACACTTAATACTCGGCTCGGCTCGGTTCGTTTACAGCCCTAACTGAAATATAGACCGATAAACTGGGACTTGAAATCCCTCAGTTCAATCAACCATCTAGTTGATCACATAGGACACCACCTCAATTAGCTTTGATTCTTATGAATATCGTCAACTGAAATCCCATTCGGTCAACTAAATTACGCATAACTATTAGCCTAATTGATTTCAAAACTAAAATTGATCACGAATTATGATGTTTGAATCAAATTTTACAAATTATAGAGTAATATCTAGGGGTCAATTAAGATTTTCAAAGTTTCTATTTTTTTAGCCCTAAAATGTAGCATTTTCTTAGGATCTTGCCTCTTAACTGCTTATTACTTCCTTTGCCAATTTCGAACGTAACGATTGAAGAATATTAATCACATTGCATGCCTATAATGTTCAGTAAGCTTTAATTACATTAGATTTCATCCAAATCAATCCCAATTTTGTGCAACACTCACATTCTCTCTTATGCCTACATATACCTGCCTTATTGCACGAATTTAACAAGGATGAGCGAGTGGAAAATAAGGTGAAATACCTACCCATCCCTAGGATACACTTCTTTAATAGAGTGTTCATCCTATTTGTGAGAGGTGAAATACCTACCTATCCCTAGGATACACTTCTTTAATAGAGTGTTCATCCTATTTGTGAGACACCACGCAAAAATCTCCATTCCTCTATTGTTAATCCCAATTGTTTAAAGACTAATTATTGATCATCCCGGTGATTCTAAACATCTACAATTCTCCCTCAAATCCAGTGAGTCGATTTCATTATGCTTTTCTTTTAAATTTCTTTTATTTGCTTGAAATTGGACTGTGGTAAATATGCACTTTATTGTGAATATATCTAGATGCGTATTTTGCATGTTTATGTCCAATCATCTAGATATATTGAATTAGATTGCAATAAACTTATCTTGCGTTGCTTGATTGTTAATTCACATTGCATTTGATACATGTATGATAAACTTCTTTCGTGAATATAATCATTTGGAAAACTTGTTTTATTTTTGATGTATACATCCAAAAAAAAATCTTAAGAGGTTTAGACATAAACACAAATTCATTATTTTTGGTATATTGAAAACAGAAAAAACTCGCATCGCTGGCAAGATTAAAATGTGAAATAATCGACTATTTATTGATATGTACATATACTTGCAAAATTATAACAATCTAATTTTGATAAACCTAGAATTGCTAAATCGGAAAAATTGAGCTTCCTTGGAAAAATACATCATTACTTTTTCACATCGTGTGTATCTTGTAGATACTTTGTAGATATGGCATTTTAATCGTCCCACAAAAATATTTTATGCTTTATTTTTATTTCATCTTTTATTTTGTTTTATTTTCAGAAAATATAAAATAGAAAAATAGAAATGGAGAGGAAAGAGAAAATGGTGATAAAGAGAGAGAAATTAAGGGGGAGAGAGTGAGAGAAAAGTGTGAAGCTGGGGCCACCAATCGTTCAACAAAGTCAAAAGGGAAAGGCTTTGGATGCGTGGCATCTTCTCACGCTGCCACGTGTCCATTTCACTCCCATATAGAATTGCTTGCTTCTAGAAAATTTCTTTCATGATTTTTTCCTCTTCTTAGTCAAATTATGATTAGGATTTGATGGTCAGAGCTAGTTTTTTAGGATTTTTTTTATTCCACATTTTTTCCCATAAATAAGACCCACCTCCTAATAGTTTAAGGACTAAAAAAACTTTAGAGAGAAGCCATACTAAGGAGCGATTCTCAACGAAAGCCCATTCGGGAAGTCGCCTTTGAGAGAATAAAAACTCCTATATCGAGGATCTTTGCCAGGGCAGGTATATTTCTTATCCCTTAATTCTTTTCATATTTTTTTATTATCGCAATTTAATTCCTGTAAGTTTAGTTCCATTAGAATCATTTGATGGATGAACACGCCGGGGCGAGACTTTTCTTTTGGGTTAGCCTTTGAGCATAAGATGAGAATACTTTTATTTATTATTTGTTATTTTACTTTTTTATTTATTTATTATTTTTTATTTAAGTTGTTGATACCTAAATTTATTAATAATAACAATAAAAAAACAATAATAATAATAATAATAATAATAATAATAATTTGTTTTGTATGAATTAATTCTCACAAGCATTAGAGTAAATTCAACGATTCAATATATTGAATGAAAGATTTCTTTACTGACGATTTGATTTCCCAAATAAAATAAAATAAAATTTCGAAACAATCGGCTTACTAAATCGTTTTCTTCGATATGTCGTTTCGTTGAATTTTACTTAAGTTTTGGTAAAATTAATTTTGACAAAATGAGTTTCTGTGATATTTCCTTGATTCTCATTTTCATAGATTTTTTTTTTGTTTTTTTAACTCACACACCCATGAGATTCGATCCCCAGACTTTTGACCTAAGAAGGGTGGGCCTTACCACTAGCCCACCATCGAATCTCCTCATTTTCATAAAATTTAAAGGAATGTCAAATTGGAACTTCTTTAAATTAATTGAACAAATTAAAAAAGTAGGCATTTTGTGACATTGCACTTATAGAAAATAACATAATATTTTACATCGCTTTGCATGTTGACTTTTGCATCACTTAGAAGATATCTAGATTGATTTGTCCAGTTAAATTAAAAAAATTCATCAGAAACATACATAAAACTACCTCTTAGGGGTCATCCTTGTCGAATCCTTTAATATTTGATAAGGGGTCATACCGGGGGAACATTCCAAAAAATGCCAAAAAATTGCCTCGCCTTATTTTTGAAAAATATCAAAAAGATTTTATAAGGAAAAGATTTCAAAATCAAATAAAACGTTCGGACTTAAATTATTTGAATTTAATTGGACATAAGTTACAGCCTTCGAACGGACGTCATGGTGTGTCTAACACTTTTCCTGAGCATTACCAACCCCCAAACTCTTAAATGAATCTTTGGTTTGACCATGTTTTGGAGTCAATTTTTATGTAGGATTTTTAAATTATTTTCTAAATTTTGATGGCCTAGCACACCATTTAAACACAATGCTAAATGGAGACTCCTTATTTTAAAATAACCTAAGTACTTTTTTTGAAAAAACAGGCTCTTTAAAAACCCCTTCTCTTTTACGCATTTATAATTTCATCTTCTTTTCCTTTTAAAAAATTTGGGTGCGTCAGTTGGTGACTCCGCTGAGGTTAATTAAAGGGTCGAGACTAATATGTCCAAATAATTCCAAATAATCGAAATGCAAATGTTATATTTTAATTTGTTATCTTATTTTTTTTTTTTTTTTTTGTAGTTTGTAAATAGGTTGTGATGTGATGGATCGAATATATATTAGGGATTTTTAAAAACCAAATGAATTCAAAGTTTCTAACACCAATAAAATTAAGCAACGAAATAATTTTCATGAATATTATTTGTTTGATCGGTTATCGTCGGAATTAAAAATTTCAAACTTGAATGGATTTTAAGGCTACCTAAGATCTGTGTGGACTAATAAATAGGATTTGTTTTAAGGGCAGATAGGACAAACAAGGAAATTGGTCCTAGAAAAGTGATTCTAATCCCTCATCAGAATTCCGGTCTTCACTCGCAATCGGGCCTAGAATCATTCCAGGATAGCATCCGAAGGCAATCCCAAATA
This sequence comes from Eucommia ulmoides, assembly GCA_016647705.1. NCBI lineage: Eukaryota > Viridiplantae > Streptophyta > Magnoliopsida > Garryales > Eucommiaceae > Eucommia > Eucommia ulmoides. Next base: position 28,333,429 of record CM028339.1, read on the forward strand.
TCCCTACATGACCTAGATAGCTCGGATGCAAGAAACTATCAACAGGCTAATAGGAAATATCAATGAACTAAGCCAACGACCTCATGGGGTGCCTGTTCTCTCATCCAGTAGAACTCCCGTCATTGAATCGCTGAATAGAAATCTTCCAAGATTCGGGACAAAGAATTCAGTGCCGAATTCGAACCCTACTAGCCCAAACTTCTTGGTGTCGGTCTACTATGAACCTCATATGGGACCTCATCCCTTTACTTGGTGTGCCAGCATATCCCAACTAGGGGTATGTCTATCAGGCCTCACCTGAAGGCTCGGTTCCCTCTGTACCGCAAATCCTCATTCACCCGGATAGAGTCATCGTTCCACCCAACGATCCGAATACCAATTAATTGGCCTCGAACACCAAAACCAAAAACAGGAAAGAAGAGAATGGATCCCCTCCGACCTTGGTTCTGAAAATGGAAGAATTGGAGAAAACTGTAGAAGAATTTAAAAGGAAAAAACCATCTAGAAAAGAAAAGTACAAGGAGTTGTCAGTACCGCCCCGGGTAGTGTATCCAAAAAACTTAGTAGTCCTGGAGTTCACAAAATATGGCGGTACTGGCCCCATTAATGGCATGTCAGCATCTACAATGAGGAATTGGGAGTCCATGCTCGGAATGAAGACCTTTGCGTGAAGATGTTCTAGTGATCACTGAAGGGATTGGCTCTCAACTGGTACATAACCCTGGACCTATCACAGATTAACACATTAAAGGATCTGGTTGAGGGCTTTTGTGAGCAGTATGTGTACAATAAGGATATCGCGCTGGACTATAATACCTTGTACCTAAATACTAAAGAAAAATAATGAGAGCTTTCGGAGGTATACTGCCTGCTAGAGGGAGGAGGCTTCCAAAAGTCGTCCCTCAACTAAGTAAGGAGACTCAGATAGAAATATTCAAATTGATTCAGACGTCGTCGGTTTATCAGGGTCTTTCGAGCATAGTAGTGGTTTCCTTCAGTGATGCAATCAAGCAAGCTGAGGTGATAAAATAAGGGATAAGGAGTGGAAAAATTGAAGGAGGCCTCACCCGATCTAACAGAAAGGTCGGCTCCACCAAAGAAGGAAAAAACTGAGATAGCCATCCTCGTTTTTCCCCAGTGAACCCCTCACCAAAACAACCCCCAAGCTTGTCATACCCGAAAAGTACGCGAACCAAAACCACTAATATTGTAACCATCCCGATTAACATCGCCAAACCCCCCAATACCGTAACCATTATGCTTAAAATTGCCAAAACCAAAATTACTCCTAAAACCAGCCATATTTCCAAGGTCATCCTCGCTACTACCAAAATATACCTCTCCCTTACCAAAACTACACTCCCCAATATTATCTCCAAGCCTATCAAACATCCATCTACCACACATATCAGCCAAACCAAAACCTTCCACCTCAAATTCCTAACCACACTCTCAAGCCAGGAACCCAATACCACACAAGCTATCTACATCGCGCTACTAGGGGGAGCTTTCAAAACGATGAGAATAAACAACTAGACTTTCCGGTATCAATCGCCAAGCTATACCATAACTGTTTAAAACAGGGGATACTAATGCCTCTGTTGGCCCAATGATCTACCCAAGAGGAGGGGCAAATTGGGTAGATATAAAAAATTAAAGTTATCAACTTATAACACTTAAAAAATCAAATAATTAATTTTATCCTAAATTTATTATTATCGTTTATAGTAGGGGATATGTGTTATTTAAACGAGGTGCACACCCAAATAAATAAAGTAACAAAGCATAACACCACAATATATCATGGTTTACCAAGCTACTCTTGGCTAATTCAGTCTTCCGAGCCCCACCGAGATTCACACCCACTAAACCACTATGATTATTTTAATCAAATAGGAACCAAACTCTTACAAAATGATTTTTTTTACAGACTCAGAATCAACCTTTACAATTCTATTTTCACAGGTTAAGGAAGAACCTCTATTTTTTTCATAGGTTATAGATTAACCTAATTCTATCACGACCTAATTCTTTTTATACCTTAAGCTTAAGAATTAAACCTCACCAAAACCACTCCAAGTATCTTTTTTCACCAGTTAAGATGAAACTATTACAAATTCACTCAATTTCAATTCTAATCAAGAAGAATTACGTCTATCTCTTTTCACGGGAAAAAAGTAACCTAATCTTTTTATACCTTAGAAAAATATCAAACATCAATCTCTTTACCGGAACAAATTGAAACCCATCTACCTCTGATTAGATATTCCAAATAATATCTAATTCGCACACAACTCACTAATTACAATAAATTGATAAGTTTTTTCCACTCGGAGCTTCTACCACCTCAGATTAATTTAAACTCGATTAATGTCTCGATAAATAATAGTGATAGAAATAAAGTGAGAATTTCAAAATCTGATCCTAAGATAAGTGGGTAGCACATAGTTTAACACATACTCAGATTTTTTTCCAAAAATCATTTTAAAGTATTTTCAGGCAATTTAACGTTTAGAAAACAATTTTACAAATATCAAAAATCCATGCAATAAATAATAATATCAAATAATAATTAAAAGCAAAATCTTGGAATGATCTCACCAGGATACCACCAAATGAATGAAAACTGAATCGCAATGGAACTTTAGATCGGTGATCACAAAACTTTCAGCAATTTTCCTCAGGAACAATTCTCGAGAATAATCTCACAGTAAACTCTTAGTATATTTTCAGAATAATGACTTTTAGAAAGTTCAGGAATTGAATAGCTCTTGAAAGAATGATTAATTGGGATCACTCACAAGTGAAAAAACGCAGGTCTATAAATAATGATTTCAAACATGCCCTCCAAAGGATAGTTTTAATATGTCATGATATTTAATTGCTCATATAGACCCTATATATTGAAATGACTCAATCCTAGTTCAATTCACTTAATTATAGTTTTTAAATCATTCAATTTAGTTCCTCAAATAATATCATATTCTCAAATCGATAGGATAGAAAAAATTAAATGTACCAACTTGAGAAATACTTAAAATATATGTACTATATCTTTAGGGATACCAAATAACAACCATATAACTATAATATTATCAAATCCCTAGAATATCTCTCAGATTTTAACCAAAAAATGGCTAGTAATGGTTACTTTTTGATCAAATCCACGAAATCCTCTAATCCTGAAACAAGACCATCGGTTTACCGATCAAAACTGACCAGTCGACCGATCCAATTCCCAACTACTTCTCGTCAGTTGACCGATCCTCCCTGGTCAGTCAACCGATCCTTGATGGAACACTTCCTCCTTAATTAATTTTAACTTCAACCTTCGACGTTTTTACCCCTTTAACCGACTTCATTTCTCGATTAACTTAATTAACACTTTTAATTAGTTTTAAACACTAATCTTTCTTAGGTCAATATTTCTTCTTCATTTTCACATCGGAGCAAATATGTTAACTAATTAGGATCCTAATAAAAATACACATAAATATAAATTCATTTTTGTGTCGTGTGTGATCCTAATCGGGATACATTAAGAGTAAAAATTAACCTGAGTTGTTTTCACCTAGATTCTTCAAAATCTTCAATCTCTTAATGTTCAACTCTTTGACAGACTCTTAGCATCCTTAGTATCTTCAACAATTTCTTCATGATAATATCATCAACGGAACTTTTACACTAAAACACTTAATAAACTCATTAGTTCCACAAAAAATATCAATACTTAATTGTCCATCAAAATCTTAGGATCAACAGCCTCTTCCATCCTACGAGCCTTAGCCAGGGAGTAAAGCAACCACTTCAAATGCGTTTTGTGAGTACTATTCAGGAGTGAAAGGATATACGACTTAGCAGTGCTTCGAACTAAAAGACAAGATTTGAGAGTTCATATAGATGGGGGCCCTCACGTTCCCCAACAGAAAGATTGAGGTCTCTACACCAAATTGTTCGTTGCTTGAGCATATATTTTCAGGGAGCAGTGAAGTCAACCTTTACCAAAACATTGGCGGAGATGGGAGCGAGTCGTGTGCCCGGGGCTCGAGTTGGAAAATCTAAAGGCTGTAAAATTAGGGTTCTTGTTCACTTTCAATTTGCTAAGTGTTTTGATAAATTGGGATGTTTTTCGTCTACTCACCTTTCTATCCTGTTGGTCTTTTAGATGGAAAATGATTTTATTTGTAATGGCTTTTTAAATTTCAACAAATGCAATACTGTTTTATCCAAGCTATGGTCTAATATGTGAATTTTACTCTTTCAGGTACCCAAATTATTTGCATATGTTATATGAGATGTGACTGAGTGAGGATATGAAGTATATGGTTTCAATACAGAGTTAGATCACGATCCAATGAGAATAGAAACAATAGAAGATTTTGTTCTGCTAAATGATAGTAAGATCCAAATGGCCTTTAACCAAATCTGACAGCAATTCCAGAGTACCGGAGGATTCAAAAGTAAAGATTGGCATCTATTGCCCTAACGATGCTTTGATATATTACCGCAAGTTGATCAAGCTATCTCCGATGGTCTTTTAGTGATTTAATAAAACTGGGTATAAACATCGTAGTTCTCTTGCTATCGAACCCAATAGAGAAAAAGGGAACACAATCATTCCTAGTCAATGATCCCAATCAAGAAGCTCTTAAATGTTGCAAGAAGGTCTCAATTCGCAAAGAAGATCAAGTTCATTTCTAAGCTCCGCTGCGCTTGAACCATTGTAAGTTCAATCATCTATTTAAAAAAAATGGAGGAAAAAATAAAGTAAAAAAAAAAAAAAAAGGGTGTTAACTGAACATGAAGTGCTAGTGCAAATATGTAAAGGATATGAAGAGAAAAGAAAGGCGATAGATTGGGTCTCTCATCTTAGTAGGAAAACTTTTTCCAGATTAGAATTTGATAGATTTGAATAGAATTAGGATTTGTGGAAAGAGACATTGGTTGTGGTCTGGAAATGTATTGGAACCATATTCCTTTGCAATCCGACTCAAAATTTCACAGAAAATCATATCGGGCATTGAAGATACTCGTTTTAGTAATTTTCAACATTTTTCCCATTGTTTGGACTAAATCAGTTTTGCAAGACTTGAGAAAACATAGAACATGTAGGATTATTAGAATCTCAAGCATCAAAGCACCTAGAAATCTATAAAGACAGGAATCTAGTCGAGCAAGTCAATGAGATCTTGATGAGGTATGTTGGGTCCTCCCCTTAGTTGGAAAGCAAAGGCTCTTAATTAAAAGCGAAAAATGAGTCTCATTGAATCACCTCGAGGCATGTTGGGCTATTTCCCTGAGCTAGAAAGCAAAGTTTCTAAATTCAAATAAACAAATCTCATCGAATCATCCCAAGACAAAGCGTCATAAGCCAAGTGACTACAATGCAAAAGGGAGAATGAAATTACGAGTCATCAAAGGTAACCAATATTTTTAGACTACAGATTTTATTTTAGAAGTGTTATCTTATCCACTTACAGAGATCTCAAAAAAGACCGGGAGCATGGATTTCCTTATCACTAGGTCCTCTCACCTTCCCATCGACTCAAATCGAAAACTTTTGTTGCTGAAAATTTAAAAGCTTTAAATGAGCATCAAGGTATGCGTTTTTCCATGAAAGGGGAGTCCAATGAGCTACGTTAAACCTAATCCTTGGTGTAATGCTAAGGTACATAGGCAAACTATAAAGGTTTGGTCATCTGAGAGTCAGCCCCAATTGCAGGCTAGGGCCAATTTTATATATTTGATCACTCATTTTATCCAGCCATAGGCTGGGCATATTTTATACTTCTGGACCTTTTTTCGTCCCCCGAGCCAAGAGAGATGGAGCATAAGTGTCATTTTTATTACTATTAACGAACCTCTAAAATGACACCTATTCGTCTTGAGTTTCATCATGCGTCATTTTGTTTACTCTAAACGATCCTTTAAATGAACACATATTCGTTATAAGTCATTTTTCATTACTCTAAACGATTCTCTAAACGGATACCTATTCGTCATGAATATCCTCATGAGTCATTTTTCATTACTCTAAATGATCCTCTAAGTGGTCCCCTATTCGTCATGAGTATTGACATAAGTTATTTTCTTTATGCTAAATGATCCTCTAAACTGACACATATTTGTCATGTGTATAGTCATGAGTAATTTTTCATTACTCTAAATTATCCTCTAAACAAATACTTGTTTGTCATGAGTATCGTTATGAGTCATTTTTTATTACTCTAAACGATTCTCTAAACGGACACCTATTTACCATGAGTATCGTCATGAGTTATTTTTTTTTAATCTAAACAATCCTCTAAATGGACACATGTTCGTCATGAGTATCGTCATGAGTAATTTGCTTTACTCTAAATGATCCTCTAAACGGACAATTATTTGTCATAAGTATCGTCATGAGTCACGCTTCTATTACTCTAAACAATCCTCTAAATGGACACATGTTTATCAAGAGTATCGTCATGAGTTATTTTTTTATATTTTATTTGTTCTTTCGTCGAAAAAAATGCTTTGAAATATCCTAAAAATTAGATGATCAAAATGACGTAATCTCCTATATTTGTCAAGCAAGTGTAACTCATATGATAAAGAGGGGCAACTGTAGATATGGCATTTTGACTGTTCCACAAAAATATTTTATGCCTTATTTTCATTTTATCTTTTATTTTGTTATATTTTCAAAAAATATAATATAGAGAAAAAAAAAAGAAAAAAAAAAGAAAAAATAGAAATGGAGAGGAAATAGAGATAGGGCATAGCCTCGTAAGGCGTCAAATCGAGAAAGTAAGATAGGAGAGAGAGTGACAGAGAGAAAGAAGGTGAATTAGAGTCAAGGGAAGGGGAGTGAGGCCCCCTAGTCAATCAAGAGGGAGGAAGAGAGAGAGAGAGAGAGAGAGAGAGAGAGAGAGTGAAGAGGGGTGGGCCCCCATTGTTTGGAGAAAAAGAGAGAAAGAAAGAGCGAATGGTAAGATAGAAAGAGTCGATGAGATAGAGAGAGAGAAAAGTGTGAATGGGGGCCTATCGATCGATTAACAATGTCAAAAGAGAAAGGCTTTAGACTCGCGGCAGATTCTCACGTTGCCATGGTTCCATTTCGTTCCCACAAAGGTTTGCTTGCTTCTAGAAAGTTTCTTTCAAGATTTTTTCATTTTCTTAGTCAAATTAGGGTTATGATTTGACAGCTAGGGCTAATGTTTTAGGATTTTTTCATTCCATATTTTCCCTATAAATAAGACATTCCTCCTCACAGTTTAAGGACTAAAATAATTCAGAGAGAAACCCTACTAAGGAGCGATTTGAACGAAAGCCCATTCAGAAAGTCATCTTTGAGGGAATAGAAACCCATACGTCGGGGATCTTTTCCAAGGCAGGTATATTTCTTATCCCTTAATTCTTTCCATTGTTTTTCTTTTTCATTATCGCAATTTAAATTTTCGTTAGAATCATTTGATAAGTCGATAAACACGCCAGGACAAGACTTTCATTTTGGGCTTAACCTTCGAGCGTAAGATGATGATACTTTTTTTTATTATTTTTTTTTTTACTTTTTTTTATTTAAGTTGTTGATACCTAAATTTACAAATAATAATAATAATAATAATAATAATGATGATGATGATGATGATGATGATGATGATGATGATGATGATGATGAAAAACAAAAATAATAATAAATTGTTTTGTAAGAATTAATTCTCACAAGCCTTAGAGTGAATTCAACGATTCAATATATTGAAGGAAATATTTCTTTACCAACGATTTGATTTTCCAAATAAAATAAAATTTAGAAACAATCGGTTTAGTAAATTGTTTTCTTCGGTAAGTCGTTTTGTTGGATTTTACTTAAAGTTTTGGTGGAATTAATTTTGACAAAACGCGTTTCCATGACATTTCATTGGTTCTCATTTTCATAGAAATTGAGGGAATGCCAAATTAGAACTTCTTTATATTAATTGGGCAAATTAAAAAAGTAGGCATTTTGTAACATTGCATTTATAGAAAATAATATAATATTTCACGTCGCTTTGCATGTTAACTTTTGCATCACTTAGAAAATATTTAGAATGATTTGTCTAATTAAATTAAAGAATTTCATCGGAACCATAAGTAAAATTAGCCCCCGGGGACCATCATTGTCGAATTCTTTAATATTTAATAAGGGGTCATACTAGGAAAACATTTCAAAAAATACCAAGAATTTATCTCGCTTTTTTTTTTTTTTTTTCAAAAATACCAAAACGATTTCATAAAAAAAAGAAAAGATTTCAAAATCAAATAAAACATTCAGACTTAAATTAATTGAATTTACTTGAACATAATGTAACGTTTTCGAACAGTCGTCATGAGGTGCCTAACACCTTTCCCGAGCATAACCGACCTCTGAGCTCTTAAATGAATATTTGGTTTAACCGTATTTTAGAGTTATTTTTTACTTAAGCTTTTTAAATTATTTTCTAAAAATCTGGTGTTCTAACACAACATTTAAACTCAATACTAGGTGACGACTTCTTGTTTGAAAATGGCCTAAGTATTTTTTTTAAGAAAACTAGCATTTTAAAAAACCTTTTTCTTTTACACATTTATCATTTTATCTTCTTTTCCTTTTAAAAAATAGGGGTGTGTCATAGTTCATTTAGTAAACTACTTTGAGATTTAATTAAGCTTAATAGTTGAAATTTTTGGATTTGAAAATGTTGGCTAAACTACGCATATCTTTACCTATATTTACTGAATTTTGAATGATTGTAAACTCTCATCAAAATCACCTTACTACACTTGATGCTTTCTCTTTCAAAATTATTATTTCTATGCACGCTTAATTGATATATCCTTAAAAATTATTTTAATAAGGCATAAGACAAAAATTTGTATCTGTCACACCCACCCCGGGCACCCAACGCCCGAGAACAGAGGTGACCTCGACTTGACGTTACCCGACCAACAACAAATATATATAAACATGTAATGATATAGATTCTTTTTAAATATATATATATATATATATATATATATATATATATATATATATATATATATATATATATATACTAGCTTCAAAATTTAGAAATACACATGTCCCAAATATTTATAACAAAACTATAAAAAAACTGAACATTTCACAATTCACACCTGTCCTGCCAATCCGAAAAAAAAAATAAAAAATGACACCACCCTCTAATTCTACCTAGTGCCAGTAGTGGACCGTCTCTGGCTGAAGTACCTGAGACAAAATATTTTATCGGTATACTATCTTCATAATATATACATAAAAAAAAATTGAATTATGAAACAAGTATATTTATCAAACATTACTTTCTAAAACAGAATATATCACACATTGAGCAATAACAAAATCTCACAGGTGTCATCATGATAAACTAACTAAATTAAAATCAACTGGTCAAATTTCATTGTGATATATATATATATATATATATATATATAATAACGCACACATACTTTCTTACTAACCATAGAATCATTTCACCTCACGATCAGGAGTTGTGACAATACCGTAATTTATACAACTGTGCAATCTAAGGTTGTCATCAGTATCAGGGTCATTCAATATCTCTAATAGTAGGAGTCAACACGTAATATAAATCACCATGTCATGATGATAATCATCATCGTCAACAACAACAAGCATAGTAACAACAACCTGCAGGACTTGTCCTCCTATCAGGTCACAACACAATGTCTTACAAGATATACCCTCCTGTTAGGACCAACAATATCCCACAGGACAAGCCCTCCTATTGGGATCACATTATGACATAGTAGTATAATAAATAAAAATCAATTTCCACATTTAAAAATTTACTCGATCTATTTAACGTTATAAAATAATTTATTTTAATAAATCTTTTCTTTTCACATTTTAGTATGAAAAATATAATTTGGTAATTTATACAGAATACAGTACACTTACCTCGATAATTACGTTTTTTTGTTTTTCCACTACTGTTGTAACACTAACGGTGTTAGCCTCGCTTATAAACCTAACAATGACAGGAGTTAAATTAAGAATTTATTTAAATTAATATAATATTCAATGAGTAACACTAAAATGCAATTTTTTTCATTCACAAATTTTCTAATTATATAAAATTTATTATAAATAAATCTTCTATTTTTCACAACCCAATATTAATATATATAGCTAAACTATTATAGTCACATTTACAAATTTTATCGATTAATAATTTAATTACTACAAAAATATTATTTGACTACCAGCTATATTACTAGTCAACGAAATACTATAAATTATCATTTTAATAAAATTTAGAATTTTTACTATACATTAAAATTTTCACCATTTAGATATTTGTTTTATTTAAAAATTATAAACTCAAAATACACACACACACACACATATAACCGTGTGTGTGTATATATATAGCCGCATATGTATGTATGTATGTAGATATATAATCTATAATGGTAATCACACTATATACAGTGACATACATACACATACGCATTGTTATACCCACACATATATGGATTTACCAATATCTATATATATGTATTACATCTATATATGCCTAATATATAAAAGTATACACATAAATGGTCCGACCCTTCCCCGAACCCCGCGCGTAGCGGGAGTTTTGTAACATCGAACTGCCCTACATACCTTTAGAGCGAGAGAGCGCCAAGGAGAAAGCTAGAGAGAGAGCAAAAAAGGAGAAAATAAATAAAAGGAGAGATCATTTTTTTTCTTACACACACACACACACAAGTTATTATTATTATTATTATTATTATTATTATTATTATTATTTTAAATCTTATTTGTGGCCCATTTTTAGCCAACAAAAAAGATGGTTGTGTGTCGTCTTCTTAAGAAGAAGACAACACATTCGTTATTATTCTTTATATATATATATATATACTTATTTATATCAACTACCCTCAAGTTATTAAAACAACATTTTAAATAACTTAATAATCCCAAAATTTTTAAAAATCAAATTAAAATTTACATATTAAGCCAATTTTAATTATCAAAATGACACTCTAAAAAATTTTAAGGTAAAATTTAAATAGCACAATGAACCTCCATTATTTTTTTAAATGTTCTAAAATACAAATAAAAATATGCATGTGCAAAAATTGGGTCTTACAGTATTAGTGACTTGCATTCGATAACTAGGTATAACTTATTACTCACAAATCAATATTGCACCTCTTTAAACCTGAGTGTATTTGCATGTGAGCACAAACACTAGAGGCTTAATATTGTCAAACATCTTTACAGAAGTGTTTAGAAACTTCATTCTGCTTTGTGGTCTAGACTGGAACGCCATTAGTTGAGTCTACATGTTTCTTAGCCAAGTCTTTAAAGAGTTATGATTATTGTTAAGTATTTTTTTTTTTTTTTGTTAGAGCTATATGAAAAGATAACAGGTAAAACTGAAATATATCCAAGTGTGAAGAAGTCCATGAGAGGTGTATTTGGCTCAATGTCAACTCGATCTCGCCAAAGAAGATATTAGTGTGAAAAATTCAAGATAGTGAATCTTGGTGGTCTAGAGAGTGAATCTAGATTTGTGATAATTTTGTATTATTTGGTTGTAACTGATTGTATCTATTGTGAGTTGTATTGATTGACTTGTAATAGTGATTTAGGCTTAATCTCTACTTGGGAAATGGAGTTCGAAATCTAAGGGAGTGAACCTTGGTAGATTAGGTTTGACTGCTTAGAAAAGGGGATTAAAAATCCAAGGGAGTGAACCTTGGTGGCTTGATCTCTGCCTATAAAAGGAGGTCATAAATCCAATGGAGTGAACCTTGGTAAGTATGGCTTAATCTCTACCTAGAAAAAAGGGATTAAGAAATCAAACTAAGGGACGTCTGATAAGTGTAATGGTTTGCTCTTCATCAGTGAATAGAATCAAAGTTTTAGTGGAGTATAACACTATGTAGAGGCTCGGAGGAGTAAATGTAGGCAAGCTGATATTTGTGGAACTACTATAAAATTCCTTGTGTTGTGTGGATTACTTGATTTACTCTATCTTTATTCCTTTGTAATTGTGATTATGTAAGTATTGTACTCGTAATTGTAATTACTTATTACATTGTTGCCGCCTTCACACACACCCCCCCCTCCCCTCCCCCCAACACACACACACACACACACACACACACAAATATATTGATAAGTATATCACATTCATCTTAAATTTTTGAATATTCTTGTTGAGTAGATTTCAATCAAAACATCATTATACTTATTTATTGAAGAGATTGGTAAAGTGTCTTAAAGGTACAAGTTTAAAGAAAGACGTAAAAAAATCTCGAGACCCAATCCAACCCTCCTTCCCTCTTAGGTCACATCTGGGCCAACAATGAACATTGCAAGCGTATTTTCGTGGCATTTAGCACATGCATACTCGAATTCAACTATTGTCAATATAAAGGAAATTTACTTGCAGTGTGCACTGAGGATGAAAATCATGGTAAATTCTGAATTTGTCAACTATATAAGTTCAATATTGCAGTATTATAAGAAAGTCTTGTTATATTCAATATAACATAAATGCATGCTATACTAAACACAATATTGCATTGCTATATTCAACCTCTCTTATTGCATAATGTGATTTATTTACGATTGGATGTAAGGTGAATTTACGAAAACCAAGGTAAATTATGTTCTTATGAACTTGTTATATTCAACATTACAACATTATAAAAAAATAATGTTACATTCAACCTAATATAAATGCATGTTATATTTAACATCGTATAGACCTGTTATATTAAACTTTTATGTTTGCATAATGTGAACTTTTTATGATTTAAATGTAAGGTGAACTATTAGATGTGTTTATATTATTAATTATTTTATCATGAATGTTCCCGATCACATATGCAAGTGGATGCGAAGAATGACAACAATTGATTTTGATTCCTATCTGAGTTTACAAAAATTGTTGAGTTAGAATTTGTCATCATATTTATATCAGATTGACACAATCAAATTTGGGAACTAGTACGTAACATGTTCATCATGGATATTGTTCGATACATTTGAAAATAAATTTACGAGTAACGATAGGCTAGAAAACACACATCTTGGAATCAGGCAACGATCAACTAATTTACCAAAACATATACATATATGAAACTATATATACATATAAACTATAGATTTATGGAGTTGTGGACTCATGGTTACCTAGGAACGGGGAAGAATCGAAGGTAAGAAGATGACCACAAAATAAATGTCACTAAAGGAGGTAAGAACGGGGCAGAGAGATGCTTGTTGGTGTGGGGAGCTCCTGTCGCCGGATCTGGTCACATTGTTGTCGCAGCAGCTCTGAAGGGAAAGGAAGAACCAAACGATGAAGAAAGGAGAAGAAAGGGGTGGATTAACCTGTGAAAAAAAATATGGGAAAATTGCAAGATTAATAATTATTAAAATAGAAAATAACAATTGTTACAACCTTCAGTATGTCATTACTTGGCCAAGCCAACTAAAAATACAACAAAATTCAACTCTACACGTGTAAAAAAAAAAAAAACATGAAAATCAGCATTCACACATAACCTACTCAAGTGAGGGCCAAGCCGACCTAACAAATCGAACTGTCCACTATTTTTCAGAAAAATTAAATAAATCAAACAAATATTAATCAGTCTTCATATGCATTATTTGCAAATAATCGAATTTACACACTTGCATTAACCTGGACAGAGAGAAAGAGGGGAAGGGGGGGAGGCAAAGGCTTTCCTTCCTGTGCAAGATAGTTTTTTCAAATGAGATGGTTTTGTCAAATTCAACCCCTCCCGCCATTGCCATGCCGTTGGTTTCTGAAATAGCTAAGAAGCGCCTGAGCCTGCAACCAGCAACAAACCCCAATCACATTCCAAAGAAATCCATACTACATAATCTAATATGATTAAAACCAAATGTGTCTGATTATTGAAAAAAAAATGTGTAATAGGGTGAATGGCATTTTCGGTCCTTGTAGTTTTAGTAATTGTTCTATTTAGTCCTTCAACTTCAGAATATAACACCACACTCTTCAAATAGTCTACTTGGCCCTTCAGCTTAAAAATATTGCTAAATGGATGGAAAAGATTGTCATCTCATTTTCAAGTGACAACACGTGTCCTTTTTTTATCATTTCACTGCGCTCGACACCTCATCTTCACAAACCTAGGTTGACTTCTGTCCTCGTAATCAGCCTTAACTAGCTTGAATTTGTTCTTTTCTCACAAAAAGTAGTGTTGTCCAACTCAATTATATGACTAAAAAGAGCATATAGCCAATCATGCACACAGATCATTTGACAACATTTTCCATCCATACTAACAGGTCTTTTAACAGAAGGAACATGTAAACTCTATTTGTAAAATTAAAGGAGGACTAAAACAAAACTTAATAAACGTTAGAGGACCAAAAATGTAATTCTCCCTATTTAATAATGTTTCTATAATTTTTGGACAATATTTCAATTCACATTACAATCCAAGGGTCAAGTGTCAGTCTAACCTTCCCCTCACTGCAAGGAGCACATTTGAAACCGCGTATTAATAAGAATTTCGCTATGAACCATCCTAAACCCATTCAAACTTCCATATTCTAGAATATAATTTGTTAAGAATCAGAAACTTCATTGGGTATTTGCGTTATAATGCTTCCATATTATATTTTTACCAAATGTAATAACAATACCAGGAATTAATTCTTAATCCAGTTTATTCTACTTCCTTGTGCATGCATCACTTTTCACTCTTAGTACCATCTATTATCATGTATCTTTTTTTCACTTTTTATTATATATAATTTTTCAGTATAGCTTTATGTTTTTAAACGATGTACCAAAGCCAGACCACGTAGTGCAAATAAGAGAAACAACATAGTAATAGGCATCCAAATCAAACCTTTTCTCTGGCTCGTGGGGTGCCGGTCTGCGACAGTGCCACTAAAGGTGGAACGGCTCCTTCTTGAAGGACCATGTTGCAATACCTACTGCTGTTGGTGCAAAGTTGAAGAAGAGCAGCCGCCGCATTCTCCTTCCCTCTCGCTGAACCCAACTCAACAACCTCGACAAGAACTGGAATACCTGCCTCCTGACCGATCCCCGCCCTTCCCTCGGGAATCGTGGCAAGATTCGACAACACCGCCACCGCCTTGTCGACCAGCCCGGCCGTGGGGTCCATCAACTCCACCAGGTATTTCACGGCACCCGCCTGCACAATCCGAGCCTTGTTTTCGTGATATATTGACAGGTTAAACAGAGCGGTCGCAGCGTCTTTTTTCCCCCTTGGAGTTCCGTTTCCCAACAAATCAACCAGAGGTTGTATTGCGCCCGACCTCCCAATCTTGATCTTGTTATCCTCGATCACAGAAAGGCTAAAAAGGGTGGCTGCGGAATTCTCTTTAGCCTCGGGGCTTCCCGTCTCGAGAACATAAATTAGAGGTTCAATTGCATTAGCATTTGCAATAGCAGTCTTGTTGTTATCGTTTAATGATAAGTTCAGAAGGGCGGTAACAGCATTTTCCTGAATCTTTATGTCCGTTGAACGCAACAGGCCAATCAACAGGGGGATGGCTCCACAATTTGCAATAACGATTCGGTTATCCATGTTGTGCTTTGCCAGTAGACGGAGTTCGGCCGTCGCGGTCCTTTGGGCATCAAGTGACGTGTTCGTCAAGTCCTCCACCAGACTCTTGACTTGAGTTTCAACTCCAGAAAGATCAGCCCTCGTTTCCATGGCGGGAGATGAAAAAATTCTCGGCACAAATCTATCGGATGGTCTCCGCCAGATAGATTGGCTGGCAGATCTTGTCTCTAACCGCCGTGGGGTGGTGGTAGCAGGCTGAGGCTCTAGCGGCACCTCCCCTGAGGATACCTCGTTTCCATCATCAGGCATTTCTTCTGAGTGATTTGAATTGGAACGGGTGCTGGAGACAGACGAGGTTCGCTTATGTCTGACCTGAGATGGTTCTTCATCAGCAGTTGAAAATTCTTTCCTAGTTGGTGAATTCGAACTTCTTTCTCCGGACTTTCTTAGCCCTATCGTTACATTATCAAACTCGTGACTATTTCCAGCAACTCCTGACAATGAATCCACTGAATAAGAGCGAGGATGAGATGGGGAAGTTCCTTGTTGAGGCCACGTGGAATCTGCTGATGTAGTTTGGAAGCCTATTGACTGAGGAAAAGAATGCAATTCCACGTGTTTTAAAAGGGAAGAAGGCAGATTTGAGTTCATGGACTTTACAGGGTCAGGAAGCTTCACATTGTTCGTTTCGCACCAATTTGCAATGAGAGCCTTTACAGTGTAATTCGGTATGAGATTAATGTGGGACAGAGTTTGCCTTGTCTTAGGGCAAACCGTGAGACCAAGGTCAATCCATTTCCGGATGAAGGCACGCTCATACGTTTGTCCAGAAGCGACAATTACAGGATCTGTCATGAGTTCAAGCGATAGAGGGCAGCAAAAATCCGGAGGAATAGGAACACGATTACAGCTCTGGGACAGTTTCAGATTTACGAGAAGATCGTGCATGTGGATAACCAGAGCTATCATTTGTTCAATGTAATCAACTTCGCTGTTGTTCTCAGCTTGTTCGGCATGCTCCTTCAACTTTTCAAGGGCCACTGCTTCAATTAGGAGCTCCTGATTTGACCTTAGACTAAGGCACTCTGTAATTTTTGCCAGGCTATCTGAACTCGGTCCAGAGCCCTCCTCTTGATCCCGTATAGCTTTTGCGATGATGGGTGATGTTTGTTCATACCCAATATGCTTCAGTTTCTGTATGCAGAGCTGCAATTAATTTGTCCAACAAGTAAAGAACCAAAACTAGAAAACATTTTTAGTATTGTCAAACTATTGATTTGAACAGCTAAACGTAAACTCAACTCATTTTAGGTGATACCTCAAGAGACGCTGCACTTAATTCACCAGGAAGACGCAGATCAGAAGATTTGAGTAGCCCGAAAATTTCAAGGCCAGAAGTTTGAATCCTTTTTATCAACGATTCAACTTGAAGAACCTAGACACCGCATAAAAATGGATCAGAACTGCATAATAGCTAATGTGATCATTGTAGGTCTTGCTCTTCAATTCATGAACAAAATATGTTAATATTGACTTGTACAAAAATAGATAAGATCCGGAAACATACGAAATAAACTTTACTCATCAGGAGATGTGCATTTTCAAATTGCTCCCTCAGTTCATCGATCAATTGTCCTAGTCCAGCAAACAACTTCAGTAGCGATTCATCAGAAGATAATTGAGCATCAATAGTGGCATCAAGTACAGGCTTTAACAACTTCAATATCTCTTCAATCTTTTGGTAATATTTATGGATTGGTTCTAAGTTTTGATTTTCATCAGATGCTAAGTGAAAGAAACGAGAAATGTTGGTGAGAAGCACTTTCAGCAACGATATCTCCATTTGACCTGTGTCAACATCAAAACAAACATCATACGATAAGAACATAAGCAAGAAGTATCAGCCAGTTATACCATAAAAGAGAATCAAACTGAACATTTGGTTAAATACTTCAGTTATGATGACCAAATAACTGATTAACACGAAAGGCGTCTAGCTAAAAACTGATACGATTTAAGCCCATACTTGGTAAGAACCAATGGTTACAAATCCACAAGGTAGGACTCACCCTTGAAAACCGGCTTACAAGGGGAGGGTGCCTAGGAACTTATAACCCACCGACCAATCCCATACTTAGTCGATGTGGGATTGTGGGATCCTAACAAAAACATGGACAAGAATCATAAGATACAGTCGAATTATTTTCAATCAATGAAAGCACATAACCTAGCAAGTTGACAGAAAAAGGAGAACCAAACTATCATGAGATAAACAGCAGCAAGATATGAATTGTCATATTAAGCCTTTTGTCATCAAGGTTATATGATAAATTTAGATTAAAGTTCCGTAGCTCATGAATGAATCAGGGCAGTCAAGAAAACTGCATTTGGAAGAAACAGAAAAAGGAGGGGGCTACACAACAACCATGAAAATTTTCTAAGAGCCAAAGGAGGCACCTTGCAAGGAGATCCAACGCATCCTAGAAAGACTAGTTACTTCTTTCGCAACATCAATACAGTTCCCCACCGCTCCCCTCCCCTAACTATGTGGAATTGGATTAATGGAACTACCGTTAATAATTTCACCAACATAATCAGGGAAATTGAGAAAATTTACATACATTATCCCTTCAAAAATATAATTCTGATGCTCAAAGAAGCACTTCATCTCTTCAACAGTAAAATAAACTCTGCACCTCATGGATGTATCCTCAAACAGACAAATTAAATAAATAAGAGAAAGCACGGACAAATGATTGGATCACAAAGAGGAACTAATTAATAACTAATGGATTAAAGGTCCACATCGACAACCCTAGCCACTTAACACGCATCGGTAATGTACATGCCAAAGGCTTCTCCAAATTTATTTGTGGGCACATTATGTGCCTTGCACCTGAAAACCCTACAAGGCAGTGCCATAGCGTTCATCAATAAGAGTAAGAATTTCCTATTTTTGGCACTGTTACAGGGAAATTTTCTAAACAGTTTTATGTGTTGAATTCAATGGCAATGTTAATATGTTCGCATGAATTAATGTTCATTTTGGTACAAATTAGCTGACATTAGTACTGCAATCAGTACTAATGTGTAAACAAATCACACTGACTATTTTGAATTGCTCTCAAGTCTTAGCTATTTTCAATTCAATGGCAACTTTGAATGTGTTTACAGAAATTAATGGACTAAAGGCATTCCTTTTAACTGTTCCGCAACATGCCTAGTAAAGACAAGATAGCTAGAGCATGCGCAATATATAATTGTTGTTGATAATGCTCATATTGTATCTATAAATTACGTTGGGGTTGTCAACAAATTAGAAGACGCAATCAGGTATTGAGCTCCAGCATTTCGTTTTCTTTCAGATGATGGAGATCAATTGAAGAATCTCAGCTCCAAATAATTGGGGTGGATATAAGAGAATTCTATTTGATAAGATTCTCAATCAGGTGAAACACAGCAAATAATGTACTAGAATCGGGTGAAACACAACAAATAATGAACTAGAAGACCAAGAACGTGCCAAAGACTTAAATCAAATGAATTTAACAGTGGTAGTGAAATTGATAAACCAACATGCTAGGAGGCCACTCCATCCTAACCTTTACCGCATTGTAAGGATAATACGGTAGTGAGGGCAGAAAATAGAAATAAAGCAAGCAAAGAAAAATATATACATACATACATATATATATATAATGGTCGTGCAAGTAATTTAATCACAAAGAAACAAGGCAAACATAAAAGGAAGAACATAATATAAGTTTTCTTTTGAAGAGACAGACATCATAAAATATTATAAAGATTAAGAGAAAACAAAGAAGACAATTAATAGCTACAGTTTTCCAGCTTATCAAAAATAAATAAATAAATAAATAAATAATTAAGAGGTACATTCTTCCAATACTACAAAGTCATAAGGGCTATCACGATTTTAAGTTTAATAAAGACAGCACCATAAAAACAAAAGAAAATCCACTGACCAACTTCCACTAAAGCATCAATTGATTACCAATAAATAGAGAAGAAAACAAACCTTCTTACAGAAACCTGGAATTTCAATTCTTTGTTCAATTCATGTCATGATTCTTAATAAGAAAACAATCTAAACCACAATTACAGAACTTCCAATGTGCATAGCCTTGTGAGATGTTGCTCAAGAAATAACGCACTGAGCAATAACCTGCATGAAATATGTACCATGATTTCCACATCAAACATTGGAATTAAAAGGTAAGAGCGTCTGCTAATTTGTAGGAATACCTAATACTTCGCAACTGTCTGTCCAAAATATGAATCTCAAGATACCAAAAAAACATGATAGAAGGATTTCCGACAACAGGCTATAGAATATTAAGCTCTTTGTAGCCAAAATACTAATCATTCCTTTGAAGGAAGTCGCTACTTTTATTGTTTCACGTTGTCAATACAAGGATAAAATACAAATTATATGATCACATCAATATTTTTCTATGTAATTTACATATGATCGTGGTTTTATATACCCCAACTTCTAGGAACTTTTGACTACGTAATTTATGAGTTGAATGTTGGAATAAGCCAGTTATTTGAAACCAGAACACAAGTTTTCAAATTGCTATTAGTACCGGAAATAAGTTTAAAAGTGCTGCAATCAGGTAAAAATGTTTCAAAACTGTAATTAAAGGGTAAAAATCTAAAATTTCTTTTACAGAAAACCAAAAATGTGGGGAAATTGTATTTGAACAGGCATTCACATAAAAATAAAGCCATCAATAGAGGATTAGAAGATGGAAAGATGCAAACAATTTGAAGATCAATCAAATAACATACAATAAAAAACTCCGTAGATGCAAATTACTCAGTTCTCATGAAGACAGAACATAAATGATAAAACCACAGAATCAAACATTGGCTCATATAACATAAAGAATTAAATATTTTAGAAACATGGACAGTCTTTAAATTCACAGTTAACCCCAGTTGTTTAAATTTAAGAGCAGACATCAAAATTTAGGGGTTCGATATGCAGAATCGCACATAGGCTCGCATAATCTGAGAAATCAGAACATGCCAATTGAAATATTCTACGCGATCATACTCGGAGAACGGTATAGATTATCATAACAGAAAATCGGTAACCCTAGAGAACGGATCAAGCAAAAAAGATGAATTAGAGAAAGAGAGGGGGAGAGGATTTACCTGAATGGAAGCGAAGACGAGATGCAACGGGTTGTTTGGCTTTTGGCCCTTCGCACCTTCGTTACCCAGGCTTCTGAAAATTCTCCCCTCATTCTCTGCTGGTTTTTCCTTTGTCGTAGTCCTTTTCCATTATTATTATCATTATTTTATTTCAATATAGTTAACTATTTTTGGGTTTAATAATTAATATTTATATCTCTAACTAAAATTAGACTAACTCACAATCAGTTCAGAACCACTGTGCGCGTAGATTAGGTAATAAGAAGTTGGTCTAACTTAATCAAAATTCTTGGTTCGAGATTTGAGAATGCAATTGCATTAAAACTCGATAGGGAGAGCTTTGTTGCTTTTGTGGTCATACCCGGATCGATCCGATTTAGTCAAAATCTAATGTCGTTATCGGATACCGGAGGTTTATACCAAAAAAACAAAAAAAAAAAAATCAGTTCACAAAACTCTATGTCTTGATTCTCTTTGATTTCTCTCTTTAATATTTTATCAAATGAGTTTTAAATAATATTTATCATTGTATAATTTTTTGAATGAATTTAATTGTTATTTATTATTACTATAATATAATGGAATGAGTGGATTTTATATGTTTTTTTTAAATTCAAAATATTGAGATTTTTAATACCTGAATAACTTAGTGGGTAAATTTCACTGGGTTCCTCTGTTATTTGAAAAATTAATAACGACGCCCCCTATGATTAGGATAATATTTTCGCCTTCCCTATCATTTTCAAAACCCAACAATGATATCCTAAAACTTCTGTGAACAAATCACATCTAATTTTATTTGATATTTTTACCTTTTTATATTATGGGTTTATAGCATTTACTTCCCTTGTTATTTTGCACTAATCAGATACCTCTTCTGTCATTTTACGAATACTAGGCAACACTCTTGTCATTTTGGTCAATAGTCACTTACCTCCATTATAACATAAATGTCCTTCTGTTTTTTTAAAAAATTATATTTTTATTTTTATTTTTATAAAAATTCGTTAACACCCCCTTATTTTTAAACTTATAGTTTTTACTCTTAATTTTTTAAATAATTATATTTACCTTCCACCATACTATACCCTCTTACCGCCACCGCCAACCAGCACCCACGCCACTGCCCACCACCCTAACTTGCAGTTTAGTCCAATATCACATGGAGGTAAAGTGCGACAGTTCAAATTATAGGAGGCAAAGTGTGACAGGTAACCACACGAGGACAAAATGTGATTAACCCCTTTTTTTATTTAGAAACTTAGAAAATACACTCATGACCCTCTAAGTTTCTAATAGTGTTAAAATAGTCTGTGATAAAATATTTAAAGGGTATTATTGGCCCAATAAAATACCCAAGAAGGGGGGGTGAATTGGGTAATTAAAAAACTATCAAAATAAAATTCAATAAATCAAATAATTAATTTTAAGCCTAAATTAATAATTATCTTTATAACACAGCGGAATAATATAATCAACTAAGTGTACACCCAAACAATAAAAATAGCAAAGTAAATATAACAGCACACAAAAAATTTATACTGGTTCACCAAGCTACTCTTGGCTAATCAAGTCCCTTGAGCTCCATGGAGGTCGCACCCACTAAAACCAAGATCCCTTTAAAGGTAAGAACTAAACCCTCACACTGATTCTTTTACAAGCTCAGAATCTACCTTTACAATATCATTTTCTCAGGCTAAGGAAGAACCTCTACTTTTTACAAGATAAAGAATAACCTAATTATTTTTTAACACTAAGGCACAAGAATCAAAATCTCTCAAAACACTCCAACTATCATTTTCCCAAGTAAGGATGAAACATTTACAAATAACTCCAATTGCAATTCTATCTAGGAAGAATTACTACTTCAATCTCTTTATAGGAAGAGACTGAAACCCGGCTACCCTTGATTAAATACCCCAAACAGTATTTAACCCGTCACACTACTCACTAATACAAAATAATAAGTAGAAAATCTCACTCAGAGCTTCTACCACCCTAAATAAATAATAACTCAATTAATATCCTAACTAGTGATATAAACATGTGAGATACAAAATCTGATTTTAACAAGATATGTGTAACAAATTGGAGCACGTAATCAGATTCAATAAAATTGTTTGTAAAAATATTTTCTTTAACAAATCAGAAACAATTTCTATGATCAATTTTCAAAATATAAACAAATAATGCAATGAAAGAATATAATTGGAAAGATCTCACCCGGAATTCATAGAATAATCAGAAAAACAATGTAACTTCAAATCCGGTAGCAACAAATATTAATCACAATTGATCTTCAAGATCACTCTTAGAATAGCTCACAAACTCTGAAAAAGATAATTCTTAGAAAAGCTCACTCTTATGATATGATATGATATGATTTCTCTTCTTTACTGCTTAATTTTGCTAATGAAATTCGCAGGTCTATTTAAAGGAACATGTAATCAGCCTTCTAATGGCTAGTTTACAAGTGTCATGATAATTAAATGCACCTATAGACCCCTTATATCATAAGGACTTCATTTAGATTCAATTTCACTTAAAATCAACTTTCAAATCTCTCAATTAATTCCCCAAAGTATTTCTCAATCTCAATTAATAAGAATAGAAGCTATTTCAAGTACCAAATTGAGAAATATTAATATTTAATGTACCAAATCAATAGGATTTAATTAATATATAAACCATATCTTAAATATCACCAAATCCCTTAAATTTCTCTCAAATCCTCACAAAAAATAGCTACTTTTAGGTATGATTTCGAATAAAATAATATACTGAAACAGAGCACTCAGTCGACTGCCCAGTGGACTGGACGATTCAGGGAGTAGCCTATTCAGTTCATCGGTCGACTCTTCGATTTAGAGAGTTTGTCATGCTTCCACCAATCGACCGCTCGGTCGACTCGCAGATTCTGAGAGTTTAGTTGTTTTCACCAGTCGACCTGTCGGTCGATTCTTCAATTCAAAATGTTTCAGCTTCTTTCTCTAGTCGACTCCTCAGTCGACTATTTCCTTCTGAATCTCTTATCTGATTTCGTTTTTAATACTTTTTCTTTTACGATTTCGTCCCTTTAATTAATTTCTTTTCTCAATAAGCTCCACTAACTTTCTCAAATTCCATTTTACCCATTTATAAATATTTATTTTCAAATCACATATTGGAGCAAATAATTTCACTTAATCGTATTGCTTGTGGCTTTCTTGTGATATCCCATCTTGGATTTTGTACGACTTTTCTCTTTGCACATTTCTCTTGTGGCTTCTTTGCAACTTCACATTTTGTCTTTGTTGCATCTTTTCGCTTTGTATGAGTCGCTTGTGGATTCTTGGTGACTTTCTGTCTTGGTTTTGATATAACTTCTTTGTTTGCTCCTTTAGGTCTACTTTCGACATTTTGTAATTCTGTACAAGACATTTCAACAATTTTCTTCGGTATCCATTTCATTTTGGATCCGTCTTTGTTAGATATAAATTTAGGATTACGAAACGGATATGATACTTTAAAATGTCTAACCGTATTGCAATAATAACATTTCAAATCTAATTTATCATAGAAAGCACAAGATGTAAAATATAAATCATTTCTAACAATAGAAGCATAACTATTATTGACATATGATGAAAGACGAGATGATGAAGTATATTCACTTTGTCCAGTAAAATCATTTTCAAAATCTCTCGAAATAGACTTAAGGTCGGATTTTGATTTTTCAAAATTTTGCTTAAGTAAATTGATTTTAGAAACACAATTTGACATTTACCTAGAAATCATATCAAATTTATTTTTTAAAACTCTATTTTCATTTTCAAGAGAATCTACTTTAGAGAGCAAATTATTAATTTTAAAAACGACTTCTGAAAACCCTTTTGAACCACAATAATCATCCAAATGCATTTTAGATTTTCGAACACATTTTTCACCATTTTCAAAAGAAGCAATTTTTCTTTTTAAACTCAAACTCTCTTTAACAAAAAATAGTGTGAAAGAAAGTAATTTTTCTATAACTGTCACAACCCACCCTGGACACCCGTCACCATGGGGCCGGCGTGACGTCGACACGACCTCATCTTAACGTTAAACCACAACAAAATGACAAAGTGCGTACAAAAATATATAACCATTTTTTTCCTCTAACCATATACAACATCTCTAACTAGGGACACACCCGTCCCTAAATTATAATAACAACAAAAGTATAACAACAACTCTCACACGTTCACCTCAGATAGCTTCCCCAAAAATGATTCCATACTACACCATTGCCGAACTCTACCTAGTGCCAATAGGGAACCGACTCCTAGCTGTTGCACTTGCGAGTGTACTACTTTCTTAGTAAAATATTTAAAAATAATAATACATTCTAAATATTATCACATTTAAATATAGATCACGCATAAGTATATAAACACCACAATAAATTATAAATCATCCAATATAAGTAAAACATCACATCTCAAACACACCACTCCACCACAACACACACTGGCTAGCCATAGTGATCATTTTAACCTCACGATTGGGAGTTTGCAATGGTACCGTACCATCCGTAGGATATGCCTTCCTACGAACACCCATCATTCCGCCGAAATGGATAATCACTGCGCAGTATAAACGTCTAACATCACTCTGCCGAAGCAGATAAGCATCACTCCGCCGAAGCGGATAAACATCACTCCGCTGAAGCGGATCAACATCACTCAATAATATCGTCTAATCAACATCGTCAAATCACCACATAATTTTAAAAAACATCTAATTTAAATACAACTATTTTTCATCATATATATATATATATATACAAATAATTTGGCAAGAAGACAGTACATTCATCTCGATATCTGTCTTGCAAAACGGACACTGACCGCACTCTATCTGGATGCCGATGCCTGTAAACCTAATAATGACAGAGCCTATATTAATATTTTATATAAAATCACCTAATCATGTAATGCAGACCCTAAGTTCTGCATACTTCTATTCCTCATATTTTATTTATGAAAGTTGTTATTATTCTGATAATTTCATTTCATTAATTATTGCATAAAAATCTTGTAATATGAACGATCCCAAATTTACTATTCCAGTTACAAAATTTTTTATACTAGAATTGAATTTAAAAAAATAAAATAAATTTAACGAAAAACGATATCCATTCCGAATCGTTCACGGGCCGCGGGATGGATTTTTGGTTTTTACTTGGGTTGTTTGTGTAATTTAATTTAATTTTTTTTCCTTTTTTTTTTTTTTCTCTTTCCCAGTTTTCTGCTTTCTGTTTGTCTCGCTGCCGCCCACCTTTACCGATCACACGCCTGCACAACCCACGTCCGTTGCAGTTGGCCGACCACTCGCACATACAGAGAAACACACATCCACTACGATACTGAATGAACGTACACACACACACACACACACACACACACACACACACACACACGTCAACATTAACACCCCAACTGCGTAGATCACCCCTACCGTCTACAACCGCCACGGGCAAGCTGAACAAAGCACACCTACTCAGTCCTCATACACATACACTCACTTCGCCGGCAACCTAACAATGCAGCCGACGCCTTACACACATACCCACCTGACGAACAAAATACACCCACGCACACCCTCTCACTGCTGGCCGGTAACCAATGGCAGACTAGTCACGCACAGAAACACACAAGATCACGGATTCCAACTGCACATGCACACTGAATTACACATACAACGAACTAAAATATCCCACCACCGACACCACCATGACGATCGCCAGATGTACGTAACCGACACCTACACACACACTCATGCATGCACACACCCACCAAATAAGTAGAGAAAATTACACATAATTACTCACCAGACGACGACGACGGACGGCAACGATCACCCCGTTGACGATCTCACCCCCACAACCGCCGAGTGAGCAACTGAAAACCCACACGATTGATTCAAAATAGAATGTACACAGCAGCAGCAACAACAACACACATATGCATCCACGAGACACACATACTGCTCACCGGAGAAACGCTGATCACAGAACTTCGACAGCCCCGTCCTCCTCCGGTCCTCTTTCCTTCTCTCTAGATTTTTTTCTAAATTTTTAGATTTGATCTTGCCTGATAAACCACATGCATGAGTATACATATATATTGCATGAATTAAGTGGTTTAATTTGATCCTAAGCACGCCACGTCACCCCACGATCGCTCTCTCTCTTCGGCTGGTTGATCGTCCGTCACAAACACACAGCGTAATATATATATATATATATATATATATATATATATAAGAAAATAGGTAAATTTTACTTTTCTCCTCCAATTTCTTTAAGATCTTAATTTCAATAAATTTTAATTTTTTTTTAAAGTTTCAAAAATTATAATTTTACCCATAATATTTTTACTTTTTGATTTTTGGTTGTCAATAAAAATCTCAAGTTTAAATTTTTATGTTTCTAAATTTTCAATTTGACCCCCAACTTTTGTTTTGAATTTTAATCAATAAAATTTTTACCCTAAAATTTTTTAATGTTCTATAATGCAACTATTTATGACGTACGTTCTACAATTTAGGTTTTACAATAATAATATGGATATTTTCATTATCATCATCTCCATCACTACCTCTAAAATCACAAGAATCATAAACCATATTATCACATACGCATTTACCACTATCAAAAGAGGATACACAAAATATATAATCTATGGTGTATGCACGTGACTGGTTAGTTAGGATGTTAAGCCTAAAGAGCTAAAATTAGCTCTGATGCCAATTATTGGCCCAATAAAATACCCAAGAGGGGGGGTGAATTGGGTAATTAAAAAACTATCAGAATAAAATTCAATAAATCAAATAATTAATTTTAAGCCTAAATTGATAATTATCTTTATAACACAGCGGAATAATATAATCAACTAAGTGCACACCCAAACAGAAAAATAGCAACGTAAATTTAGCAACACATAAAAGATTTATACTGGTTCACCAAGCTACTCTTAGCTAATCCAGTCCCCTGAGCTCCACGGAAGTTGCATCCACTAAAACCAAGATCCCTTTAAAGGTAGAAATTAAACCCTTACACCGATTCTTTTACAAGCTTATAATCAACCTTTACAATATCATTTTCTCAGACTAAGGAAGAACATCTACTTTTTACAAGTTAAAGAATAACCTAATTCTTTTCTAACACTAAGGCACAAGAATCAAAACCTCTCAAAACACTCCAACTATCCTTTTCCCAAGTAAGGATGAAATCTTTACAAATAACTCAAATTGCAATTCTATCCAGGAAGAATCACTACCTCAATCTCTTTACAGGAAGAGACTGAAACCCGGCTACCCTTGATTAAATACCCCCAACAGTATTTAACTCATCACACTACTCACCAATACAAAATAATAAGTAGGAAATCTCACTCGGAGCTTCTACCACCTCCACCCCAAATAAATAATAACTTAATTAGTATCCCAACTAGTGATATAAAAACGTAAGATACAAAATCTGATTTTAACAAGATATGGGTAGCAAATTGGAGCACGTAATCAGATTTAAGAAATTGTTTGTAAAAATATTTTCTTTAACAAATCAGAAATAATTTCTAAGATCAATTTCCAAAATATAAATAAGTAATGCAATGAAAGAATATAATTAGAATGATCTTACCCGGAATCCACAGAATAATCAGATAAAATAATGTAACTTCAGATCCGGTAGCAGCAAATATTAATCACAATTGATCTTCAAGATTACTCTTAAAATAACTTACAAACTCTCAGAAAGATAACTTTTAGAAAAGCTCACTCTTATGATATGATATGATTTCTCTTCTTTACTGCTTAATTTTGCTAATGAAATTCGCAGGTCTATTTAAAGGAACATGTAATCAGTCTTCTAACAGTTAGTTTACAAGAGTCATGACAATTAAACGCTCCTATAGACCCCTTATATCATAAAGACTTCATTTAGGTTCAATTTCACTTAAAATCAACTTTCAAATCTCTCAATTAAATCCCCAAAGTATTTCTCAATCTCAATTAATAAGAATAGAAGCTATTTCAAATACCAAATTGAGAAACATTAATATTTAATGTACCAAATCAATAGAATTTAATTAATATATAAACCATATCTTAAATATCACCAAATCCCTTAAATCTCTCTCAAATTCTAACAAAAAACAGCTACTTGTAGGTATGATTTCAAATCAAATAATATCCTGAAACAGAGCACTCAGTCGACTGCCCAGTGGACTAGATGATTCAGGGAGTAGCCTATTTAGTTCATCGGTCGACTCTTCGATTTAGAGAGTTTGTCATGCTTCCACCGGTCGACCGCTCGGTCGACTCGCAGATTCTGAGAGTTCAATTATTTTCACCGGTTGACCTGTCGGTCGATTCTTTGATTCAGGATGTTTCAGCTTCTTTCTCTAGTCGACTCCTCAGTCGACTGTCTCCTTCTGAATCTCTTATCTGATCTCGTTTTTAACACTTTTTCTTTTACGATTTCGCCCATTTAACTAATTTCTTTTCTCAATAAGGTCCACTAACTTTCTCAAATTCCATTTTATCTATTTATAAATATTTCTTTTCAAATTACATATTGGAGCAAATAATTTCACTTAATCAAACACACACATAAATAATAATAATAAAAATTCGTGCAATGTGTGTGTTTCTAATTGGGATATTAAGAGTTAATATTCTCCTAAGTTGTTTTTCCTAATTTCTTCAAACTCTTAAATCTTCAATATCTTTAATATCTTCAACTTCATCATTTAGCATCCATTTAATTTGATGTCTTCATCATTGGAACTTTAAATCACTGAAATACTCAATTAAACATTAGTTCCACCAAAACATTAATAATTAATTGTTCATCAAAATCTTAGGATCAACATGTATAAATGTCATTCAACAAGTTAGGGTGGTAGGCAGTGGCATGGGTAGTGGGTGGTGGCAATGAGAGGGTGTAGTAGAATAGGAGGTAAATATAATTATTTAAAAAATTAAGAGTAAAAATTATAATTTTAAAAATAAGGGGGTATTAATGATTTTTTATAAATATATATATATATATATATATATATATATATATATATATATATATAATTTTTTTAAATAGAAAAAGGGCATTTATGTCATAATGGAGATAAGTGGTCATTAACCAAAATGATAAGGGGCTAACTGGTATTTATAAAATGACAGATGAGTTATCTGCTTTAGTGTAAAATGATAGGGGAGGTGAATGATATAAACCCTTTATATTATATCCCTTTTAAACAAAAAATATTTTTTTAAAATAAAAAATAATAAATGCTTTCACTCGGCATATTTTTTTTAATTTAAAAAAAAAAATGATTTTTTTTTAATTTTTTATATTCTTTATTTTTTTATGATGATGATAATAATAATAATAATAAAAGGTATTTTTTTATACAATCAATTTCCTATACAAAACAAACTAAAAAGGATAAACACGATAAAAAGTTAAATAATAATTAGAAAATCCACATGTTGGTGTACGAGAGAAGGTCGGGAGATTTTCTGCACATCAAAAACTATTAACCAACATAAAAAGCACCTATTAGATTATTTTAAAACTAATAAAAAAAGTTACATTTTTTTTTTTAAATCCATATGGGAGCTTATTTCCTTATCATTTACTATTTAAAAAAAAAAAAAAAATGATTGATGAACATTAATAGTCTTAGAAGTTTGCACTAATAGTTTTCTAGGTTAAAATTTT
Organism: Eucommia ulmoides; assembly: GCA_016647705.1. Classification (NCBI taxonomy): domain Eukaryota; kingdom Viridiplantae; phylum Streptophyta; class Magnoliopsida; order Garryales; family Eucommiaceae; genus Eucommia; species Eucommia ulmoides. The sequence continues at coordinate 28,363,946 of CM028339.1, forward strand.
TATTTTATTTCTCAGTATTAAAACTTATTTTTGCTACATTTCATAAAATATATTAAATATAGAATTAAAAAATTAATTATGTGTCATGTGTAATATTCAAATTGAAAATATACACTAATATTTTTTTACCTGCATATTATGTTGGTCTAAAACTATTAAGTGATTAAACCCGATACACCCGTTTATTTCGAAAAATTCCAAAAACATTCACCGTCATTTTAATAATACATGCTCCTAAATGTACACCCCCTTTTACTTGTCCTATACCCTTAAAAATAAAAATTATTTTAGACAATTTACTATTATAACCTTCAAATTGCTAACATACATATCCCTCTAATTTTACGTTTTACACTTTACTTCCTTTTCTCCTTCCTCCTTCTCCGGTAAATATATTGCATCGGCGTTAGATTACTCTATCTCCTCTGTCTTAGTTTCTCTCTCATCTCATCTCCAAAAAAACATGTTGCTCATTCCCCTTCCCCCCTCCTACCCCTACCACAGTCCACCCACGTCCACCCACATCTACCTTTGGCCTTTTCGTCCCTCCCCTTGCCCCACCTCCTCCTCCTCCTCATCTTCTTCTTCTCGCCCCCAACTCCTTTCTCTCTCTCTCTCTCTATATATATAGAGAGAGAGAAAGAGAGAAAGAAAGAGAGAGAGAGAGAGAGAGAGAGGAGTTGGGTGAAAAAAAAGAAGAGGAAAGGCATGGAGGAGGAATGCGAGGATAGGGATGGGGAGTGGGGTGGATAGCGGTTGCTGGCAATAGTGGCGGGGGTAGGGGGTTAGTGAAGGTTTCAATAAATAAAAGGGTAAAAACTAATTTTAAATTTTTTATATTGTAATTTCAATTTTTTTTAAAATATCATTCATCAAAAAGAAATGTATATATAGAATTAGTCTTTAATAACATCTAAAACAACCTTTATCACATTTTGTTGATAAAAAAAATCCTTATAACATAAAATTTTCTATTTTATTTTTCTGTTTTAGTTTTTTAGTTTTACTCTTTCTCAGTTTTTTTTTTTGCTATTATTTATTTTGTTTGTTTTATTTTTACTTTTATTTTGATTTTTTAATTTTTATGTATGCTGTTTTGGGAAAAACTCAAAAGTAAAGCTAGATTTTGTTTTTCTTTTTTTCTTTTCCGTTTTAGTTTAGTTTTTTGTTTTCTAGTTTGTTTTTTAAATTTAATTTTTTGTGCTTTATTTTTGAATTCCTATTTTTTGTGTGTATTTTCTAGCTTTTTACCTTTGTTTTTTTTTTTTTAATTGTGTATAAGCACCATACAAAAATAAAAATAACATAAATAAAATAAAAAAAAATAGAAAACAAGAGAGAAAATGAAAGTAAAAAATATAAAACAAAAACTAAAACTAGATAAATAAAAATAAAAAAGCAAAAATAAAATAAAATTGTTGCAAGGTTATTTTTGTTAATAAAGTGTGATAGGGATATCTTAAGTTACTAGACTGAATGATAAGGTCTTTTAGATATTATCAAAATAACAAGGAGAATCTTTGGTATTTGTCGAAATGATAGTGAGTGTCTTGGGTTTAAACTCTTTAATATGATCTATATAATAAGATAGGATGAACTTAAAGTGAATTGTGGATGAAAAGACAAACAAAGAGATATTGTGGACCATTAGATGAAAGAGGAATGAAATTTAGAAGGAATTGAGCTCCCCTACCTGTTAGAAAAAAAAATTAAATATTTTATTTTATTATATCAAATCATATACAAATTATATTATTTTACTATATAAAATAATATTAATAATAACAATAACAATAATAATAATAATAATAATAATAATAATAATTATTATTATTATTATACACACACACACACTAGGGTATAAGTTGTGCCTAAAGGCACTGGTTTTAAATTTTATTGTGAAATTTATACCTAATTTAATATAAAAATGACATAATTTAGCAAAAAAAGAAAAAAAAAATGACCTAGTCCCTTTTGTTTTTATAATATTCCCCAATTATACTATGTATAATTTGACTATTTTCATAATATGTATTTTTTTTTTGTTTCAATTTGACATTTTTTGTATGTCAAAGAGAATTTGAAAATAAATAATTGGATAAAATGGGTTACAAATAAATAGTAAAATAATTTTGTCATAAATATTATAAGGGAGTGATAGTGAGAAAATAATTAACTTTTATTCCTATCAAATTTTCATAGAGATTTGAAGAATTAATGTAATCCACCTCATGCACAATTCAGAACAACAAGAGTAATATTGTTAATCTCAACTTTTACTTTCAAATGAACCCAACAATAATGAATAATATAAACTTAATAAGTCCATCAAAAACAATAAATATTGGAACCAATAATTAATACACGTTTTCAAATGAATAATACAGTTTCACTAAGATGACTCTAATTTTTTTTTAAGGAAATTAACAAAAATTTATCCGTTTATGAAACATTCTTGAATTCTTGATTTTTATTTCAAATAACTCAACAATAATTAAAACAATCATAATCAATAACAAAGTTCTAAATACTTTAAATTGAACACAACATTATCCGCATAAGTTCAATATATATTTTTTTTAATTATTATTATTTTTTTAACATTTCGAAATTTTCAACTCTTTTTTTTTTCCCAAATAAATAGAAAAATAACCACAAAACCAATAACTTGTATATAAATTTTTTGACATAACCCGCTTTGTTTATGCAACATTTTCAAATTCCGAACTTTTATTTTCAAATAAAAACAATAATAACATAACTAATAACCTCCAAACACGATATCAATGAACACAACCATAACAAACAAAGTAAACAACACCAAAATTTCAAATGAACAATAACACACAAAAATTATGAATGAACAATAATACATACTTCATGATATGAACTTGAGAAATACAACTAATAACAAAACATCCAAATAACAAATAAATATTTACTTAACAAAATAGCACCACCACCAAAGACACTTAAGCCCACCATCCAAGGCTAGTAGAACTTACCTTAAACATATATTATCAAACCATATATTAGCTCCATCAGATTTTGAAATATTTGGAATGTCACATGTATGTATATTGGCCAAAGAGAGATAAACACAATGCACGTCAATTTTACAAATAAATAAGTTACTATAAGATTGCGGACAACTTGAATTAAATTAAAATGAAGCAATAAAGATAATGCCATTACTTCATGATTGTACCCCCATCAATTTTTAGTCATCGTATTTTGCCGACCTACCTAAATCCATAATAGAAATAAGACAAATCAGTTACATATATACAACTATCTATTTAAATGTTGAAGTATTTTTAAATCATAATTAGTCTAAGCGCATAAAATTTGAAAACAAAATTTACAATAAATGATTGGCAAAAAGAATTCAATAAAACTTTTTAATTCTCTAATTTCATACAACAAGAAAAATAAACAAATGATTAGTAAGTATTTAATCACAAATCCCAACAACAACAAAAATTCGTGCCCCATATCAAATAACCTAAATTAAACAAAATCTAAATAAACTATAAATCTGTAGTCCTTGCAAAATTGATACATCATTTTAAATGAAAATAAAAAACACTAATAGTATCTTAGTTTTACCTCAGATTAAATGGTAGTTGTGTTTTTTATCCATGGCAATCAAATACATATTGTAAATTGCATAATAATTGATAAAAAAATAACTATTTAGGAATTAATATTGTGAATTTCATTCATCTCAGTGAAACAAATTCATTAAAATATAAACAAAATTTTCCCAAAACTAATTATAAACATAAATTCTCAAATACCAAACCCCAATAAAAAGATATTACATCAGGAATACATAAAACATTGAATTAGAGGTGGGAAACCGATTAGTGTAAGGTAGAAACAAATAAAGGTTTCCAAATCAAAAGAAAAACCATGAAAATGATAAACAACAAACATGATGCAATTTATAGATAACTAACAATGAACATGAAAATGAACCATAATATTTTAGTTTACCTCATCCAAAATTATAGGTTCTAATTTCTCGTCATTGCAATCAAACACATCTTCTTGCCAGTATAATATTAGGATAATAAATGAAAATCAAAATAAAGTTACTTTTGCTACAAATTAAAAATTAGAACACAATAAATATACTAAGGAGAACAATGGTACTCCCACCTAAGCACGTTCATTGAAATATAACCAATTTTTTCCCTCAAAATCATAAAATATAATTCCTCAAATTCCAAATCCAAACAAAATCCATGTTTTTAGAAATTCAAAATTCATTAAAGCACAGGGCATTAAAAAATTATTACCAAAATAATGAAGTACAAAGACTAACAAAAAACTTCAGATGAAATGTTTCTCAGCTCAAATAACTGACATTGGATTTCTTCTAATTTCATGAAGAAGAAAAAAAAATTGATATTGGATATTATTACTTAGTCGTGTTAAAAAGAAAAAAAAAATTTAGAAAGAGAACAACAATTATCAACAATCAGAGTTTAGGTGTAATCTCAATCTGCTTTCACCCTCTTTCTAGTATCACTATTTTAACTTCAATTTTTTGTTGAAACAAAGAAATGAAAAAATGTAATAGAAATACTAAACAAAAGACACTAAGATATCTCATGAGAAATCTAGAATCTATATATCTATTAATAGAAACTTGGAATATACGCAGAAAATGGGAATATACTAAAAACTAGGAACAAAAGCACTAAAAAACAAAACTCAATCGCTATCTAAGAATAGAAGTAACAAACACTAACTAAACATAAACAACTCGATTAATTAGAAATCTATGGAAACAATGTAATAACAAAATTAATAATAAGAAAAAACCAATAAAAATAAACTATATATATAAAAAAAAAACTTATCCTTACAAATAAAAAAATATTCAAAATTCACCATGGCAGCAAACGTCATACTTTCGAAATTCAAAACATTTCATGATTTTTATTTTAGAACTAAATTTAGCTTAATTTGTTCATATTCCTATATTGATTGCATATAGGAGTCCAAATAAACAAACTAAAATCTAACAACATAAGATATCTAATTGAATCGCGTTTCAGATTTTTCAACAAATTATTGAAAAAACAAAGATATGAATCTCAAATTACAGAAACCTAAAGCAATTTCTATCTATAAAATAAATTTTACCCTAAAATGAAAAATTGGTAAAATCTCATAGCATCCTCCTATCAGATCCACTTTCTCCAAAAAGTTCAATCATAAAAGTGAAAAACCATTTACAGTTAAAAATACTCTCGCATAAGATCCACATACCCTCTATTGTCGGCACCGAAATTTACAAATCCGAGAAAACATAAATTGATTTATTTGTTTTTCCTTGAAATTTGTTAAAAAAATTGTGAAAATGGAGCATAACAATTTTTTTTCCTCACATTTCTATTTTCGCTCCAATTTTTGTTGGAACAAAGAAAGGAAAAAATATAACTGAAATACTAAACAAAAGACACCTAGATATCGCATGAGAAATCTAAAATCTATATATCTACTAATATAAACTTGGAATATACCTGGAAACTAGGGACAGACAAAATTTGGGAGCAGAAGCCCTGAACAAAAAAATAACTCAATCGCTATTTGAGAACAAAAATAACAAACATTAACTGCACATAAACAAACTCAATTAATCAGAAATCTATAGAAAAAACATAATAACTCAATTAATTAATATGAAAAAAGCAAAAAAAAGAAAATATTAGAAAAAATTATACCCTTACCGAATTTAAACAATCAAACTTAATCCAATCCAATCTGAGCTTAAGCCAAATGACCATCCTTGATCCCTAATTATCCCCCTTCACAAAAAAACCTAAAAATTAGAAAAATCAAAAGGGGGAAAAAAAAAAAAAACCAATAAAAAAGAACAAAACCAAAAAAAAAAAAAAAAAAAAAAATCCAAAATTCACCATGGCAGCAAACATCATACTTTCAAAATTCAAAGAAATTCATGATTTCTATTTTAGAACTAAATTTAACTTAATTTGATTGTATATAGCAGTCCAAAAATAGAAACTGAAATTTAAGAACATAAGATATTTAATTGAATCACATTTTAGATTTTTCAACAAATTACTGAGAAAACAAAGATATGAACTTCAAATTACAAAAACCCTAAAATAATTTCTATCTGTAAAATCAATTTTACCCTAAAATGAAGAATTGGTATATTCTATCTCTATTCTCAATCTCTCTCACAAACACATAGATCAAAGTAATGAAAGAAGATAATCGGAGCTAAGAGAAAAATGTACCTGATAAATGAATAATCAGAGAATAATTATTCAAGAATAATGATTATTGGTCCACATCGATTATTTATATGGAATCGCAGATCGCCTACGAAGAATGGATCGATCGAAGGTTGTATACTGGTACATGGAGCTAGCATCGATCGATAGAGAAAGATTGCTGGATTGATAGAAGGTTGGTGCGTGGAAGAGCAATCGATCGATGGCTGGTGCGTGGAAGAGCCATTGATCGAAGGCTGAGCGAATCGGATGTAGTCGGTGAATAGGGAGTCAACTCCACCATTGATCTGGATTTCCACGAATCGGATCCAGTCAGTGAATAGAACCATGCCGGGAGGCCAGAGATGGATACCATCACGTCATTGCTATTTGATCGCTTCAAAACGTTAGGTGTATGATTATCGTCTCCGACTACACCCCTTGAAATTGTTGCATAGACCAACTTCCACCACTGCCTAGTACTTCTGCTTCAGCATTGACTTTTAGTGATTCTAAATCGCGTTATCGGTCCTACTGTATGATCGATATAGACAGCGACGAAGAGATGGAGAGATTATGTACAAGATGAAACAATTGGCTAGGGAAAACTGCATAATTCGAGAATGGAGAGAGAGCTAAGGCCCCATTTGGTAACCATTTATATCCCAAAAATTCTCATCCCATTCCCAGATTTTTGGAATTTTTATCTAGGAATAGTGTTTGGTAATTTTTATTCCCGTTCCTATTCCAATCCCATTTGAGAATTCATCCCACTTTTTTCTTTAGGATTGAGAAAAAAAAACTGATTCTACTCATTCCCATTCCATTCCCATTTCTTCTTCACTTTCGTTCCGCTCCTTCATCGCCATCATCGCTGTCATCTTCGCCTTCATCACCATCATCGCCACCTTCGTCGAACCCTATTTTGTTGCCATCGTCAAAATCTATAGGGTTTTGATTGATTTTTTGAACCCTATTTTGAAATCGAGATCGTAGTCGCTTTTGTCGTCGAACCATATTTCGAAATCGAAATCGTCATCGCCTTTGTCGTCATCGTTGAACCCTATTTCAAAATCAAAATCGATTTCGATTTGCAAAATCGAAACTCGAAATCGATTTCAAAATTGATTTCGAGTTCGATTTCAAAATCGAAACTGAAATCAATTTTGAGTTTCGATTTTGAAATCGAAATCGAACTCGAAATTGATTTCGAAATAGAAACTCGAAATCGATTTCGAAATTGGAAATGGAAATCGAAATTGGTCCATTCGAATTTGTTCTTAGATTTCTTGGATTTGTTCTTGGATTTATGCTTGAATTATTTTGGATTTGTTCTTAAATTTGTGGTTTAGGGTTTGTTCTTAATTTTTTAGATAAAATCGTTACTAAACGCGATTCTATTTTTGAATCTAAAAAAAAAAATTGTAGTTACCAAACGCCTTTCAGTTCCAAGAGGAAATAAAATTCTCATCTCATCTCATCCCATCTCATTCCATTCTTATCCCACTGCATGAGATAGGCACGAAACGGTTACCAAACGGGCCCTAAATCTGTATAGAGTTCTTTACTAAATATATATTTTTTTAAATAAAACAATTCTGATAACATATATATATAAACTTAATTACCAAACCAATGTAAAACGCAGATAGGTGTTGAGTTTCTCTTAAAAACGCATAATGAATTTGCGTTTAATAAATAAATAAAAAAACAGGGGAAAAAATGTAAAATGAAATGCGTTTATACAGTTTTTTATTTTATTTTTTTTGGGCATTTGAGAAATGCAAAATAGATTTGTGTCTCTCTTTGGAAACGCAATTTCGTTTAGCGTTTCTATATGGAAACCCAAAATGATTTTGCGTTTCCAAATAATTTTTATTTATTTATTTATTTTTTGCATTTCCATTTGCAACCCAATTTTGATGAAAAAAAATTCTAATTCAAAAATGAAATAGAGATGTTTCTCTTTTGGCTTGTTCCCATTATTCGTTCTCTTATTTGATTGTGATTCTCTACCTTTAAATGTTTTTTGTAGAATTTTTTTTTTAAGTTGTTAATATTTTCACTTAAGAACAAAAAATAAAAAAATTAAAAGTTTATTTGATAAGTGTATAAATTATATCTTGTTGGTGTACAAAACTGGTACACACATCAAGTATGATCCAGTCGGATGATGGGTGGGTTCTCCTACTGAGGTGGAGTTGTTAGATAGAAATTCTTCGAGTGAGATGTGCTGTGTCCAGGAGGATTGGCCTACTGTGTCCAGAGTCCTACTCCTCAATGTACCTATAGAAAACTAAGACCGGAATTTGTCCCGGTGAAGCCCCTTTGGCGTGGTAATCAGTGCTTAGAGAGAAAATGTATAGTAATGCAACAAGTAAACAAATGAACTCGTGCGTAATGTAAAACGTATTCAAGCGTATCTCGAAATTGCACAACCCCCGATATATATAGGAGTTGGAGATGATTAGTCAGGCCTAAATACAATTAATTAATCGAAACCCTGTATTTAGCTGATAATTCGGGGCGTTTAGGAGATAATCACTGGGCTTGGGCTTTTGGGCCTATTTGGCGAAGCCCGTGGGCCTTTGTTAGGCCAGTGATGAAAATGTTGGTGATAGCGGACACAAGGTTGGGGCCCAAGTGTTGACTTAGAGAAGCCAAAAAATACCTTCATCAGTAGCTCCCCTAGCCCTTTGCGGTGAGGGAAGCGAGGCGGTCAGGGATATTAACTCTTGGCTGGAACAAGAGTCCTAAAGGCTTCAAAGCGTGAGAAACACCTCTGACTGACATATTCCCGAGAGTTAGTTTTTTCTTGAGGAGCTTATTTGAAATAGGCCTCCATATGGTTGGGGTTTGGGGTCAAGTAGTACGGCAGGGCGGTCCCGAATTTCTTCGATTTTCAGGACGACAATTTTTTAAGAGTTGAACTTTTTTAGAGGAGCTAATTTGAGATACGCTCCCATACGGCCGGAGTCTAGGGTTAGGTAGCATGGCAGGGCGACCCTAGATTTTACCAATTTTTAGGGCGACGTTTTTTCCACGGTTAGTTTTTTCTAAGAAGCTAATTTGAAGTAAGCTCCTATACGGCCAAGGTCCGGGGTCAGGGGGCATGGCAGGGCGGCCCCGAATTTTTCTGATTTTTAGGGCGACACATGTTCACCGCAAACAAACCCTGAGCACGGACAGGCCATCACCGTGGAGAAAATTGAGGCGAGCCCAGGAAAGTACGCGTCGCGGATGGGCAAGAGGGCGAAGGGTTGCACCCCGCATTGAAAATTTAAGAGGGGCAAAGTTGCCACCCTAAATAAAAGTAAAAAAAAAGCCCCCCTCCTTCCTCACGCTGGCCTTGCGGCCAACGCCACTGCTGGCCTAAGGGGGCCAGTACTCGTTGGCCCCCTTGGCCAGTTGCCATCCCCCCTCCTCAAATTTTTCTTTTGTATAGTGAGAGGGCAGCGCCTTTCCCCTTTTGAACTTTTTATTTTATTTTTTGCATGGCGCCCTTCCCCTATTTTAACTTTAATTTTTTTATATATATATTTTTTCACTTCCCCATTTATATATATATATATATATATATATATATATATATATATATATATATATATATATTTTTTTTTTTTTCATACTCATGAATTTTTTGAGGGGAGAATTTGCGATAGACCCCCATTTGTGCCTAACCGGCTTGACACAGCATGGTAGGACGAGGGGGACAGGATAAGACGATGTCGGCCTGAGGAGATGTGAAATTTCTGGATGACACTCTTGGGTGATGTTCTTGGAGAAGGTCGTCACTGGACCTTGCCGACTTAGAGTAGCACGGCAAGGTGGTGCTCGTCGCTACCCGAAACCTGTCGGTTAGGAGTAGGGTAGTGCTCGTTAAACCTGATAGTTCAGGTTATGAGATACTAAGGCTGAACCATCTAGCCTAGACCCTGCCGGCTAGAAGTAGCAAGGTAGGGTGGTGCCCGTCAAACTCGATAGTTCTGGTTACGGGGTATTGAGATTGAACCCCTAGACGGTGCCACGCACAAGGACGCCGAGGGGGACAGTGCTAACGAGGGGCCCCCTAAGGAGGGCGTGATTGACTCCACTTCTCCTTGCACGGACACTTCCACAATGAGGGCGAAGAAGACTGTACTCGAACCATAATTTTTTTAGGACTTAGGATTTGGTAGACTCTTTTTCGCTTATTCCTATTTTCTCTGCGCGCGAGCGTGTAAGATTTTGAGTGGCATAGCCAGGGTACTTCAAAGTCTACTCATTCTTCCCGACGTTTTTGCCAAGTTGCTTTTCTGCTTGATCCTGTTTTCGAAGTTATAAAATTTTGAAAATTTCTCGTCTCTGCCCAAGACCATGAACCATTAGCAGATTGTAAGAAAATTGTGTCGTAGACTTAGGATGAAGGTTTCCCAGGGTACTTGGTCCTCTTAGTCTGCAGGGGTGCAACGCAGTAGTTGGACCCTCGTGGCCGGTCATTGGGGAGTTTTTTGTAATCAGGCTCATTCAAGAACCCTTTCAGGTTCATCCATTTTGTCCGTGCAGGAGCACCTTCCCTTTTAGAATGCTGGACTTATAGTCGACTGGTGGGTAGAGATACTTAGTTGTAGGCCCTTAGACCTAATTAATGCCCCGCCCTTGGTGGATGACCTTGGTCTGTCCCTGGGTACAAACTATTGACTTCCGGAGAAGGTTTAGTTGTCACCCTCGACGCTGAGCGTCGAGATGAGACTTGTGGAGAGTTACTTGTGACTCCAAGAGTTGGGATGTTGGGTGGAGATTTATTTGTGACTTAGGGGGTCGAAATGCAACCGCTGAGAATTATTCGTGACGCCGAGAGCCAAGATACGACTCACGGGGTCGGAATGCAGCTGTGGAGAATTATCCGCAATGCCGAAAGCCAGGGTGTGACTCAGGGGGTCGGAATGTCATTTACTTGAGAATTCTGAGGGTACCTGAGTGGCACATCCTACTTTGTTTAAAAAATGTATGTGCCCGGATGTGTGACCCTAGTGACTCTGTTTGTCTCCGGAGTTGAATCCGACGTAAATGTGGTTGATTTTACCATCCTACGCTGGTGATCCTCCCTAAACTTAGCCCTCGAGGTGGTGGACAGTTGCGGTTTCTCCTTCTTCTCTGGGCCTAGGTCTTTCCATGTGGTTTATTCTCGTCAGGCTGCTCTTGATTTCCTCTCCGGACGTAGTTCCGGAGATAGTCTCTTCAGACAAGAGTTTCAATCTCTTGTCGGAGCTGGAATTAATTTGTTTTGGAGTGACCTCAGTCTTGGTGGAACTCAGAGTATTAGGTCATCGATCTCCCGATCGGTCTTCCCATTAGGAGCGATGGAGGAGGGAAGAAGTCTTGCCCTGAGTTTTCTCCGAAGACGGTGGCTACCGAGGCCGTGAGCAGGGTAAAGAACGCCTTGGATGAGGAAGTGACCTCTTGTCTCCGGGCAAGGGTCTGAACCTCTCTTTAGTTCGTAATCTTCTAAAGCTTTGGGCTTGATTAGAATCTCTATTCCTTGGTTCACTCAGTTTGTTTGTTCCTTTTCGCTCTCTCCTGGTTGCAGCACGGAGGTTAGCACCAGGAAATTTAGTCCGACTATCTAGAGCTTGAGCGAGAGTGGGAGAAAGGTTGGAGCAGAGGTTATAGGATAATCTTTGATGCCAGAGCCCGTCAACAAAGACATTCAATGCAACAGCCTCAGGAAGGTTATCACACGTATTTATTTCTCGAATGAAATGCTCAACATAATCTCCCAAAGATTCAGTGGGTTCTTGCCGAAGAGTGAGGATATGAGCCATAGTCCTTGGCCTCCGGTGGGAGCGGTTGAAACGAGCTAGGAACAACTGCTCGAGTTCTCTGAAGTTGGAGATGAACACTAGCCTCAAACTCTAGAATCACGTTCTTGCTATACCTGTGAGGGTGGCAGGAAAGGCTCTGCATCGTAAACCTACAGAGGCCACTTGCATATTCATATGAGACTTGAACATAGACAAGTGGTCAATTGGATCTGACGTCCTATCGTATAGACTCGTCTGGGGTTGGGTGAAGTGTCTCGGTGCTACTTCTTCCAGAACCTCATCCACAAAAGGAGAATTCACCTCTGAAACAATACTCAATCCAACCCAGCCTCCTTGCACCTCCTGGAGATAGGCTTCTATGTTAGCCAAGTGGCGCTCCACAGCCTTCTCTGCTCGGGACTCTTCTTATACCCGACTGTTCGTAGCTCGGGTCGCAGGGTGATAGAAGGGAGGTGAGTAGGAGCCAACTTCACGCTCATGCCGACCTCTATGATTGGACCTAGTAGCTCGATGAAGAGCTTGAACATTAGGGTACACCGACGTATCCCTTGGCACAAATTCATATGGCAGAGGAGGTGGAGATATCGGCATTGCAGGGAGGCCCTTTCCTATCCTGCAATCTCAGGGTTGTGAGGTGGAGGGATCCTGCCCATTCAGAGTGTCCACGAAAATATCGAGGTCTTGAGGCGGCTCATTGGGCGTTGCGGGTTGGAGAGCTGGTCCACCTTAAATAGGGGGCGATGGCAAGCGCGTAAGGAAGAGTTATACATTCAACTTGAACTCTTGCATTTGGCATTCAAGGAGATCAACCCGAGATGCCTCCATAGCTCCCGAGGTCTGTCCCACAGCCCCAGGTGGCAGAGTTAACGGTCCTGCCTGATCCTAGAGGGGCCAATTATCCTTGTTGGTGGGAACTGGAGGTGTTCTCTTGGATCTTTTGATATGTATTTTGGTTCTTCTATTTGTGTCTATCTAACTGGACATGTCAAGGGAAAGATTTTCACATATTTTCCACAGACAACGCTAAATTGTTGGTGTATAAAACTGGTACACACCTCGAGTATGGTCCAGTCAGATAACGGGTGGGTCCTTCTACTAAGGTGGAGTCGTCAGTTAGAAATTCTTCGGGTAAGATATGATGGGTCCTAGGGGGACTGGCTTGCTGTGTCTAGAGTCTTGCTTCTCAGAGAGTATACCTAGAGAAGGCACAGATTGGGATTTGTCCTGGTGAAGCCCCTTCGACTTTGTAATTAGTGCTCAAAGAAAAAATGTACAGTAATGTAACAAGTAAATAAATGAACTCACGCTTAATGTAAAATGTATTCAAATGTACTTCGGGCTTGCACAACCCCCAATATATATAGGAGTTGGAGATGATTAGTCGGGTCTAAACAGAGTTAATTACTCAAAACCCTGTGTTTAGCTGATAATCCAGGGCATTTAGGAGATAATCGCAGGGCTTGGACTTTCGGACCCATTGGTGAAGCCCGCGGGTCTTTGTCAGGCCTGTGATGAAAATGTTAGCGATAGCGGACATGTGGTCAGGGCCTAGGTGCTGACTTGGAGAAGCCCCAAAATACCCTAATCATATCTATATAAGTAACTTCCAAATATGTAAAAAAAAAAAAAATCAGATAATTAATAACAAGTCGGTGAAGATGTCCAATCTATTATAGTATAAAAATTAAAAAAGTGAACTCCATCAGTTAATACATAATATACATGTTAAATTAGAGTAATTATATACATATCTACAAATTATAACACATGTCATTGGGTTCTATGTACCACACCCCCTATGCTTGATGTTTCTCCATTGTCGCCATAGAGGAAGTGGAAGTTTCTCCATCTCATCTGCCTCGAGATGATTAATTTGAGTTATGTGTCCCAAATCCATGGTAGATGGATACGACGGTTCCTCCACGAATGACATCGCATGTTTGTCGTCTGGTGACCAAGGGACTGGCGACACTGAATTCCATTGGGTACGCCACATATCACACTAGGCATGGGTGTTGAGCACGTTGATGGATGCTCCATCATCGGGGTGATAAATATGCTACCTAGTGACCGTCCGCAACTGACACCTAGGTCGGTGGCACACTCTGAAAAGAAATCATTCATCCCGTAAGTAGATGGTCCAACACTGGAATCCTCTACTACTGTATCGCCTGCTTGGTACACGTCATTATTCTAGTTTACAACAAACCTGGAAGAAGACTCCAACGGCGGATCTGGCATGCACTCTGGCCTCGGAGCAACGTCACCCGGCATCTAGTATGGCAGCTGTCGGTACAAGGCTCGAGAACAAGTGTCGTGCATTAAGTGTACAGCCTGTTCAAAGTCGCCTGGTTATCTTGTTCGCAATACATGGTCGCTCATACACAATAAGGCTGAAATATATGGTTCCTGCAACATAAAATTGATTGCACCTAAGTAAATAAACATTAATAGAAACACATAATAACAAATATATTGTAATGGCCCAGTTTCCCAGGGCCGCTACGCGGTTTCTCCCTATTGGAGAATTCTACTAAAATTGAATCATCAATATTTTTATTCTATACAATTGGATAAATATTACAAACAATGACGATAATTTTAGTTGTCAATTTCACAACGGTAACTAATAAATATAATAATTACAATTTAAATACAACCGAACAACCAATAATGTATCTCTAATTAATCCAATAAATTTATCAAACAATGACAACAATCACAAATATCGAATTGATTTATCCAATTTTTACACCAGTAAATAATAAATTCAACTATTACAAATAAATTAGAAATTCAGTTGAAATTCCTATCACCGCATTATTTTTAAATACCCAAATAAATCCTGGCGCCAGTCAATTTAATATTAACGTTTAAATTTGTAATTTAATATACAATTATGGGAACAATTATAATTATCGATTTAAATTTTACAATATGATGACAATAATTATATTCAATTTATCGAGTCAGTTTTTATAACGGTAAATATTAACTACAATTAGTACGAACAAAATTTCTTATATAATCTCTGTCGTCGTTTCATTCTTACCGACCCTGTAATCAAAACTGTGGGGTTATGAGCGAACGCTCATTAAAATTTCAACCCCACTAATACATGTATCTAACCAAATTACAAATAAACACATAAACATGTGTATCATATAAATTTCACATAACACATACTCGCAAATATTTCATGAAAATAATAATTATAACAATAATAATACAGACCACATAATATGGATTAAATACATATATCAGAGGAGTAAAATTTTTACCTGAGATCCAAAATTTGTGATAATCAATAAAAGGGAACTATTTTTTTTTTTCTCTTCTCCTTATTTTTTTTCCTCTTCTTGCGTCCCTACCTCCCTGCATTTTTTTCATTGTTCTTTTCTCCTCATTCCTTTCCATCTCTCTCTCTCTCTCTATATATATATAAGTGTTGACAATTGGAGCCAATTTGCCGACTTTCTCCTCCCTCTAATGTGATAATGAGATCTCTTTTCTTTTTCTTTTTCTTCTTATATTATTATTATTATTATTATTATTATTATTATTATTATTATTATTATTGCATTGCACGTGTTAACATATAAATATATATGTGATTTGCTGTCTTAATAGAAAATTGCATGATTACACATACGCCCGCGCGCGCGCGCGCACACACACACACACACATATATATATTATTTATATAAACATTCCCTTAAGATTAAAAAAATATTAATTATATTCCAAAACTCTTAAAAGTATATTTTAAATAATACATTAGTCCCAAAACTTCTAAAATCAATTTAAAATAAACATTTAACTTAAAAAAATTATCAAATATTATTTATACTATAAATTCGCAAAACAGTCCCAAAAATATTAGACTTTTATATAAAATAATATTTTCAAAAATATAAATTTTTGGGGTATTACATATATATTCTATTTAAATTATACCTCTATTGTCGGACGATTTCCTACTGCATGATAACCGAAGTTTAGTCAATAAGACGGGTTCACTATGAACCGTATGGTGACTCCTCAGTTCCAGGACATGTAATCATCAAGGACCCTTGTCCCAACTTGGAAGTTAATAAAATTAGGTGGTCGTCGGCTATCCCACGCCCATATATGTCTCGCGTGCACTATCGACCAGTTTATACCAAATTTTTCTCTTCGCCTATTTAAATGCAATTCTTTGTATACGTCGCTTAGCCGTGGAATCCCTTGGTGAAATCCAAACTGTCGTAGTATACGATGAAGATAAAGGTACTCTATGATTTCGTAACAAATTAGGGGCATGGACGCCATCTAAATAGCTTGGCCATCTTTACAGTATGCTGGTAATTGTTTTAAGAGATCGGTCGGATATGGCATCTAAATTACCTATGCAAACAACATACAAATAAATAAATAAATTAAATAATAAATATAAAACTAAATAGATAAATAAATAAACATCAGTAACATCTTACGTAAATTTATAACTAACCTTGTCATCCCGTAAACGATTTAACTGATCATGATACATAATCAATACATGCATCAGCTCGCTATCCAAATTAAAATATACTTTCTAACTGTACGTGAAAACAAAAATTAATTATTACTAAATAAAATAAAATATTTAAAATGTGTAGACATTAATTATATAATAATGTACCGAGACCCTCTAAGGGCGCCTGGGAACCTCAAGTCCATGATCTGTAGGTCACCCATCCAATCGGTAGTCATCGATAGAGACAAATGGCGTAGTCTCGGGAGTCGTTCCCATACCCAACACTATAACGAAAAGTGGGGTCTAGACCTTTTTTTTTGTCTTTTTACGACATGCCTTGCATAGCTCTCGGTACAGCACTACCAGCGTGGTACTGCCCCAATTATATGTATGTGACCCAAACAAATCGCACAACATTTGTAAGTAGCCTAACTTAACCAAATTATTTTATTTATTCAACATCAACACTGTGCCGATCAATATCAGGAAGTACACGCGGACGTAACACTTCATAATGCGCTCGTCGGCGTCAGCGGGTATATGATCAAAAGTGAACTGTAGTCATTTTAGTTTCAGGCAATTGCACTTGATTGTGTCCTCTGGAGATGTGTGGCCGAGGAGGTCGTGGCAAAGTTCTTGCCAACGTGAGACCAATAATGTGTCCCCAATCCTAGTAACTGGTCGTCTGTTCATGGGCAGCTCGAATTACATTACTATGTCTTGTAGTGTCACTGTCGTCTCGCTAATCGGAAGATGAAACGTATGCGTCTCTTGACGTCATCTCTCAACCAGCGCGGTAATCAATGCGTGGTCTAACTATTTATTCCTTTACCGAAACGCTCCATATAGTCCGAGCTTGTATCAACTTTACCATTCGATCGGGTACATGTTTCGTCCATTGACCTAGAAACCATCCCGCTCCGGAATAGTCAAACCGAGAAAAATGCTGAAATATAAATTAA
This sequence comes from Eucommia ulmoides, assembly GCA_016647705.1. Classification (NCBI taxonomy): domain Eukaryota; kingdom Viridiplantae; phylum Streptophyta; class Magnoliopsida; order Garryales; family Eucommiaceae; genus Eucommia; species Eucommia ulmoides. The sequence continues at coordinate 28,381,464 of CM028339.1, forward strand.
AAGACAATCAATTTAAAAAATAAAAGATACAAAAAATAAATAATTGAATACACTGCTAAAATATTTATTTAGTACAACCTGTACTCCGTGTTCTTCCTGAATAGCTACAGATTTGTGATCTCTCTGCAAATAAAGCAACGATTGATCCACGGGGCCAAGCTCAGCCATGATTGCAAGAATTTAAAAAAAAAAATTGGGGCATCTACAAATTGTGCAAAATTTAAATTTAAATTTTCATTGTAATTCTCATTTTCTACGTTTTTTTTGGGTTTATATTTTCAATAAAAAATCTGAAACTAGTGTAAAAAATATTAATCCAAAACTAAAATTTCATGAAATAGTACTATATGAAATAAATATTATGTTTATCAATTTACTGACAATAGAATATATCACAATACGAATGTTATTACAACCATAAACTAAATTAAGAATAAAAATTGTTGTTTCCATTACAATGAAACAAACTAATTATATATTATTGGAGAATACTCATTGGGGTCGAGATGAACATGTCCGCTTATCATGGCCAGTTTGAGAACACAATCCACACCGATTTGTTATCATCCGCTATGACACATGCATCTCGTTTCGAATGCAAGTGGATTTTGGTAGCCCGCACTTCACAACTCGAAGTCTATTCTTGTTAGGAAGAAGGATAAAAAAATTAACCATCGGCTAATAGTCCTCGTGAACGATCGGTTTAAACGATGATTCCTAATCTTTCTGCAAGTTCACTATTGTGTACTTGGGAACGATGTAGCGAAACGCATCTATGCCTCAATACTCGGTCCTTGCAAGCATGTGTGAGTATGAATATCTAAAAACCTTATATTTCCCATAAGTACAATCAGGGTTATCACGTAAAGTAATTTTGTGTGTAACAATACCACCGGCCAAAATTTTTATCTTTTTCACGTGGTAACATGCATTCTCTCGATTATTGAATATATTTATACATCAAATTAGATGATAAGTTAAATCATTTGTATTATAAATATTAAAAAAATAAGTAATTCATAAATTGCAAGTTAAAAAACCTTACCAATTGAATATTTGAACGCCGTATGTTTTGGACTTGGCTTGAGATTTCTGAATTTTCTCAACTATGTGTTTTACGTACCCCAAATCCATGGCCATGTCCTTTAGAGCTTCTTGTTGACCGAGATCAAAGTATTCACCAACCTATGAAAGTTATCGAAACGGCTATTATAATTGGGACATTCCTTGCACCTTTCAAACAGTTGCTGAATACTTCAACATAGTTAGTCGTCAACACGCCCCAACGCATACCATCATCATGTGACCTGATCCATTTCTCTTTGGTTAAGTTATTCAACCTTGTATACGCCCTCACTTTTATTTTTTTGATATCTTCCATGATGGCGTTGTACTTTCGAACTTGTATTGCAGCACCCACACTCCAAGTAAGATATTTTAGTTGTTGATTTTTAAACATATTGTTAAAATTGCTGCAAAGGTGCCACAGACAAAATCGATGATACCGAGCGGGCTCGTTCGGTTGATTAAGCCATAAAGTTCTGACCGCACTAATAATGCCAATATATCTGTCAGATATCAACGTGGCCTCGGGATGATTTTTAACAATATGGTGCTTCAACATCAAAATAAAATAGGATCAACAGCGGTGGTCCTCTGTCGATACCACCGTGAACGCTAAAGGATAATACTTATTGGACGGTGTCATCCCAATAGCGATCAAGATCTTCCCCTCGTACTTACCGTATAGATGGGTTCCGTTAATCGTGAAGACAGGTTGACAATATCTTCATCCGACCACAGAAGGTTGGAATGCCCAAAACACCATATCGAACATCTAATAGCCAACTTGAGTGGTTAGAATGATACTTCATTCAACAATCGTCCTAGGATTAAAGTGTTGCAACATCGACATGAATTGGAAACTTTTGATACGATTCGTCCCAATTGCTGAACAAGGTCTCAATGGCTTTAGATCTAGCCAACCAAGCCTTTCGATAAGAGATGACGAATCCCCGAGACTCTTTCATGGACGCAATGATAACGCCCATTTTCACTTCTCGATCATCTTCGACCTGTCCAAGTATCATGTCAGAAATGAAACCCAAATCTAAGTTTTCATGATCTAAGACCATATGATTGTAGAAACACGTGTGTTGCCCATTGTACTGCGTAATCTAGCACATTCTATGACTCTTTATTAGAGCCGCTCGCATCCTCTACCCGCAACCATGCTTGCATTTAATCGACCAAACTTTAGGTTCGTATCTGCCACACAATACTCTTTATTTTTCATAACATAGTAATACTTCACGACATTTTAGACATGTTTTTTATCCTTAAAGACCATGCCACAACTAAATTCGTCCATTTCTGGGGTCCAAAAATTCTTTCGCAACTTTGGCTCATACTTTGCCATGTTATCGTTATCACCCTATTCCAATTGATTATATATTTAAGAAACCCTGTGCAACGACAACTATTTACTCTCTTGCCCGATTAGCTCGACATCTATATCTTCATCTTCATCCCTACTATTCTCCTCTTCCTCCAACGCAAAAACACCATCTAACAACATCATGGGAACTATCGACTGTATTCATCCCACCCTCCACTTTCCCATTATACCTACTATATTTTTTGTCGTGCGGTAGACTAATTGGCGAATGATGGTGATATGGAGCAGCAGAATTGGTGCCTACATCACGATCAATCACTATATGGGGATGATATTCTTCGGGAATATAGGGTAATCGGTGAGTGTAACTGGATTAAACAACTTGGGTGTGATGGGTCTCACCTCTTCTCAGTCAAGAGAGAGAAAGAAAAAAGAAAGAAATGAAAGATAAAGAGAGAGAGAAGGGTTGGGCCCCACCACTTGTCAACCGAAAGAGAGGGAGAGGGGCGCCTGTTTTTACTTGCCCAATATTCCTGAAATTTATTTTTTTTTTGCCTTTTTTCTTCTTTCGAATTTCTCTTTTTCCTTGCCAAAATTGGATTGTGCTTAGGTGACCGTCTAGGGTTTTCTAGGTTTTTTTTCATTTCCCATTATTACCTATAAATAGGACCCTCTTCCTCCTATTTTCTTCACTCAAAAATTTGGGAAAAAATCCTCCTAGTGAGCGATTCTCAACGAAAGCCTAATCGAAATGTCGTCCGTGAGAGAGGAAAACCCGAACATCAGAAATTTTGGCTAGAGCAGGTATGTTTTCAGATTTTTAATTCTTTTATTTTCTTGTTCTCGCAATTTAAGTTCCTGCAAGTTTATTTCTATTATAATTGTTCGATGACTCGATGAAAATGCTAGGACGAGGTTTCCCATTTTCAAACTAAATCTCCGAGCGTTAAACAAGGACACTTTTATCTCATTGTTTTTTATTTTTCTTTATTTTTTTGCAATTCATATAAAAAAAAATAAAAGTAAATCATCCGATGATCTGATGAAAATGCTGGGACGAGTCTCCTCCTACTTAAATTTAATCCCCGAGCGTTAGGTGAAAGATGTTTAATTTTTTTTTCATTGTTTATAAAAAATCCTTAAAAAAATTAATAAAATCCAAAACAAAAAATAATAAAAATTTTAGTTTGTAAGAATTAATCCCGACAAACCTTAGGATGAATTCGAATATTCAATAAGTCGAGTGGGAGGTTTCCAAGACTTTGTTTCAATATCCTAAATAGAGTGAAATTTAGGAATGATCGATTTTAGGAAATCTCTTCCCTCAGTAAACCTTTTCGTAGGATTCGGCCTAAATTTGGAAAGATTAATTTCAACAAACTTGTTTCCACGACCTTTCTTCGATTCTCATCTCCATAGGATTTGAGAGAATTTCAAATCGAGATTTCTTTGAACTAATTAGGTGAACTAAAAGATAGGCGTTGAACCCATGATTTCGATGAACAATTAAGTATTGATATTTTTGGTGAAACTAATGGTTTTGTCAAGATTCAAATTTAGAGTTCCATGCATGTAATTAAGAAGGAGCTTGATGAAGAAAACGCAAAAGGTACAAGATAGACATAAAGAAAATGTGAAGAGTTTTAAAGATAATGTAGAAACATAAGTGAAAGCAACACTTTACTTGTATATTTTTAATGTAACCCGAATTAGGATCACACACGGCACCTAAAATGAGATATTATATGTGCTCCCTATGTAAAATGAATTTAATAATTAACCTAATTGAAAAATGTGACTGAAAGTATAAAAGTTTTGTTTTCAGGTCCATTCGGTTAACCAAGAAAAGCAATTGGTCTACTCAATTAAATGGTGAGTTTTTGAGTTAAAACGATGTGCTACTGATCTAGTCAGTCAACCAAACGAAGATGGTCAGTTAACCGTTTGAAACAATAGTTGAAATAGAAAAGGAAGTGAGCATAGTAATCCAATCGGTCAATCGAATAAAGAGGGTTGGTCAACTGATTGAGTTAGTAGATGAAATGATAAAAAAGTGGAAGACATTGATCCAATTGGTTAATCGACTAGGAATGGTCGATCAATCGACTGGTGTAGTGCCAAGAACTAATTAGAAGTTAGCACAGGTCGGTCAATCGACTGGTATGAATTGGTCAACCGTCGGATTCAGTTGGGATTTCAATTGATTTGGTCACTTGGTAAAAAAAACTATCAATTTTTTACTATTCCATGAGAGGGATTTTAGGGATTTGGATATAATTGAAATATTAACAACCTATTATATGACCTCTATTGATATGGTCCATATATTTTGAGATTCTTCTAATTTAAATGATTTCATACTTCATATTTTGATTGATTTTGATTTAAAAATATTTTAAGGACAAAAATGAGATTTTTCAAGAATATTTTAAATGGAAAATATATATTTTGAACATATGAGATCTATGAGGTCTTATGGTGTCATTTAATGACATAATATTTGACAAGTAGTCGTTAGAAGGTATCTTTTAAATTCCTATATTTAGACCTATGAATTTTGAGTTTAAATATTGCTATTTTAGTGGAGAATATTTGGGGTCAAAGATATAAGCGAGATTTATGGAATTTTATTTGATCCTACGATTTAGTCCATATACTTAAATATAATTCTTTCTTTATTTTTATTAACTAAGATTAAATTATTTTTGGGACTAAATTTAGAGCTTTAAAAATTATATTGTTAGTAAAATATAGTTGTTATAAATCTCTATGATATATGGGGTCTATATATGTCATTTATGGACATAACATTTGAAAACTATTAGTTACAGGGCTAGTTTTAAGTCTATTTAAAGCGACCTGTGGGATTGAGTTTAAGACATCAGGAACATTACTTTGAGCTATTATAAAAGTGAGATTTTTGCTGAGATTTCTACGATAGATTTTATACAAGTTCTTGATCTAATGCGCTTGTTGTTTGGTGTCACCAATTTGAGTTCCAATTGTGATACTATTGTTATCTTTGGTGTTTTCCCGGCGAGATCTATCCAAGTTTTATTATTTGCTTTAAAGTTATATTTATATTGATTGCTTGGTTTAGGATTTTCAAAAAATTGTTTTGAACTTAAAAGTTTAAAAATCCTTTTTAAACGATTTTTGCCTAGTTATCTGATTACGTGCTAAATTTGTGCTATCCACTTTATTTATTAATCTGATTTGAATTACCTCACATAGTATCTATCACGTAGTAATTATTAGGGATATTAATTGAGTATATCTATATTGTGGTAGTAGAATCTCCTTATGGAAAGAAACTTATAATTTTTTGTTTACATGAGTATAAGTGAATTAGACATATTTGGGATAGTGTCTAGTCAAGATAGCTAGATTTCGATTTTTTTCCTATGAAAAAGATTAGGATTTAATCATTATCCTGCAAAAAGGTTATGTTATTTTTTTCCCTTGAAAAAAATAGGTTTTGATTCTTCATGTAATAGAATTAAGTGATTGTAAAGGTTCTTCCTAAACCTGAGAAAATGATAAGTGTAAAAATATAAGGGAGTGACAGATTCGATCTTTAGCATGTTAAAATGATTAGGTTTTGATTATTCCTATAAGAGAATTAGTTTAGTCTTGAACTTGTTAAAAAGATAAGGTTCTTCTTAAACCTGTGAAAAGGATAATTGTAAAAGTTGATTTAAAGTCTGTGAAAAAAATCGAGATTATAAGGGTTTGGTTCTTACCAGGTAAATAAATCAAGGGTTTAGTGGATTGTGAATCTCCGTGGAGCTCGGGGGGATGGATGTAGGTAAGAGTAGCTTACCGAAACAGGATATATTTGTTGATCGTAAGATTTTGCTGGATAATTAAATATTGATATTTTTGGTAGAATTAATGATTTTATTGATTGTTTCAATTTATTAGTTCCAATTATGGAAATGATCATGAAGATATTGTGGCAATACTAAAGATGATGACAAAGATGATGGAAGATTAAGAGTTTAAAGAAATTGAAGAACCTAGGAAAAACAACTCAGGTTAAATTCTAACTCTTAATATATCCCGATTAGGATCACACACGACATAAAATATTTTTCTAAAATTATGTGTGTTTTTATAGGATTCTAATTAGTTAAATTATTTGCTCCTATGTGTAATTGAAAAAAAATCTTCATAAATTGATTAAAATTGAACTTAAGATTTAGTGGAGCTAATCGAGAAAAGAAATAGGTTAAAGAGGCGAAAACATCATTTCAATTGGATTTAAAACGAATTCAGGAAAGGATTCCAACATTTATCAGTCGGTAGGTAAATCGACCGGTGATTAATGAATGAAGTTGCTGAATCTCTCGGTCGATAGGTAGGTCGACCTAAGCTTAAAACAAGAAGTCTCTGAATCTGTAGGTCGACAGGTGAGTCGACTTGTGATTAGAGAATGAACTCTCTGAATCTCTAAGTCAACAGATAGGTCGACTTATGAAACTCTTTGAATCATCCAGTCGACAGGTGATGGATAGGCAGTCGATTGATGGGCGAAATGTTTTTGGATTGGCTACATCTTGAATTGGGCGGTTGACCGATGGGTCTTGGCTGGTTGACAGATGGAGCTGTTTTAGGATTTATGAAATTTTTGATTTTATTCAAAACGTAACTGTTACTAACCGTTTTATGGTTAAGAAATGTGATATCTTAGGGATCTGATATGTTTTGAGTTATTTAATTAATATTTAATTATCCCTATAGATATGGTTCAACTAGTTTTGATATTTCTTAATTTGGTACATATAATTCTTTCAATCTTATCTAATTGAGTTTGAGGGATTTAATTGAATATTTTAAGAGATATTTTAAGTAAATTATACCAGGAATGAATCATTATGATATAGAGGGTCTATTGGTGTAATTAAATGTCATGATTTATGGGAACTAGCAGTTGGAGGGTTTGTTTTTTTCCCTTTTAAATAGACCTGCATTTTTTTACTTCAATAGTAGATCAGATATCAATATAATTTGAATTTATTCTGAGCTTTTAGCTCTCGTGCTTTCTAAGAGTTATCATACTGAGAGTTTGTGAGATCTTTCTTGCGAATTTTTCTTTGGAGATTATTTATTGCTACTGCTGATCTGAGGTTTCATTGTAATTCTAATCATTATTTTTTCGGTAGAATCCTGGTGAAATATTTCCAAATTACTTACTATTAATTTTTATTTGATTATATTATTTATTATTTGAAATTTGATCTTTGAAATTATTTTCCGGATTTTTTATTGAAAATTATTTTTGAAACAATTTCTTAAAAAAATCTGATTATGTGCTTAATTGCTTACTACTCATCTTTATTTATCAGATTTTGAAATTCTCACTTTTTTATTACTAGTATCGAGACATTAATTGAATTTGAATTTATCTGAGGTGGTAGAAGTTTTGAGTGAAAAAATCTCTTATCAATTGTTTGTAATTGGTGAGTTGAGTGTCGGATTAGATACTACTGGGAGTGTCTAATCAAGGGTAGCTGATTTCAATCTCTTCGGGTAAAGAGATTGAGATTTTGATATTTGCCTAAGGTATAAAAAGATTAGCTGTTAATTCTTCTTTGATTGAATTTGTGAGTGAATTGTAAATGTTCTATCCTTACCAAGGAAAAAGATACTTAGAGTGATTGTGCGGTTTAATTCTTGAGCCTAAGGTATAAAAAGAATTAGATTGTGATTCTCCTTGTAATAGAATTAGGTTAATCCTTAGTTTATGAAAGGATTAGGTTAGTCTTGAGCTTGAGAAAAATATAAGGTTATTCCTGAGCCTATGAAAATGATTGTAAATGTTGATTTTGAGCCTGTGAAAAGAATCACTGTGAGAGTTTGGTTCCTACCTGTAAATGAATCTTGAGTTTAGTGGGTGTGAATCTCCATGGAGCTCGGAGGATTGGATTAACGAAGAGTAATTTGGTGAACCAGGATATATCGTGGTGTGCTACTTTATTTACTTTACTTATATATTGTTATTTGATGTGCACCTAGTTGATAACATAAAATTAATTGTTTGAATTTTTTAAGTATTATTATTATTCTAATAATTTTTTTAATACTACCCAATTCACCCCCCTCTTGGATAGCTCACTGAGCCAACAATATCGTTGTATGCTGTATTTATTATTTCATATATTGTGTTTGGGTATGCATTTAGAAGTTAACGCATTTTCGCTGCGTATCAAGATAATAATTGATTTAGGAAAATTGATTATTTGTGATTAAAAGAATTAATTGTTAAATTTTGGTAACTACCCAATTCACCCCCTTTTGGGTAGCTCTTTGATTCAACAATTGGTACCAGAGCTGGTTTAGCTTGTTTGACTTAAAATTATAGTTAAGAAAAATAACATGGTATACCCCATAGACACTCTAGGTGTGGGGCAGTTTATGCACCATCCACCTTTATTTGCAAGTGATAACTATTTATTCTGGAATGATAGAATGATTACTTTTCTTCAAGCTACTAATTATGATGTGTGGCTAGCCATTGAGGATGGTCCATTCGTTCTTGAGGAAAATAGAGTGACTAAGAAAAAAGAACAACTCAGTTCATCTGATAAACAAAATCTGTCTATTAATTCTTAAGCTATTAATATTTTGTTTTATTCTTTAGATGTTAATGAATATTCCAGGGTCTCAAATTGTGGATTGGATAAATAAATGTGGGACACAATGCAAATCACCTACAAAGGGATAAATCAGGTAAAACAATTCAAGATCAATGCCTTAGTTCGTCAATTTGAGCTATTCAAAATAGGTGAAGCAAAATCGATTCCGGAAATGTATACGAGATTTAATAATATCTGCTACAACCTTGATTAACTCGAAAAGCCTTATAATATAGAGGAATAAGTACAAAAGATTCTTAGATCATTGACTAAAGTCTAGGAGCCAAAAGTAACTGCAACAGTTGAAGCTAAAGATATCACAATTTATACCATTGATGAGCTTATTAGAAACCTAATGACCTATGAGATGGTTAGCCGAACATATGAGAATGAAATATGAAATATAAAAAAAAAGTCATTGGCATTGAAAGTTAAAAAAAAAAAAAGAGAAAGAAGATGATAGTAATGACATCAGCCTTAACAGAAAGTAAGAAAAGGATATGGTGCTTCTCACGAAAAATTTCAGAAAAATGACTCGATGAACATTCCGTGAAAAGATAAATTTCTACATGAGCAATATAAAATGCTTCAATTGTCACAAGAATGGATGCTTCTAATTCGATTGTCTCGAAATAAAGAAAGAAAAAAGGAAAAAGAGAAAGGAAAAGAAAAAGGTGAGGAAGAGTAAGATGAAATCAATGAAAGCCACCTGGATGACTCGGAGTTGAGTAGCTTGAAAAAATCGGGCAGTAATGATACATCTATACTTCATTTGATGGCCACTGGATATGAGGTAAGAAAATATTCTAGTTCTTGCCCTTTAGATTTTGATGATTTATTTGATGTTTATCAAGAACTAAAACATGATTATAAAAACCAATATTTTGAAATTAATGCTCTACAAAGTACAATTAACACAGTTAACAAGAAAGTGATGAAATTGGAATCTGAAAATATTGAATTGAAATCCAAAATTTTGGATTTACATTTGATAGTTCTCAACTTCACAGGTGGTGAAAATAATTTGTAATGATTTTGGGGAGTTCAATAGGAATTTTTGATAAAATTGAAATTGGTTTTTAGAAAAATTTTAAATAAAAGAGATTTCATAAATTATTTTCTGAAGTCAGGAATCTTGTTAGATGTTTTAAATGTAACATTATGGGGACATACTAGTAATAAATGTTTTTCAAGAACATCAAAATGTAGACAAGTTAGGGTTACTAAAGGAACTAAAATAATCTCAACCAATAAAATCGGACCCACTTAGATTGAGTACCATCTAGGAGTTTTTTGAGGTGCTCCTTGTAGGTTAATCTAATAAACATCTATGAGTAAAGACAAATTATTCCTAAAAAGTGGTTGTTCTCGGCATGTGACAGGGGATAAAGTAAAATTTATGTCTTTGACACCTAAAGATGAAAGTCATGTGATTTCTGGAGATTATGCCATGAGTAAGAAAAATCAGTTTAAATAAGCTGCTAAGAATTTTTAAAACCTGTGCTATTTTACATATTCTTTTGTTGTCTTATAATTATTGCATGATAATCAGATAAGTTCACATATTTGTATGTGATTTTCTAATGTTATGCTATATGAGATCTACTAAAATATATACTTAAAAAATATGCAAAATGTGTTATATCAATCCATGACTTGTTCATCATTGAATTAAGTTAATTTATTAAAATGCATTATATCTTGATCTATTTGAAATATTAAGATTATTTAAATGATAAACGGATGATTTAATTGATGCATTTATATAATTTGAATTCTAAGTATTGAACATGATCGTGATAAAGCTTGCATGGAAGATATTGGTTTATGAAATTATGTTAATTATTTTTTATACTCTCTGCATGATCTCTGAATATATAACATTTCAATCTGTTGATACTATTGCACGTGGATATCCTTATAGGCATTAAGTATCTAGCATACATCTAATATCTCCTGTGTTTTAAAAGATTATTATTCTAGAAGGGTGCTATAATTTTATGTGATAAATATGTACTTATCCATGTTTAAAGCACGCATTAGGCTTATGTTGATAGTTTCATAAATTATCTTTGAGATATGCTTCTTGTCCTAGTGCATTAAAGATTATATTTTGTTTTTTTAAATTAAAGGGAAGATATAAATTGATAAAGCATGTTTACTTAATTGAAATTATATGATTTCATGCTATATTGTTGAAATGTTTTGATGATTTCTTGAATTTTCCTGAAAATGGTTCAAATAGAGATTAATCTTAAAAATTGTTCTCATCATGATCCCCATTCTTTTGATAGAATTTGATGCTTTTATACTAATATTATTGGGGAGAAATATATGATGTTATGAATTTTTGTTCTCCTTAGCATGAATTGATATTTAAAATTATATAGGAGGAGAAATTGTTATAGGTGGAACAATAATATGTTATGCTTAAATTGAAAAAGAGGATATATCTATTGAATATGTTGATACTCCGATCATATTACTGATAGTTTCACCAAATCTCTAGCTGAAGATCAGTTCATGAAAATCATTCGAGATTTAGGTTTAGCTAGGCATAACGATGTATGCTTAGAGTGATGTCTTTGGTTCTCCGCCTCCACGTTTTGAAATGAAAAAATGGGAGAAGTTGATGTTTAATGAATAGTGGATGTTTAGGGATTTGTTTGCCTAAGCATTGCATTGATTAAACAGAGAATTTATTAAGTTTTTGAACTTATGTTGGGCTTATATTGAATATCTTTATTATTGTTTACTTATGTTTTCAAGTTTGTGTTTAAATAAGTTTAAATACCCATCCTCTGATTTTGGGGGAGCATGGTTATATTATATTTTGAAGAAGATATCAAAGTTAATTTTCACCATAAAAAAGGAGGCGATTACTGAACTCAAAATTTTGATGAACAATTAAGTATTGATTTTTTTTTTGTGGAATTAATGGTTTTATCGAGTATTTTAGATTTAGAGTTTCATGCATTTAATTAATAAAAAGCTTGATGAAGAAAATATAAAGGGTACAAGATGGACATAAAGAAAATGTGAAGAGTTTTGAAGACATTGAAGAAAAATAGGTGAAAGCAACTCCTTACTTGTATACACCTAATATAACCTGAATTAGGATCACATATGACACCTAAAATGAGATGTTATATATGTTCTTAATGTAAAATTAATTTGATAATTAACCTAATTGAAAAATATATTTTAAAACATAGAAAGTTATATTTTCGGGTCAATTCAGTCAACCGAGAAAAACAATCGGTTAACTCAATCAAACAATGAGTTTTGGAGTTAAAACGAATAGCTACTAATCCATTTGGTTGGCCAAATAAAGACGGCCGGTTAACCATTTGAAACAATAGCTAAAATGGGTAAAGAAGTAATCATACTGATCCAATTGGTTAAGTAAATAAAGAGGGTCGGTCAGCTGTTTGAGTCAGTAGATAAAATGGTGAAAAAGTAGAAGACACTGATCCAATAGCTGAACCGACTGGGAATGGTCGATTAACCGACTGGTATAGTGCCAACGATAATTGGAAGCTGGCACAGGTCGATCAATCGACTGGTATGAATCAGTCAATTGACTGATTTAGTTGGGATTACAATTGATTTGGTCTCATGGTAAAAAAAACTATCCATTTTTTTATGATTCCAAGAGAGGGATTTAGGGGATTTGAATATAATTTAAATATTAACAACCTATTGTATGATCCCTATTGATATGGACTATATACTTTGAGATTCTCCTAATTTAAATAATTTAATACTTCATATTTTGATGGATTTCCATTTAAAAATATTTTAAGGACCAAAATGAGATTTCCCAAGAATAATTTTAAATGAAAAAAATATATATATTTTGAACATTTATGATATATGGGGCTTTGGGGTGTCATTTAATAATATAATATTTGAAAAGTAGCCGTTATAAGATATCTTTGAAATTCCTATATTTGAACCTGCGAATTTTGAGTTTAAATATTGCTATTTCGGTGGAGAATATTTGGGGTTAAAGAAATGGAAGAGATTTATAGAATTTTATTTGACCTTACAATTTAGTCCATATGCTTAAACATAATTCTTTCTATACTTTCATTGACTAAGATCAGATTATTTTTGGACTAAATTGAGAGCTTTAAAGGTTATATTGTTGGTCAAATATAACCGTTATGAACCTATATGATATATGGGGTCCATATGTGTCATTTAGTGACATAAAATTTCAAAACTAGTCGTTGGAGGGTTAGTTCTAGGTCTATTTAAAGCGACATATGGGATTGAGTTTAAGACATCAAGAACATCAGTTTGAGTTATTATAAGAGTAAGATTGTTGATCCTGAGGTTTTGATGGGCAATTAAAAGTTATTTTTTTTGGTAGAACTAATGTATTTGTTGAGTGTTTGAGAAAAAGAGTTTCATTTAGTGATTGAATCATAAATATATTATCAAGGGTACAAAGATGGACATTGAAGAAATGAAGAGTACTGAAGATCCTGAAGAAATAATGTGAAAACAACTCAATACTCTAATACTTTAAATGCAACCCGAATTAGGATCACACACGACACTATTAAATGAATTATATTTTTGTATGTTTAATTTGATGAAATTTAGGATCCTAATTAGTAGTCAAATATCTACTCCTATGTGAAATTGAAAAATGAAAATTGACCTAAGCGAGAATAATGTTTAAAGTTTGAGTTTAGAGTCAATTTAGTAATCGAGAAAAGTAATCGGTTAACGGGTTCAAATGTTGAGTTTTGGAGCAAAAATAAGTGAAAAAATGACCAACCAGCATCAATCGGTCAAGTGATCCAAGGAGGATTGGTCAACTGATTGAAATAGTGAGGTTTCAGAGAATATATGGAAGATTCTGCATCAATCGGTCAACCGACCATGAAGGAATCGATCAACCAATGGGTGTAGGGGCATGGTAGTGAAAAGTCTCCGAAATGATCAATCAATTGATTGTTGGACAATCGTTCAATCGACTGTGGTATGGTTTGGCTTAGAAAACATCCTAAATCTATCGGTCAACTGACCATGGGAGGTTCAGTCAACTGACTGCTTGTATGGTTTTGGCTTGGTTTGCATGATGAATAAATTGGTGAACCGGCAGAGCAGGGTTCAGTGAATAGACTGTTTTAGTTGAGATTTCGAGGATTTTGGGGTTTTGTTAAAAAACTAGCTATTACTAACCCTTTTTTACGATTCCAATGGAGTATTTCGGGGGATTTGAAACTACTAAAGATATGGTACATATATTTTGATATCCTTATTGATTTGGTACATATAATTAAAGATTTTCTCAATTTTAAGAACTAAATACTTCCTATTTTTGTGATTGATGTTAAATAAATCTTTTATGGACATAATTGAGAGATTTAAAAGTTACTTTTAAATAAAATACACCAGAATTGAAAGAATATGATATATGAGGTCTATAGTTGCCTTTTATAGGCATATCTTTTGAAAACTAGTCTTTGGAAGACTTGATCTTAATCTATATAAATAAATCTACGAAAATTGGATTAAATATATCAAGAACTATGAGTTCCTAAGCTATTCTAAGAGTTATCATATGGATGAGATTATTCGAGAGAGATTTTGTGATCAAAGTTCTTGAGCTAAAGTGTTGTTGAATTGGTATCACTAATCTGTACTGTTTTGTAATCTTGTTTTCATACTTTGGTGTTCTCATGATGAGATCTTTCGAAGTTACTATTCTTAATTTAAATTTCTTATTATTGTTGATTGCTTGGATTTAAGATCATTGAAAAAAACCGTTTTTAAATTTAAGAGTGTAAAAATCTTTTTAAAACGATTTTGTGTTATTATCTGATTACGTGCTAAATTTTGTGCTACTCATACTTGTTATTAATCAGATATTAATTTTTCTCACTTTAATTCTATCACGTAGTAAATTTCGGGACATTAATTGAGTATAACTTGTTTGAGGTGGTAGAAGCTCTGAGTGAGAAGAAACTCATAATTTTTTGTATTTGTGAGTTTGAGCAGATTTGATACGGTTGGGTTAGTGTTTAGTCAGGGTAGCTAGGGTTTCAATCTTTTTCAGGAAAAGGCTTAGGTTTGATATTTGCCTAAGTATAAAAAGGTTAGGTTATTATTTTCCTTGAAAAGAACTAGGTTTTGATTCTTCTTGAAATTAAATTAATTTTGAGTAAATTATAAAGGTTCAATCCTTACTTGGAAAAATGATACTTGTGAGTGATGAGGTTTAATATTTAGTCTGTTAAAAAGATTAGGTTATGATTCATCCTGTAATAAAATTAGGTTAGTGTTTAGCTTCGTAAAAAGATAAGGTCATTCTTTAGCCTAGAAAAAGAAAAATTGTAAAGGTTGATTTTGAGCCTAAGAAAAGAATTGTTGTAAGGGTTTGGTTCCTAACGTTAAAGGAATCAGGGGTTTAGAGGTTGCGAATCTCCATGGAGCTCGGGAGACTAGATTAGGCAAGGCTAGCTTGCTGAATCAAGATATAACTTAATGTGATGGATTATTATTTTTTATTTATTTTTACATTTTGTTTGGATGTGCACCTAGAATTTAACACTTATCTACTGTATAATGAAGATAATAATAGATTTATGATAAATTGATTATTTGATAAAGTAAGTTTTGAAAGATTTAAATTATTTAAATTTTTATAACTACCTTGTTGGCCCAGTGGAATACCCAAGAGGGGGATGAATTGGGTAATTAAAAAATATATCAGAATAATACTTAAATAAATCAAATAATTAATTTTAATTCTAAATTAATTATTATCTTTATATAATAGCGGAATTATATAATCAATTAGGTGCATACCAAACAACAAAAATAAACAAATTAAATATTGCAGCACACCAAAGATTTATACTGATTCACCAAACTACTCTTGGCAAATCTAGTCCCCCGAGCCCCACAGAGAGTCGCACCCACTAATACTCAAAATACTTTTAAAGGTAGGAACTAAACCCTCATACCGATTTTTTTACAGGTTCAGAATCAATCTTTACAAAATCCTTTTCACAGGCTAAAGAAGAACCTCTACTTTTTACAAGTTAAAGAATAACCTAATTCTTTTTAACACTAAGGCAAAAGAATCAAAACCTCACCAATACTTCAAATATCCTTTTACTCGGTAAGGATTAAACTGCTATAAAATTCACTCAAAAAACTAATTTTATCCAAGAAGAATTACTACCTCAATCTCTTTATAAGAAGAGACTGAAATTGGCTACCCTTTGATTAAATACCCCCAACAGTATTTAATCTGTCACACTACTGACCAATACAAATTGATAAACAGATTATCTCACTCGGAGCTTCTACTATCTCAGATAAATTATAACTCGATTAATATCCCAAGTCTAGTGATAGAAAAGTGTGAGATTGAAAATATGATTTTAAACAAAATATGGGTAGCAAATAATTGAGCACGTAATCAGATTCAAGAAATTGTTCATAAAATAATTTCTTAAATAAAAATCAGAAATAATTTCTAAAGATCAATTTCTAACAATTAAAGAAGCAATGCACAAAAAGAAAGTAATTGGAAAAATCTCACTCAGAATCCATAGAAAAAATAAATAGAGCGATGATACTTCAGATCTAGTAGCAGTAAAGATACTAGCAATGATTCTCAAGATCGTCTTTTAGAATAGCTCTCACAAAATCTTAGAAAGATAACTCTTAGAACATCACAATATGATCTTATCTCTTTAAGTTCACTTATCTTGATTTTGATTAATGATATATGAAAAACGCAAGTCTATATATATGAGATATAAATCAGCTCTCTAATTGTTAGTTTCCATGTATCATGACACTTAAATGCTCTCTTGGACCCCTTATATCATTATGACTTCATTTTGGTTCAATTCACTTAATAAATAACTTTTAAATCTTTCAATTGAGTCCCCCAAATATTTCTCAATCTCAATTAAATAGAATAGAAACAATTTTATGTACCAAATTGAGAAACATTAAAATTTAATGAACCAACTTAATAAGATTTAAATAATAGGTGAAATATATCTTAAATATCATAAGATCCCTTAAATCTCTCACAAATCCCAAGAAAAAACGCCTACTGTTAGATACGAATTTGGAATCCTCATTATCCTGAAACAGCGCCCTCAGTCGACCGATCAGTCGACTGCTAGATTCAAGATGTAGCCAAGCCACAGCTGTTGCGTTCATCGGTCGACCTATCTGTCGACTTGGAGATTCAGAGAGTTCGATTTACCTTCACCGGTCGACCTACCTATTGACTTAGAGATACATAGAGTTCATCTTCTCTTCACTAGTCGACTTACCTGTTGGCTTAGAGATACAAAGATTTTCACCTGTTTGGTCCGGTCGACTTACTAGTCTACTTATGCATGCTGGATCTCTTTTCTGAACTTGTTTTTAACTCGTTCTTTTTTACGTTTTCTCCCCTTTAACTATTTTCATTTCTAAATAAACTTCACTAACTTCTTAAATTACATTTTAGTTAATTATAAATATTTCTTTCCAAATACACATAGGAGCAAATAATTTCATCTTATCAAAACACAAATAAACAATAATTTTTTTTTTGGTGCCGTGTGTGTTCCTAATTGAGATATTAAGAGTTGAAATTCACCTGAGTTATTTTTCCTAATTTCTTCGAACTCTTAATTCTTCATCATCTTTAACATCATCCTTTAGCATCCATTCATAATTTGTCATCGCATCTTCATCACTGGAACTTAATTAACTGAAATACTTAATAAACCATTAGTTTCACCAATACATCAACACTTAATTGTTCATCAAAATCTTAGGATCAACAATCACTCCATTTTTTATGATGACAATTAACTTTGATATTTTCTTCAAAACAATAATATAACCACACTCTCCTTGAATCCGAGGACATGTTTTATAACTCATTAAAGCATAATAATGAAGATATTATAAAACAAAATCAATAAAGCACAAATTTAAAAATAAACTCCCCCTTAATAAAACATTAACTAAAACTTCATCTTAATAAAATACCAACTAATTATCCTCCTTTGTCATCTTCGAAAACAAAATTTAGGAAGGGGGAAACATAAATAAGTGTTACTCTAGGCAATAATATAATATACTTGAAAGAGTAAACCTAAAGAATTAAGTCCGGATATATATATATATATATATATATATATATATATATATATATATATAACTCTTTTAAAAGCACATTAAATCAACTTATAAATTCAACTTTAAAATCAAAACTCATTTTAACAAATTAATTTTTAAGCACAAAACATCAACACTATGTGGATTATTTTTATAGATAAATATCAAGTTTCCTCAATTCATCAAAATCCACAACAAAAATATCATTCTTAATCATGCAATCTCCCACTATATAAATGTAAACAAATTAATTCATTTTAAGGAGAAAAATATAATATTTGAAGTACTAAGATATGAAACATCTCTCAATGATAATTTATAAAGCTATCAATATAATGCATACTTATTTCATAAAAATTTCAGCTCCATTTTTCAACAATAATCATTAATGCTCAAGAATATGAATCATATCTCAATCAATAACATGCATATTAAAGATGTTATCTCGTAACATGCTCAATCTCTTACACAATAATAATCATTTAAAAATCTTTTAATGCACCTCAAATAACATGCATTTTAATAAATCAAGAGTAATAAAAAACTTAACTCAATTCAACTCATGTGTATAAAAGTAAATAGCATGAATGATAACATATTATACAAATAATCCTACTAAAAATTAGATGCAACAAATAATTAGCATTATTTAGTAAGATCACAAATACTCAATTAATCCTCTAAATCACATTATATGTTTTAAAATTAACACATGATCACAACTTGATATAAACACATAAAAATATGTTAATACCCCCTAACTAAATATGATTGTCATAATCACCAAAGAATGTTTTTAAGACAACAAGAGAACGACTTATTTAGAATAGGTCTTAGAAACAATTACCGACTTACTTATTTGATAAGTCAGAACTCTCCCTCTTTAACAAATTTAATAAATTTAAAATGCGGAGGATTAGGAGTATCTTTTATATCTTTCGGGACAACTTTATTTTTTACCTCATTTGTACTCATGATTGCTTTGGGTGCACAATTCTTCTTTGCTTGTCCATATCCTCTCAACCTTTGATTTTTGCCATTTAATTTATTGATGATTCCATTTGCACGCATCGCTTATAGCTTCCTAGTGATATCCCATCTTGGATTTTGTACAACTTTTCTCTTTGCACATTTCTCTTGTGGCTTCTTTGCAACTTCACATTTTGTCTTTGGTGTATCTTTTCGCTTTGTATGAGTCATTTGTGAATCCTTGGTGACTTCCTGTCTTGGCTTTGACATAACTTATTTGTTTGCTCTTTCAGGTACTCTTCCGACATTATGTAATTCTGCACAAGACATTTCAATAGTTCTCTTCTGTATCCATTTCATTTTGGATCTATCATTGTTAGACATAAACTTATGGTTCCGAAACAGACATGATATTTTAAAATGCCCAACCCTATTACAATAATAATATCTCAAATCCAATTTATCATAAAAAAACACGAGATGTAAAATAAGAATCATTAATAGCCACATAATTATCACTGGCTTGTGATGAAGGATGAGACGATAGAATATATCTACTCTGCCTAGAAAAATTATTTTCATAATCTCTCGAAATAGACTTAAGGTCGGATTTTGATTTTTCAAATTTTTTCTTAAGTAAATCGATTTTAGAAACAATATCTAACCTTTGCTTGGAAATCATATCAAAATTATTTTTTAAAACTCTATTTTCATTTTCAAGAGAATCCACTTTAGAGAGCAAATTATTAATTTCAAAAATAACGTTCGAAAACTCTTTTGTACCACAATAATCATCCAAATGCACTTCAGATTTTTGAATACTTTCTCTACTATTTTCAAAAGAATCAATTTTTCTTTTTAAACTAAAACTCTCTTTAGCAAAAAGTAATATGAAAAAAAGTAATTTTTCCATAACAATATGGACATTTTCATTATCCTCATCTTCATCACTACCACTAAAATCACAAGAATCATAAACCACATTGTCATATAAGAATCTATCACCATCAAGAGAAGATACACAAAAAATATTATTCATGGTGTGTGCACGTGACCTGTTTAACTAAGATATTAAGCCTAATCGAGATAAAACTAGTTCTGATTCCAATTGTTAGCCTAGTGGAATACCCAAGAGGGGGGGTGAATTGGATAATTAAAACAATATATCAGAATAATACTTCAATAAATCAAATAATTAATTTTAATCCTAAATTAATTATTATCTTTAAATCACAGTGGAATTATATAATCAACTAGGTGCACACCAAACAACAAAAACAAACAAATTAAATATTGCAGCACACCAAAAATTTATATTGGTTCACCAAACTACTCTTAGCTAATCTAGTCCCTTGAGCCCATGGTGAGTCACACTCATTAATACTCAAGATCCCTTTAAAGGTAGGAACTAAACCCTTACAATGATTATTTTACAGGCTCATAATCAACCTTTACAAAATCCTTTTTATAGGCTAAGGAAGAACCTCTACTTTTTATAAGTTAAAGAATAACCTAATTCTTTTTAACACTAAGACAAAAGAATCAAAATCTCACCAATACTCCAAATATCATTTTACCCTGTAAGGATTGAACCATTACAAAATTTACTCAAAAAAAAATAATTCTATTCAAGAAGAATTACTACTTCAATCTCTTTACAAGAAGAGACTAAAATCGGCTACTCTTTGATTAAATACCTCCAACAGTATTTAATCTGTCATACTACTCACCAATACAAATTGATAAGCAGATTATCTCACTCGGAGTTTCTACCACCTCAGATAAATTATAACTCGATTAGTATCCCAAATCTAGTGATAGAAAAGTGTGATATTGAAAATTTGATTTTAAATAAAATACGGGTAGCAAATGATTGAGCACGTAATTAGGTTCAATTTTATTTTATTTTTTTATAAAATAATTTCTTAAATAAAAATCAGAAATAATTTCTAAAGATCAATTTCCAACAATTAAACAAGCAATACACAAATAGAAAGTAATTGGAAAGATCTCACCCGGAATCCACATAAAAAATAAATAGAGCGATGATACTTCAGATCTGGTAGCAACAAATATTACTAGCAATGATTCTCATGATCATCTCTTAGAATAACTCTCACAAAATCTCAGAAAGATAACTCTTAGAACAACACAATATGATCGTATCTCTTTAAGCTCACTTCTCTTGATTTTGATTAATGATATATGAAAAACAGAGGTCTATATATATGGGATATAAATTAGCTCTCTAACGGCTAGTTCTCATGTATAATGACACTTAAATACTCTATTAGACTCCTTATATCATTATGACTTCGTTTTGGTTTAATTCACTTAATAAATGGCTTTTAAATCTTTCAATTAAGTCCACCAAATATTTCTCAATCTCAATTAAATAGAATAGAAACAATTTTATGTAGTAAATTGAGAAACATTAAAATTTAATGAACCAACTTAATAGGATTTAAATATTAGGTGAAACATATCTTAAATATCATAAGATCCCTTAAATCTCTCACAAATCCCAACAAAAAACAGCTACTGTTAGATTTGAATTCGGAATCCTCATTATCCTGAAACAACACCCTTAGTCGACTGGTTAGTCAACTGCTAGATTCAGGATGTAGCCAAGCCAAAGTTGCTGCGTTCATCGGTTGACCTATCTGTCGACTTGGAGATTCAGAGAGTACGATTTACCTTCACTAGTCGACCTACCTATCGACTTAGAGATACAAAGAGTTCATATTCTCTTCATCGGTTGACTTATCTGTTGACTTAGAGATACAGAGAGTTTCACCTGTTTGGTTCGGTCGACTTACCAGTCGACTTATGCATGTTGGATCTCTTTTCTAAACTCATTCTTATTTACGTTTTCACCCATTTAACTTATTAAATTCTATTTTAGTCAATTATAAATATTTCTTTCTAAATACACATAGGAACAAATAATTTCATCTTATCAAAACACACATAAACAATAAATTTTTTTTGTGCCGTGTGTGTTCTTAATTGGGATATTAAGAGTTGAAATTCACTTGAGTTATTTTCCCTAATTTCTTCAAACTCTTAATTCTTCATCATCTTTGCTATCATCATTTAGCATCCATTCATAATTTGTCATTGCATCTTCATTATTGGAACTTAATTAATTGAAACACTTAACAAACCATTAGTTCCACCAAAACATTAACACTTAATTGTTCATCAAAATCTTAGGATCAACATACCCAATTTACCTTCCTCTTGTATAGATCACTGGGCCAAGAATTGGTACCAGAGCTGGTTTAGCTCGATTAGCTTAAATACTAGCTAATAAAGATCACATGACACACCCAATAGGCACACTAGGTGAGGGGTAGTCTATGCACCGACCACCTTTATTTGTAGGTGAAAACTATTCATTTTATAATAATAGAATAATTTCATTTCTTCAAGCCACCAATTGTGATGTGTGGCTAGCTCTTAAGGATAGCCCATTTGTTCTTATGGTAAATGGAGTACTCAAGAAAAAAGAACAGTGCACCATTTTTTATAAACAAAAACTTTCTATTAATTTTCAAGTTATTAATATTATGTTTTGTTATTTATATACAAACAAATATACCAAGGTCTCAAGTTGTGGATCGGTGAAAGAAATGTGGGACAAGTTGCAAATCACCCACGAAGGGACAAATCAAGTGAAACAGTCAAAGATCAATGTCTTAGTTCATCAATTCAAACTATTGATAATGGGTAAAGTAGAATCTGTTGATCTCAAAATTTTGATGGACAATTAAATGTTGATGTTTTTTGTAGAACTAACGAGTTTATTGAGTGTTTCAGTTTAAAAGTGGCATTGATGATGTTATCATGAAGTTATTGCTATGGATGCAAAGAGATTGATAAAGAGATAGACATTAAGAGATTGAAGATTCTGAAGAATCTAGGTGAAAATAACTCAAATCCATTTTCACTCTTAATGTATCCCGGTTAGGATCACACACGACAGAAAAATGATTTATATTTATATATGTTTTTTATTAGGGTCCTAATTAGTTCACATATTTTCTCTAATGTGAAATTGAAAAAGAAAAATTGACCTAAGAAAGATTAGTGTTTAAAATTGATTAATAGTGTCAATTATTTTAACTGAGAAAAGAAAACGGTTAAAGGGATGAAAACGTCGAAGATTGAAGTTGAATTGAATTGAAGGAAAAATATTCCAACAATGATCAGTCAACCGACTATGAAGTATCAATCAAGCAACAGGCATAGGTGGGGAATTGGAGAAGTCTTTGAATTGATCGCTCAACCGACCAAGAGAGATCGGTCAACCAATAGCTGATAAGTGAACTCTCTAAATCGATCGGTTAACCAACCATTGATGATCGGTCAACTGACCAGGGCCAAAAAATGGCCTAAGGTTCATCCTAAATCGATCGGTTGACCAATGGTTCATTGGTCGGTCAACTAATTTGGTAGTTTCAGATTTCGAGGGTTTTCGGGATCTGATCCAAAACTAGCTGTTTTTTGGTTGATATTTTGGAGATGTTATGGGAATTTGAATATATTATAGATATATCATTCTTATTTAGATATCCCTATAAATATGGTATACCTATTTTAAGTGTTTCTCAATTTAGTCTATTTAATACTTCCTATCTTTTCGATTTGAGAATGTGAAATAATTTGATGACTAAATTGAATGATTTAAAACCCATATTTAAGTGAAATTGACTAGGATTAAATGGTATTGATATATGGGGTCTATATGTGCATTTACTTGTCATATCTTGTGGGAACTAGCCGTTAGAAGGCATGTTTCAAATAAGTTTAAATAGACTTGCGTTTTTCACATATCAAGACATCATTACATCAAGAACTTTTAGTTCGTGAGCTTTATAGAAGTTATTATTCTGATATTATATCGAAATATTATTGTGAGATCATTTTTGAGAAAAGTTCTTGAGAAAAAGTGCTAAGTATTTTGGTGTCGCTGATCTAAGCTTTGTTGCGATTCAATTTTCATTCTTTCGGTCATATCCTCGTGAGATCTTTCTAAGCTACTATTTCTTATTTTGAGTTGTTATTATTATTTCTTGCTTGGATTTAAGATTTGTGTGAAATCATTTTCGAACTTTAAAGTGCATAAAAATTATTTTAAAAAGCTTTTTGTGATAATCTGATTACGTGTTTATTTTTGTACTACCCACTTATTTTATAATTAGAATTTAAATTCCCCACTTAATTCTATCACTAGTAATTATCGAGACTGTAATCGAGTTTAAATTGATTTAAGGTGGTAGAGGCTCCGAGTAAGAAGAAACTTATCGATTTTTGTAATTGGTAAGTTCTGTGCGGATTAGATAGTGTTGAGGTTTAATCTTTACCTAAGTTATAAAAGGGTTAGGTAATCTTTTTGGTGAAAAGAGATAGGCGTGATTCTTCCTGATTAGAATAAATTGAGTGTGATTTGTAACAATTCTGTCTTTACTGGTGAAAATGATACTTGGAGTGATTTTGCTAAGGTTTGATTCTTAGCCTAAGGTATACAAAAATTAGGTTAATCTTCATCCTATGGAAAAGATAAAAGTTCTTTCTTGGCCTGGGAAAAAGAAACTATAAAAGTTGATTCTGAGCCTGTAAAAGAATCATTGTGTAAATATTTGGTTCCTACCTATTTAAAGAAATCTAGTAGTTTAGTGGGTATGAATCTCCGTGGAGCTCAAAGGTCTGGATTAGCCAAGAGTAGCTTGGTGAACCAAGATATATCGTGGTGTTCTGTTTTGTTACTTTATTTATTTATTGTTGTTTGGGTATGCACCTAAAGTTAATTACACTTATCCGTCGCTCTATAAAAATAATAATTAATTTAGGATTAATTTAATTATTTAAAAATTTAATTATTAAAAGATAATAATATATTTTAATTTTTATAACTACCCAGTTCACTCCCTTCTTGGGTAGATCACTGGGCCAACAGAGATTTTTGCTGAGATTTTTACAAGAGATTTTATAGAAGTTCTTGATTTAAAGCGTTTGCTGTTTGGCGTCACTGATTTGAGTTCCAATTGCGATAGTATCATTATCTTTGATGTTATCCCAGTAAGATCTATCTAAGGTTTATTATTTACTTTAAAATTATATTTATATTAATTGCTTGATTTAGGATTGCTTGAAAATCGTTTTGAACTTAAAATCCTGAGAATTATTTTTAAACAAATTTTGCTAAGTATCTGATTATATGCTAATTTTTTGCTACCTACTTTATTTATTAATCAAATTTGAATTACTTCATATTGTATCTATCTCATAGTAATTATTTAGGATATTAATTTAATATATCTATAATAAGGTAGTAGAAGCTCTTTGGGGAAGAAACTTACAATTTTTTATATTTATGAGTTTGAGTGCATTAGACATGTTTGGGATGGTGTCTAGTTAGGGTAGCTAGATTTTGATATTTTTCTTGTTAAAAAGATTAGGGTTTGATCTATATCCTACAAAAAAGTTAGGTTATGCATTTTCCTTGAGAATAATTAGGTTTTGATTCTTTTTGTAATAGAATTGAGTTATTGTAAATGTTCTTCCTAAACTTGAGAAAATGATAAGCGTAAAAGTGTGAGGGAGTGGTAGGTTTGATCTTTATCCTATTAAAAGAACTAGGTTTTGATTTTTCCTGTAATAAAATTAGGTTAGTCTTGAGCCTTATAAAAAAATAGATTTCTTCCTGAGCCAATGAAAATGATAATTGTAAAGGTTGATTCTGAGCCTGTGAAAAAATTCGAGATTGTAAGAGTTTGGTTCCTACCAAGCAAAGGAATCAAGGGTTTAGTAGAATGAGAATTTCTGTGGAGCTCGGGGGATTGGATGTAGATACGAGTAGCTTACCAAATCATGATATATCATTGTGTGCTACATTGATTATTTCATATATTGTGTTTGGATGTATATTTAGAAGTAAACAGGTTTCCGCTACGTATCAAGATAAAAATTGATTTAGGAAAATTGATTATTTGTGTTTAAATGAATTAATTGTTAAATTTCGGTAACTACCCAATTCACCCCCTCTTGGGTAGCTCTTTGGGCCAACAATAGGCATCCCTTACATCCATGTAGTAAGTAGCGTAACATCTCATGACATCTAGAATATTACTTTTTGTATCATTTAGAAGACATGCTTAGGACATCTTCACCAATTACACTTTTTATGTTTCATCACATATAGGTTATTCTAGATTTCATAATTCATTCTACTTTTTTCCATTCAATATACGACACGTACACCACTTGTACTTTTTATATAATCCACTTATATATATTAGACATTTATCATTTCCACATATTATTGTGTCAAATCATTTATTCTTGTATTCATGTCATTTGCATCGGCATGCTTAAATTGACACTATTTTGGTATGAAATCCATACAAGTCGTTTTTAGATCATTACATTATGAAACTAAATACACTTTTACATAGATAAATTCATGTCATGCTAGTTAATATCATCATACTTTGCATTCACATTCATACTTTTATATTTTTTGTAATTCATTTAGTTTAATTTGCTCATTTAAGTTAAAGAAATTAATCGAAAACATATATAAAACTACCCCCAATGGACTATCTTTCTCAAATCCCTCAATATTTGATAAGATGTCATATTGGGAGAACATTCCTAAAAATATTAAAAATTTGTCTCATTTTAATTTAAAAAATAACAAAAAGATTTCATAAGGAGGAAACGATTTTCAAAATAAATAACATATTCGGACTTAAACTAATTGAACTTAATTGGACATAAGGTACCATTTGCTTCTTGGTGTGTTGGGCTGCCTAATACCTTCGTTAAGCATGACCTACCCTCGAACTCTTTAAATGAGTCTTTGGTATGACTAGGCTTTTTTGGAGCCTTTTAAATTGTTTTCGAAAAATTTAGAGACCTAACACACCATTTAAACCTAATACTAGGTGGCGACTCCTTATTTTGAAATGACCTAGGTATTTTCTTAGAGAAAACTGGTGCTTTTAAAACCCCTTCTCATTTATGCTTTATTATTTCATATTGTTTTCTTTTCGAAAAATCGGGGCACGTCATTACCACACAAGTAGCATGTAATCAGATTTCTCAAATAAAAATATTTTAAAAGATTTTCACAGAAATAAGTTCAAAATGATTTTTCTAAAATACCTTATCCAAGAAATTAATAAAAAATGATCTAAGAAAACAATAACAAGAGCTTGGAAGAATCTTAGCGGGATTCGTAAAAAATGCTAATGATTTCTCATTAGAGTACACAAACCGGTGACACAAATATTGAGCGCATTAGATCAAGAACTTCAATTATAATCACACTTATAAATCTCAGTGATAAAATCTCTCTTAGAATGCTAGAAGGCTAATATTTTTGAATTCTCAAACTCAATCAAGTCTCTATTAATAGACCTAAAACTAGGCCTCCAACGACTAGTTTTCAAATGTCATGACTCTAAATGATATCCTAAGACCCCATATATCATAAATATTTCAAAATAAATATGTTTCATTAAAAAATACTGTTGAGAAAACGCATTTTGGTCCTTATTTTTTTAAAATCGAAATCCATAGAAACACGAAGTAATTAATTATTTTCATTAAAAGAATAATTAATTAAATAGACCAATTAAATAGGAATCTCATCATTCATGATATATTTCAAAAATACTTTAAAAATCTCCCTTGGAATCATGAAAACTGAAATATCTTAGCCAACAAACAAATCAGTCAAAGAATTGACTAACTAAGTCGATCGACCGGCCAACCCTACTGGTTGACCAACCCCTCACAACGATCAAATTAGTGATCATTGTGCTATTTCGGTCGGTTGACCGATTGGACCAGAAGGTCCCATTTTCTTCCTATTTCGGCTATTGGATTCGTTAGCCGACCGACCCAACTTGTTGGTTGACCGAATTGACTAGTAGGTCACTCATACCACTTCCTAAACACACTGTTTTGGTTAGTCGACCGACCCCTTTTGCCGGTTAACTGAATTGACCCAAAAAATCACTATTTTAAGCATTAAAATCATTTTTTCAATTAGGTCCTTAACTAAAAACTTGTCAAATACATAGTACATTATAAAACATACTTTAGACCCCTAAAATTATCACAACACACATAAGATTAATTCATTTTAAAGTGTCGCGTGCGTGATCCTAATTCTGGTTGCATTAAGAGTATATAAGTAAAGAGTTGTTTTTACCTATTTATCTTCAATGTCATCGATACTCTTCAAGTCATCATAATCTCTATTTTGCACCCACTATATATTCTTTAATTATTCTCTTTGTTAATCAAATACATAGAATTTAAAATCTGAAATCACTCAGTAAAAATATTAGTTCTAAAAAACATCAGCATTTAATTATCTGTAAAAATATTAGGTTCTACAAATAGGATTCGTGATCAGTTTAATATAGAGATGTCTTGTTTGCACCTTGACTTCCTCAATCGTTGTATCTTAAGAAGGGCTTGTCATTCAACTCTGTGCATAAAAGGGGCATATATCCTCAAAAGACAGTGTTGATACTCCTCGATCCACCAGATATGTATTTTCTCACTATTCTATTATTTATTTCTTTAATTATTAATGTTTGTAGTTATTTAAATAGTTTGAAATCACATGTGATAGTTATTAATTAATTTAATTTTTATTTATATAATTATGTGAATTTTTCCCAACACCACATCTCCATTCTCTTATCTCTCGTATGTGGCTCTCTCATACTCCATCTGTTATCTTTCTTACCCTCTGACACACCTTGAGTTTTAAAAAAATAATATATAACATTGAGAAAAATGTTCATTTGAAAAACAAAAATTATTTTGAAATCTTTTTGAAAGTCGTTTGTTTTTAAAAGGGTTATTACGGGCTTGGTTTTGTAAAATCAGTTTGGATTTGTTTTTTTTGTTTTTTTTGAAAAAGGACTTGTCACCTAACATTGCGTTTTGAATTGGTATGATAGGTCACTAAAATAGGGGTAGAGAAGAACAAAGTACTTTTGAAATAGCCCAAAATGTTTTACTCCTAAAATGGTCTAACCAAAATATTTGAAGTCCGAGGATCATTTATACTCGGAGAAGGTATTAGGCACCTCAAGACAACCATTAAAAGTATAACTATATCTAATTAAACCTAAAACACTTAAAATAAACTATTAGGTACTTTCGATTTAGGGGCGCTTACCAAGCAGTCCCAAAAAATGGTCGATACTACCAAATAAACTTACTATTTTTTCTTTGAACCAAGAAGTTCTTATGGTATTTTCATGACTAAAATGTCCCTATTTCATGCACCACTTCATAAACATTATGTAATCACCTCCTCCTTATGCGGGACTAAAGATAACATACAACCAACTCTAGGTGGAACAAAATTTTTGTTTTGATCTCTATCCAAATGTGAAACAATAAATTTTTTACACAATAATTATGTTCGATTAATTCACTATAAAATGAGATATCAATAACATTTTTTAGAGTTGTTTATCATAATGAGTGTGAATGTTATGTGTAAGATTTAGTAACTACTATGTTACATGTAACATTAAAACCAAATCAAAACCAAAACCAAAATCTGAACCAAAATGTTAGTAACTACACTATATTATATGTAACATTCATGTAACATCAATGTTATATGTACCATTAAACCAAACCAAAACCAAAACCCAAAACCAAAAGGTATGTTATATGTAACATTGAATGTTAATCAATGTTACATGTGACATTAAAACCAAACCAAAACCAAAAGGTTAGTAATTGTACCATGTTATATGTAAAATTCATGTAACATCAATGTTACTTGTCACATTACTGTATTTTCATTTATATTTGCATGTTTAATGTAACATCCAATTCAGTTGAAATGTCATTATAATGTCCATGTTACATCTGATTAAAATCCCTCATTCTTTGCATGTGGAATGTAATATTATCTATGTTGAATTGTATTTCATGTAAATATTATATGTAACATCTTATAGTTTGTAGAAAACTAAAAATTCTGGAAGTACTATGTTCAATGTAATGTGAAAACTGAAATTAATGTAAAAAATAGTGAATTTGATATCATTTTGAAGATTTTGTTGAGAAGAATCTGAATATATAATTAGATTGTAAAAAAAAATGTATACGACAATTGTTCTTTTCATTTTAATAAAACGATTTTATTGATATAGAAACTGCCAATGCCTATCATAGAATCTTCACTACCTTATATAACGTGAGGGCAAATCTTTCAACAAGAAGTGTATGGATCCAGAATCTAGGACTGCACTATACATGTAATCTGCGAAGAGGGATTGCTCGGTTTATTACTTAATTAGCGGGTTTAATTTGTAGATTAGTGGTTAATATGGATCCACGCGGTAATTTGTCCTTTGATTTATCCTTACAAAAAAATAAAGTTCATTTTACATCAAAATATGACAGACATTTATTTAAAATACATCTTTTCTTTTCTTTACCATTTTTAAAGTAAAATACGACAAAATTATTGGTTTGACTTGAGTCACTGTTGAGTTTAGTTGACTGGCAGACTTACCCGTTGTGTATTATTTTGCAGAAATCCAAACTAAGAGAGATAGAATATTCCGGATCCCAGAGTGATATGTCTAGTAACCTAGTTTTGGTTTTCATCAATCATCAATTTGAGCTTTTAAAAACATTTGCTGTTACAAAAAATTCAAGGTATTAAAGTAACTTTTATTTGGCTGAAAAAAGAAAGTAGTGTTGAGAAATAATGCAAAACATTCCCAAAATAAAGACCTAAAATGAAAGGAAAAATGACCTTTTTGGTCCCTGACAAATGCTTGGGTACTCAATTGGCCCCTAGTATTTGGAAGTTGACACATTAGGTCCTTACAATTTCTTTTTTTGTTCCAAATTGGCCTTTTTGTTAAGTCAATGTTAACAATCAATGTTTTAGTAAGGACAATTGGGCTATTTCGTTCCCAGTTCAAAATTGTTCAAGAATTAAAACTAAGGGTACAAAATAAAATATGAGAAAACTTTAACGTTAGTTATTGTAATTGATCCATTTTCCCTACCATTCCCCTGATTCATTTCTTCACTCAACAACCCACCTACCAACACTACACCTATAGTGGTGGGTGGTGGTGATGATGACGCCATGAAAGGGACCATCACCGTCACCACCCAAATCAACTATGTACCTAGGGTTTTTTTTCTTTTCTCCTTAAAAGACGACATCTCTCTCTTCCATTACTGGACACATTCATCTTCTCACTTTAGAAATTGATAAGCATTGATATTTTTTCACTATTCTAAAATCTGCAAAAAATCTCTATAGCGTTTTCCCCTCTGAATCACAGATTGAAGTGCCCTCTCTTTATGCAATTGTGCTCACCTTCGATGCTCGCTTGCTGTTTACTTCTCTATTTACTTTCTCTCTCTTTCCCAATGGCTGAGGAGAACCAGTACAAAGGATTTGAGAACTGAGCCTCGAATGCGATATTGTTCACGGCGGCGAAGCCGATATTGTTCGTGGAGGAGCGAAAGACGAGTGAAGCTAAGAATTGCCGTCTATCCTGATTGAATCGTTCAAGAAAATATGTCCATTGACAAACAAGATCCAGGTAATCAAATTCAAGTAACAATTTCAATCGAAAAGTGTAATCGACGAACGATCAGATCATTTCCTGAACAAATCGACGATGACGGCAATGATCAACGACCATGAAGATCAAGAGCAACGAACGTGAAGACCAAAGTTGTTTTTGAATCAAATCGACAATTCGACGAAAACGTCAAGACAAGGACTAAAAGAAAATTTGAATTGAATTGAAGAAAATGATCAACTATTTGATGATCGATAATCGAAGCAATTGTGATTCTGAGAATAGAAATCAATAAGATGAGAAGCAAAGTTATGTAAACGATTTGGCCCAGATGAACAAGGCAGATGAATTGCAATAGTAGATCGGATCTCAATCGAGCACCCGAGCCATTTGTCAAGGACTAAAAATGCCATTTTCTCAAAATGAAAACATGATTGATTGTACAAATGCAAATTCTTTTTTCAGATACTTTTTGCACCCTTTTAGTGTTAGAGAAATCCCATTTTACCCCTGTCCTATTAATTTGACATCCCAATTATGCAAAGTGAATCCAAATTGTTAATGTCGTCACTATTTTTTATGGAATTCATCCATATGGCAGATTTGGTAAAAAATAATATAAGAGTTATGATTTGGACTCACTCACTATTTAGATATGTTAAAATTTAATGTGTTCAAATTGAAAGAACATGGACCAAAGTAAAATTTCTCTAAAACTTTAGGGTGCCGCAAAGTGCAAAGAATTCTATTTTTTTTTTTCAAGTATGAAGTTAGTAGTTGATAACATTACAATTACCCGTACAATGGCCAGTAATCTACAAATAACTTAAGCTCTTGATCCCTTTTTTTTTTTTAATAATCAAATATAAACTCATTACACCATAATATCACATACTTATTTCTTTTTTGCTAAAGATATGCTAATAATGTCTACAAAGAAGATCTTTGCACTTTGACTTTTATTACTCTCATAAAAATAAATAAACAAATAAAAACTAAAACTAGTTCTACAAAAAAGATCTTTGCATTTCTTCCATCTATAAGATAAAGTTATGAGTTAAGGATGACAATTCAATCCGAACCGACAGATAATCAAACCAAATTAAACTGAACAGTTCGGTGTTGAAACTAATTAAATGAATAGTTTTGGTTATGCTTTTAGTTTCGGAATTGAAAACCAAAACTGTTTTGATTTTGATTTTGCGATAATAACCATGAAACTGAATCTCGTAACCAATGTTTTAGATATATTTTGATTATATATATTATCCTTACTTTTTTATTTATTTATATTTTGATTATATGTGTGTGTAGGGTTAATTGTTGGTGATAATTACTGAAATTTCAAAATAAATACTTAAATAGTCATGGAATAAAACTAATAGTTGTTAAACAATATTACCATAAACATTAACTAAACATATATGGACAATAAAACCAAAATATAAAAATTATGTGAAGCAGTCTAAAGTGTATACTAAATCAGAATCGTGACATTAACGTTTACGTAATAAAAACAGAATTAGTAGAGAAAGAAAGTAAACATTTACGTAACAAAAATATAAGAAGCAGTGACAGAATGTGTTAATGTTTACGTATTAGAACCAGTGTTTTAAACTTTAAATAAAAATTTACTCGGATATTCAAATAACAAATAGAATTAAGTAGATTGAGGCTAGAGTTTGACTCTATGCCCTTAAAGCATATTCGTGCCCCCACACTAGTGCAAATGGTTGAACAGACGTCTACCTCCCAAGATATAACGATCTTCAAGTTTTTTATAGAAGCACTTGAAACCAAAAATTTCGGCGAACTAAATTTGTGCTTGAACTCTCACAAAATTCTAAATGTTTTGTGCTTCGGTGGTGATATAAAGTGATAATATTATATATGAGACTTATTTAAAATGAATGAGAAGTCTTCTATTTAGGGAAGACCAAAAGCCACCATTAAATGGATCCAACTTTGGAAAGGAATCTGTTCGTATAAATTTTTATGTAAACTGTCACTTAATGAACCTTCGTGTCTATTCATTGGTGCTAATAAACTTTAAACTGTTCTAGTGGGTCAAGATTCGACCCAACCCAGATCCGGCCCAAACTCGACCCGGATCCGACCCAAACCCTATCAAAATATAAATTGGATTGACCCGACCCAAACCCAACCTGAACCCCAACCCGGCTCAATTCGAGTTTGAATGTTTGGTGGTTAGTGACTTACCTTTATTCTCAATTTATAAGTTGATACAAGCTTGAGTTTTTCCTCCACAACCAATGTGGGATAACTATACCTTAAAATTCAAGTTCTTCCTTCCCAAGTGATGTGGAATAACTTATCTATTGTATCTTCAACCAATCTCAAATGGATTCCTTTGAGAATTAAAATCTCTTTCAAAACTTAATTATTTTTCTCTTATAAATATACTACGTCGATCCTGGTGTTTCAATGAGTGCTTTAGAGAATTTAGTCTTCTCATTCTCATAGAATCAGCCTTTTTCTTCACTCATCTAGATGATTAACCTATAAAGAGTATCCCGTATACCCTACTTGAATTTTTCAAGCTATAGGAATCATTAAAAGCAAAACTTATCCTTAATATTTATATTTATCACTGGTTCACCATAGGAATGGGTATAAGATGTAAAGTTTTCCAGTGATTACTTACTCCACATATAATTAAGTTGTCCCTTTGAACCTAGATCTTGGGATCTCCAGTCAGCTAGGTTGGGAATTCATTAAGGTGACTATTTAGTTGTAGGCTTTAAACCTATTCCCCTCGATGAGCAGTATACTTTCTCTCTAGTTAACCCTTTGGTTAACAGATTTGCAATGTTATCTTTTGACTTTACATAGTCAACTGTGATAACTCCATTTGAGAGTAACTGTAAGACCCTAATCGTAGTATGTACGTCATTTTAGAGTAATTGGGAATTCGGAGTGAAATTGGGTCAATTAAAGTTCAAAATTTAAAAGTTTGGGGGTTAAATTGAAAAATTCAGAAAACATTCAATCCAAAATTTTTACATTTAATTCTTGAAAATAAAAATCCTTGGGGTGAAATTACAATTCCAGAAACTTTTACAAATGGAAATTGACTAAGAAAAAAATGTTAAGAAATTAGGGGGAGAAAAGAGTAATTTCACTATATATATACAATTATGCATGTGTGTGTGTGTGTGATCTTGAGATCAGCCGGAGGAAGAGAGAGATAAGTAGACAATGTGTCTATAGGATCACCACAAATTCTTGCATATATATATATATATATATATATGTTCATGCATGTTATGATCACAAATTATGAGAGGAATGAACGATATAGAAAACCTAGAGAGATAGATAGAGAGAGATAACTGGAGGAATGAGGTCTCGGAGGTTCGTGATCGCCGAAGATGGTGGGTTCATCAACGTGAGGATATGTTTCGGTGTTGATCATTGTTTGGTTTAACGGAATATGGGTGTGTACCGTCCATTTGTCTCGTTCAACGGCAAGGATGTGTGAAGATGTGTGTATGTGCTATGTTTTTCTTCTATTTCGGGTGTATCAAGTGTGTGGGGGTGTGAATGTGTTGATTTTGGTGTGTTGATCAGGCTTGAGGGGGTGTTGTTGGTAGAACGGGTTGCTGTGTGGGTGAGGTTGATCGTTGAAATGGGGTGGTGAAAGAGTTACCAGAGATAGTGAAGAAAAAGAGAAATATAAATGGCTGGTCTGATCACAAAGGGAAGCAGAACAAGGAAGATGGTTGTTCACCTAGGAGGATAGGTGCTCGCCTAGGGGTTCGAGCATCAGTGAGCAAACCTAAAAAGGGGGCAAGTGTTCTCGCCTAGGGGGAGGGGTGCTCGCCTCGGCAGAAAAGGGTCAGTGTGCAAAACCAGAGAAAAAGGAGCGTGTTCGCCTAGGCGGAGGACCTACAGCCTAGGTGGTAGAGCATCAGTGAGTAAATTAGAGAAGGGAAGAAGCGTGTTTGCCGTGGTAGTGGATCTCTCGCGGAGGCGAAGGGAGCAGGAGCATAAACTATGAAATTTTAAAAGAAATCGACAACCATTTCGGAACGAGTAACGTTTCTCGTTAAATTCTATGATTTTTTAAATTAAATTACTAGCCTTAAAATTTCAAAATGGCGATAATAATTATTGAGACCATTCACATAAATAAAGTTTATATAGTAAATTTTAACGGAGCAATATTAGTCGAATAGTAATTTTTCCTAATAAAATGTGGGGAATGGGAAAATTACGGAACATAGGGTTTTCATTGCATGATTAGGTTATTTTTACCTAAAATATTAATTTAGGCCCTATTACTAATAGGTTCCCAGGCATCGGAGTGACGGTAGAGTATAGTTGGTAAAAGCTTTTCGGAACGGATCACCAGGTGAGTATACTATCTTCTAGTAAATTACAAAAATCTATTTTTATACATATGATGGAAAAATGTGTTTGCCTAAAACTGGACGAATTTGTAACTTATATGGATCAAGCGATTTTGGGTGTTTGTGAAATTATGAATTTCATTGGTTTTCTAAAGGAGTGGAAATTGATTGTGGAAAAATTCAATTGTTTTTGAGATGGAAATTAGTGTTTGGTTTGACGACGCGATAGTGTTCACATGCTAGGCAAAGTCCGGCAGAGCGTTGTTCACCTGTTAGGCATAGTCCGGGAGAGTGTTGTTCACCTGCTAGGTAAAGTCCGGCAGAGCGTTGTTTACCTACAAGGCAAAGTCTGGCAGAGCGTTGTTCACCTACTAGGCATAGTCTGGCAGAGCGTTATTCAACTTCTAGGCATAGTCCGACAGAGTATTGTTCACCTACTAGGCAAAGTCCGGTAGAGCATTGTTTACCTTCTAGGCAAAGTCCGACAGAGCGTTGTTTATGATCCGTTAGGAAGGCAAATCCTATGGGGGTACAGTACTGTTGCAACTCCCGATCGTGAAGTTAAACGATCCTGTAGCTAGTCGGAGGGTGTGTGGTGTTTTGTCGTATATGGTGAACCGGTTGGATACATTTATTGGGTGTGTCCGTATATATATATATATATATATATATATACGAGTTTGTTTCTGTGGTGACAGGAAAATGGTGTTTTCCTTGTGGTATGTGATTTTTATATTATTTCTCGATATGTGGTATTTATATGTATTATACTTGATCCATACTAAATATGTTTTTATTACGAAGATAGTACACCAATAATATTATTTGTTTCAGGTGCTGCAACTAGGAGTCGGTCCCCTACTAGCACTAGGTAGAGTCAGGCGATGATGTAGTATGGGAGCATTTTGGGAGGAGTTTTTTGAGGTGAACCTGTGAGAGGTTAATTGTTATTATATTTTTTGTTATTATTATAATTCAAGGACGGATGTGTTCCCAATTAGAGAGGTTGTATGTGGCCTGTTTTTGTGGTTGTATATTTATGTATACACTTCGTCGTTTTCTAGTTGGTTTGACGTTTAGGTGATGTCATGTCGACGTCACGCCAGCCCCAGGGTGATGGGTGTTCGGGGTGGGGTGTGACAGTAACTGTTTAACGGTCTTATGTCTAGGTCGTACGTGTTTAAGACTTATCGTTATACATACTACTCTGTGCCCTACCAATTGCAGATTGGCTATCACAATGTATGTAAATAGCTGGCACAAGTTTCATCTAAAAATTTCCGAAGCCATTCTACTTCTTCATTTCCTTTGTCTGTAGCAATAAACTCAAATTCTATTGTAGACCATGGAATACACGTCTATTTGGAGGATTTCCATGAGACAGCTCCTCTTCCAAGTGTAAAGATATATCCACTTGTGGATTTAGTATCTTTACAATCCGTTATCCAATTAGCATCACTGTAACCTTCAAGTACAGTTAGATATTAGGGTATACCTTAAATATCTAAGTACGCTAACTATTACATTCTAGTTTTGATATCTTGGGTTCCTAGTATAGCTGCTCAATTTGCTCACCGTGTTGGCAATATCAGGTCTAATACAATTCATTAAGTACATTAGACTACCTATTATTCGAGTATACTCTAGTTGAGACATACTTTCACCAGTATTCTTAGTCAGATGACAATTCACATCAATAGGTGTTTTAGCTAGGTTAGCATCTGATAGGTGTAATTTACCTATCTATTTCTAAACCAAACTTGTTAGTTTTTTAGTATGTTTATTACATTTTAATACGTTTTTATGTGTTTTTTTATTATACATGTGTTTGGGGTGAACATGAACTAAAACGATGGAATATCAGTGAAGTCGGATCAAGAGCAAGGGAACAACGGTGGAAAAAAAGCAAAGAGGCTAAATTTTAGAACCTGCAGCCTATCGCTGCGGCGGTGAAACAAAATAATATCTCTGCTTCCACCGCTGCATCCACCGCCACAGTGGTGACACTGCTGACATACCCACCGCCGCAATAGTGACCCTTTCAGCTGTAAAGTGTAATTTTATATATTTGGAGATATTTTGAGCCCTATTTCTTCTTCCTCCTCCTCATTTTTGGTACAACCCTCCATACACTTAGGGAGGATAGTTTTGAGAGGTTTTTTAGGGAGAGATCACAACCCGAAGAAGAAGAATACAACGCAAAGAAGGAGAAACGATCGTTGAATGGTTTTAACACCAAATCT
The DNA here is from genome assembly GCA_016647705.1 of Eucommia ulmoides. Classification (NCBI taxonomy): domain Eukaryota; kingdom Viridiplantae; phylum Streptophyta; class Magnoliopsida; order Garryales; family Eucommiaceae; genus Eucommia; species Eucommia ulmoides. The sequence goes on from CM028339.1 coordinate 28,419,849, forward strand.
TCGGACAACGGCTAAGTCTTTCATTTCTTTCTTTCAAATCTTAACTTTGGTAGTTTGTTGACCATGTTTAGCTCATTTTTCATTGTATATATGGTTGTGACCATTGGCTAAACATGGATTATCGATGAGATTAATATAAATTTATGAATATGTTGTTTGTGTGGAATCGGTGTTTCGTTAATGGTTGTTCTTCGTTATTTGATTGTGTTTACCATTATTCTTCAATTTTATGCTTGTTTAGATATATAAAGAATACAGGATTTCACACTCAGGAGAGGTACCCTGAATTCGAACTAGGGTTAAACACAACGCGACGATCTAATAACCCAAGAGGGAGTTAGAAAGTGTGCAATCAATGATGTTGAGGCAAGATTCATGTGACTATGTGTTCTAAAAAGTTCTAGAGGGGGACTTCGGCATTAAGGAAAAGTCACATATTCATTCACTTGTCACTTGGTAGAGGGAGTGGATGAGTTTATGATACAGAGATTGTCAAATAAGTCGAACATCGTTAACGTAAGTCAAACGAGATTAAACACATTTAAGTAAAAGAAGTTAATCACTAGATAATCCATTCCCTTAAATATCTCAATATCGTAATATACTATAATTAGTATAATTAGTTAACTATATTAGTATTTATTAATTATAAAGCAATTTTTACTGCCTAAATAAAATTCGGTTATGATAATTGCAGTACTTGATAATAATCTCAACCAATTCATATGGATACAACTACCCCTACTCTTCCAATCTATACTAAAACTTGACCCGTACACTTGTGATGAAAGTAGCGACGTATCTACGAGCTACCAAGTTTTTGGCACCGTTGCCGGGGATTGTGTTTTAGATTATTATTGATATTGTGAGTAAATAACTTGATTTTAATTTAGGCATTTTTTTAGTGTTTATAATCTTTTTTCTTGGTAGTTTTTGTTTTTTATTTCTCTTGCAGGGTACTTGGATATGCTAGATCAACAGTTACTTATGCAATTCTTTCAACAAGATTTCAAGCCGTTTTATTGTGCTTGGAATCGATACAAGGAGCTGCTATTTCGATTCCCAAATCATGGTTTCCCGAGGGAGTGTCAACTATTGAAGTTTCTCGATGAGTTAGAAGCCGCAACCAGAACATGGGTAGAAGGAGGAAATGGTACCTCCTCTTTCTATGACCTAACTGTGGATGAAGCCCTTTGGTCGTTAGAGGAATTGATGGACTTCGATTATCAAAGTTGGAATTATTCACCAAGTCACCAAAGCCTAGGGGATTTTTCCAATACCACAGTATCATAGATTGACACTCTGATTCAAGATATAGAGTCTTCTCCTGCCTTGGATGAAATGCTTGCTACCGTTATAGGGGAGACACAGATATTCTTGAGAAAAATGCATAACTAGCTCAACAAGCATGAGGATCGTCTTGACAACATCGAGATGGTCTGAGCCAAAATTGATGTGACCGTAACGTCTCTTCAGATGCAAATCGGTCAGCTTATCGGCTTTGTTGAGGCTGAGTCAAACACGGTGTCACTGAGAGATGAACAAATCAAATCTGAATGTGAAAGCCACCATGAGGAACCGAATACAAACGGAAGGTACTTGGGTAAGATCGAAGACGATCAAGAAGATGCTACAACCCAAGTATGGATTAGCGATGGAGATTAACATATTAATCGTTGTGAATTTTCACCATTTGAATTCTAGTTAGTGATGCCACACTCGATTCCAGATGATCGCATCTACGAGGATCCGATGTGGCTCACCTATCCTACCTTGTTTCAAGCTTAGCACGTTCAAACTCCCCAAGCACATGATTCGAAGCTGAGTTGAGTTGAAAGCCCGAGCTAATTAATGCAATATCTCGCCAGTCTTGAGGGCGTACAAAACCATGACCCGTATGTGGTGTTGTATGACACGTACTACGGGCAAAAACTTCTTTTTAACATGCACTTCTTCGTGTCAGTCTGAAGACCTTAAATTAAGTACTTCTTAGGAGGCAACCCAAGTAAAAAATAAGTTAAATCTGTCACAACCGACTTGATTCGGAGGCAAGATTCTCTCGCCTCCCAAGTACATGTTCTAAACCCCCGTCTTCATTATCATGCTATATGCTGTCATTGGAATCACTAATGGGTCATTTTGGACATTACCCGTTTTAAGTTGGGGGTGATGTGTAGTATGTTTAGTATATGTTTTAGTTGTAGTTTATGTTGTTTTGTTTTTATTGTGTGTATGTCTGTTTAGGTTACTTATTGTGTGTTGAGTTTTGACTTCATCAGGGCCATTACCCAATAATGAGTCTGTCCCCTGATTATTTATTGAGGTCGAGCGTAAAGCTTATTCATGTGTGTTATGTGTGCTTAACTTATCATTTTAGTAAAAGTTATTGTAGATCCTACTTACACGAGCACGTAAACTCAATGTATAACTATCCAATAGATTTGAAAACGATTATCCGTTAGTCAAGTTCATGACAATAGGGATTTTAGAACCTGATTTGGGAAAAATTTGAGGCGAAATCCTAGGCGAAGAGTTTAGGAGATATGATTTAGCCATTCATTTTGATCGCTTGAGCCTTTTAAGCCTACCATGTTATATGTTTATCCCTCGTTACCTTGTCGAAGCCGAAAAAACCGTTTCAATTCTGAACACATAACAAATACCCTGGTCGATAAAATTTATTTCCAAACCTATATCGCTGAGGCGAAGACACAATTTGAGTGAATCAAGTTGGCATTCGTTATGCTACTTCAAGAGAGCGGTTGAGTTTAAGGCAAACTTTTTAAATGGTTTCATATTCGAGTACTCGCTTGTCGTTTTTCGTTTATATTTCACACACACCTTAAATTGTAATAATCAAATAAGTTTGGGGGTGTGTTCATTGAAAACAAAAACCCATGTAAATATGGTTTTATTTTTCGTTTGTTTTGACAGGTGAGTACGACATTCTTAAATGATTGTTCAGCGTTGTTTCAATTTTATCTATAGGGTTTCGAGTGTGAGAGTGCCAAGCGTTGTGCCTTGGGTATCGTCAAGTTAATGACGTTAACCTGTTTTCTATTTCCGATATACCCTTGGCCATTTTCCAAAATCGAATCAAGTCCTACTAATAGTTTTTAATTCTTAGCTTACATTAGTGGAGAATAGAGCCCTGTCACGCATATAGATTTCCTATAACTTATTGGTTTTAGTCATGAGCTTTATTGGTGGATAATCCAATTTGATCGGTGGATATTTGTATAATTGAGTTTTTGCACACACACTTTAAAAGGATCTAGAATGACGCTTACTACTATCGAATGTTGAAATTCTAGAACACCACATGGTGTGTTTTATGTTTGAACTTGATAGGATTGGGAGCCAATGAGAGAGAAATCGTTTGGCCGGTAGATGATATTCAAAACTTGCACATTATTGTTTTTAGTGTTTTTCATTTTTCGTTTTTAATATTGTAATTAGTTGTTATATTTTCTTATCGTTATACATACTACTCTGTGCCCTACTAATTGCAGATTGGCTATCACAATGTATGTAAATAGCTGGCACAAGTTTCGTCTACATTGGAATATTTTCTAAAAATTGCCGAAGCCATTCTACTTCTTCATTTCCTTTGTCTGAAGCAATAAACTTAGATTCTATTGTAGACCTTGCAATACACGTCTGTTTCAAGGATTTCCATGAGACAACTCATCCTCCAAGTGTAAAGATATATCTACTTGTGGATTTAGTATCTTTACAATCCGTTATCTAATTAGCATCACTGTAACCTTCATGTACAGTTGGATATTTGGTGTAATGCAATCCATAGTTTGGGTATACCTTAAATATCTAAGTACGCTAACTATTACATTCTAGGTTCGATATCTTGGGTTGCTAGTATAGCTGCTCAGTCTGCTGACCGTGTAGGCAATATCAGGTCTAATACAATTCATTAAGTACATTAGACTACCTATTATTCGAGCATACTGCAGCTGAGAAATACTTTCACCAGTATTCTTAGTCAGTTGACAATTTACATCAATAGGTGTTTTACCTAGGCTAGCATCTGATAGGTGTAATTTACCTATCTATTTCCAAATCAAACCTGCTAGTTTTTTAGTATGTTTATTACATTTTAATACATTTTTATGAGTTTTTTTTTATTATACAGGTGTTTGGGATGAAAATGAACTAAAACAATGGAATATCAATGAAGTCGGATTAAAAGAAGGGGAAGAATGGTGGAAAAAGAGTAAAGAGGCTAAATTTCAGAACCTGCAGCCCACTGCCACAGCGGTGATACAACATAATGTCTCTGCTTCCACCGCTACATCCACCACCGCAGTGGTGACACTGCCAACATACCCACCGCCGCAACAGTGACCCCTGCAGCTGTAAAGTGTAATTTTAGATATTTTTAGATATTTTGAGCCCTATTTCTTCTTCCTCCACCCCATTTTCGATATAACCCTCCATACGCTTAGGTAGGATAGTTTTGAGAGGTTTTTGAGGGAGAGCTTACAACCTAAAGAAGAAGAACACAACGCAAAAAAGGAGAAGTGATTGTTGAATGGTTTTAGCACCAAATCTTCGAACAATGGCTAAGTCTTTCATTTCTTTCTGTCAAATCTTAACTTCGGTAGTTTGTTGAGCATGTTTAACTCAATTTTCATTGTATATATGGTTATGACCAATGGCTAAACATGGATTATCGATGGGATTAATGTAAATTTATGAATATGTTGTTTGTGTGAAATCGGTGTTTTGTTAATGGTTGTTCTTCGTTATTTGATTGTGTTTATCATTATTCTTTTATTTTATGCTTGTTTAGATATATAGAGAATATGGGATTTGACACTCAGGAAAGGTAACGCTGAATTCGGACTAGAGTTAAACACAACACAATGATCTAATAACCCGGGAGGGAGTTAGAAAGTGTGCAATCAATGATGTTGGAGCAAGACTCATGTGACTATGTGTTCTAAAAAATGCTAGAGGGGGACTTTGGCATTAACGTGAAGTCACATATTCATTCACTTGTCACTCGAGAGAGAGGGAATGAGTTTATGATACAGGGATTGTTAAATAAGTCGAACACCGTTAACGTAAGTCAAATGAGATCAAACACATTTAATTAAAAGAAGTTAATCTCTAGATAATCCATTCCCTTAAATATCTCAATATAGTAATATAGTGTAATTAGTATAATTAGTTAACTAGATTAGTATTTATTAATTATAAACCAATTTTTACCGCCTAAATAAAGTTACGTTATGATAATTGCAGTACTCGATTATTATCTTAACCAATCCCTGTGGATATGATAACCCCTACTCTTCAAATCTATATTAAAACTTCACCCGTACACTTGCGATAAAAGTAGCGACGTATCTACGTGCTACCAACATCATACTTGTTGAATTTATCCAGTATCTTCTCAATATAATAAGATTGCGACAATGCTACTCCTTCAGTACATCTAGAAATTTTAATTCCTAGAATTACATTAGTATCACCAAAATCTTTTATATGAAACTTACTGGTTAACATTTTTTTTGGTATACTTAAAGATGTCATTATTGCAGACACTCTATTTTATCCCGCCCAGTCAGTGTTGGATTAAGTACAAAGTTCAGATAAATTTTAAACTCTGGTTTAAAAGAAATAAATCTCTACCTGAGATCATACTATATAATACAGAAAAATAACTAGAAAACATGACAAAATACAAAACTGTTAAATTTGACAAATTACAATAAAGTAAATGTTTTGGGTCAACATCAAAATTCTTATAATTTAAGGAGGTCTAAAATAATTCTATTAAAGTTTGATTTTCATTAAATCATTTTTATTATAGATTAAAATTAGTCACTACCCTTAAATTATAGAATATTTGAAACAATTACCCCGGTTACCTACCATGATCGTGAAACGTTTACATTCACTCAATCTTATCGGTTTAACACCAAAAACATTTATTTCATTTATGAATATTACATCAAAAATCACCAAGAAACAACCGAAGATACCTAAATCAAGGCTTGGAAAATGTCATGACGAGCCCTAAATCACAAGGGTGATTAAAGAGTTGGGCTTGATTTGGAATTACACCAAATTCAAGTTGTCTTGACAAACCACCCTAGGCCCATTGTATTAAGGGCCTATACATCATTAAAGGCCCACAAACAAGGCCTTGAAACAACCTTGGAACCATCCTAGAAGTTTCCTATTAAATGGCTAAGGAAGGGAACCAATATACTTGGGGTGTTACCAATCATTATCGAAACTAAACCGATTTGATTTACTACCTAAGTTAGGAATTTAATGTGAATTAAATGCCCATACGTCAAGAATTAAATTTTTGGGATGACATGGATAGACTACATTCAAGTTATCTAGATATTTTGAGCAAAATATCTTAGGTGTAACCAAAAATCTTAAATCGTGACTACCCGTTACCGAAACCGAATTGAATTGATTTATCACCTAGCCAATGCATTAAATGGACATCCCATCAAGAAATAAGTGATTGGGATGACATGGAATGGATAGGTTCAAAGGATGTAGATATTACACTAAAATATCTTAGGGTTAACTAGGAACTTGAAAACGAACCGTCGGTTACAAAGAAAGTTAAATCAATTCCATCCAAACCTAATCGTAGGAGTGCTCACCAAGAAATGGCTCATCAAATAGCATTAAATGCATTGGTGACACATCAAGACTAGGTTTAATGCATTTGGAAAACATTAATGGAAACTTAACCAAATAGTGAAACTAACTAGTACTTAGCCCTTAAACTCAACCAGATATGTTACATCGAGCCATTAATGCACCCATGTTCAAGGAATATAATTGGGGGGGGGGGGGAAATGATTGGTAATGATTTCCAATCATTAGTAATGATTACCAAATCTTTGAAAATCTTCCATTCCACCTTAAATTTGTTCAACACAAAACAAGATCAAAGAAATATAGCAAGTCCCCTAGGCCAAACATTGCCTAAGGAATAACCTGGATATGCCTATCCATTGATGAATGCGCAGGCATCCTAGACCTATAAATAGGGGGCCTGTTTTCATAAATTTCAAGTCTTGAAGGCTTAGCTTCTCTCTCTAACCTTGAGTAATTCTCTCGGGTTCTAGGCCTCTCAAGAAATTCTCTTGAATAACAAGCCGTTATTATGCAAAAATCTAATCTCAAATAGTGTTCTTGAGGTTCTTGGAGCAAGAACTGAAGAGATCAAAGATCACCGATCAATACTAAACTAAGAAGATTAATGAGGGAAATGAGATAGCTACTTAGGGATGACCACATCCCCTAAGGAGAGTGTTCTTGAGGTTCTTGGAACAATAACTCAAGGGATCAATGATCACCGATCAACTTCCAACCAAGAAGATCAAGGAGGAAAAATGAGGTAATCACTCAGGAAAGACTATGATCTTTTTTTAATATTGTGTATGTAACTTGTATATAGCATAATCATGTAATTAACACAATGTAATGTCCTGTACATAACACATAAAACCCATAAACAACCAAACAAACACTTAATTTTTGTTAAACAACCAAACAAACACTTAATTATCATTATAATAACCAAACCATGTTCAAATCAAACAAAATCATTCCAAGCATCTCAAGGACTTTAAACCGACTCTCTAAAAATGATTAATAATAAACATAATTAAGGTTGTCATTCAGGTTGTTCACAACCAAAACCAACTAATAATCAACTAAAATTAACTAAAAATAAACCAGTTTTATAACTAAAACTAGAACAGTTTTCAATTATAACCAATTTGGCCTACCAGTTTTCAACATATGATGAACTACGTTTAACCTAATCTTTGGTAACCATCCAAATTAGGTAGGCAACCCATAAGGGTTTAGTCACACCTTTAATAACGTAAGCCATATCCTTTAACCTAATACAAATGAACTACGTGAGGACCTGATTCTTATTCGAGAAACGTAGGCAACCCATGTGCGGGTTCGGTCGCATATCCACACAATTTAGTTTTAGTTTGCATTTCATTTAGTATAGCTTGCATAATTATATTTCTGTCGCTATAAACTATTATTGGGTGTCGTTGACTAGTAGTAATTGTAGTATTTACCTGCTTTCCGTAATATCATGTTAAAAATCCATAAAAATAGGAAAACTTTAAAAAAGGAAATTATTCTTGTTTAAGTAAATCAAAGAAAATTGTTTGTGTATGTTTAACAGTGGATATCTATTTAGACCAAGGTACCGTTTACGGACGAGTGTCTTGGCATGCATGAAACATTCCCCAAGCATAACTGACTCCCGAACTTAAAGAATGTCTCTGGTACACAGACGTTTGAAAGTCAAAACATGGGCCATTTTAAATGTTAAAATGAATTTCTAAAATATCAGTGACCTAGCACACCATTTAACCCCATGCTAGGTGGTGATTCCATTTTAAACATAAAATCTCAGTCCAAGAAGTTTTTCAAAACCGATGCCTAGAAAAGCCTTTGAAAAAACCATTTTCAAAATGAATAGATTTGGACGACTTAGAGAGAAAGAAATGAAACTTGTTTCCTCTTCATCTGGATTTTCTACTTCTTGCTCTATCAAAATCCGATTTACGTCATCTGGCGACTCCTCTGGGGACTATAAGAGAGTCAAGCCTAGTTGGAGTCTAAATCCATATTCACTGTCTAATAACATCGAATCATTACGTCATTGATTTCAAGCACAAACAATTCCCTACCAAAAATATAATAGTAACAACAACAACAACAACAACAACAATAAGAATAATAACAATAACAATAACAATAATAATAATAATAATAATAATAATAATAATAATAATAATAATAATAATAATAATAATAATAATAATAATACAATAATAAGCATATAATTTCATATATATATATATATATCAGTATGCATGCATATTTACTGCATTTACATTTACTGTATTTAAATGTTGTTTTTACATTTCTGCATTCACATTACTCTATACTCTCTCCAATGCACGAGTGGTAGTGAATTATTTCGTCGCTACAATACCACAAGTGTACAGGTTAAGTTTTAATAGTATAGGAAAGAGTAAGGGTTGTAGTATCTACAGGGATTGGTTTAAATTATCGTTAAGTTCCGTAATTATGGTAACTTAACTTTATTTAGGCGATCAAATTTTGGGTTTTAATAAAAATAAACTAACTAAAATAAATATAAATACAAAAATAAAATAAAATATAGATTTTATATGCACAAATGTTTTAGGGGCTTGATTTCATCTCGTTATTCCCATGTTATCCTATTAAGTAATTATTAGATGATTTTGTTCATTCAATAATCCAGGTCTCCGTGCTGTTGCTCTCTTCCTACCTCTCCCAAGCGTCAAGTGAGAGAATATGTAATCACTTCAATACTGATATCCCTATCCTGTATTTAGGTGAAAACGTTCATTATACCCGACCTTATATATTATGCAAACTCTAAATATCTTCTGATCTATTAAAGCTTATGTTGTGTTTAATCTAAGTCCGAACCCAACATTACCTTTCCCGAGTGTCAAATCCCAAGTTCTCAATTCAACCAAAATAACATGTAGGAGCATATTTTGGAAGCATTAAAGAGGTAAATTACTTATCTATTTCCAAACCGAACATTGTTAGTTTTCAAGTATGTTTAGTAAGTTTTAGTACGTTTTAATATGTTTTTTTTTTTTTTGTATTAAAACAGGTGTGTAGGGTGAAAAGGTAAGAAAAATGAGCATAAACGATGAGATCAAACCAAGAATGGTCGAAGAACGGTGAAAAAACGAGTAAGGTGGCAATATTCTGGAAGAAGCCCACCGCCGTGGCGTCCATACCTCCGCTGCGACGGTAAAAATACAAAGAAAGGCTTATCTTGCTGAACGTCCACTGCTGCGGTGGTAAAAATGCAGGATGTCACTAATTTCATTGCCTTCTTCACCGCCTAGGTGATCAACCAATCAACCTACTCACCATCACGGTGGTGAATCCCACGGCCGTAGTGGTGGCCTCTGTACAGATTGAGATATTTATTTTAGATATTTTTCCTATTTATACCCTTCCTTCTCCTCTCCTCTGGCCATTAGAGATCCATAGGACTTAGTATATTTTAGAGAAAGGTTTTGGGAGTGCTCATTCAAATCTTAAGGAGAAGATCATGTTTCCAAGAAGGGGCAGCGATCTTGAAACATTTTTAGCGATAAATCTTCGGACTAGGCTAAGTTTCTCTTGTTCCTTCTCTTATTTCTTAACTTAGGATTGTTGTTTGAGCATGTTTAGTTTAGTTTTCATTGTATAACCGGCTATGGCCATGAGCTAAATGGGTTTTTGTCCAGGGATTAATATATTTATGAAAACATTATTTTGTTGAGTTTGTGTTTGGTTAGCGGTTGTTCTTTGTTATTTTGATTGTGTTTGCCGTATTGTTTGTTTATCATGCTTAAATAGATATATTGAGAATACGGGGTTTGACACTCGGGAGATGTAACCCCGGATTCGGATTAGGGTAAACGAACACCACGATCCAATAACTTGGGAAACAGTTGGATTGTGTACAATCGATGACGTTGCGGCAAGACTCACGTGACCTAGGGTCATTAAGATGTTGTGGGGGAATTCTTTGTTGACTCGAAATTATGTATTCACCTGTCTTACACTAGGGAAAGGTGACGGTAGAGTTTTAGAACTGAGATTTTGGATAGGATAAACACAACACGATGATCCAATGACCCAATCGAGAGTTGGATTGTGTGCAATCAATGACATTGGGGAGGGACTCACGTGACTTAGGGTCGTTAAGACGTTGAGGGGGACTTCTTCGTTGACACGAAGTCGTGTTATATCCCTCTTCTTACACTCGGGAGAGGTGGGAAGGGAGTTTACGAACTGAGATTATCGGATAAGTCGAACACCGTTAACGTAAACTAAAACGAGACCAAACACGTTTTTGTAAACAAAAGTTAATCCCTAGGAAATACTTTCCCTAAACATCTCATAATAGTATTAATATAGTTAATTTAGTGAGTTTAATTAACTTAGTATTAGTATTATTAATTTTAAACACATTTATTTTCATCCAGATAAAGTTAGGTCACGATAAACGCGGTACTCAATAATAGTCACAGCCAATTTCTATGGACACAATACCCTTGCTCTTTCGATCTATACTAAAACTTGACCTCATATACTTGCGAGTGAAAGTAGTGGCGTATTTACGCGCTACCATGAGCCTAGGATAGAAGATGGCCAAAACCCTGATCTACTCAGAACACAATATTGGAGAGAGACATTTAATTTTGCTGTCAGTATATCATTACCCAGAAACCTTACAAAATAAGTTCTTATAGGACTAATAAAGAATAGAATAGCCAATTAATAATTTTTATTCCTCTTTACCAACGAGCGTGTTCGCTGTTTGGAATTGTATTCGAATAAATTGACTGTTGAACAAGTCATGGGAAGGAGTAAAGAAAATACTTATTATGACTATACGAGGCTTTATTAGACTTAAAAACTTGATTTTGTTCGGATTCAGATCTTACGTTAGTTTGAGGTTGATAATGACTAAGAGTTATTATGAGATTTCCATTAAAACCAAATAAAAGTGTCAAATTGAGTCTGTAAATATAAATAAAGTACACTCCATCAGTTGAGTAGTCATGACAAAATTCAATATGGTTGTAAATTATAAAATTTATAACTAATGGAAATCTCATCTCAAAGTAAGTCATAATCAAAACCCAAAATGCCATTGTAAGTAAATAAAATTAATACGACCTCAGTTAATTAGGAAAATTGATCTGCGTAAAAAAACTCTCGTCTCCCGTTCGCCAGTTCACACTCGTACGCAAACGCGACAGCCTATCCAAATGGAAGACAAAGAGGAATGACCGAATTAGCCTATGGGGACAATCCAAATAAAAGAAGACATGGTTTTATTGAAATAGTCTATCGGTCAGATGTCCAAGCTTTTACAGCGTCTCTACTACTCTTAGTAGAAACCTTTAACCCCTATTCAAACCCCGAACCCAATGGATCCAGTTACGAACCATCATCCCTTCGGTTCCCAAGTTCCCAACCCGATTACTAGAGAAATAATCCCAATTGAACCTCAACCACAAGTCATTCCGATTGTGATTGGCCCAAACCTAAGTACCACCTCAGCTTAAAAAAATCAAATACTAGCACAGATATACCAAAAACTAATAACCAATTTAGAAAAGAGGTGAAAGAACAATTTGAGAAAGCATCCCTACTGACCGAAAAACTACTACAGATGGAAAGAGAACTCCAAGAAGTAGAGAATGGAGAATCCAGAACCAATGCTTGTTATCTTAACCTATCTTCTATACCTCAAGTAAAATTCTCTAACAACTTTACTATGCCTACACTCATGAAGTACAATAGATCAGGGTGTTCATATTGGTATATCTAATGATACAAGATTGAAATAGGGGCATATATACATAACAAAGCGTTATCCATCCAGCTTTTACAATAGTCATTAGACGGACCCGTTGCCCGTTGGTATGCAACAATTGAACAATCAAAGGTAAAGATGTTTCTCGATATAGTCAATATTTCTATGAACAATATGGCTACAATAAAGAAGTCTCACCTGACAAAATCTCTCTCTAAACCCTGACTAAAAAGAGTGGGGAAGGTTTCTTGGAATATGTTGTCCAATAGAGGGATAGAACCGCATAGGTGGTATCACCAATAAAGGAGGCCGAGATGGTCCAAATGTTCACCCAGGCTCTATCTTACCCTTATTACAAGCCTTTACTAAACACCATAGATGACCCATTCTCTAAGGTAATACGCCGGGGAGAATATATGGAGGAAGGCCTCTGAACTGGTAGGATACAAAAACCAGTTGATGATGACGTAAAAAAGTCAACACCTTCAAAAAAAGAAAACCCTAAGGTATTAAAGGTTGACTAAGGTCATAAAAATGAGCAAAATATCCAAACTCAACTTACTTATCAGTAGTCTAACCTCCTAGGATCCCTGGACTAGGCCCCGCGAAATTTGGAACTCCCTGGGTTGGCACCATTTCAAGTGCCCATATACAACTCTTACCCATATCCAACTTCCTATACAACTCCACCAGCATCTACCCAAATCTCGGTTAGTTACAACCAAAATCATCAAAATTCAAGAGCCACCCAACCACCTAAAGAGCAACGAAAATGCACCATTCTATCAATATCACCCTCTCAAATCTTTGACGATTGCATTAAGAATAAGTTGTTTATACCAATTCCCCAAAATCATCCAAACCCTAACAATCTAAAATTTAACCCTAACCAAATCTGCACATATCACTCTAGGGTAGTTGGAGACTCCACCGACAACTATTACAACCTGAGGCACAAAATACAGAATCTCATACAAGATAAGGTAATATGATTCTCAAAGGAGAGAGAGACCTCTCAACCAAATTGCCAACAAAACTTGTTCCCAAAACATAACAATCCAGCTCCGATTGTCAACATGATTGAGCGAGTCAAGGTAAAAGCTAATCCCGAGCCTATCAGAGTTAGCTTCCAATTGGTGTGGCCAAAGGGTTTAGTCTGCAATATCCCAAGAGAAAAGGAAAGTAAGAGGAACGATGTTGGAGCAACTGAATTAGCTAGTGGCCTTGGTAACTAGAGAGCTTTCCCAATCACAGTGCACCAATAGCCTTGGTGACCAGAAAATGGAAAGCTCCATCTTAATATCTTACTAGCCACCAAAGAGTTGAGATTATCCTATCCCTAGGCTTTTTTTTCTTTTTTGTTAGAAATTTTATTTTTAGTTATGCTAGATAGGTAGAAAAAAAAAATCTAGGACAAATAGGGACATAATAAACTATGTAAGAACAAAAATCTTTTGTATAATAAGTTCTTAATACAAAACATTGAATCAAAAATTCACATTTCCTCCATAATAATATACTTAAAACTCACTCTAAGTCACAAATGCATACATCTTTTATATTAACCAATAAGTCCATCTCAAATAAACATATAATGATAGCCTTCACTAAGCAAAAGTTGTCTAAAGTTCGTCTGCTAAGACAACATTATAGAATTTACTTCAATCGTGCAAAATCACGTTAAACTACCAAAAATAAGAAAGTGTTGTCACCCTGTTAAATCCTACATAGTAGGAATTATGCACCATTAGGAAGACATTTTGTTCTATTTCAAAATGCCTTAAACCAGTTAAAATCTATCCTGAAAAGAGGCTACCTAAGGTTTACTAGTCAAACTAACAAAATAATGCATCATCAGTTCGTATCATAAGATCAAAAGTGTCTTAGGCTCTTCCCCAAGACCTAGGAATGGTAATCCATCTTTTGAGGAAGAAGAAGAATAAGTTCTTCCATTAGGCCCTTAGGAAAATGATCCATGTTTTGAGGGAAAAATGTAGGATAATTCTGTCATTAGTTTATAAGAGCAGTAATCCATTTCTGATGAAGAAAACAGACGAGTCTATCATCAAGTTCTTGGAGAAATTATCCCTACTTTGAAAAGGAAAAAGAAATGATAATTCCATAATTAAGTTTTAAGAGTCATGATCTATGTCTTAAGGAAGAAAATGACGACTTTGTCTTAGGGTCTTAGGAAGAATGATTTGTATCTTAAGGATAAACGGTTAATCATGTAATAGCCCTAAGATGACTGTAACTTTTAAACTTGACGATGAACCAAAGTTGTAAGTTACCCTATCTCTACAAAGTCATGTCCAAGCTGAGGTCTGTTTGAGAATTGCGTACTGGAGCTACATCTTCCTAGGATTGTACACATACAACACGAACATTATCGTCTATGTAGACATACTGACATATAGTCATGAATATAGCCACATATATAAATATAGGGTAATTTGCATCCTTAAAATTTTATAAATAGAGGTCTAAGTTGTTAATCACTTAATAAATCTAGAAAAATATGCTTTAGGTAACTTTCACTAAAAGCCATCTAAGATCCGTTCGCAAAGAATTTATAAGATGGACCCGATCCCTCTCTCTATTGGAAGTATTTAGGATGAATTTAACATCCCAAGGATGCTAGAAGACATTACCTCCATGAAACAAATACAAAGCCAAACAAACCCAACCTCACTATTCCGAGAAAAGAGAAAATAAGACTATATCTATCTCGACCTTTCCTTTAACTTTACTCCCTTCTAATGAATTAGGTATTATCTTGTACGCCTACGTACTAGATCTACGTATCACTAAATGTGGGCTTATTTTTTCTAACTCGACTCAAGTCTTTATACTCTAGCTTTCATAAATCCATTTACTTATCACAATATACACATCGCGAATAGTTAAAAATAATGAAAACATAATTTCAATACTAAATTAGACCATTATCCAAAGGAAAACGTGGTGATGCCCAAAAATACCCCCATCAATAATAGAATTAAAAATGAATGATTTAATAATTTAAAAGATAGAATGAGAATTAGAAATATCATGCAATTACAATTGAATTCTAACATACTACCAAATTAACAATGGAATTTTAATACCATGGTAGTCGAACTGAATTCCAACATGCATAAAACAATAGAATTCTAGTGTCACAGAATTACAAAGTTTTGAATTCAAATTCCATAGAATTGCAATTCCAATTCCGTTCGACTGAACACTACTTGAAAGAAAATGAAACAAACGTGTTAGTGAGGTGAATGGCATTGCCAAAAGTAAAATTGTATTGATAAATAAATAAAAGATATTTGTTATTTATCTACTCGGTTATTTTGTCTAAAGTTATAAACTTCTACTATCATTTTCTACATATCAGTAAACCTCATCAGATTAGTTTTTTTATGCAAAAAAAAAAATGCCGTTCTCAAATTTAAAAATATAGCTATATATACTTTTATCCTTTTATGTTTCAAAAAATTTACTATCCCTATTTAAAATAAATAAATATATATATATATATATTCGGAATACCTGCAAGGAGAGAGAAAGAGAGATTTGAGCAACCAAGCTAGATTTGAATAGGTTTTGCCACTCGCAACACCGAATTTCTATAGATCCATGGTGTCGTTCTCGAATCTTTATTGATTCGAACACCATGGCAAGAGAGAAAAATAATGAAGAAGGAAAAAATAATGAAGAAGAAAAAGAAAGAAGTAAAGAGAAGAATGAAGAAAAAGAAGAAAATAAAGAGAGTAGACAGAAGGAGAGGGGGGAAATATGTTTTTTTTTTTAAAAAAAAACAAAAAAACAAAAAGGGGTAAAAAATATATTTGTTTTTTAATAGAGATGTTAGTGTAGAAAGATAAATAAAAAGGCTTAAACAAATATTTATTTATTTATCCCAAGGCTTGTAACCTAGTGGATTTCTAATTTACTTCATTTGTGGAAGGTTTAGAGTTTAACCTGTTGGCCCAGTGAGCTACCCAAGAGAGGGGGTGAATTGGGTAGATAAAAATTATCAAAGAAAAAATACTTCAATAATCCAAATAATTAAATTTATTCCTAAATTAATTATTATCTTTATATAACAACGGAAATATGATATCAACTAGGTACACATCAAACAACAAAAATAAATAATGAAAAATAGTAGCACACTAGAAATTTATACTAGTTCACCAAGTTATTCTTAGTTAATTCAGTTCTCTGAGCTCCACGGAGAGTCGCACCCACCAAACTCAAGATTTCTTTAAAGGTAGGAACCAAACCCTCACAAAGATTCTTTTTACAGGTTCAGAATCAACCTTTAGAGATTCTTTTTCAAAGGCTGAGGAATAACCTCTACTTTTTACAGGATAAAAAATAACCTAATTATTTTTGTAACTTAGGCTAAATAATTATAACCTCACAAACACTCCAAATATCTTTTTATCTAGTAAGGATTGAACCATTACAAAATTGCTCACAAATCAATTCAATCTAGGAAGAATTACTACCTCAATCTCTTTACAGGAAAAGACAGAAATCAGCTACCCTTTGATTAAATACTCCCAATAGTATTCAATCCGTCACTCAATTGCAAATTGATAAGTGATTTTTCTCACTCGGAGTTTTTACCACCCTAGATAAATTAGAACTCAATTAATATCCCAAAACTAGTGATAGAAAAGTGAGATATTCAAAATCTGATTTAAAACAAAAATTGGGTAGCACGTAATCAAATTTCTTTAAGAAATTGTTTCAAAAATATTTTTCAATAAAAAAAAATAGAAAACAAATTTCAAAGATCAACCAAGTAAACAATAATTATGGTAAATAAATAAATCACTTGGAACAATCTCACCAAGAATCCACCGAAAGAATAATGATAGCAATGACACTTCAGATCGGTAGTAACAATAATCCACAGCAAATGTTTCACAACAATAACTCTCAAAAAAGATCACACAATTCACTCAATATGATTACTCTTAGAAATCTCAAAAGTTGAATAGCTCACAATAATTCCCTTAATGTCTCTTTAATGTGGAAAAAAGGCAAGTCTATATAAAAATGAATTAAAACAAGCTCTGTAAGGGCTAGTTCCCACTTGTTATAACATTTAATTGTTCTTATAGACCCCTTATATCATCAAGACTTTATCTTGATTCAAAACACTTTAATTATGACTTTTAAACTTCTCAATTAAGTCTTTTAAATATTTCACAATTACAATTAAATAGGATCAAAAGAGTTACATGTACCAAATTGAAACATATTCAAACTTAATGAACCATATCTATAGAGATATCATAATATATATTGCACATCTCAAATAACATCAAATCCCTAAGATATCTCTCAGATCTTAACCATAAAATGGTTAGTAACGGCTACTTTTAGAATAAAATCCAGAATTCCACAAAATCCTAAAACAGTGCCATAAGTGGACCAACCAAGGGTCACCTGTCGACCGCTCGATTTAGGATGTAGCCAAGCCAAAAAGGCATCACCCATCGGTCTACCTATCTATCGATCTGGAGATTCAAAGAGTTTCATTTCTGGTCACAGGTCGACCTCCCTGTCGACTTATCGATTCAGAGAGTTCACCATTTAAGTTTAGGTCGACCTACTTGTCGACCGAGAGATTCAACAACTTCATATTCTATGTATCGGTCAACTTACCTATCGACTTACCAATGCTGGAATTCTCTCCTTAATTCGTTTTGAATTCATTCTCATCGATGTTTTCGCCCTTTTAACCGATTTCTTTTCTCGGTTAGCTCCACTAAATTGTTAAATTTAATTTTAATTAATTATCAATTTTTTTTTTCAATTTCATATAGGAGCAAATAATTTAATTAATTAGGATCCTATTAAAAATACACATATTTATAAAAATCATTTTGTGTCGTGTGTGATCCTAATTGGGATATTAAGAGTTAGAAATTTAACTTAAGTTGTTTTCCTTAGATTATTCAAATTCTTCAAACTCTTAATCTTCCATCATCTTTGTCATCATCTTTAGTATTGTCACAATATCTTCATGATCATTCTCATCAATGGAACTAATTAACTGAAACACTTAATCAAACCGTTAGTTCCATAAAAAAATATCAACATTTAATTGTTTATCAAAATCTTAGGGTCAACAATCTCCCCCTTTTTGATGATGACAATTAACTTTGATGTTTTCTTCAAAATAATATTGTAACCACACTCCCCCTAAATCTTAGGATGGGATTTATAACTCATTAAAGTATAGTAATAAAGATAATCATAAGATATTCAACAAAACATAAATTTCAAAATATAATAAACTCTCCTTAAGATTTTTAATGAAAACATTAACTAATTCTCCCCCTTTGTCATCTCAACCAAAAAAAAAAATAAAATTGGTGAGGGGGGAACACAAAGAAACACTACTCTAGGCATACATATAATATACTTTGAAAGAATAAACCCAAAGTAATTAAATCAGAATATTTATATATATAACTCTTTAAAAACACATTGAATCAACCCATAAAATCAACTTTAAGCACAAACATTATTTTCAACAAATACCATGTGGATCATCATTAAGAATAAAAAAAAAATCTAACTAAATAGATCAAATCTAGCTAATCCATCAAAATCCATACACTAAAAGTTAAGTTTCACCAAACTAACCTAGATTAGCTATTACAAACCAAAATATTAATTATGGAGCTTCTTTAGATAACATATTAAAAAAAAGAGTAGAAGATAAAGCCAATGAGGAGTCTGTTTAGAAAAATGATAATATAGTCCCATTGGACTAGTGGCTGGCTGCTGAGGATACTGAACTCCTGGTTGAACAATTGATCCTGGAGTCATTTGCTGATGAAATAACATTGACAGTCTTGCTCGAGATGGCCCTGCTCCAGATGCCCTATAGCAGATGGTCCTCCAAAAGACTGTTGTGCTCCAAACATAGAATGTCCTATAAAGTGTGGCTAAGCACTATACTGCTGCTGGTATCCATGATGTGATGACTGCATAAACTGAAACATTTGTTCCAGATTCCCTGTGATTTTCCCAAATCCAGCTTCCATGTTCATATTCATTTGGACTATTTATTTTTTCTAACCCTGCCATCCGATCGTCCATCATATCTGCATGTGCCCGTAGATCATCAATCTGTTCTCGAAGAAAATCCATCTTCTGATCAATGTCCATTTCTTCTTCATCACCTTCTTTTTCGCTCACAGCCTGCACTCTTTGCCTTTTCTGATTTATCTTCTTTACCCATATATTTCCTCTGTACTCGTATCCCATTAACGAATCATTACCCACATTAATCCATTCGGGTGTGATTGTCATGAATTTTTCTTCATCAGGATCAGTTTCAACTCCAAAATGATGAAACAACCTTTGAAGTGCATCAGCTTAGGGTAATACTCCAGAAGGTTTCTAAACATAATATTTCATATAATCCATCATGATATGTGCCAAGTCCAATTTTCTACCCTCGATAATCTCATTCATCAAATACAAATCAAAATCATTCACATTAGCATGACTTCCTCCTCTAGGTACAACCGTATAAGTTAGCACTTAGTGAATGAAGTGATGCTCAAGAGATAATGATCCTACTTTATCACCCTCCAAGTCAAATTTCTCAGTAATTTCCATTCTATTGAAATTTATCGAAAGTCAGTGAGGGGTATTGTACAGAACTACATCTCCTCTAGGTATTTCCAAAATATCGCATAATAACCCCCTATTAAACCAAATTTCTTTTCCATTAACATAGGATGTAATCTCAACATTATTGTAAGTGAGATTACTATAGAACATTCTCACCCACACCAGCATCTACTCATTCCTTTGGGTGAAAAAATCGGTCCATCGCAAATTTCTAAAATATCTTTCAACATCAATATTTTTCTCTCTTAAACTTACAAAATCTATGGGTTTGCAACCTAGAACCTTTCAGTTGACAAACCCTTCATTATATCTTTTCTCATCCTCCTCTTTTTAAAAAAAAAAATCATTGTCGTACGTAACCCTTTGAGCACGCTTCTTGATTTTAGATATTTTTCTCACAAAATTAAAACAAATCAACCAAGATAACTCAAGAAATCAAGCCTAAACAGAGAACCAATTGAAACCCTAGAGAATAGAGAGAGAACCAACCTTTTTTTTTTCCGAAGGAAATAGTTACCAAATCTTGAATCCAAGCCCTAGGTCTTTAGATCCGACTCAAAGATCTTCAAATCCAAGCTTAAATGAACTGATTTTTTGAGATTTATGAGTGAATAGACTTGGGAGAGAAAGGGTTTTGAAGAGAAAAGGGTTTTAGATTCGGATAAAATGAAATAAATGAGTCAAGGGTATTTATATCCCGTAACGACCAGTCGACTGCCAACTTAGAGTCGGTCGACAGACGAATGCAGCGCCTCTCTCTATTTTCCAACCTGCTACTGTGGGTCGACTGATGAACCATTATCGGTCAACTGACCATTCTGAGCTATTTAACTTTTAGTTCATTTAAACCATAATTTGATCAACTTAGCTCAATTTTTTACCTCTTATTTTGATCCACATATATTTTATAAAAATTTAATTACTCACACATTTAAACACACACACATATATCACGAACATCTAAATTTCAAAATGAACAAGCTCAGTCTCCCTAACAAAATTAATAAACTTAAACTTTGAAAATTTTGACATACCTGGATGATCTTTGGGAGCAAGTGGTGTGTGGACCTTTGGTGGATTACTAATTTTTGACTTGGTATCCTTTGACTCCACCAATGTTTGATTTTTCACCTTAATTTCTTCCTTCTTTGGAATGACAATTTTCTAAACTGATTCAGTAAGAACTTTTTTGCCTTTGTTTGGTGCTTCAGGCTGCTTTTTCTCATTCTGCTTTGGTACAACTTTGTAAATGAACTTTTTCTTATACTGGTATCTTTCCATTTGTTGTGGATAAGCTTTGTCGGCTCTCATATATTGAGCTTGTTGCTTCTGTACTCTTCTATTTGGCACGTGTTGATTCTTCTTATTAGGTATATTGAACCTCGGTTCCCTCTTTGGCAGGGCATATTCATTGTACCTTCTTGTTTATTCAAATCTCCTTGTCGGCACATAGTATTCATTGTACCTTCGTCAAAATCTCTGATTGGTACCTGCACCAAAATTTTCTCTTTTTGGTATCCAGTTGTTTTTAGATCCGACACGGTAACCATGCAATAAATAACAAGACTTTCATAATGACCAAACTTGCCACAATAAAAACACTTAATACTGTTAGCACGCTTCTTTCGATAGTTAGTATTTCGTATGGGAGCATAATATTGTTTGCGATTTTGAGAAGCAACTTTAGTAACTATTGGTTTTTCAACAGGTTTAGTACTCTCAACATCCTTGAATTTATCCATTGCTTCGTTAAGCTCCTTTTGAGTCTTCTCAAGTAACGTGTCATTGGTGCTAACGTTTACCTGTAGACCAAAATTCTTTTTATGCATAAATTTAATATCATTCTTAAATATTTGATACTCATTTTCAACAGAATGGATTTTCACACGAGCTCTATCAACCTCACACCTCGTATTGTCCAATTTAATACTCAAGGCCTCATTCAAGGTTTCAATATTTTTCCTTTTAAATTCATTCTATTGAAGATCATAAAAATCATTTTTCAAAACCTCAATCTCATCCTCAAGAGACTCAATTTTCTCACACAACTTACTAATTTCAGATAAAGTATTTTTAAACTCAACAATTTCAATATATTTGTCGAAATTCTTTTTCTTAAGAGATTTGATAGTACTAGACTTCTTTTTTTCAAGAGTTGTAATTTTTTACTCTAGTTTAAAATTCTCTTTTCTAAAAACATATATATGAGCAATAAGTATCTCAATAGACTTATCTGCATTCTCATCATTGCAAATTCTATCAGTCTCACGAGCAAAACAATAACTATTTGAAGAAGTAGAATCAACAGTAGTACACAAAACTTTAGAATCAAGACATTTCATGTGATCGTGTTTAGCTATACTATGAAGTATATCGAGCTAAAAATAGCTATGATGCCAATTGTTGGCCCAGTGACCTACCCAAGAGGGGGTTGAATTGGGTAGATAAAAATTATCAGAGAAAAACTACTTCAATAATCCAAATAATTAATTTTAATCCTAAATTAATTATTATCTTTATATAACAACGAAAATATAATATCAACTAGTGCACACCAAACAATAAAAATAAATAATGAAAAATAGTAGCACACCATAAATTTATACTAGTTCACCAAGCTACTCTTGGCTAATTCAGTCCCCCGAGTTCCACGGAGAGTCGTACCCACTAAACTCAAGATTTCTTTAAACGTAGGAACCAAACTCTCACAAAGATTCTTTTCACAAACTCAGAATCAACATTTAAAAATTCATTTTCATAGGTTCAGGAATAATCTCTACTTTTTATAGGGTCAAGAATAACCTAATTGTTTTTGTAACTTAGGTTAAGAATCAAAACCTCACAAACACTCCAAATATCCTTTTACCCAATAAGTATTGAACCATTACAAAATTGCTCACAAATCAATTCAATCTAAGAAGAATTATTACCTCAACCTCTTTATAGGAAGAGACAGAAACCAGCTATGATTTGATTAAATACTCATAATAGTATTTAATCCGCCACTCAATTACAAATTGATAAGTGATTTTCTCACTCGGAGTTTCTACCACCCCAGATAAATTAAAACTTAATTAATATCCCAAAACTAGTTATAGAAAAGTGAGATATTCAAAATTTGATTTTAAACAAAAATTGGATAGCACGTAATTGAGCACGTAATCAGATTTCTTCAAGAAATTGTTTCAAAAATAATTTTCAATAAAAAAAAAAAAAAAAAATCGGAAAACAATTTCAAATATCAAATTCCAAGTAAATAATAATTATAGAAAATAAATAAATAACTTGGAACAATCTCACTAGGAATCCACCGAAAGAATAATGATAGCAATGACACTTCAGATCGGTAGTAACAATAATGCACATCAAATGTTTATCAAGAATAACTCTCAAAAAAGATCTCACAGTTCACTCAATATGATTATTCTTAAAAAGCTCAAAAGTTGAATAGCTCACAATAATTTTCTTGACGTCTCTTTAATGTGAAAAAAACGCAGGTCTATATAAAAGGAAATAAAACAAGCTCTCCAACGGCTAGTTCCTACTTGTTATGGTATTTTATTGCTCTTATAGACCCCTTATATCATTAAGAATCACTTAATTATGGATTTTAAACTTCTCAATTAAGTCCTCCAAATATTTCTCAATTACAATTAAATAAGATAGAAAGAATTAAATGTATCAAATTGAAAAATATTCAAACTTAATGAACCATATCTATAGGGATATCATAATATATATTGCATATCTCAAATAACATCAAATTCCTAAGATATCTCTCAGATCTTAACCATAAAACGACTAGTAACGGCTACTTTTAGAATAAAATTCAAAATTTCAAAAAATTCTAAAACAGTACCGTAAGTCGACCGACCAAGGGTCACCTGTCGACTGCTCGATTCAGGATGTAGACAAGCCAAAAATCCATCGCCTATCTGTCGACCTAGAGATTTAGAGAGTTTCATTTTGGTCACAGGTCAACGTCTCTGTCGACTTATCGATTCAGCTAGTTCACCATTTAAACTCAGGCCAATCTACCTGTCGATCGACAGATTCAACAACTTCATATTCTATGCATCGATCGACTTACCAATGCTAGAATCCTCTTCTTAATTTGTTTTGAATTCATTATCATCGACGTTTTCACCTCTTTAACTTATTTCTTTTTTCGATTAGTTCTACTAAATTCTTAAATTCAATTTTAATTAATTATCAATATTTCTTTTTCAATTTCACATAGGAGCAAATAATTTAACTAATTAGGATTCTATAAAATACACACATATTTGTAAAAATTATTTTGTGTCGTGTGTGATCCTAATTAAGATATTAAGTGTTAGAAATTTAACCTGAGTTGTTTTTTCTAGGTTCTTCAAATTCTTTAAACTCTTAATCTTCCATCATTTTTGTCATCATCTTTAGTATTGCCACAATATCTTCATGACCATTCTCATCATTGGAACTAATAAATTGAAACATTTAATCAAACCGTTAGTTCCACAAAAACCATCAACATTGAACTGTTCATCAAAATCTTAGGATCAATAGAACCCCTTCCCCCAACACGTATACCAAAAAAAGACACACACACACACACACACATATATATATATATATATATATAGTTATATAATTATGTTTAAATTGTTAAGGGTAAAAATATCATTACGATCAATATTTTTGTAATTTTTGTACTTTTGTTGTATTTTCATCAGTACTTACACCTCTTGTGCTTAAAAGTTAAGTGCAACGATTAAAATTTTAACAGAATTGAAGGTATTTTTGTTAAAAAAAAAAAATTATTATTAAAAATAAGTATAATTTTGTCATTTCCTTGATAGTAATATAATGGGATCTATTTGAACATTTTGCTAAACTTAGAGGTCGAACATTTATTATCACCTATGTTAGTTGTTCACTCTTCTAAACCACCCCCTATTCATCTCCCCACCCCTGCTTCGGTAACGGTGAAGGCAACCCTTTAACTTACGTAACCTATTTGTCTCTCCTCCCCCACCCCTGCTCCGGCTCCGGCTCCGGCTCTTGCGAACCCACTCCCCCACACCCCGTGTAACCTGCACGTCTCTCCAATTCCCCCATTCGCATAACCTGCGCATAAACTTAGTCATTCCCCCCCAACATACATATGAATACATATGTACACGTAGATGTAGTGACAAAAAATGAGAAGCTCGAATCTAACGTATCCTTACTCCGATCTGTAGATCCGAGCAAGGATCAACAGGTCTGAGCTAGATCCGAGCTTGAATCTTTTTACTATATATGTATATGTATTTGTATATATTACAGAGAGAGAGGAGAAATGAGAGAATAGAGCCAGGGAAATGGTTAGTGGCCGTCTGTGTTGGTGGCCGGACGTATCTATGGTGTTGGGTGTCGGTCGTAGAGGTGATATTTCATAGGCCGTGAAGAAAACGGAAGAAGATGATGTGAATAGCGGAGATGATGATACAGTAATTTCCATTTTGTACTCTTAAACTTTTTGAATTTGTCTAAATTATCCATAAATAATTAATTAAATATAATGTATTTAATTTAAAAGATATAAATGTTAATTAATATTATATATTTATTTTTATTAATTTCGATGTTTGATCGTGAAAGTTAACAAACCGTTACACGTAAATTTTAAACACATTAAGAAATATAAGCGGTGGCAAAAATATTATAAAGTGATTAGTCAATTTACACGTAAGTTCACCAGACAGCACTCTACCGTTGAAAAAAGAAAATAAAATATAATTAAAATTTAGACCTAATTATAGGATACAAAGTACAATTAATTTTTCAATTGAGGATATGTGTCATTTTAGATAAAATGACAAAATAAAAAAGTATAATTTGTATTAAGAGATTTATGTACAATTTCAACTAAATTGCTGGGTACAAAATGCGATTTAGCAAAATCCAAATGTTCTTCCCACGGTAGCTCACGCTCAGCCAACATAATCGGCGTTCCTGCCCCTTTTTGCTTACCATACCCCCATAAAAAATAAAAATAATTTTTTTTATTCAATTACCATTTTACCCTTTAAATTATGAATAAATATATCCTTTCAACTTTTTTTGTTTTAGCATATTCCTCTCTTCACGTCTCTTTCTTCCGCTTTCTCTCTCTTCTCCATCTTCTCCGGCCCCCTCCCGTGTCAGTATCGGTGCCAGCGCCATACCAACAATAAAGTTTCTCTCTCTTCTTTCTATTCCCCCTTTCTCTCTTTAATCCAATCCAATTTTTATATCTGTGATTTTCAGGGCACGGGTTTTGAATAAGAGTAATCGCTTCTGCCAAATCCATTTGGTGTCATAGCATTAGGACATTAAATTGGAAGGAATGCACATTTTGTTTGGATCACTAGTTAAGCCCTAAATTTTATTTTCATTTATAATTCCTTGGAGCCCAATTCTTTATTTTGAATTCGATAACTCAAGTAAATAATTACAATTTTTTTTTTTGGTATATATGTTGGGGGAGAGAGTTGAACTCTAAACTTTCCACAAATGAGGTAACCTAGATATCCACTAGGCGAAAAGTCTTGGGATAAATAATTGCAAATCTAATTCTTTAAAAATTGGGCCTAAAATATTCTTTTGAATGATTTTTTTTGTTGAGTTTATACACGAGATACCATTGTCATTTTGACAAATACCAAAGTTACCCCTTATAATTTTCACACTGAATGCTTTTAAACCCATTTTTGCTAACCATACCCCCATAGAAAAGTAAAAAAGAAATATTTCATTCAATCAATACCATCTTACTCTTTAAATTACAAATAAATATACCCTTTCAACTTTTTTTGTTTTAGCATATTCCTCGATTTACTTCTTTTTCCCCTTCTTCTCAATTTTCTCTGGCCCCCTCCCAAGCCTACATCAGTGCCAGCAATAAATTTTCTCTCTCTCTCTCTCTCATCTCTTAACCTCTGGTTCCTTACCGCAACACTACCGATCCCTTTAGCAAACCTACCGCCACCACCATTCGTCCGACCCAACTTATCTTTTCTCTCTCCCTCTCTATATAAGGCGCAGATTTTGACAAATCCACGATGGATTTGTTCAGATCCCTTTGTAGAAGAAGAAGAATGAAGAATAGGAATAGGAGAGAAGAACGAGGGAGCAATGACTGCCTGCGAGAGAGGGGGTGGGGGTGGTTAATGTGTATAAGAAAAACTAAAGGGCAGAAAAGGAAAGAAATAAAATTATTTTAAAAAAGGGTAAAAGAGTAATTCTAAAATATTTTTTATTTTTTTTTCCTAAAATTGTGTGTACATTTATCAAAATGGGGTGTACACATAGAATTATGCTTTCGTAATACCTGAAATATCCCTTATTACACTTTGTTGACAAAAAATACCCTTTCAACATATTTTTTTCTTATTCTTTTACTTTGTATTTTTGATTTTTTCACTCTCTATTGTTCTCTCTTGTTTTCATTTTTTATCATTTGCTTTTGTTTCGTATTATTTGTTTATTTTATTTTATTTTTTTATTACTTACTTTTTTCTTTTTCTTTTTTTGTATATGGTGTTTATAGAAAAAAATCGAAAGTAAAAAATTAGGAAAAAAAAAGACAAAATGAAAGAAAAAGTTTAAATTTAAGAGCATAAAAGAAAAAAATATATTTGTTTTTCTTTTGTTTTTATATTTTATTTTCTTTAATTTTTTTTTTTGTTTCAAATCCAATTTATCGATTTTTGTTGTTTTTTTTTTTTTTTTTAGATTTTTACTTTCATTTTTTCTACAAATACCATACAAAAAAATAAATAGATCAAAAGTAAAAAATTTAAAAATACAAAATTAAAAAATAAAAAATAAAAAATAAAAGTAAAAAATGAAAAACAAAAGGAAAAAAAAACAAAAAAAACTGACATTTATATGCATGAAAAATTGATTCCTTATATGGATGAAAAAAAAAAATCATTATTTTTGGTGTAGAAAGTCATGTGATCTGTTTTTTTACACAAAAAAAAATTAAATTAAATTAAAAATAATAAACACAAATGCCATTCTCATATTAAAAATATAACTAAATATAATTTTATCCTTTTATGTTTCAAAAAATTTACTACCCCTATTTTTTTAAAAAAAATATATTATTCCTTAATACCCGCAAGGAGAGAGAAAGAGATATCCAAGCGACCAAGCCAGATTTGTACAGGTCCGGCCACGTGCGACGTCGAATCTCTACATATCCGTGGTTTCGTTCTCGGATCTTTATAGATCCAAACGCCATGGAAAGAGAGAAAAATGATAAAGAAGAGAAGAAAAAGAAGAAGAAGATGAAGAGAGTAGGCACAAGGAGGGGGTTTTTTTCTTTTCTTTTTTTAAGAAAGGGGTAAAAAATGTATTCTTTTTTTAATAGAGATGTTAGTGTAAAAAAACCAAAAAACTTAAGCAAATATTTATATATTTATCTCAAAACTTGTAACCTAGAGGACATTTAGTTTACTTCCTTTCTGGAAGGAAGGTTTAGAGTTGAATCTCCTTCCCAACATGTGTTCCAAAAAATTATATTTATATATTTTATTTTTAATTATATAATTATGTTTAAATTGTTAAGTGTACAAATATCATTATAATCAATATTTTTGTAATTTTTATACCTTTATGCTATTTTCGTCAGCACTTACACTCTTATACTTAATAGTTAAGTGCAAACGATTAAATTTTAACATAATTAAGAGTATTTTTGTTATTTTATATAAAAAATATGTATTTCGTTCATAGTAATATAATGGGATCTATTTAAACATTTTGCTAAACTTAAAAGATCGAACATTTATTATCACACATGTAAGCTGTTCACTCTTCCAAACCACGCCTTGTTCGTCTCCCCACCCCAACTCTGCTTCGATAATGGCGAACCTCCAACCCACATAACCTGTTTGTCTCTCCACCCTCATCCCCATTCCGGCTCCGGCGACGGCGAACCCACTCCTCCACCTCCCGTGTAACCTGCTCGTCTCCCCGATCCCCCTTTGGCATAACCTGTGCGTAAACTTAGTCATCCCCCCAACATATATACGAATACATATATACATGTAGATATAGTAACAAAAAATATGAAACTCGAATCTAACATATCGGTTTTCTGATCTGTAGATCCATACAAGGATCTACAGCTTCGAGCTCGAATCTCTCTCTTACTATATATTTATATGTATTTTCATATATTATAGAGAGAAAAAGGGAGAAGAAATGAGAGAATAGAGATAGAAAAATGGTTAGTGGCTGTCTTTGGTAGTGGCCGGATGTATCTGTGGTGTTGGGCGTGGGTCGTGGAGGTAATATTTCTTCGGCCCTAAAGGAAACTGAGGAAGATGATATGAATAGTGGAGATGCTGATATAGAAATTTCCATTTTTGTACTTTTAAACTTTTTGAATATGTTTAAATTATCTATAAATAATTAATCAAGTATAATTCATTTAATTCAAAAAATATAAATGTCAATTAATTTTATTTATTTTATTTTTGTTCATTTCCATGTTTCATCGTTAAAGTTAACAAAAATATATATATATAACCTAGCACTTAGGTTTTAAATACATTAAGAAATATAATTAATATTTAGACTTAATCATAGTGATACAAAAATATTATTAATTTTTTGATTGAGGATATGTGTGATTTTAGATAAAATGAGAAGAAAGGTAAATAGAAAAGTATAATTTGTATTAAGGGATTTATGTACAACTAGTTTTAGACCTGCATAATATGCGGGTCTAGAAAAAAAAAATTATATTAATATATATTTTTTATTTGAATATTCCACATATGATAATTAATTATTTAATTTCATACTTAATGAAAGTACGGAAAAAATAATGTTAGAAAAATAAAAATAAAATTATAAACTAAAAAATAAATAATGTCAATCTCTAAAATTATTAATGTTTATCACTCATTTTTATTTTTAAAAAGTAGTACATAATATGAAAATAATCTCCTAGAGGATTTTTTTTAAAATTTTTTTTTTTAAATAATAGTTTTAAAATAATCTAATAGTTTTTTTTTTATATTGTTTAATAATTTGTATTATTTTGTTAAGAATTGTTAGAATATTCCTTAGAGTACATGAAATTGAATAAACGTATATGTAATTAATTAATGGAGAGAGAGAATTTTGTTAAATAGCTGGAGAGAGAAATCAAGAGATAAGTATTGGCCTAGAGATTGACCCAAGATGGGGGGTGAATTGGGTCTTTAAATTTTTTTCGTAAAATCTTTATAATAAAATTTCAAATCAAACTTGTTAGTTCTTGTGATTGTGTGTATAGCGGAATAATCAATCAAATAAAAATAATCAAAGCAAAAAGTAAGGGATAGAGATAATCAAATCATAAAACACAAGAGATTTATAGTAGTTAGCAAAACCTTTTTACCTACTCTACTCCTTCGCACTCCCAACAGAGAGTTCTATTTCACTAATCCTTAATCTTCATACAAGTGAAGATTCAACATTTTACAATCTTCTTACGGGTGAAGATCAAACATTTTACAACCTTTCAATCTTCTTACGGGTGAAGAGAAACCTTTAACAATCTTCTTACAAGTGAAGATGAAATGGTTCAATTCTCTTACGGGTGAAGATTTAACCTTTCCACGTGACTTTATTTTTTGGCGAGATCAGTCCGTCACAACCAAAGGCTCTTTCTTTCGTCCTCTTCAATTTCTTCACGATATGATCTTTCATGTGGTGTTCCTTGATGATCTTCTTACTTTGATTTATCAATGAAGTACAATATCTCAAAACAACACTCTAATGGTTTTGTAATCTAACTTACAAAAATCGACATTGGAGCTCTAAATACTCTCTATAAAGATTGCAATACTTTGATTTACTAGTGTTTAGTGCTTCTCACAAATATCACTCAAGAAATGATAGAATAACTTTAAGTACAAGAGTGGTAGTAAAGAAAGTATAAGAACTCAATAATAACAATGAAAAAACAAGACTTATAGAAATTCTAACTTGTTGTTTTTCTCTCTTAAGTTGTCAAACTTTTTACTCTTTCAAAAATACTTGAGTTCTATCAATACTTCATATAATTCCTGCAAAATATATTCAAGTACATATAGAGGAAGATATCCATTTCAAATTTTTAATAGGCTCTTGATCATTAATGCTCATGGGAGACATAATTAAGACATATATCTTCCCTTTAACAAAATGTAACCTTATCAATACTGTTACAGCTAAATGACTATTAATATAATGTTAAAATATGCATTAATATCATCCGAATAGGTGAAAAAAGTATGACCAACCGTTTCAACTTGTCTATTTAGCAAATATAGTATGTGAGGTTCTTTTGTAAAAGTCCTTGTCAGATTTCAAGAAAATCTGTAACTTTTTTCCTACAAAAATTTATCATACCATCCATATAATATAAAAATGACCCATATGTATTTATTATGATTTTAAATTCCTTTGAATAAGATTTCCAACCATATATTACTCATCATATTTGGTCAACATTGGAGAAACATATGCCAGTTAGAATAGACAAAGGTCCATCTCAGATTTTTACTAGCAGCTATTGATGTTTTGTATATTTGTACAATAAGGATAGATCCTAATCATGCATACTAAGAACCTAATTAACTTTTATTGAATTAACTTTCCATATAAAAAAAAAAATCACCCCATTTGAACATAAAATGAGTGAAATATGGTCAATTGAGTAAAGAAAGGTCTACGCTGCGTTTTTCAAACTAACTGCTCTTTTCTGAGAAACCATTCAAATTTGGACATTCCATACAACTTGTACCGACATATAATTAATATAGTGTGGAATATATTTTAATTAACTTTCCAACTATATAAGATTCATTAATATTGGATAAGTATTGAGAGAGTTATGCCATTTTGAATAAACAAGGGTCAAAATTCACATTTTCTAGTAATAATTTGAATAAAGAGTATAAAGTTATTATAATGATCATAAATACAACACATGTTTTGTATAAATCTAGAAAACAAGTAGGTGAATAAATAAATATCATATATTCGAAAGATTTGACTCCATACTAATAATGAGAATTATTATAAAAGTCAAATAAAATTGTTAAATCAAGATTTGTTTATACTCTCATGGAGTCTTGTATATATGTATAATATATACACAATTTAAATACCATGTATATGATTCATATTATATATATATATATATATGTATATGTATAATGTATGCACAATTTAAATACCATGTATATGATTCATATTATATATATATCATCACATAAGTTATTTGCATGAGATATAATAGGATCAAACATATGGTGTGGTAGATTGCATGCAAAAACATGATTTTTCATGTAATATTGTAAAAATATCATTTAAACACAACTTTAATGTCATGAACTTGATTTAATCATGTATATAACATTTAAACATCTTAATCAAGCATATAAAAATATATTATGAATAATGACAACAAGATTCGTCATAAAAAATCAAGTTTTCTCATTTTAAGAATATTAATCAAATCATGAAAATCCCATATATGTATATATTGATCAAACTAATCATATATATCATGATATAAACTCATATTGGACATGTTGAACATATTATATACTGATGGAAACATATATTGAGCATTTTTAGCATGTTGGATCAAGTATTGCATGCAATGTATCTTATGATCATAATGAAAATAAGTTTTCTTAATTTAGGCATAATGTGATCAAGATGTGAATTTTTCAAATAATTATATGTTGGACAATCCAATTACATGTATCATGATATAATCAAATAATGAATATATTCAAATCATAATATCATGAATGTATACATTTTTGTTGTGTGTGTGTGCGCATTTTAATGAGTCAAGTATATAATATCTTCAAGAATAACATCCTATAGACTCTTATAGACTTAATTTTACTTAAGTCTTGTGCTATTGATATCGAGAATATACCCGCATTTCACATTTAAAATTCCCTAGTAGTTAGCACACGCAATGAATAATTGAATCTTAATATCTGCATTTAAGATATCACTTTGATTAGTATACTTAAAGTATGATTCAATCAAAATATATTGAAATATATAATTTGTGTTTAATAATATTAATGTGACATCATCATATCATTAATATTAACATCATTACAACATATATTATGACATCATCAAAACATATATATTGACATCATTAAAACACATATCATAACAATAAGGTTACATATAATTAGTTGCGAATATCACCTTCAATTACCCATAAAATATGCATTTGATCCATAATTGCATACATTATTGACATTATTGTGATCAAGATAATGCGGATAGTGGCCGGAATCGAAAAGAGATTACAACTGGGGAGAAATGGTTTCAAAATCAAGGGTTCAATTTGGGGGAAAAAGCTTGAAGATAGAGAGGGCGCCAAAATTGAAAATGTGAATTAATGGTTTTTTTCCAAGTGGGAAGGGAAAAGATGAAGAGATGCTAGGCTAGCTAGTGCCTTATGCTTATTACGGGTTTCAATAATGACTCATAAAATGGAGTGGTGAATTAATGGCATTTTTTGCAAGTGGGAACGGAAAAAGATAAAGGGATGCTGGCTAGTGACTTATGCTTATTATGGGTATTTTTACTTCTTTTACTTTCAATAATGACTCATAAAATTGAGTGGTGGACAATCATAACAATTTTATGGGTTTCGGTGAATAATTCATGAAATTAAAATTTCAGTTTAATCTATGCGTTACAATAATTTTTTTTAGAAGTCCAAAATTATTATAATTAGTTTAGACACTTGCATTGCGCTAGTTTAGAAAAAATTATATTAAATTTTTAACATTAAAGCATGAAATAAGTCAATATTATTAGATTATTTTGGTTGCAATATCTGAAAGCGAATGCATAAATTTTAGTGGGTAATGGTGTTTTATAAATACCGAATAAGTATTAAAAATTACTTGAATATCATAAAAGTGAAATTATATTTTTACAAATTAATTTTTACTAATATACAATAAAACAACAAATAAATAATCATAAATTAGGATTAATTTAATCAATTTTTACAAGTCAGCAAATTATAATTTAATTAATTTATGTAGTATTTATTTTCTTTTTGAGTGAAAATATTTTTTGAATCACAAGTATTTTTTTAAATAATTTAAAATATGATCTAGAAAAATAATCATATGCTTGTGTATTACTTAAAAAAATCAAATTAACTAAAATAAAAAAAAAGACAAAATTGAGTGATCACTTATTATTTGATGTATAAAAAAATAATTTAATAATTTCAATTGCAGACCAAGAAAATTAATCATGTATTTTGTGTATTAACTAAAAAAATAAATTAACTAAAACAAAAAAAGAGACAAAATTGAGTGGTTACTTATTATTTGATGTATAAAAAAACAAAAATAAAAAAATATATAAGAATCCACCAAAAGCCTTGGAAGATGCGTTCCTTAACCTTATTAAAATATTCTTTTTCCTTCCACTTTTAAGTATTAGTATTAGATTTCAACTAAACTGCTGGGTACAAAATGCGATTTAACAAAATTCAAATTGTTGGCCCAGTAGAATAGTCAAGAGAGGAGTGAATTAGGTAATTAAAAAATTATCAGAATAAAATTTAATAAATTAAATAATTAATTTTAAACCTAAATTAATTATTATCTTTATAACACAGTGAAATAATATAATCAATTAAGTGCACACCCAAACAGCAAAAATAGCAAAGTAAATATAGCAGTACACAAAAGATTTATACTGGTTCACCAAGTTACTCTTGGCTAATACAGTCCCTCGAGCTCTACGGAGGTCGCACCCACTAAAACCAAAATCCCTTTAAAGGTAGGAACCAAACCCGCACACCGATTCTTTTATCAGCTCAGAATCAACCTTTACAATATCATTTTCTCAATCTAAGGAAGAACCTCTACTTTTTACAAGTTAAAGAATAACCTAATTCTTTTTTCACACTAAGGCACAAGAATCAAAACCTCTCAAAACACTCCAACTATCATTTTCACAGGTAAGGATAGAACCTTTACAAATCAATCACAACGCAATTCTTATTCAGGAAGAATCACTATCTCAATCTCTTTACAGGAAGAGACTGAAACTCAGCTACCCCTTATTAAATACTCTTAATAGTATTTAATCCACTACAACTCACCAATACAAAAATTGATAAAAAGTAAATCTCACTAGAAACTTCTACCACCCCAGATAAACACTAACTCAATTAATATCTCGACTAGTGATAGAAATACGTGAGATATAAAAATCTGATTTCAACAAGATATGGGTAGCAAATTGGAGAACGTAATCAGATTCAAGAAATTATTTGTAAAAAATATTTTCTTTAAAATCAGAAACAATTACTAAGATCAATTTCCAAATATAGAATAATAAACAAATAATAAGCAATATAGACAGATCTCACCCAGAATCCACAGAAATAATGATTAGAATAATGTAGCTTCAAATCCGATATTAGCAAAAATTGATTGCAATTGATTCTCAAAATCACTCTTAGAAAAGCTCACAATATCGTAGAATGATAACTCTTATAAAAGCTCACAAATGATATAAACTCTTTTAACTCTCTCTTAATGAATGATTAGTCCTAAATAAAAATTCACATGTCTATTTAAAGGAATATGTAATCAACCTTCTAATGGCTAGTTTACATGTGTCATGATAATTAAAAGCTTTTATAGACCCCTTATATCATAAGGATTTCATTTAGATTCAATTCCACTTGAAAACATCTTTCAAATCTCTCAATTAAACTCCCCAAAGTTTTTCTCAATCTTAATAAATAAGTATAGAATCTATTTCAAGTACCAAATTGATAAACATTAATATTTAATGAACCATATTAATAGGATTTATTAGTATATGAACCATATCTTAAATATAGATAATATCCCCTAAATCTCTCTCAAATCCCAACCAAAAATGTCTATTTTTAGATATAATCTTGGATCAAACAATATCCTAAAACGGTGCATTCGGTCGACTGCCGAACTGAGGTTGCAGCCAAGCTATCACCGCTGCGTGCATAGGTCGATCACCCGGTCGACTCACAGATTTCGAGAGTTCAGCACTACTTCACCGGTCGACCTATCGATCGACTTGTTAATTCAGAGAGTTCAACCCTTCTTGGTCGTTTGACCTGTCGATCGACTTAGAAATACAGGATGTCACAGATTTTATGTCCGGTCGACTCACAAGTCGACTGCTGTCACTGGATCTCTTATCTGAATATGTTTTTAACTTCTTTTTTTTTACAATTTTGCCTCTTTAACCATTTTCTTCTCTTAATTAGCTCTACTAATATTCTTATATTCCATTTTAGTCATTCAAAATTATTTCTTCTTATTTCACATAGGAGCAAATAATTTAACTTAATCAAAACACATATAAAAGATAAAATACGTTTTGTGCCATATGTGTGTTCCTAAATAGGATATTAAGAGTTAAGATTTACCTGAGTTGTTTTTCCTAATTTCTTCAAACTCTTAATTCTTCTTCATCGTCTTGACATTTTCATTTTTCATCCATTTAATTAGACGTCTTCATTACTAGAACTTGAAATCACTGAAACACTCAATTAAACATTAGTTCCATCAAAACATCAATACTTAATTGTTCATCAAAATCTTAGGATCAACACAAATGTTCAACACGATCGGCGTTCCTGCCGAATCTTTCTCGGTTGTATGTGAAGAAATCATTTTGTAGATTTTGTCGAATGCAAGATCGTTTAATCCCTGGCTACAAAATCGGGTATCATTTCGAGCCCTAATTTTCCATCTCTTTTGAATGATTTTTACACTTTTCCAATGTTATTCTCTTTAAAGATTGTATCTGTTAAAAATAATTGAAACGTGGGAGAATGATTCATTTATTGATATTATGAGACAGAGATACAAATTTACAAACACCATATACACAAGT
Organism: Eucommia ulmoides; assembly: GCA_016647705.1. Taxonomy (NCBI): domain Eukaryota; kingdom Viridiplantae; phylum Streptophyta; class Magnoliopsida; order Garryales; family Eucommiaceae; genus Eucommia; species Eucommia ulmoides. Next base: position 28,456,876 of record CM028339.1, read on the forward strand.
ATAAATAGGGAAGATGGGGTTAGGGTTTGCCCTAATGGGCCTAAGTGAACTTAAGCCCAATATTACATTAACATCCCCCCTTAAACGCAAGGTAGTAAGTGAGAGGTGAACTTGAGTTTGAAAACCAGAGAGTGAAAACGTACGTGTGGATAAGCCTTAGTGAAAATGTCTGTTGTCTGATCGGCTAAACTGATGAATTGTAGACGAATTGTATTCTAGAGAATGTGAGGACAGATGAAGTAACAATCAGTCTCGATGTGTTTTGTACACTCGTGGAATACATCATTATGAGTGATCTAAATAGCACTCATGTTGTCACGATGTAGGATAGTGGCAGCAGGAGAAGAGATGCCCATGTCAGCGAGTAGCCATCGAAGCTAGAGAAGTTCTCGAGGTGCATCAGCCATGGCACGATATTCAGCTTCAATATTAGAGCGAGCAACCACAGTTTGTTTCTTACTACACCAAGAAATAAGAGAATTTTCCCAAAGAAACAATAACCAGTGGTTGAATGTTTGTCGGTAGGGTCTCCGGCCCACTCGACATCAGAATAAGCTTGTAGGATGGGAGCAGACTAAGCGAATAAATGAAGCCCATGAAATAAATGTACCCTTGATATACCGAAGAATGCAAAGAATAACCGAGTAATGGATGGTCCGAGGAGCGGACAAGAACTAACTAACCTCATAAATGACATAGGCAATGTCAAGGTGAGTGACAATAAGATATACAAGACTTCCAACTAATTGGCAATATAGAGTGGCATCCTGAAGAGATGAACCATCAACTGGGATAAGTCTGATGTTCGGCTCGAGAGGAGTAATGGTAGTGGTTGAGTCAGTGATCCCAACCTTGGAAATGAGATCCGAGGTATACTTGGCCTAGGAGAGAAAATTTCCATCACAACCAAATGAGACTTCGAGGCTAAGAAAGTAGGTGAGCATGCCAAGATCTTTCATCTCAAATTAGCCATTGAGGAACTTTTTTGAGTTCAAAAATACCACGTAGATCATCTCCAGTAATAACCATATCATCCACATATAGTAAGAGAAAGATAATATCGTTGGAAATATGGTGAATGAAAAGAGTCCAATCATGAGTACTAGATGTGAACCCAAACTGATGAATAATAGTGCTGAATTTAGAAAACCAGGCACGTGGAGCTTATTTTAAACCATATAGAGCACGACGAATGTGACAAACTTTATTTCGAGAAGCAGCCAGGCCAGGAGGTGTATACATATAGACTTCCTCAAGAAGATCTCTATTGATAAATACATTTTTTACATCCATCTGAATGAGAATCCATTTTCGAATGGTGATGACGACAATAAGTGTACGGACAGATGTTAGCCTTACCACTAGAGCGAATATCTCTTCATAGTCAATGCCATATTCTTGAGCAAATCTCTTGGCAACATGTCGGGCTTTATATTATTCAACAGAGCCATCAGAAAATGTATTGATCTTAAACACCCATTTGCACCCAATAAGAGTTTTTCTTGGGGGCAGATCAACAATATCTCAGGTATGAGTTTTGGCAAGAGCCTGAAGTTCTTCGTCCATTGCTTTCTACCAAAAAAGATTAGTACTAGCCTCCTTATAGGATTGAGTCTCATGCAGATGAAGTATAGTAGAAAAACAATGGAAATCAGAAAGGTAATATGGAGGATGAGTTACCTTGGTAGATCGGCGAGGGTGATCTGGGGCGTGGGTTTCAAATAAAGAAGATACAGGATCATCGTCTATAGGAGAAATATCAAGCAAGGTCGCTGGAGTTGAAAGGGTGCGATCAGCTAGTGGTTTTGGAATGAGTTCAACTGGTGGGGTTGGGGTGGATTCAGCATAAGATGTAGGGCTAGGCTCAACTGGTGGTGCTGGAGTGGACTCAACAGTACCTAGAACAGTATCCTCTGGAAATAACTTAATAGATGAATCAGTAAAATATCTGGAGTTGGTAAGGGTGGACATGTCAAATGACCTTAGGAAAGAAAGCTTTTGATGTTCCCAAAAAATGACATGTCACGAGAAACAAAGGATTTTAGAAATGGGATCCCAACACAGATACCCTTTGTGTTCGATGCCATATCCAATCAAACAACACAGGCGAGCCCTTGGTTCCGATTTGTTGTGTTCATATGGTTTGATAAGAAAAAAATAGGCGCAACCAAAGACTTGAACTTCAGAATAATCAGGAGGTTTACCAAAAAGGCGCTCAAATAGAGACTGATTTTGGATTGTAACAGAAGGGACACGGTTTATTGTGTAAATGACTGTGAAGGCAGCAATACCCCAAAAGCGCTTAGGACATGATGAAAAAATAATGAGAGCATGAACTGTGTCAAGAATACGTCTATATTTGCATTCAACTCATCCATTTTGTTGGGATGTACAAGGATAATCAGGTTAAGGAAAACACGATCTTTGTATTCCATTGCATTATCTGAGCAGATAACTTTGATATTTCTAGAAAATTGGGTTTGAATCATAGAAGAAAACTCAAAATATATTTGGAATAGTTCGGATCAATGTTTCATAAGAAACAACTATGTATATCGAGAGTAGTCATCTACAAAGATAACAAAATAATGACAACCACACATCGAGGCATGGGGAGAGGCCCCCAAATATCAGAATGAATTAGATCAAAAGTTACAAGGGAAATAGACTGACTCTTTTTGAAATGTAGGGCTGGTTGTTTTGCAAGTTAGCAATGGATACTGTTGGCCTAGTGAGCTACCCAAGAGGAGGGGTGAATTGGGTTGATAAAAATTGTCAGAGAAAAAATACTTCAATAATCCAAATAATTAATTTTAATCTTAACTTAATTATTATCTATATATAACAGCGGAAATATGATATCAACTAGGTGCATACCAAATAACAAAAATAAATAATGAAAAATAGCAGCACACTAGAAATTTATATTAGTTCACCAAGCTACTCTTGGCTAATCTAGTCCCCCGAGCTCCACGAAGAGTCGCACCCACTAAACTCAAGATTCCTTTAAAGGTAGGAACCAAACCCTCACAAAGATTATTTTCACAGGCTCATAATCAACATTTACAAATTTCTTTTCACAGGCCCATGAACAATGTCTACTTTTTACAGGCTCAAGAATAACCTAATTCTTTTTGTACCTTAGACTAAAGAACCAAAACCTCACAAACACTCCAAATATCCTTTTACCCGGTAAGGATTAAACCGTTACAAAATTGCTCATAAATCAATTCAATCTAGGAAGAATTACTACATCAATCTCTTTATAGGAAGAGACAGAAACCAGTTACCCTTTGATTAAATACTTTTAATAGTATTCAATCCGTCACTCAACTCACCAATTACAAATTGATAAGTGATTTTCTCACTCGGAGTTTCTACCACTTCAGATAAATTAGAACTCAATTAATATCTCAAAACTAGTGATAGAAAAGTGATATATGCAAAATCTGATTTTAAAAAAATTTGAGTGGCACGTAATTGACCACGTAATCAAATTTCAGCAAGAAATTGTTTCAAAAATAATTTTCAATAAAAAATTGAAAAACAATTTCAAAGATCAAATTCCAAATAACAGATATAATCAAGCAACAATTAATAGAAAATAATTTTGAAAGATATCACCAAGATTCCACCGAAAAAATAATAACTAAAGATAGCAATGAAATTTCAAATCGGTAGCAGCAATAATCCACAACAAATATTCCTCAAGAATAACTCTCAGAAAAGATCTCACAACTTAATCAATATGATTACTCTTGGAAAGATCAAAAGTTGAATAGCTCACAATATTTCTCTTGATATATCTCTTTAATGTGAAAAAATGTAGATCTATATAAAAGGGAATAAAATAAACTCTCCAATGGCTAGTTCTCACTTGTTATGACATTTATTTGCTATTATAGACCCCTTATTCATCCTGGTTCCAATCACTTAATTATGGCTTCTAAACTTCTCAATTAAGTCTCCCAAATATTTCTCAATTAAAATTAAATAGGATATAAAGAATTATATGTACCAAATTGAAAATTCAAACTTAATGAACCATATCTATAGGGATATTATAATATATATTGCATATCTCAAATAACATTAAATCCTTAAGATATCTCTCAGATCTTAATCATAAAATGGCTAATAACGGCTACTTTTATAATAAAATCCGAGATTTCACAAAATTCTGAGACAGTGCCATAAATCGACCGACCAAGGGTCACCTGTTGCCCGCTCAATTCAGGATATAGCTAAGCCAAACATCCATCGCCTATCAGTCGACCAATCTGTCGACCTAAAGATTCAGAGAGTTTCATTTCTGGTCACAGGTCGATACATTTTTCATTAACACTTTTGCCCGTATCGTCTTTGTCTATCTTCGTAGATGTTGCCATGGGAGTTTTTTAGTTTTTAGTTCTATTCAAGCTATATTTCTTTAACAACTCCTTGGTGTATTTAGCTTTGTTTATAAATATCCCTTCTTTGGTTTACTTAATTTGCAATCCAAGAAAGAAATTCAACTCTCCCATCATGCTCATTTCAAATTTGACCTGCATTATCTTTGCAAACTCTTGGTAAAGATCCTCATTAGTATATCCAAAAATAATATCATCAACATACACTTTTATTAATAGGATATCACAATCAATTTGCTTCACAAACAATATTAAATCACAAATACCCATTCGAAAACCATTTTCAATCAAATATCGGCTAAGTCTCTCATACCAAGCTCTAGGAGCTTATTTGAGCCCATACAAAATCTTGCAAAGTTTAAATACGTGATCGAAAAATTTATCACTTTCAAATCACGGGGGTTGTTCCACATAAACTTCTTCTGCTAGAAATCCATTTAGAAATGCACTCTTAACATCCATTTGATATAACTTAAAATTACGTGAACATGCAAAAGCGAGTACATTCTAATTACTTCTAGTCTAGCAACAGGAACATAGGTTTCATCATAATCAATTCATTCCTCTTGATTATAGCCTTGTGCTACTAATCTTATTTTGTTTCTAATTACCATGCTAGATTCATCCTTTTTATTTCTAAAAATCCATTTAGTACCAATAACTGGATGAAAATCCGGTCTCGGAACAAGACACTACACTTTGTTCTACTCAAATTGAACTAACTCATCTTGTATTATAGAAATTCAAGATTCATCAGTTAACACCTCATCTACATTCTTAGGCTCAATTTGAGATAAGAAAGCAAGATTAATTATATCCCTAAGAGAAGAATGAGTACTTACACCTCTTTCAAAATTACCGATGATTTCTTTTACCGAATATCCTAATACTGTCTGTATAGCTCGTGGTAAAGTTGAATCCTTTTTCTTAGGTTCCGCCTCTTGTTGAGACTTCTTAGGTACATTATCACATTGGTTTTGGTTATTTGAAATACCTACATCATCATTATCCAAAACCTTTCTCGACAAGAATGGATCAGCTTCCTCAAAAACAACATGCATAGTTTCTTCTATTATTAATGTACATTTATTATAAACTCTATAAGCTTTACTGTTAGTAGAATATCTGAGAAAAATCCCAAAATCAGATTTAGTATCGAATTTACCAAGATTATCCTTGTCATTCAAAATAAAACACTTACATCCAAATACTTTAAAATAGGAAATATTAGGAGTCTTACCATTTCAGATTTCATATGAAATTTTGTTAAACCCTCTACGAATCAATATCCGATTCACCACAGAGAAAATTGTACTTACTACTTCAATCCAGAAGTAGGTTGGTAAACGATTTTCATCAAGCATCGTTTTGGCCATCTCTTGAAGCGTCTTGTTCTTCCTTTCCAGTACACCATTTTGTTGTGGTGATCTTGGTGCAGAAATGTTATGAGCATAACCATGCTCATCACAGTAACTTACGATATCATCATTCTTAAACTCTCTTCCTTTGTTACTTCGAATGTTAATAATGGAACATTGTTTCTTATTTTGAATACGTTTACAAAATTTAGCAAGAACAAAAGCAACCTCACTTTTCTTAGCATGGAAAAATACCCTGGTAAGTCTGGAATAATCATCAACTATAACGAAAGCATAAAACTTACCAGCAAGACTAGCAAGATAGTTTGGACCAAATAAATCAAGATGCAACAATTCAAGACATCTAGATGTGGACGTGTCCATATTTTTCTTAAATGATGATCTAGCCTGCTTGCCTAATTGACATACATCACATACTTTATCTTTCACAAATTTGAAATCAGGTAGGCCAAGATGGTTTGTTATCATCAGTCAACTCTATCTCTGGCAAGCTTCTTGCCATGCTCATCTTGACTACTTTAGGTCCTGTAGACATGGGCGAAAAGGTGTGAGATATTCTCCGCAACAATCATCACAGTCAAGTGGTCTCTCAATTTAAATGGAATCACCACAAAATACAGGAATATCATCAAGGCAATTAGAAATTCAAAGGGAATATAACACTGAGGAAAGCAACTGAAGAAGACGCTGGAGAAGATACTTAAAATAATTAGCCTTTGCCATTTGGATAACATTTTGTTCAGACAATGACAGGTTCTCCATTAGTTGCTGATGCTGCTACAGCACTGGTAGGTGGAAAACTATAACACAATAGAACTAATTAGCTAAAGGGCACATATGGTTCAAAATTGATTCACCCAAATGAAAATTTAAGGGGTGAATAAATTACTTGCAATAACAATATATGAATCTTCACAAGCTCCAAAAAAAAAAGAAACAAAAGACAAACCTCAGCCATTGATCCATTTAGTTCAACAATTTTACACTTTACAGAACGTTCTTGAATTCGACAATTGAAGGTACAAGCCAAGAGCAATTCAGTTGTTCTAATAGCAAGGCTAACTCAAATATCTGAATACCACTTATTAGTGTTTTGATGGTACAAGCCAAGACCAATTCACTGCAGAAACATATATCACACAAAGAAAGAGTAATTACACACAAGCTGTGATTCAAAAGATCATGGTTTCATAAGCCTGAAGGGATCAAGAAACTTAATTGACTTAAGGAACTCACAAAACACTAATTTCTGTTTATTGTTTAATATATAACATGCATGAGATTTTATGTATAAATCCCCTTCTTTTCGAATATGCAACTCCGGTTGTATCTTCAAATCTGTCAAATCTAGTCGGACTTTGTCAGTGTCTTTTGATTTTCCATCAATATATAAGCAACGTCCCCAATACATTGTCATATATATTTTTTTCAATATGCATAACATCAAGGTTGTGTCGGATCTTAAGCTTTTCCCAATATGGCAACTCGAAAAAAAAGCTTTTCTTAGACCATTTTTGCTCCTCAATGGTACGCTCTCTCTTTTTGTTGCTTGGATGTTTTCCCGGTTGATTATCTTTCACAAGAAGTAGTTGTTGGCGAATATCAACACTAGACAACTCTCTTAGTTTTTCACGATTTTCGATTCTACCATTGAATACTTTGCTTCTGCGCCAAGAATGACCAACATTCAAATAACGACGATGCCCCATATAGCAAATTTTGCTTCTTATAGAACGTGAGGAAGCATCATCATTATAAACTGGACATGCCATGTAGCCTTTTGTGCTCCATCCAGATAAATTACCATAGGCTGGGAAATCATTGATAGTCCATAGAACTGCCGCACGCATTTTAAATGTTTTCCCCGTAACAACATCATAAGTGTCAGCCCCGTAATCCCACAATTCCTTAAGCTCATCAATTAATGGTTGCATGTATACATCGAAATCTTTTCCAGGTGCCTGTGGTCCAGGAATGAGCAACGGGATCAAGAAAGAATACTATTTCATACACTTTCAAGGTGGCAAATTGTAAGGTATGAGAACCACCAGCCACATGCTATACGAAAGTGTCATATTCTGAAACGGATTGAATCCATCTGATGCCAAGCCCATCCTTATATTTCGTGCATTTTCTGCAAATGTTGGGAATTGTTTGTCGAAATTCTTCCAAGCTTCAGAATCTGTGGGATGTCTCATATTTCCATCCTCATTCACCTTCTTTTCCTTGTGCCATCTTATGTCATGTGAGGTTTTTCTAGACATAAACAATCACTGTAATATCGGTTTTACTGGAAAGTACAATAGTACCTTGTGTGGAATTTTTTTACTCTTTCCATTGTTAATCTTCCATCGTGACTCTCCGCATACATGGAAACATTCATCCTTTTCATGATCCTTCCAAAATAATGCACAATCAAATTTGCAAGCATCAATAGACAAATAACCCATCCCTAAGTCACGTAAAATCTTCTTAGCCTCATACGCAGTTGATGGAAGCCTCTCACCCTTAGGAAACACCTCTTTTAAGAAGGGTAGGAGCATGTCGATTGATTTGTTACTCCATTTGTTCAGGACCTTAAAATGGAGCAACTTTACTATAAAAGATAACACAGAACATTTAGTACAACCTGGATATAATTCACGTTTAGCCTCTTTTATCAAGTTAGAAAATGATCTAGAATCTCTTTCATCTATTTTATCAGTTTCGTCATAAGCATTTCCCGTTAAATTTCCTTTCTCACATCCTCTAACATCTCTAGCATTTCATCATCATCATCCTCTTCAAGGTGAATCTCCGTGTCATTGGTGTTCGTAGCTTCAAAATAGAAATTGGCGGAAACTTTTTCCCCATGTAATATGCATTCCTTGTAAGTTCTATTTATCCCTCGAATACATAAATCATCCTCAACAGCTTCCAATGATTTGAAACACATGTTGAGACACTTTCGACATGGACAACATATCAAACTGTCCACGTTAACACTATTTTTCGCAAAATTTAAAAAACTTTTTACACCATCCATATACTCTTTACAAAATATATCTTTCAAATTCATCCAACTTTTATCCATACCTAGAAAAACAAAATTAATGAAAAAAAAAAAGTTTCTAAGCTTCATTAATTAAAGAAATGTATTTCTATATTTTTAACAATGTTGTAAAAGGAGTTTGTGGGGCTCGCGAAGAGATGGTACAATCCTGAATTGCCCAGGGGCAACGAGATTAAATAGTGACCACAAGTCGGCATTGAAAGCAAAAGGCTCAACTAATAGTTTAATTCAATAAAAACATATCATCAGAGTTACCCCACATTTTGCAATCGAATTTCACTCTAGCTAATCATCGTGGAGTGATTTAGGCTTAAAAAACTGATTATAACACTATGATTTCACAATTAATCAACCAAGTTCAAAGCATAAATTCAAATTAGATCTTAAAAGATCCATATTTATTAGGGGTGTAGACACGGCATTTTGACCGTCCCGCAAAAAATTTTATATTTTATTTTAAAATTTATTTTATTTTTATTTTCAAAAAAAAATAGAGAAAAAAGAAAAGAAAAAATGAAAAGAAAAGAACGATAAAAGAAAAAAAGAAAAGAAAAGGTTTCCTTGTCAAAATGGGATTAAGTTTCATTTTCCCTTTCCTTTTAGGTTTTGTTTCCTTTTCCTCGTCGAATTAGGACTAGGGTTTCCTAGGGTTTCTAGGATTTTTCACTCCAAATTCTTCCTATAAATAAGACTCTCCCCCTCATAGTTTAGACACACAAAAAAAAATTCAAAAAGAAATCATTCGGAGAGATTCAAAAATTGAGAGAAATCACTCCCTTTAGAAGAGTGATTCTCAAAACCTTTTCGGGAAGCCGTCTGCGAGAGAGGAAAATATAGGAATCGAGATTCTTGGCCTAGAACAGGTATATTTTTTTAATTTTTAATTCTTCTTTCAGTTTATTTTATTCTTTTGCAATTTAAATTTCTACAAGTTTTATTTATTTATTTATGTATTATCGTCTGATGATCCGATGAAAACGTCGGGGTGGGTTTCTCGTGTTTAAACTTAACCCTCAACCGTTAGGTGAAGGACGTTTTTCATTATTTATTTTATTTTGCTTTATTTTGTTTACAAATTCATAAACACAAAAAATATAAAGTCGTCTGGCGGTTTAAAAATCCTCTCTCCTTAAGCTTATTATTTATTATTTATTATTCTTTTCCTTTTCGAAAAAACGGGGCGCATCAAGGGGTATAAGTATAACTGAGGCCTTTGTCTCATTTAAGTAGGTCTTGCTACATAAGTTCAGTTTGTAACTAGCAACTGAATAAAAAAAAAAAAAAAAAAAAAAAAAAAAAACGAGCACAATGCAGTAGAACAGGACAGTATGCCATTTGAGAGACATTTGGATGATGTGCACCATCTTGAACCTGATATAAAAGAACTAGCAATGTACTGGAAGTTTGACATGCTTTGAATTTTGTTTTTGATTTGACATACATGGCATTTTAAATTTCTATCTCCTGGTATAACTTATGAGTGAGCAGTTTTATTTCTTAATAATATCGGTGGGATGTTATAATTTGTCTGTTAACTATAATTAAGTCATTTAATCCATATAATTTGCTTCTTTGTTCATTAAACAGGATAAAGATAAAGAACTAAGAATTGATTCAAATGATTCCAAGCAATTCTTGGTGCACAATCGACCTTGAAGGAGGAGCTATTATGTTCTGTTCCCAGTTATTTGTAAAATCTGCATTTTGGTGATGGTTTGATACGATTCATTTATTTAATGTTTCTGTTTCCAATATACTTGAAACACAAAGAGTAATGTAAGAGCTTTATGTTTTGTTCCCAGTTATTTGTTCAAAAATCATCTTATTACCACATAAACAATTTCTTTATATACAATTTTGTTTATGTTTCAACTTTTTTGGGAACAGAAACAGATATTTAAGATCAAAAAGACTAAACAAACAGGTCTTTACAGTTTCTGTTCTCATGTTTTTTGGAACAAAAAACACTAAACAAGACGCACTAACAACCTTGTTTGTCAATACATTCAAGATTAGAAAAATGAAGGGCTTGAAGCAGAAGAAGGCACATCTCATTCAAAACATTAAAACCGAAAAAAAAAAAAAAAAAAAAAAGGCATAAACTTGATATACTGAAGCTAATGAAGCATATATGATTTTCTTTAATCACGTTGAAGACAATGCTATGGAGATAAATTTATGCTATTAGTTAATTATGCTGGTGATTAGAATTCACAACCAAAATCTCAAGAACCATCAATAAGAGGGGAAACAATCAAAATTACCTAAAATCACATCAAGTAATACAATTAGGGAAAAAAGAGAGCGTACGATACCTGGTTCAAATGATTCCAAGCGATTCTTGGTGCTCAATCGATCTTGAAAGAGGAAGAAGAACAAAAAAATTGATTCTTGGAGTTCGATTTTTCAACTCCTGTGTATTCACTAACTCCACTCAAGAACAGGTTTCTAGGTCTTAGTGCTCCTTTGCTGCGTTGTGCTCCTTGCTGCGGATTCTTAGTGTTGCGATTGAAGGAGAACGAAATTGAAGAAGGCGGTCGAAAAATGAAGACGATTTTGAAGGTTTCTTCTATTCTTGCAATTGAAGGAGGGCGAAGACGAAATTCAAGGTTTCTTATATTGTTGCAATAGCTGCGGTTTCTTCTTCTTGCAATTGAAGGACGACGAAGTTGAATATGAAGGTGGATTGAAGGAAGCGGTAGACGAGCAAGGTGATTCCCAATGAAAGAGGGACCAAAATGAAGCGGGAAATTTTCCCCTATTCATTTCACAATGAAGGAAGGACCAAAATGAAGTAATTAAAGAACATAAGGCAAGAAGGCGATTCAGCTTAGTGGAGTTCATGGCCATATTTTTGTTGCTAATGGTATTTGGGGACCCTTCCTATTTTGCCAAGAATCATGTTGCATATATAGCCTATTAAAGGTCTAAACGTTTTTTTATTTTATTTTATTTTTTTCAACTACAAAAAAAAAAAAAAAAAAAAAAAAAAAAAAAAAAAAAAGAAAGAAGGGATCTAAAAGTTTTTGCTACAATTTTTAATTTTTTATCTATTTTTATTTTAGTTTTTCTTACATTTTTTTTTTAATTGCAAAACACAAAATTTTTGCTACGGTATCTTTATCCATAACCATACCCATTTACGACAAATTTAAAATTGTCGCACAATCCATGTATTTGGCAACGAAATTTGTAATTTTCGTAAAAAAAATAAATGTCACTTTTTTGCTACAAAATTTAGTTTTGTAGCCTATACAGTCCTTTGGCGACGAAAAAATACTCGTCGTAACTAATAATTAAAAAAATATTTTTGACTACGAATTAATTTCGTAGCTATACCATTTGCACTAAAATTATTTTGGCAGAAAAACATTTGATTACAACCTTTATAGTTCGTTGCGGAAAACTAACGTTTAGCTACGAAATTTATATTTCGTAGCTAGATTTCGTAGGTAAAAGTCACATTTCTTGTAGTGTGATAATCTCTAAACGTCTGATCTCCGATAAGTGACCACATAGTCTTTGTTCTCCTTAAATAACGCAACATGCGTTTGGTTACCTTTCAATGTTGCATACTTGGATCACTCAAGTATCTGTCTAAAGCTCCCACTATAAATGCAATGTCAGAACGACTACAAATTTGGGCGTGCATTAGACTCCCTATTGCTGACACATAGAGAATCTTCTACATCTATTTCCATTCAAGATCATTATTGGGGCACTGTTTATGACTACTTGTCTCCTTTAGCTACGGGCGTGTCTCCTTGTAATACATCAAGAATTTATATTTTTAAAAATATTATTTTATATAAATTAATATCTTTGGAGGCGTTTTGTAAATTTGTGGTATAAATATATACTTTATAATTTTTAGAGTTAAATGTTAAATTTATATTTTTGAAAATATTATTTTAATATTTTTGGGTTATTTTGTATATTAGAAAAATTTATAATAAATGATATTTGATAATTTTTGGGAAGATAATTATAATTATTGGGTTTAATACGAATTACTATATAATTAGGAGTGTTAAATGTAATTTTAAAATCTTAATTGTTAGGCAACCGGTTTGTGGCCATGAATTAAGGAGAAAAAAAAAAAAGGAAAACTTTTGGCCACACATCTCATATATATATGTGTGTGTGTATTTATTTATATATGCATTAGAATAGAAGAAATGAAACCATTATTATAATATATTTTTTTAATATAATGATCTTTTTATTAATAAAGTGGAGAAATTACAATCTAAGACGGGGGAGGCCCTCTTGATCCTCATGAACATAAGAACTTACGATGTGAGGTGAGGGACTACCTATAGGAAATAAAATTGGGCTAGTCGAGCCAATGTTTGCAAGACTATCAGCAACAAAATTATATTCTCAATGAACATGAGAAATCTGAATATCAAAGGAGAGTAGCCAAAAATCGAATTGTGTTCCAAAGATAGGTAATCGACCCAACGGGACTGTTCTTCTTGATTGAATGAACCAATGCTAGTGAATCACTATCCACCAGAAGAAGAAGCTGGCCACAAAGTAGAGCTTCCTAAATCCCCAAGAACAGTCCATAAAACTCAGCTAGAAAACTTGAATTAACAGTAAGGGGAGAAAAAAAGGCCCAACTAACAGTCCCACTACTGTCCCAAACAATACCACCATAAGAAGACGTCGTGGTCTCCCTCTTTAAAGCACCGTCCACATTAAGTTTGAAGCTCCCCTTAGGCGGACGGGACCAACAGCAAATCCACGGACATCGACAAATAACCGGCTTAATCAGGTAGCCCAAAAGAACCAGAAAATGAATCCCACAAGAAAATGAAGTCAACTTTGATTTAGTCAAAGGAGTCAGCTCTTTTACCCAGTTCCTGACTTTGAGAATAATCCATTTATCAGACATAGGAATATTATCAAAAGTTGCACGATTTTAGTTTAACCATATTTCCTAGCAAATCAACGACGGAATCAATGCACCTATTTTTTGAATCTCTTTTAATTTGTTCCACCACAACTTAATAGGTATATTAAAGGCTGAGGGATAAAAGGAACATTAAAGAAGGAGCTGAAATCACGCCAATTCTTAGGAGCAACCTCACTGTCCAGAAAAAGATGTTGGAGATTTTCTGTGGATTGAACGATGTAGCAACGACAACTTGATACCAAAAGCACTCCCATTTTTTGAATCATGTCATCAACTGCAATTTTATTCTTCAAATGCCGCTACATGAAAATATTAATCTTCAAAGGAAAGCGCAGACTCCAAAGAATCGAATAATGATCAATCGGGGTCACCTCACGGCTAATTGCCCTCCAAGCCAATTTGATGGAGAAGACGCCATTAATGCTAGGAAGCCAAATGAGATAATCAGAGTCCGACAACAATAAAGGGAGAGAGCCCTCCAAGAAATCCTAAGCATCAACCTCCAAATCTGGGGACAACTATTCCTTGTCCTGTAAGCAAGTTTTGACAGAATATAAAGAGTTGATAAAATGAAGATCATTAGAAAGGATACCATGGCCCCAATTATCATGCCAAAAACTAGTGATTTTGCCATTGCCAACTTTCCATCTCAATAAATTCAGAAAAATATTTTTAGCCAACAAAATATCTTTCCAAATTTTAGAACTACCAATATGATCTTTCCATAGCGATAACGAGAGGTTATTAGTGTATTTGGAGCGCATAAAATCAGGCAAGAGATAACTCCCTTTTAGCAGAGACCAAATCCATTTGAGAGAAAAGGCCAACTTCATACCAAGTTTGCTGGAAGATGTATCTTGATAGATTTTATGCGAAGCCACCCAGTGTCTTTTCTTTCCGGAATCCGATTGACCCCAAAAGAAATTCGTAAACATGGATTCCATATCCTCCAAAATACTATTGTGAACACTGGTAGATGCCAAAAGATGAAGAGGGAAAGAAGATAAAACATGTTTCAGAAGAACAAGTTTACCTCTACTAAAGAGAGGCTTAGCTTTCCACTCATCAATTTTCTTTGACATTTTCTTAATAAGACCAGCGAAATGACTCGCTTTAAGATGACTATAGGTAAGGGGCATACCAAGATAAGTACAAGGAATGGGACCTTAACGAAAACCGATTTAAAGACTAATAGGAAGACGACGCGCATTTGGACAGTTATGATGTAAATAGAAATTACTTTTCGAAGCACTCACAAGCTTACTAGAAGACAATTGATACTCTTCAAGCACCTTCATCAAATTACTGACACTGCGAGAACTCTCATTGCAAAAAATAAGGGTATCATCTACAAACATCAAATGAGAAACCAGAGGACAATGTCTTTTAGTAACAAAAGGTTGAACCCGACCATCGATCATGGACAGATAGAACTTCTGACTAAGCACCTCTTGAGCCAAAATAAATAGTAAAGGCAAAATTGGGTCGCCTTGACGCAATCCTCTAGAAGCAGGAAACCAACCCTTATAAATCCCTTGAAATACCACAGAAAAGGAAGTTGAGTTAAAACAACTAGAAATGGCAACAATAAATCCTGAGCTGAAGCTATATCATTTAAGCACCTCAATTAAAAAATTCCACTCTAGCCGAGCATAAACTTTAGCCATATCGAGTTTGATCATAACATTACGACCATGAATATCCTTACCCAAATCTTTGACAAGTTCTTAGGCTAGCCCAATAGCTTCAGAGATGGACCTGCATTTAACAAAACCGTGTTGTTAACCAGAAATCAACTTGGGCAGAAGAGAAGCCAGTCTGGTAGATAACGCTTTAGAAAAGATTTTATAACAAATATTACATAGACTGATCGGGCAGAAATATTTGAGAGAGGAAAGTTGAGACTTCTTCGAAATAAGGACGAACAAACTACTTGAGAAAGCAGTAGGAAAGAGAATTCCTTTAAGAAAACAATTAAAGGCTTCCCAAACATCTTTACCCACAATATCCTAGGAAGATTAGAAAAAACCTGAAGAGAGAGAATCCAAACCTGGAGCACCATCAATGGAAATAGACCAAAGAGCGTCTTTGATTTCCTCCGCCGAGAAAGAAGCCAATAACATTGCATGATCCATATCCGTTACAATGTGCGGGATGAAAGAAAAAATATTGTTGGAGTAAGAAATCGGTGCCGACGAGTATAAATCTTCGAAATACTCAATAGCAGTTTCATGAAATAAATTGGGATCAACCAAGCTACTTCCATCTTCATGACGAATAGCAAACAAACACAGATGAGAGTTACACATTTTAGTAGACGTATAAAAAAACTTGGAATTACTATCTCCCTCTACTAGCCAATGTTTGCGAGACTTTTGTTTCTAATAGACCTCCTCCTTCTTAAGAAGATTATTATATTCCATAGTTGCTTGATCAAACAAGTCCGATACTCCTTGGGACCAGTTGGTTTGAAGCATAGAATCATAGGCTTCCACCCTATCTTTCCAAGAATTTAACTCAACAAAGATGTTCCCAAACGTTTGTGCATTCCAAATTTTGAGAGCAACTCGAGTTGATTTGATGTTAAGACTTAAACGAACTAAACGGTTTTGATGAGAAGCCTTCAATGTAGATTTAACAACGTCAAGAATACCCTCATGCAATGTCCACATCCATTGAAACCAAAAAAGCTTCGAACCATTATAGGAAAAAGAGAAAGAGTAGAGAATCAAAGGGTAATGGTCCGAATTAATAGGTTCTAAGTGCTCAACCTGACCATCAAATGAATCACAAATCGTAGATGATACCAAGATTCTATCCAACCGAGAATATTGTCGAGAAAACCCTTGACAATTGTTACAAAAAGTGAAAGTTGACCCCGTGAATGGGGGGGAGGGGGTCCACAAACCCGGCGTGGTTAATACATGCATTAAACTCTTGCATAACACTCCTAGAAGGGTTAAACAACCCAACTTCTCTGAAATACTATGAATAACATTAAAATCACCCCCCAAATTATCGAAATAGAAACCGAGGTAGTCGTAATGATAATATCCACCCAAAGAGTTCTGCGTTCAATCTACGAGCAACTAGCATAGACAACCACAACCAAAAACTCTAAATTTAACCAAGATAACTTACAAGCAATAAATTGGCGATGCGTACAAACAATTTGAACCTCCAGATTATTCTTCCACAAAACCCAAATTTTACCCCCACTCACCTTAATTAGAGGCTGCGTTATGAAACTTGATAGCCTTGTTGACTCTCCCCATGTTAGAATCATCAATCCACGGATCAATAATTTCGGCAAAAGAAACTTTCGAAGACTTCACAATTTGTTTTAATCTAGCAAGGGTATTAGGGTTCCCAATACCTCTACAATTCCAAAACAAAATGGAGTCAGACATTAAACTTGACTTGATGACGTGTCACCATTCCCGAAGTCTTGGAGTTACCTCTCACCGACTCTAGAACCTTCGTTTTTCTATTTTTCCTTCGAACAAGCTGAAAACCATCTGGTTCAATGCTTGTCATATCAGTAGCATTTCCTGTTGTGCCATTATCATTAGCCAAATAATCTTCGTGCTCTAACTGAGAATCCCTATTAGCAACAAAATTCTCCCTCCTTCATCCGCAAAAGGAACTTAGAGAACTGGAATGTGATCATTGTCCCCTACATTCGACTGAGAAACGATAGACCCTGAACCAATGTTGACAGTACAAACTGTTGTCCCCTGACCTGTTGCAGCCTAAGTTGTCGCAGTCAGGGCTGTTGCAACCGGAACTGTCACAGCCAAAAAAATAAGCGACCTCGATTCTGCAGTTGTACCCTATAATGTCGCATCCTGTGGAGAAATACCCATAGGATCAGCTACCTTTGGTAAATCAGAATTTGGAGCACCCTTCTTATCTGCACCAGTCACTTAAACCGAAGCTAGGTTCTCTTCATTAGGACCTTGATTAACCTCCTTAGATGAGATAGTTGGGTCTACATTCATTTGTGTTTTCTGTAAAGCCCTATTACGCCATTTTTTTGAAACTTTTGACATTGTTTTTTCTTCATTCTTAGATTTTTCTTTTTCCACTGTATTCTTCTTTTCATTAAACACCAGACTTTTCCTCTGACATCTGTCTAAAGAGTGACCCTGAATATTGCAATAGGAACAAAAGGACGATATCCTATCGTACCCAATTTCCTGAGAAAACCCATCTTGTTTGCCAATCCAAATCTTGGGTGGTAAAGGCTTAGAAAGATCAACCTCTACACAAATCCTAGTAAAGTTCAATCTCATCAAGATTAAAGTGGTGGAATCAATAGCAAACCATCTTACCAATCGAACTTTCTATAGCTTTAAGAATATCTAGGACAAAGTAGTTGATTGGAAGCTTTGGAAATTGAATCCAAAGTGGAAGAATTAAGGCATCGGTTTTTGAGTTGAAAGCTTTATTCCAATGGAATAAAAACCCTTAATAATATTTACCTCTTGGAAAAGGACCTTGAGAAGATCTTTATCATTGAGGAATTAAAGAAGTAGCGTTTTGGAGTCTATCAAACCCATAGTAAACTGGCCAGCAAGATTCCATGTTCGAATTTCTTTCTGAATGTCCTCTAATAAAGAATGGCCATAGTGGAATTTCAGAATCACGGCTTGATGAAAGAGGGCCTCTGATTGGGACAACGTGGAAGGAGAAAATGAGACAGCTGGCATACCATGTTTCGTGTAAGAGCATGATTCTACCTCTATAGACAGTAGACAAACGTTCCTCTGCAGTGTTGCCGCATAGGATCTGATAAAACCTGTGTTTCTGGACGTAGAGGGTTGTGAATAAGCATTTGAGACTATTTCCATGGTAGAAGCGAAGAAAACCTAAAGAGAAGTGATGCAGAAGAATCCCCTCAGAAGAGGAACTGGCGGCAAAAAACCCCGGCAGACTGGCGGCTAGGGTTTACGTGAGCATGGTGCTAGCTACTTTCTTATATTATTCGATAAAAAAATAATATTTTAAAATTGGAATCCATTACTATAATTACACTTTCTTATATATATAAATGTTTGTATGTTTGTGTGTTAATCGGGAGAGTGAGAGAGAGTTGTTTGTTTTGGGATAGAAAAATCATACTCAAGAAAAAAAAAAAAAAAAAAAAAAAAGAGGCAGACGAGGAAGAGAAGAAAAAATAAAAAATAAATAAATTCTCAATTAATTATCCTCCGTAAATTTCAGGTAGAAATTCTAACTCTTTTAATATATGTATTTAATCTGATTTATGTTATTATTATGGTTGAATTATTACTGTTAATTTTCATGAAATAATTATAATTATGTGACAATTATTTGAGATACGTGTTTATGTGTTTAGTTGTTATATTGATTGAATACACGTATTAGAGGGGTTGAAATTCTATTGAGCATTGATTCACAACCCTACAGTTTTGATTGTAGAGTCGGTGAGAATAAAACTGCACCAGGGATTTTAGTTGAACTTCTATTGAATTTATAATAATTCCAATAATTGTAATTATAAATGAATATGTAAAAGTCCATTTCAGGTGGTGTTTTGGTATGAAGGACTTGGAGCCATGGAATTAGAATTTGAAATGCCATTGTTTAAATTATAATGGAAACGCCACTGTTTGAATTGTAATGGAAATGCCACTGATAAATTATAATGGAATTTATAATTCTATTTCAATAATATTTATATTTGAATTTGAAATAATTGTATTGATTATTTACCATTGTAAAAATGGTCGTTCAGTGTTATTATAATTTCTCCAAGGGAGAAACCGCGTGGCACTCCTGAGAAACCAGGTCGTTACACTCTTGGTTGACTATCTTTCATACCAAATCTACTCAAAACCTTATCGATATAGATTTTTTGTGACAACCCAAAGATACCTCGAGAACGATCTCTCAGTATCTGGATACCTAATACAAAAGAGGCGTTACCAAGATCTTTCATCCCAAATTTCTTCGTCAGAAATTTCTTAGTTTCGTGCAATAAGTCTATATTGCTGCTAGCAAGCAGAATATCATCGACATATAATACCAGGAATATATATTTACTCTCACTGAATTTGTGATATACACAATCATCAACTACATTCGCCTCAAAATCGTACGAGGTGATGACTTGATGAAACTTGTGATACCATTGACGGGAAGCCTATTTAACACCATAGATGGGTTTCATTAACTTGCAGACCATAGACTTTGGATTTTTCAATACAAAGTTTTCTGGTGGTACATGACGCGACCCGTTTTTTCCAAAAAGGAAAAAATAATAAATAATAAATAAGCTTAAGAAGAAAGAATTTTTAAAGCACCGATTTTCTCAAAAAAATATACTTATGCTATTTTAAAAATAAGTAGTCGCCACCTAATATTAGGTTTAAATGGTATGCTAGGTCACCGAATTTTTAGAAAACAATTTAAAAGGCCTAAGTAAAAAAAAAAAAATTGACTCCAAAAACACGGTTAAACCAAATATTCATTTAAAGGCTCGGGAGTCGGTTACGCTCGGGGAAGGTGTTAGGCACCCCAAGACGTCCATCCGAAAATAGTACCTTATGGCCAATTAAATCCAATTAGTTTAGTCCGAGTGTTTTATTTTATTTTGAAATCATTCACTTCTTATAAAATCTTTTTGGTATTTTTCATAAATAAGGTGAGACAAGTTTTTAGATTTTTGAGATTGTTCCCCCGATATAACCTCTTATAGAATATTAAAAAATCGACAAAGATGGTCCCCTGGGGGGTTTATGTATGTTTCCAAGAGAGTTCTTTAATTTAAATAGGCAAACTAAAATAGACGAATGAGATTTGGAAATATGAATGCAAAACTAACATTTAAATGAGTTTTATTTTTTTATGCAAAAGTGACTAAAAAAACTAAATAATATAATTTAAATATATTGATGCAAACTGATATGAATACAGGAATCGAATAGAGGACATTACGTGAATTAACATGATTATGCATGACAATTATTTAATTAAAAAAATATAAGTGATGCACATGGAATGACTAGATGTGAAAAAGTAGCGTGGATTCGTAAAAAAAAATAAAAAATAAAAACTATATATGAAAAATGTGAGTGGTAAAAGTATACTAAACATGCCATTTAAATGATACGAGAAATAAACATGCTAAGTAGATGCAAAAAAAAAAAAGTCAATTTTGTGTTTGCCTGATTAATTTAAAGATATCATGTTTTGAAATTCCCTCAAATTCTATAGATAAGAGAATCGAGGGAGGTTCACGGAAATAATTTAGTTGAAATTAATCTTTTCGATACTTAAAAGAAATCTGACGAAAAGTTTACCGAGGGAAGAGATTTTCTAAAACCATTCGTTTCTAAATTCCACCCGAGTCGGGGAATGGAAACGAGATCACAGAAAACTCTCCCACGATTTATCGAATCGTTAGATTCACCTTAAGGTTCATAAGGATTAATTTCTACAAAAATAAAAGATTTTATTATTTTTTGGATTTTTTATTTTTTCTTTTTATTTATTTATTTATTTATTTTTGCATTTTTTATAACAAGAATAAATCAAATAAAAAAAAATGGAAAAATAAATAATGAAAACATCCTTCACCTAACAATCAGGGTTAAGTTTAAGCACGAGAAACCCACCCCGACGTTTTCATCAGATCATTGGACGACCTTTCTTTTTTTGAGTTTTTCTTTATGAATTTGTAAATAAAATAAAACAAAAATGCAGAAAAAAAAATAAAATACAGCGATATGGATGTCCTTGTCTAAACGTTCAAAGGTTCAAATTAAGAGTGGAGAACCTCATCCCGACATTTTTCATCAAGTCATCGAACTACTAAAATGAATAAAGTTTGCAAGAATTTAAACTATGGAGATATTTAAATAAACTGAAAAATAAAATAAAAATATGCCTATTCTAGGCCAAGAATCCTGATACTCGGGTTTTTTCCTCTCTCGCAGACGACTTCCTGAAAATGTGTTTGGGAATCACTCTTCTAGGGGGTGGCTCCTATCAATTTTTGAATGTCCCCGAAGGGTTTCTCTCTGAATTTTTTGTGTGTGTCTAAACTATGAGGGGGAGAGTCTTATTTGTAGGAAGGATATGGAGTGCAAAATCCTATAAACCCTAGGAAACCCTAGTCCCAATTCGATGAGGAAAAAGAAACAAAACCCAAAAGAAAAGAGAAAAGGAAACTTAATCCCACTTTGATAAGGAAAACTTTTCTTTTCTTTTTTCTTTTTCTTTTTTTCCTTTTTTTCTTTTATCTTTCTTTTCTTTTTTCTCTAATTTTTTTTTATTTTTTTTAAAATAAAAATAAAATAAATTTTAAAATAAAGCATAAATTTTTTGCGGGACGATCAAAATGTCATATCTACAACTGTCCCTCTTTGTCATGCGAGTTCCACTTGCTTGAGAAAGATAGGAGATCACGCTATTTTAAACGTCCCATTTTCTGATTTTTTTTCAAAGTGCATTTTTCAATGACAGGACAAATAAAATAAAATAACTCATGACGATAGTCATAACGAACGAGTGTCCGTTTAGAGGATCGTTTAAAGTAATAAAAAAATAAGTCATGACAAACAACTGTCCATTTAGAGGATCGTTTAGAATAATAAAAGAATGACTCATGACGATACTCATGACAAACAAATGTCCATTTAGAGGATTGTTTAGAGGAATGAAAAAAAGATTCATGACGATACTCATGACGAACAAGTGTCCATTTAGAGGATCGTTTAGAGTAATAAAAGAATAACTCATGACCATACTCATGATGAACAAATGTCCGTTTAGAGGACCGTTTAGAGTAATAAAAAAAAAGACTCATGACGATACTCATGACGAACAAGTGTTCGTTTAGAGGATCATTTAGAGTAATAAAATAATAACTCATGATGATACTCATGACGAACAAGTATCTGTTTAGAGTAATAAAAGAATGACTCATGACGAACAAATGTTCGTTTAGATGATCATTTAGAGTGATAGAAAATTGCTCAAACCCAAACCTCCTTGGCTGAGGGACAAAAAAAAGTCCAGAGGTATAAAATATGCCCCATCTTGTGGCTGGGCAAAGATGAGAGGGCAAAGATATAAAATGTATCCCAGCCTTTGGCTGGGGCTGACTCTCAGATGACCGAATATTTACAAGTTGCCTATGTACCTTAGCATTACACCAAGTATCAGGTTTAGCGTAGTTCACTGGACGCCCCTTTCAGGGCAAAATGCATACCTGAATGCTCATTTAGAGTTTCTGAGTTTTTAGCAATAAGAGTCTCCAACTCGAGTCAGAAGGTAAAAAGTCCTAGTGATAGAGAAATCTATACTTTCAGTCTCTTTGAGATTCCTGTAACTGGACAAACATAAAAATTTAGTCTGAAAAACATGTTACCTTTGACGACTCGCAATTCTGTTACCCTCTTTCGGCCGTAATCGCTTCGGCTGATGGTGCTTGGATCGAAGCGATATCAAGATATTTTTCCATTTTATTTTAGAAACTTTTCTTTCTAACTCAGGTCCTGACATACCTTGTGGTGATTCAATGAGACTTTTTTTTTTTTACTTCCGATATTTCACTTTTCAACTCATGGGAGGGTCTAACATGCTTCATCAAGGTCTCTTTAGCTTGCTCGACTGGATTCTTGTCTTTTCAAATTTCTAGGTGATTCGATGCTTCGGGTTTTAATACTCTTGCTTGCTTTGTGTTTTCTCAAGTCCTGCAACATTGATTTAATCCAAAAAAAATGGGTAAATGTCAAAAATTACTAAAACGAGTACTTTCAATGCCCGATATGATTTTCTTTAAGATCTTGAGTTGGATTCCAACGGAATACGGTTCCAATACATTTCCAGACCACGACCAATGTTTCTTTTCAGAAATTCTGATTCAATTCTAATCCATCAAATTCTAATCCCAAAGAAATGTTGTTTGTCCCCCAATTTGGACCGAGGCGGAGAACTTGAACCAATCAGTCTATCTTCTTTCTTTTCTCTTCAAATCTCTTCTACATTTGCAACAGCGCTTTTTGCTCGGTTACCCCACTTTTCATTTTTTCTTTCTTTTTTCCTTTTTTTTTTCCTTTTTTTTTTCTTTTTTTATTTTCTTCTTTTACTTTTTTTGTCTTTTTTTTTTTTAATAAATGATCAAACTTACAATGGTTCAGGGGAAACCGAGCTTATCAATGAACTTGATCTTCTTTGCAAATTGAGACCTTCTTACAACATTTGAGAGTTTCTTTATTGGGATAATTGACCTGGGATGATTGTTTTTCCTTTTCGCCATTGGGTAACTCAGATAGTAGGTGAACTGGGATATTTACACCCAATTTTATCAATCACTAAAGGACCATCGGAGATAGCTTAATCATCTTGCAACAATATATCAAAGCATCATTAGGACAGTGGATACCAATCTTGAATTTCGAATCCCCCGGTACGCTGGAATTGCTGTCAGATTTGGTTAGGGGTCTTTTAGATCTCACCATCATTTAGCTGAACAGAACCTTTCTTTGTTGCTATTTGGTAGGGAGTAAAATACGCCGCTACTTACACTCGCAAGTATACGAGGTTTAAGTTTTAGTATAGTGTGATTGTTAATATCGGGTTATTGTATTCACAGGGATTGGTGTCATTACTATTAAATACTGTGTTTGTCGTGACCTAACTTTATCTAGGTGAAAACAAATGTATTTAATTAATTAAACTACTACTAATATAACATAAATTAACTACACTAATATGCTAATATGTTTTAGGGTCAAGAATTGCCTAGAGATTAACGTGTTTACAAATACGTGTTTGATCTCGATTTACTCATGTTTACAGTGTTCGACCTATTTGACAATCTCAGTACGTAAACTCCACCGCCACCTTTCCCGAGTGTAAGACGGGGGAATACATGACTTCGAGTCAACGAAGAAGTCCCCCCCAATGTCTTAACGACCCTAGGTCACATGAGTCTTGCCCAGCGTCAATGATTGCACACAATCCATCTCTATCTCGGGTTATTGGATTGTCGCGTTGTATTTACCCTATCGACAATTTCCGTTCTAAAACTCCATCGCCACCTCTCCCAAGTGTAAGACGAGGGATATAACGCAACTTTGTGTCAATGAAGAAATCCCCCTCAACGTCTTAACGACCCTAGGTCGCATGAGTCTTGCCCCAATGTCATCGATTGTCCACGATTCAAACCCCGACCAGGTTATAGAATCGTGGCGTTTGTTTACCCTAATCTGAATCCAGGGTTTGTGAAAACCCCATATTCTCCATTTACCATTCTAAGCATAATAAACAAACAATACAATAAACACAATCAAACTACGAAGAACAAACATAAACACAATACCAAAATCATCCAAATAAACATATTTATAAATATACCGTTAATCCCTACTACAATCCATATTTTAACTCGTGGCCATAGCTGCATAAACATATAAATCGAGCTAAACATGCTCACATGATCCTAATATAAATAAATGAGAAAAAACAATCAAAGAACTTAGCCTCGTCCGAAGATAAACCGCTAAGAACGTTCAACGATCGATTCGTCGTCTTTTCCACTTCGGGATGTGAGCTCCACCTCTAAAACTCTTAAATATACCCTTAGATATATTCTAAGGGGCTCCAAAAATCAAGAGAGACCGAAGAAGGCAAAGGAGAGAGGTATTTATAGGCAAAAGATCTTAAAATATCTAGTAAATATCAAGGTTGTGCTGCCCGATTTTTGCCTAGGCGAAGTTAGGTCGGTTAACTTTCTACCAGAACTTCACCTCGGTAAAGGAAACTTCGCCTAAGCGAAGTTACTGCAGATTTGTAATTTTGTTTTAACTGTAACTTCTTCATACAAACTCCAATTGAGGTGATTAAAAAAGCTAAGGAAATCTAATAAAAAGATCTAGAACTTCCATGTTTTGAGTGTTTCCAAAATCGGATTGCATCATAGTACAAAATAGCCTTGAAGTTACAACACCTGTACCAGCTTTGCAGGTTTGGTGACCGCTTAGGCGAAGAAGTAGGCGGCGGACATGGAAATGTTTCTACTAGGATTTTCTCCTAGGCAGAGGAATTTCCTACCTAGGCGGTGGGCTGTCAGTAACCTTTTGTCATTCTCAGCATCTTCACTGCCTAAGCAGAGGTCTAGATGCCTAGGCGGTGGGCTTCCTTCATATTTTTGCCTCCTCGCTTGTTTATCTACCGTAACTTCGACTCGCCTTCGGTTCTATCTCATCATTTTCGCTCCGATTTCCTATCTTTTTGCTCCACACACCTGATTTATACAAAAAGTATGAAAACTAATTAAAACATAATAAAATACTATATAAACGCTTAAAAACCAACTTAATTCGGTTTGGAAATATGTAGATAGATCACACCTATCACTATTCCCATTGGATCGTGGTCTAGCTCTGTATTGAAATCATATACTTGCTCCCTCGCTCAATCACATCACATACAAAATATGCAAGCAATTTTGGGTACTTGAAAGAGTAATATTCAAACTTTAGACTACAGTTTTAGATAAACAGTATTGTATTATTGAAATTTAAAAAGCCATTACAGAGAAAAATTCTTTTCCATCCAAAAGACCAACGGGATGGAGAAGTGAGTACACGAAAATGTCCCAATTTTATCAAAACTTCTAGCAAATTGAAAGTAAACAAGAAAACCCAGTTTTGTAGCCTTTAGATTTTTCAAATCAAGCCTCAGTCACATGACTCGCTCCCATATCCATCAACATTTTGGTAAAGATTGACTTCACCACTCCTTGAAGGTGCATGCTTAGGTAGCGGATTCTGCTGACAGTTTGGCGAACTAGTCTCAAGTTTTTTAGGAAATGTGATGGCTCTTGTTCGTATGAACTCTCGGATCTTGTCTTTTAGCTGAAAGCACTACTCGGTCGCATGTCCTCTAGTTCCCGAATAGTATTTACAGAAAGCATTTGAAGAAGCTGCTTTACTCCCAGGTTTAACTTTAATGGAAGGGGTGTCAGCATCCCCTGCTTCAAACAACTCCGGTACAACTCGGTGATTGAGACCGAAAGGTCTAGCAGTTCTTTATCATCATTTTGGAAGTTTTCCCCAGTAGTACAAGGTAGATAGCCTTGATGGTATTGGGTTCCTAACTTTTGGGTGTGGTTCGAAATTTGAGGCGGGGTGTTCGGGTTTGGCTGATGTGTATGGTAAGAGGGTGCTTGATAGGCTTGGGGATAATATTGGGGAGTATGGTTTTGGTAAGGGGGAGGTACGTTTTGGTAATAGTGGGGATGGCTTTGGGAATAGGGTTGGTTCCGAGGATAATGTTGGTTTTGGCGATTTTGAGAAGGGTAATTGTGATATTGGTTGTTTTGGTTCGGATAGTTTTTGGGATGAAAAACTTGGGGGTAGTTTTGGTGATGGGTTCGCTGGGGAGAAACGATGACAGCTACCTCATCTTCTCTTTTCTTTGGAGGGGCTGACCTCTTTGTCGGGTCAAGCAAGACCCCTTCAATCTTTCGATTCCTTATTCCCTCTTCTATCATCTCAGTTTGTTTGATCGCATCGCCAAAAAAAGCCACTGCTATGCTCGATAGATCTCGATAGAGCAGCGGTGTATAGATTGACTTAAATATCTCCAACTAAGCCTCCTCGCTCAGCCTAGGGACAACTTTGGCAGTTTCTTCCCTCCAGCGGACAGTATACCTTTGGAAGCTTTCATATTTTCTCTTCAGTATCTAGTAAAGGGTATTACGGTCTGGTGCGACATCTTTATTGTACACATACTGTTCACAGAAGGCCTCTACCGAAACCTCGAACCTCTTAATCTACGCCAGGTCTAAGGTCATGTACCAGCTGAGAACCGGTCCTTTCAATGATCACCAGAACATCTTAAGGCAAAGGTCTTCATTCCGAGCATGAACCCGCAACTCCTCCTTATAGATACTGACATACTATTCTGGCGGGCCAGTACCGTCATACTTCTTGAACTCTGGAACTACAAAGTTTTCCGGATACACCACTCAGGATGGTGCTGACAGCTCTTGGTACGCCGCTTTTCTGGATGGCTTCTCCATTTTTAGTTCTTCTATGGTTTTCTCCAATTCCTCTATTTTTAGAACCCAATCTAGAGGGGGTCCATCTTCGTTTCTGTTTGCGGTTTCAACAGTTGGGGTTGGTCGATTAGCATTCGGATCATTTGGCAGAGCAACGACCTTCTCCGGGTGGATGAAGATCTGGGCTGTGGGAGGGGCCGAACTTTTAGGTGGAGCTTGATAGATATGCCCTTGGCTGGGGTATACTGGTGCTCCATAGGCTAAAGGATGAGGGCCCATCTAGGGTCCATAGTAGACTGATCCTACGAAGTTCAGGCTGGCATGGTTCAGATTCGGCCCTGAGTTCTCCATCCCGGTACTTTGAGGGTTTCCATTTGGTGATTCAGTCATGGGAGTTCCACTGGATGGAGGAATAGGCGCCTCTTGAGGCCGGCTAAGTTCGTTGATCATTTTCCTCTACATGTCAATAGTTTCTTGCATACGAGCCATCTGGGCCGCACGGGGAGATTTGGGATTGCCTTCTGATGTCATCTTGGAATGAGCTTGGGCCTGGCTGTGAGTAAAGACCCGACTTCGGATGGGGGGAACTGGAATTTCGTTTCTAGGACCAATTTTCCTGTCTCGTCCTGTTCTTACAACAAACCCATTTATTAGTCCACGTGGGTCTTAGGTAGTCTTAAAACTTATCCGAGTTCAAAGTTTTCAATTCCGATAACGACCGATCAAAATAGATAATAATTTATTAAAATTCTTTTGTAGCTTAATCGGTATTGGAAACTTCGAACTCATTTGGTTTTTAAGACTTCCTAAGACATCATCAATCCATCAAGAGTGAAACCTTTGTCTTGTATCATAAAATCCCAAGGGGAAATATGGATACAAGACGACCGTACTTGTGTCGGAAGGTTTATAACAATATAAAAGCCCGAGAGAAAAGAAAGAAAAGAAAAGAAGTAGACCTCACAACTTATTACAAAAAAATAAATAAAAAAAATAAATAAAGGAAAAGATAGCAAAATAAAGTATAACATTCAGACATGAAATGATAGGACTAATTTGGACATATTAGGCTCGACCCTCTAAACAATCCCCAACGGAGTCGTCAGCTGACATGCCCCGTTTTTTCGAAAAGGAAAAAATAATAAATAATAAATAAGCTTAAGGAGAGGGGATTTTTAAAGCGCCGATTTTTTCAAAAAATATACTTATGCCATTTTAAAAATAAGGAGTCGCCACCTAATATTAGGTTTAAATGGTGTACTATGTCACCGAATTTTTAGAAAATAATTTAAAATGCCTAAGTAAAAAACTTGACTACAAAAACATGGTCAAACCAAAGATTTATTTAAAGGCTCGGGGGTTGGTTATGCTCGGGGAAGGTATTAGGCACCCCAAGACGCCCGTTCGAAAATGGTACCTTATGGCCAATTAAGTCTAATAAGTTTAGTTCGAGTGTTTTATTTTATTTTGAAATCATTCGCTTCTTATAAAATCTTTTTAGTATTTTTCATAAATAAGGTGAGACAAGTTTTTAGATTTTTGGGAATGTTCCCCTGGTATAACCTTTTATCGAATATTAAAGATTTGACAAGGATGGTCCCCGGGGGGGGGGGGGGGTTATGTATGTTTCCGAGAGAGTTCTTTAATTTAAATAGGCAAATTAAAATAGATTAATGAGATTTGGAAATATGAATGCAAAACTAACATTTAAATGAGTTTTATTTTTTATGAAAAAGTGACTAAAAAATTAAATAATGTAATTTAAATATATTGATGCAAACTGATATGAATATGTTAATCGAATAGGGGATACTATGTGAATTAACATAATTATGCGTGACAATGATTTAATTAAAAAAATATAAGTGATGCACGTGACATGACTAGGTGTGAAAAAGTAACGTGGATTCGTAAAAAAAAATAAAAAATAAATAAAAACTATATATGAAAAATGTGAATGGTGAAAGTGTCCTAAACATGCCGTCTAAATGATACGAGAATTAAACATGCTAAGTGGATGCAAAAAAAAAAGAAGTCAATTTTGAGTTTGCCTGATTAATTTAAAGATATCATGTTTTGAAATTCCCTCAAATTCTATGGATAAGAGAATCGAGGGAGGTTCACGGAAATAATTTAGTTGAAATTAATCTTTTCGATACTTAAAAGAAATCCGACGAAAAGTTTACCGAGGGAAGAGATTTCTTAAAACCATTCGTTTCTAAATTCCACTCGAGTTGGGGAATAGAAACGAGGTCACAGAAAACTCTCCCACGATTTATCGAATCGTCGGATTCACTTTAAGTTTCGTAAGGATTAACTTCTACAAAAATAAAAGATTTTATTTTATTTTTGGATGTTTTATTTATTATTATTATTATTATTATTATTATTATTATTATTATTATTATTATTATTATTATTATTATTATTATTATTATTTGTTTGCGTTTTTTATAACAAGAATAAATCAAATAAATAAATAAAAATACAGAAAAATAAATAATGAAAACATCCTTCACCTAACGATCCGGGTTAAGTTTAAGTACGAGAAACCCACCCCGACGTTTTCATTGGATCATCGGGCGACCTTTCTTTTTTTGAGTTTTTATTTATGAATTTGTAAATAAAATTAAAAAATGCGAAAAAAAAAAAAAAATACAGCGATATGGGTGTCCTTGTCTAAACACTCAAAGGTTCAGATTGAGAGTGGAAAATCTCGTCCCGACATTTCTCATCGAGTCATCGGACTACTAAAATGAATAAAATTTGCAAGAATTTAAACTATGGAGATATTTAAATAAACTGAAAAATAAAATAAAAACATACCTATTCTAGGCCAAAAATCCTGATACTCGGGCTTTTTCTCTCTCGCAGACAACTTCCCGAAAAGGTATTTGGGAATTACTCTTCTAGGGGGTGGCTCCTCTCAATTTTTGAATGTCCCCGAAAGGGTTTCTCTCTGAATTTTTTGTGTATGTCTAAACTATGAGGGGAAGAGTCTTATTTATAGGAAGGATGTGACATGCACAATCCTAGAAACCCTAGGAACCCTAATCCCAATTCGATGAGGAAAAAAAAACAAAACCCAAAATGAAAGGAAAAAGGAAATTTAATCTCATTTTAACAAGGAAATATTTTCTTTTTTCTTTTTTCTTTTTCTTTTTTTCCTTTTTTTCTTTTATCTTTCTTTTCTTTTTTCATTTTTTCTCTATTTTTTTTTTTGAAAATAAAATAAAATAAATTTTAAAATAAAGCATAAAATTTTTGCGGGACGGTCAAAATGCCGTGTCTACAGTACCATATAAATTGTCTAGTCTCCATTGAGAAACACAATTTTGACATCTATCTGATGTAGTTCTAGATCAAAATGAGCTACCAATGCCATTATAGTTCTAAAAGAGTTTTTCAAAGATACCGAAGAGAAAATCGTTTTGTGGTATATGCCTTCCTTTTGAGTGAACCATGGTTAGTGATGGTAGCATAAATTAAGGTATTTTCTCATTTTTTTTCCTAATTAAAATACTAATTCTCTAATTCCCATTCCCTAATTCTCTCACTTGAGTTTCCATTCTATATCTGCCTAATTCTCATATTTAGTGATGGTGGCATAAATTAAGGTATTTTCCAAATTTTTCCTGATTAAAATACTAATTCTCTAATTCCCATTCCCTAATTCTCTCACCTGAGTTTCCATTCCTATCTCCCTAATTCTCTTTTTCAGTCCCTAATTCTCCCACCGATTTCCATTGTTGTTGTGTCGAAAATAGAAATTCTCTTCGCTCCCTCCCAAATCTCTCTATATGTAATTTCTACTCATACACATCTACTATCACACTACTCATAGTCGCCCGCTGTCGCACATCATTAACATCGTCATTGCACATTGTTCGTCATCCTGCATTCGTTGTTGGATCGTTCGTCATCACTGGAGCTAATGCAATTGAACCCTATCCAATTATCAATCTTCAATTTCTAATGATTAGATCTTGATTCTTTTCCTTATATTTTAGGGAAAAATAAATTTTAAATCCTCTAACTATTGGCACGTTTCTATGTAGTCTTCTTTAGTTTATTCGGTTTCAGTTTAAACTCTCTAAGTATGAAGATGATTTTAAAAAGTCATTATGTTAGATTTTCCATCCAAACTAATAGATTTAGAGGGAAAAAAATTGTAATCTTCAAATTTTTTTTCCAGTGTTTATTCCATTTTCTTTTTATTTTTCTATTTGTCAAAGCGTACTAAAATCATTTCCTTATTTAATTCTCAATTTTTTCACCCCTTGGTTAGGCCTGTTATTCACTTTTGTCTGTCGACACCCGAAATTCCTTCTTCTCCCCCATCACTGGTGAATCTTCTCACATGTTCTACGTCTCAAAATGGATCACGACGACAGGACTCCTCTTGGCAAGTTCATTGTGCTGTCTTATTTTTCGTTTAACATTTATTAATTGTTACTTTTATTGTTCAAATTAGAGTTATTGAGATTCAGATTGTTTTGCTAATTTATGTGATAATTTATAGAGACTGATAGGATTAATTTAAGAGAGAAGAGGAGAAGATCATAAAGGGAGACAAGAAAGGTTCTAGATAATTTTCATACGTTCCATTTCATTCCACCAGGCTACATTTATAGCCTTAACAAGCAAAGGGAAAATAGGTACTGTAAGTAGTTACCACTAGTGTTAAATAACTGCTTCAGACATGGAAACATGCAAAGATTAACTGCTAAGTAACTGCCTAGGTGCTAATTAACTGCTTATGACATGGAAACATGCAAAACTGAGATCACGCAAACTAAACTAACATCACACGTTCTCCACTTCATTACTATTGCTGATGGTGGTGTTGTGCACTTTTGGGGTCACGCAACAATCCCCCCCCCCACTTAAATAGTCCTTGTCCTCAAGGATGGAAACTCAGATAGGTTTTGGAGAAACACCACTCTCGATAAAGTCCATCACCAATCGGTGGACATTTTGGGTTTCATAAAATCCTATTCTGTATCAAGCACAGTTTTCTTCTGGTTGAACCCCCTCGACGTCCTCAATGTTCACATGAGGTGAGTCCTCGATCATAAATAACTACGGTTGTTCGCAACGATGGCCTAAAGTGAATTTCTCGTTACAATAATAACATAACCCCCTCTCTCGACGTTCTCGCGCCTCCTGATTAGTGATTCAGTGGAAGGTTGATGGTAGAATATTAGAACTTTGGTTCATGCGCTGGATTCGTGGAGGCCCCAACACTCCAGTTGTTGGATTCGATGACGTCCTCTGTGTCACTAAGGCGGTTTGGGGGTAGAATTGCTCGTTTGGTTCCTGCTGCAGTTGGTTCCATTCTTCAATGAGTCTAGCCACTCTTATCGTATCCGCCAAGCTACGAGGTTTTTAATTTTTACATCTATACAAATGTCATCTTGAAGTCCTGCAATAAAACACCCAGTTAGAAAATTTTTGGGCAGGCCATTAACTCGGTGAGAAAGTCTTTCGAAAGCCTCCTGGTATGCTTCCACCGATGAGGTTTGTTTCAAGTGGGACTAAGTAACTATGTAAGACATGGAAACATGCAAAGACTAACTACGAAGTAACTGCCTATGACATGGAAACATGCAAAATTGACATCACGTGAACTAAACTAACATCACACATTCTCCACTTCATTATTGCTGCTGATGGTGGTGTTTTGCACTGTTGGGTCAGGCAACAAAGAATTACGGGGAAAAAAAATTCATGGCGATGGCTTCGTGGAGACAATGTTGGTGAGCTAATCAGTATCTAATTCTGATGGCATTTTTGGCATGTGGGTTGCGCTTGTTTGGGTCCATGGATGTGTCGGTGTTCTGTTTCTGGATTTTTGGGGGTGAAGTGAGGCTGATTAAGGGGTTATTCGTGTTTTATTGCTCCAATTTCAGCTAAATTCGAGTTAAGGTAATTTAGTTTGAGCTGAATCAAGTGGAATTTGGGGCTTTTTTTCTTCCTCTACTGGTTTAGGGTTATTGCATTTCGTACATTAGAATTCCTTTGGTTTCTTGTTATAATTGTGGAATTCGATCAATGAAGGCTGAATTTGGGGGTAAAGCTGATAATTTCTTTGGTCAAGTGGCTTATGATTTAAAGGTTGTTGGAAAGAAGAGTATTGAATGGGACTTGAATAATTGGAAAT
Organism: Eucommia ulmoides; assembly: GCA_016647705.1. Lineage (NCBI taxonomy): Eukaryota > Viridiplantae > Streptophyta > Magnoliopsida > Garryales > Eucommiaceae > Eucommia > Eucommia ulmoides. Next base: position 28,490,841 of record CM028339.1, read on the forward strand.
TGGACGGTGATTGTAGAGCCGATTTGAGCAATGCGAAAGATTCTCACCGAAGGCATAAGGTTTGTAATTCGCATTCTAAGGCAACCAATGCACTAGTCGGTGAAGATGAAGAAGAGAAAAGAAGAAAAAGGAAAATAAAAAGAAACAAAAAAGAGAAAATTAAATAACAAACGAAAATAAATAAATTAGGATTACGATTTTATCCCCTAATTCTGTTAGTTTAGATGTAAAATATAATAGATTTTTTTTTTTTAAAATCACGTTCATACTTAGTAAGTTTAAACTAAAACGAATAAACTTAAGAAGATTGCATAGGAATGTGTCAAGTTAGAGGATTTAAAATTATGTGCTTCATGTTTGCAGATCTATTAAATACTACTGCACCAGTTTGTTCCTTCACTTAATTTCCAAAATGCACCAGTTTTTAATGCTAAATTGATGTTTAACCCGTGCCCCAAGGCACTGTGGCTTGATTTTAGGATCCTTAAATAGAGTGGTAGAACCTAGCTTATATAGGGTGGTATAATTACACTGTTTACCCCCTCAATGGTACCTTAATTTAATGTTGATCCTTCAACTATCAACTTTTTGCAATTTAGTCATTTACGTTTATTGTAACAAATCCGGGCTTTGCTCCTACTTGAGAATAATTTTTTTCTGTCACGTAGAAGCGTCAAACTGTCACTATATATGATATTCTTTTTTTCCGCCTATTTCATTGATTTAAAATCCTAATTTAGGGCCATTTAGGCACAATAGATGAATATGAAATATTATGGTTTCAGAAATTTAGTCATACCAATCCTTCTTGATTTTGAGACCCTAATATGAAAAACAATCAGGACATGGGTTCAGATTAGCACGTGTGTTAATAGAAATAACCCATTAATTAAAAAGAGAATTTCCTCCAAACTCCTAAATAAAAAGAGTGAAATTTTTAAGCCCTATACAATTAAGAACAATTTTTTAGGCTTTTTTCTAATAAGTGTTTGGCACAAACTCCTACTAAAAAATTTGTATGACAAAAATACCCATGCCCATCATTTAAACTGAACCCTAAATTTCTTTGACTCTCTCTCATCCTTCCCCTCTCTCTCTTAGCCGCCTCCTCTCTCTCTCAAATGAAGTTGTGCCATTGCCATTCGTGTTGCTGCCGCCACCATTGTTGCTGCCACCCGTTGCCGCCATTGCTGTTCGTCGTTGTCGTTCGTTGCCATCACTGCTGTTCGTCATTGATGCTCGTCATTTGTTGTCGCCGTTGTTCGTTGCCTCCGTTTGTTGCTCGTGGTCGTTACCGCCACATTGCCGGTCATCGTTCGTCACTACTACACCTTTGTTCCTGTCGTCGCTACTCGCCGCTGCTCGTTGTTTGTCGTTTCGTTGCTTAGATCTACTCAGATCTGGCCAAATCTTGGTAGATCTAGAGTTTTCACCACCACCACCGCTCTCTTCACCACCACCGTCGTCTCCATTTTTGGTCTGTTTTAGGTTTTGTTTTATGCTGCTCTATGTCGTGTTGCTCTTTTTCTTTTTTTCTTTTTTTTGATTCGTGGATCGCTTGTATTCGAATTCTCCAAATTTGATGAAGAATGTGTTGATGGTTCGGTTTCTGATTTGGATATCCACTTGATTATATTTTAGTAAGTGGATATCCACTTGATTATATACAATGTAAAGACTTGTTTATTGATGATTCGATTTTCTGATTGTTTCCATTACTTCGATATTCACTTAATTATATTTAGTAGATATCCACTTAATGGATATCTAAGTAGATATTCACTTAACTGAATTTTAAATTATTTTAAAGAAATTTTTAATTTAAATAGAATTTAATATTTTTTTTTTAAATGTTTATAGAATATTTTAAAAAATAAACTGAAATTGAAATTAAAATAAATGAAAAATAATGTAAGTGGATATCTAATAAATATAATTAAGTAGATATTGGATATCTAAGTAAATATCCACTTAATTGATTTTTAAAATTATTTTAAATGAATTTTTAATTTAAATAGAATTTACTATTTTTCTTTTTTTTCTTTTTTATATTTTAAAATGTTCATAGAATATTTAAAAAATTAACTAAAATTGAAATAAAATTAAGTGAAATATAATTAGGGTATTTATGATATTTTATTAAAAAAATATTTTTTAAGAAAAATAAAATTAATTAAAATTTTTATTAAAAAATAAAATTTGATAAAAATTTAAAACAAGTGAAATTCTAAATATATATATATATATACTAATTTTAGAAATTTTTAAAAAAAAAAATGGCCAAAATGACATTTATGTAAATTTTGTAACTATTGAAGGGTATTTTAAGAAAAATATATATAATGGTACTTTTGAGATGAGTAAAAAAGTGATGGTCCTTACAAAATTGTTTCTTGAAGAAATGGGACCACACAAAATTTTTCCCTTAATTAAATGCATGTACCGGTCTGTTTGTTTGTTTGTTATTTTTTTGGTTTTTTTTTTTGGGGAATAGAAAAATAACACCAATTTTTATTCATTTGTGTTAAAATTGTGGCTTCACCCATGGCTTAATATGCGTGAACAACTATACCGACATGAGTTAATTCAAACAGAAGGAGTTTGAGTTTTTTAAACAACCATCTTGAGGTCGATCCGTGGGGATTGCGTATTGAAAGTACTATGTTGGAAGAGATCTCCGCTTTTGATACCTGACAGTACCTCGAGAAATTAGTCTCTACCAATTGTGGTACGGAGTTACTTGGAAAACCAAAGAAAAAAAAACATGCATGAAAACTATGATCATTTCTCATTTTCTCTAGGCACATTTTATTTATTTTTTTCTTTTCTTTTCTTTTCTTTTTTTTTTTTCCCTCTATTTGATTTTGTTTTTGTCGTCACTCTAATAAGAACACGTGCACGCACACAAAAAAATCTGACAGTACTTTTTTAAAATAGAAAAGATTCTCGGGTTCTAGTGAAGACTTAAAGGGGGTATAAATGGTACTAATCCAATCTAAAAAAATATCTCGTTTGTTCGGATTATTACTTTTACAAAATATTTTTTAATTCTTGAAAGAAAAATGAAAATATAAAAAGAAAAGTAAATTTTTATTTTAAAAGATAAAAACAGTTTTAACCATGTCTGTTTTTTGTTTGTTTGTTTTTTTCAAAGTTTTAAATTTATAATATATAGTTTTTGCTGTTAGATTTTTTATTTAGTTTTAAGTTAATTCTCAATTTTTATTTTTATTTTTATTTTGGGAACAAATTTTATTTTTCAGTTTTTTTTTTTTTTTAAATTTTGAGAATAAATATATTTTTTTACAAAAGAAATTATTTTAATATTTGTTGAGAATAATTTTATAAAAAAATTAAATAATTTATAAGGGGTATTTTTGTTAAATAATTTAAAAAAACAAAACAAAAAGTGGGTGAATGAAGATAAAGGCTAGAGTAGGGGTCGGCAATGGGCCGGGCCGGGCCAGGCTGCCCGGCCCGAAACAACTGAAGCCCGACTATGCCCCTGCCCGGGCCCATAGGGCTTTGACTGGTCAACGGGCTTGTTGGGCTCAGGCTGGGCATGAATTGAAGAAGTTTGAGCCCGTCTAATATGCTCATACATTTCGGATCTATGAATAAATAAACAATTAAAAATAATAGTCAATAATATAATAGTAAGAAATTAGATTAATGTTATCGAAACAGAACAAATAATTGAAGACAATGAATGATATTAGATATTAGGTGAATAATAAATATATATATGAAGTCAAAAAAAAAATAAAATTTTACATTAATAAAGTCAAAAAAAATATAATTTTTAAGTTTAAAATAAATTTAGTTAAATGAAAAATATTTTTAAAAAATGATAACAAATGTTTTAAAGTTTAAAATTATTTTGACAATTGAATATTACTCTTTAACTATTTTCACAAGATACTAATGCATAATCAAGACTTATAACCTAGAGGTTAGTAAGATTGTTTCTTTAATGAGATGTCTAGTATTCAAATCCTTTTCTACTAAACTATTTGTAAAACAAATAGTTTAACTATTTTAAAATTCAATAATTCACACACACATATATATATATATATATATATATATATATAATTAATTAATTGACTTTAGATTCAGGCTTTGGGCTCGGGCCTCGGATGGCCCAAAAATTGGGCTTCTGGCTCGGGCTCTGGCTCGGGCTCTTGTGAAATATTCAAAGCCCGAGCCCAATCGGAAGCCCTATGGGCATGGGCTCAGGCAGCCCTAATTCTGGGCTTGGGCGGGCTTTGGGCTTTTTGGAGAGCCTTAGGCTAGAGCCAGTACGAGCTCTCCAATTGTCCACTACACACTCCAGTCTACCGACCCAAACTCCAACCTTTTGTCCACTAACTAGAGATTAGGAGCGTGCAGCTGAATCTATCAACCTGCCAAACCATCCCGTTTGTGAGTCCAACCGCCAAGAACCCACGCAAGGTGCCACCCGCACAATGTTTGGGCGGGTGCCAGTTTGAGGGTTACTATTAGCGGGTCAACCCGCCCCGCCCGTGAGTTATTTTAAACGTTGTCGTTGGGTCCTAGGGCTAGGGTTATTCTCTTCTCCTCTCATTCATCAGTTCACTTAGGTTAGGGTTATCCTCCTCCAACGAAAGTGGAGCTGAATGGTTTTCTTCCAAATTCCTATTCTTCCTTTTTAATCGCCAATTCCAATATGAAATTTTTTGGCCTTCATCTATTGTTTTTCAAGAGCTATTCGGCCTACATATTCGAAGTCCAAAGACGATGAAGAGCAAGATTAAGGTACAAATCGTTTTCGGTTTAATATCAGTTGAATTTTTGTTGCCAATTTTTTTTTGTTTCAATTTCTGTTTTAGATCAGTTGAAATCTTGTTCTTCATCTATTATTCTTCATCGATTTTTGTTTTGGATTTCTGTATTTGGCTATTTTGTTTTGTTCATACATGTAGAATGCATTTGATTAGCTTTATATATATATATATATGTAGTTATGTAGTTATGCTCTAAATGTATTCACAAAATTTGTTATTTGATTTCGAGAAGGAATTTATAGATTATTATTTTCGAAATTTATTCACAAAATTTTATGAATTTATTTTCAAAATCAATTACTTTACCCAAATCCACTGGTAGATTACCACTTGATTAAGTTTGTTAGTGATTTTTATGGATAATACTGTTGAAATCATCATGTTGTTTCCTCTGGAGGAGCTTATAGTGATAATCTTAGATTGTGTTTGGATAAGAGATTTGGAAGAGAGATTTGATTTGGGGGAAGGATTTTTAAGTCATTTTATAACAAATATTTTGTTTGGATATCTAGTGGGAGGAATTCGTCGAAAACGACATTTCTAATTCCTCTCTAGAGAGGTGTCATGTACAAATTCCTTCCAAAGAAGGATTTGCTCATTCCTTGCTTCGCTCGTCTGTCTTCGCTCTAAAGTCCCCACCTTCGTGCTTCACTGCCGTCTTCATCAATCTTCGCTGCCGTCATCGTCGATCTTCGCCGCCATCTTCGTCGATCTTCTTCCTTCTTCGCGTCCTTATTTGTCCTTCTTCGTCGCCATCTTCTTCTCCATACCTGTCGTCGTCTTTGTCGATCTTCGTTATCTTCGTCCTTCATCGTCGCGGCCTTCTTCATCGCTCAAGCCCTAATTTAAGTTGCACGTTCTCTACCCGCTCAATGAGAAATTGATTTCCACCTGCCGATCTCCCTGGCCAATCTGGCATGGATTTGCAACCGGCTGATGACCCCTGCTTGGGGGGTCAATTTGAAGTTAGATGAAATAAAAGATGCTTCTTCTTCTTCATTTCCGAGTGTGGATTGCGGTCAGGCAAAGAAGGATGTGACTTTCCCTTCTGCTTCATGTGAAACTTCAGTGCTTGACAATGTTGATATGATCAAGCTTGAAATCGATTTTGCTTCATTATTGAAGCAAACCTGAATTTCTATTGATATTGAGTTGCTGATTTTGCTTCATTATTGGATAAAAATTAATGGAGTTGTAAATTTGTTTACAAATACTAAAATTAAGCGATCAAATACTTTAACTCAAATAGTTATCCAAATAAGAAATTTGTAAAATAATGAGATTTCAAAATTCAAGATTTTGAAATCCCATTATTTTACAAATTCCTTATCCAAACGTAACTTTATTGTCAAAATTTTCTAAAACTTCTTTGTTCTTTAATTGTTAGAATGAAAAGCCTTGGGTAATAGTATCATCATATACAGATTATAGTTGTTGCTGTATTGGATTCTCTAATTCTGCTGTATTGTGTTACTGTAATATTTTGGTAAATTTTCTATAAGTTTGAGTAATGTAATGTAATGATTGTTAGCAATATTTTTGTATCTTTCAAGGCCCAACTTTAAAATATTTGGGCAGCCCACAATTTTAATTAATCAAATCCAAAACTAGTCCTAGACCGTACTTTATTGGGCGGTCCACGGGTTGAACTAGTCAACTCGCACACTCCAAACCGCTCTAACCCGCACACTATTGGACGGTCCAGGGTTCAAAGTAGGTCAAACCGCATAATATTGGTTTGGCTAGCGGTTTTGGCCCCAACTGTACCAACCTACTCGAAGCCCACCCCTACAAGAGATTAAAATAAGGCCCCAAAAATTGGGGGCTTGTGGAGAAGGAGGGAAAGCCGGAGAATAGATCTCTGGCTCTCCCTAAAGCCAGATATCTCTTCTCCGGTTCTAGGGATTTTTCAGTTTTTTTTTTTTTTTTTTTTTTTTTGCCGTATAATGCCTTTTCTTGTAAGGAAGAGACCCACTATTTTTTTAAAACCACACAAGTGCATAATGCCTTTCCATAATAATAATCTTGTGTAGTGAAGGCATCCGATGAGGCTGACTCCACTACCTCCCATTTTTCGTTAACTTCCTTAAATCCATATCCATTAATTAAATAAAAAATAAAAATTAATTATCAATAGAATCAATAAAAATTAACTAATTGATGTTAAATGTCGTTTATATCCCATTTTAATATTAATCCACAAGTTAGGGCCAAATTGTATTTTTTTCTTTTTCATTTTTTTCCCAAATCCTCCGCAGCTCTCCATCTTCTATCACCGTTGCACCAACGGTGAACCAATACCACCACATACACAACCTCTCTTTCTCTCTCTCTTCTCTCACCTGCTGCAAAAAATGGCCAGCAATGGCTTTGGTCCCGATCTTGGTACCGGAAAAGCTTATCTTGGAGAACTCACTCTTTATGTCACCATCACCTGTATTGTTGTCGCCATCGGCAGTTTGATCTTCGCTTATGACATGGGAATTTTGGGTATATTTATAATGATTTTAGAATAATTAGTATTAAATTTAGTAGTAATTACGCATAGAAAACCTATGGGTATGATTTGAATTTGTTATTTTAGAAATAATTGACAGGGGGTGACATCAATGGACCCGTATCTTCAATAGTCAGATGTTTACAATGTTCACATCGTCGTCGTATTTGGCAGAGCTGTGTTCTTCGATCGTGGTGTCGTGGGTCACTGTCGATTTTCTTCGTTGGGATACTGTTTTACTTCAGAGCTATGATTAACAACTTCACTCAAGCCGTCTGGATGCTCATCGTTGGCCGTAATTTGCTCGGTCTCAGTATCAGATTCGCCAATCAGGTAATATTTTCTCGATTTGGGTTGCTGGAGCAGGGAAGAGGTAGAGGCAGGATAAGGAAATTACGAATAGGTCGAATAGGGGGGAAGGTTTTGCAAGAGTTAAGAGTCAAATACATTTTTAGCCCTCTAGGTTTACAATTTTTTAAACCGGACCCATTTAATTAGTTTGAGCAAAATGACAAAATCATTTTTATTTTTGGAGTGAATTGATAAAAATATCCTCAAATCTGTTAAAATTTTAATTGTTGCACTTAAATCATATGCGCAGACGGTTGTAAATGAACCAAGCTGTAGCTCGATAATAGCTCGTTCAAAACCCGTTCACTTAATAAACAAATTAAGCTCAAACTTTTAATTAAACTCATTTGTAAAATAAACAAACATCATATATTCGAGCTCGGCTCGTTAATATTCGTAAACAACTCGAATAATATAAAATTAAAATATTTTGTTATATTTTTAGTATGAAAAAATAGTAAAATAACTTTTAAATTTCATTAAGAGTGCAATCTTACATATCCAATCGTTCTAGAGATTCATTCAATCAAATTGCAATTTTATAAATGCCCATTTATTCTATTTAATTGTTATAATAGAATGATTATTTGTAACTTTGTATTGATTCGTTATAATTAATTTGCTTGTAAATTAAATATTTGAATTTCATATATAAATTTCCAAGAAACAATTATAAATAACTAATTTTATTAAAAAATAATATATTATTTATATTGTTCTTGCATCAAAATTTAATCAATAATTATTTCTTTAAAAAAACTTGAAAAAATTCCCGAATAGTTCGATTATTAAACGAACTAAACTTGAACATAAAGTTTCAGGCTCAGTTCGAACTCAGCTTGAACTCAAATAGTATAAACAATAAACAAAACGAGCTTGAACACTTAATGCTTGGCTTGACTTAGCTCGTTTACAACTGTAGATGATGAAAATATTACAGGGATACAATTCCCGAATAGTTCGATTATTAAACGAACTAAACTTGAACATAAAGTTTTAGGCTCAGTTCGAACTCAGCTTGAACTCAAATAGTATAAAAAATAAACAAAACGAGCTTGAACACTTAATGCTTGGCTTGACTTAGCTTGTTTACAACCGTAGATGATGAAAATATTACAGGGATACAAAGTGCAATTAAATCTAACTATAGGAGTGCAAAATATAATTAATATTTAAAATTTTAATTGTTACATTTAATTCTTAACCACAAGGTAATAGTGAATAAAATATCACATGGTGCAAAGTGTAATCCGATCAAATTACCAAAATGTAAAATAAAATTAACCCAATTCAAAATTCCGTCTATATATAAAGCCATACACCATTGTCATTCTTTTCGCACCAATACATTTCCCCATGACCAATCCAAGAATGAGTATAGTTCACCTTGTTTTCTTTTTGGTTGCTCTATTTATTCTTTTGGCTCTTCCATAGTGTAAGTTTATGCTATGCATTTTGTTAGACCTTTGTTGTTTTACTTCTTACATCAATTATTCAAATCATTTTCCTATTATTTTCTTTCATCTAATAGTCAATTGATTATTATAGGTTGTGAGACCAACAGACATAGGAAAAAGAGTATAATAACGTGAGTGATATTGTTGACATCCCCACAATAAATGGTGGTGATATGATGAAAAACGACAACAATTATTACTTAAATTTTTGCGAGAAAAAAGGTTAAGAATGGTGTTGTTGCCGTAACACCTACATTGATACCTTGAAATAATATATTTATGGATGCCCCTATAAAAAGTGAAATCCATGAATTACATACCTCTTCCTCAGTGTTTATACTATGTAACGAATGAATTTCTAGTGTATTCTAAAATAAATAAATAAATAAATAGAGAGTTTTTTTTGTCTATTATTTTTCTTTTATTATTAATATAACTAGAGACGTGTCATTGTTGAATTTTATTTCAATTGTAACATATAAGGTGAGATTTTATAATTATATAGATTAAACATGTTTCGATGTTTCTATTGACATTATTTTTATGCAATTTAATTATATTCTCCTGTAGTTATGAATATTTAGTCTACTTATAAAATGACGATTGATATTTTGTCGTGGGTCACATTTTAAATTTTATAACTATTGTTGATTGCAAGTGCAAAGCGCGTGCATATCAAACATTGAGTTACTATACCAAATTTTGAATCTTTTGATGAATATTCCATTTAAAGTGAGGGTATTACTGTCATTTTGCAAGATAAAATATGTTGGTGTTGAAAACTTACTAACACTTGCATTTCGTACGAATAGAGTCCACATAGAGATTTTTTCCAGAGTTAGGGTGTATTGACGTCAAGTGACAACTTCTAGTGCTCACATAGCCGTGGTGAATTATTCCTCATCAAAATCAATTTAAATTTCACATTCATAACAATGTGTAATTGTAAATGAGAACCTTATACATGTTAAATTGAAATAAAATTCTGCATTGACACATCTCTAGTTATATTAACAATTGAAGAAAATGCTCTCCATTTATTTATTTATTTTAAAATTTACTAGAAATTCATTCGATGCATAGTACAAGCACTGAGAAAGAGGTGATTCATGAATTTCACTCGTTACAGGGACAACCATCAACACATTCTTGCAAGGTATCGAAGCAGGTGTCGTTACAGCAACACCACTTTTTATTTTTCTTTGCGCATCCATTTATGTAGTGATTGTTGAGTTTTTTCGGCACATCAACCCCATTTATTTTGGAGATGTCAACAATATCATTAACATTATTATGTCATTTTCCATGTCTGTTGGCTTCAGAACCTGTAATAATCAATCGATTAATATATGAAAGAAAACAATAGTTGATGAAGAAGTATTTTAAGTGGCTTTCATCAAAATTGATCAATTATTTTCTTAAGATATAAAATTTGAATAATTGATGTAAGTAGTAAAACAAGAAATGTCTAAGAAAATGTATAGCATAGGCTTACAATGTGGGAGAGCCAAAAGAGTAAATAGAGCAACCAAAAAGAAAACAATTTGAACTTTGCTCATTCTTGAATTGGCCATGGGAAAATGTATTGGTGTGAAAAGAATAACAATGGTGTCTGGTGTTATATATCGATGGAATTTAGAATTATATGGTAGGCCATTAAGTAGGGCATCTGACCTCTTCAATTATTTATTACAAAGATACTCTTATTTACTCAAGAATTAAATGGTTATTTATTTATATTTCATAGATAAGACATCATTTGATTGTTGAAGAACAAATATATGAATTTATGTCATGTACATCCTCTGTCTTTTTGTTATTAATTAGAAATTTTCACTGTCATTTATTATAGGGTTAATTATATTTTATACCCATGTGGTCAGGTTGAATTGCAGTTATCACCTTTGCAGTATTTTTTTCACTACTTACACTCATTTGTTTAAGGCTTAAGGGCAACTATTAAAAAATTAATTGAACTGAGTGTATTTTTGTCTTTTTACTTAAAAAATAAGGCTAAGTTTGTTGTTTTGTTCAAACTAATTAAATGGGGTATTTTTGAAAAAAACATTCTAAACATAGAGGGTCTAAAATGTATTTGATTCTTGATTTCCCTACCCGACCCCCACCCCTTCTTGCTCCGGCGACCCAAATCGAGCCACTGCTGCTGCCGTTGAAATCCCATCAACAACCTTCTTCGAGAGATACATTTTTGCATTGCAACCACACCGAACGGATTTTTGGTCTCAAGGAATTTTTGAAGAGTTGTATCAAATGAAGAGCTCAGGCAGTTTTTCAATTTATTCAAGATTGCTCAAGGGTCAACAAAAGATTATTATGAATAAAATCAGCCATTTTGGTTGTCCCCTTATGGCCTATAATTGGGAACATTCAGATTTTGTGTTGGACCGTGCATCCTGAAAACACTTGCCTTCACACAAAGACACACATCCAAGGAATGAAGCAATGCCCTTTAGATGATTAAACTTTAAAGATGTGCAAATGCACTTCCATTTTTTCACTTATTTTATTTCTCAGAATTTGCTTTAAATTTACTGCAATGCATTGGATAAAATATTTTGCGGCACGAAGAGTAAACTCGCATAAATCTTCTTTACTGCCTCCTACAAAAAGATTCCCCAATGAAAGTTAAATTGTAGATTTGCAAAAGTTTCTCTATGACAAGGTTCGAAGGGGGCATCATTAAGAAACTTCGTTAACAAGATTTACGACGTCCTGAATTTATTTGTGAGGGATATGGGCAAGCATTTGATTTTTCTGGAATCAGAGGTATTCTCTTTGTAGTGTTGCATTTATTAAACAAGTGAATATAGGAACGTTCGAGGAAAACTACATTTTTCTAGGTTGAAATGAGCAAACAATGGTAAATCATTATGAGTATCTAGATCCACTTACCCTTCCAATTAAAGTTTGTCTTCATGTGTATCTTTAAGTTTTAATCAGTTGCATGTTTACATTTTCTAGATATATTAATTTTCCTTTTCGACTAGGTTTTCCCTTTCATTGGCAACAACTGTAGCAGTGAATTTCAGAAGTGGCTATTGTACACAAGCCTTAGGATGATTCCTTTTGGGTTGCTAAAGTGCACGATTACTTGGATCTCTACTCAGCTATCTGAGGATGAATACAAGTCAATTCAGCAGAGCATAGAGCTTGGAAGCCCTGCAATCGATGAATCTTTTGAGTCTCTTTTACATGAATGGTTACGGATTGGGTATTCTGGTAAAACTTCCATTAGGAAGTTTAGAAAGGACTTGAAAGAAATGTTCAATGGTAGAAGCACTTTTTTGCCCCAACAAATCAAGGATGAATCAGAATTTCCTTTCGTACAACACAATATGACTTCTTCCAATAGATCTAACCCATTGCAGTTTGAACATAACCCATCCATCATAACTAAAAAAAGTCTTGGTATGATGGTCTTCCATATATTAGATGTAACAAATATTACATAAATACATGAAATTTATAATTAATAAGTTGTAACTAATTTTAGTTACATGTCACAAATATTCACTATAATACGAATTTACATACCAAAGTTCTCTCTACATTTTTGCACAATGCGTGAGCGCATGCGGGACTAAAACGCAAACAAAAATAAATTTAAGGGACTAAATCAACTTATGTTTTAAATGGCAATAATTGCAGATTGCGTCCGCTAATTGAGACTAATCGCCAACTATCTCTATTTAAAATGACATGCTAGGTTCGTGGTTTTTTTTTTTTGCAAAATAACAAGAAAGGCCAGTGGTATAAACTCCAAATGTTTTTGCGTGGATTTCATCCTTTGAATATAACAGTGTTCAAAATTTAAAACATCTAGACCCTTATTATACAGATTAAAACGTGTTTTGGTGTTTCCGTCATTATAATTCTTATGTAATTTAATTATATTCTTCGGTAGTTATGATCAAATATTTAGTCTACTTATAAAATGACCATTAATATTTTGTCGTGGGTCAAATTTTAAATTTTATAATTATTGTTGACAGCAAGGGTATTACCGTCATTTCACAAGATAAAATCTATTGGAGTCGAAAAATGGTTAACACTCTCAGTTTGTCTGATCAGGTTCCACGTAAAGATTTTTGCTGAGCTAGGATGAAATGGGGTAAGGCAACAGCTCTAGCGCTCACACGTAGCCATGGAGACATATTGCTTAGGAATAACATTTTCTCTATCTAATTCTACTATAGGAAAGAATCACAACATAATCTTTTCAAGGGAAAAAATTAATCTAATATTTTTGCAGACCAAAGATCAAACTCTAATTTTTTTTTATTAGGCTAAAGATTGAAACCTAACTACCCTTATTAGACATCAACCTAAATGTCTCTAATCTACTCAAACTCGCAAATATAAAAAATATCAAGTTTTTTCCAACAAGAAGCTTCTACCACCTCAATACAATGTGATGTACTCAATTAATGTCCAAAATAATACTGCACAATAGATACAATGTGAGGTAAGCAAATCTAATTTAAAAAAATGGATTACACACAAGTAGCACGTAATCATATTTCTCAATTCAAAAATCGTTTTAAAATTTTTCATGAATTAAGTTCGAAAATGATTTTTCTCAAATATTTTATCCACGCAATTAATCAAAATAATATAAGAAAATAAAACCAATAACTTGAAACAATCTCATCGGGATTCGTCGAAAATGATTAAAACAATTCGATAGCAAAACCCAGACCGATAATTAGAACGATAAACGCTTTAGATCAAGAAGTCAATGAATAATCTCACTCATAATTTTCAGCGACAAAATCTCTATTAGAAAGCATAAATCTGATTATTCTCGATAACTAAAACTCAATCCTACAGTTATATTTAAATAGACCTAAAACTAGACCTTCATCGGTTAGTTTTCAAATGCCATGACTAAAAATGACATCTCAAGATCCCATATATCATATGTATTCAAAATATATATTTTTTTATTTAAAAATATTCTTGGAAAAAATTATTTTGGTCCTTAAAGCTTTTTTAAATCAAAATCCATAGAAATTGAAAGTATTTAATCATTTTTAATTAGCAAAAGGGTACGTAGCGCAAACATTTTAGGAAGCACTCTATGAGAAAGCTAGCATCTCTAGATAGATGATGCATTCCCTAGGAAAAAATTATAGAATTGGGTGTCATAAAATCATATAACACATAAGTCAGTATCAAACTACTACATAGGCATTATGCATCAAGATTCACTAAGGCAATACATAACTTGCATACGCATGAGGAAAATTAGTCATCGTACTTCGAACTAGATCTTGTGACATTCTACATAATCCTTTAGTAGTAATAGGCCATCATCGACAAGCTACTTTCACCTATACACCTTATTTGGGAGATTTAGTAAGCTAGCACACAATCCTCGACAAGGAAATCTGGAGATTTAGTAAGCTAGCACACAATCCTCGACAAGGGAATCTGGTCAAGTAACCTCACCATGTCACTGTATCATCAGTCATCCCTAATAATGGTTTTCAACCAAATTAGGTTTAGACAAGAAATCAACCTCACATAAAGTGCGTCATGATAGTAGACCTTACTTATTTTTAAGAAGTGTCAATGTGCAGTAGAGTGTTATTAGAAAGTCGGCGTCACTAGGATCTAGCACTACCTTCATAGAATTGAGCAAGTCCTAGATTCGTACTAAGCCTCCAATCGACCAAAATAAAACAACATAATTTAAAAACTTAAATAAACTACCAATCAAAGTTAACGATAGATTTTACCTAGCTAAGGATTAGACGAAAATTCTAACAAGACAAACCGATTTAGTTTTTTTTTATTTTGTATCTAATTAGTCTCCTCCTCAACCCGTAGGCTGGGGTATATTTTACACTATTAATAATCAAGAATCATACAATAGGAAGTGTCAGATTAGATTCCCCAACAGAACTTATCTAGTCACCGACTGGGGCACATTTAATCCTACCAATGTTTTCTTGATGGAAACAACGTCATTTCGTGTCACGACATGAAATAAAATGCTTGAATCATAATGAACTTAATTAATTTCACTAAACCAAAATATGTAGGAATTACATGTCATCCCCATTCCCGGCGGTACTGGGATACGTAGGAAACCCTTGCGGGTTCGGTTGACAAACTTAGACCCAACCATATGCGATGAACTAAGTTCTGACCAGATTCTCAGTCATCTGAGATATGTAGGCAACCCATAATATGGGTTCAACCGCTATTAACAATAATCCCATGCCAATAGGGATTGACTCATGACAAGCAATAAAATCCTCACAGAGTTGCTCAATAATAAATCCAGCGGTCAATTGGAATTGAGCCATACTAAATATAACAATATCCCACTAATCCAGATTTAACCATACTAATCTTTAACCAGCCAAGGAAGAATTAGGTGTCAACCTGAGTCTTGGTAAATACCAAGATACGTAAAACCTTTATAGATTGGGTCATCACCTTAAGCGAAATTCCTCCATCCCTAGTAAACTATGTTTCGACTTGTTCTTGGTAGATCACTAAGGTACATAGGAAACCCAAGTGGGTCCAGTCGAAGCCAGAGAGATGTTAGAATTACGACATTCTCTTAGCCTTGTATTAGGGAACATCTCCCGAGAAGCTGATCCTTTTGTTAAGTAGACAACAAAAGATATTTGTGCTAGAACTACGTTTCAACATGATCCTTGGTAGATTACCAATGTACGAAGAAAGCCCTTGTGGGTACAGTTACATTCTGAGATAGCGTAGCAAGGGTCGAACTACATTTTAACTAGATTCCTAACCTCGGAACTCAATATATGTAGGTAACCTAGGTGGGTTTCCGTCATCCAATGATCACCATCAAGAATAGTAATACCAATATACATAAATAACCCAATATGGTTTCCAGACTAAAACAAACATTACAATCATTCACCCAGTTCAAGATATAGATTTCTATTGCATCCTTTGAACGCTTAGGAAATAGTTTCGCGTCCCAGCTGGAGTTGGGCCACATTATATTCGGTTTCTTCATTTAGAATCCAAGAATGTACTCGCCACAGCTAGAGTTGGGGCACATTACATTTGGTTTCTCCATTGAGATTCTGTGATAGAAGTCACCCCAACTAGAGTTGGGGTATAATGTATCAGATCTTTTCCGTCTAGAGTTTCTTGATATAAGACTCACATAAATCACCAACTAAAAACTATAATCCCAAACTTAAACAAGCATCATAGAGCCCCAGTCCACATTTTATCTAAGGTTAAACTTTCCCCGAGAACTTTTCTAGTCTTCATTTTGCAGTCCTAAGTGGGATGTGGCCAAGAAACTACACTAAGTGTTGAGTTTCCCCGAGGGCCTTCACCCGTGTGATTTCTCTCACTCATTTTCAATCTTTCATTGATATGGTGACCTAGTAATCAGTTTCCTTAACCAATAACTTGTTCCTCTAAATATTGATGTATTTATTATGTCCGAACTATACTTGACCTGATTCTCTATTAAGTCTGAGATATTTAGGCACCCTAATGGGGTTCGGTCAAGCCACCACGACGATCAATATTGACCTCAGTCTCAGACTGACTAGATACCCCAGAATTAGTTTCTCTAACCCAAAATGATTCCACCCAATATAGATTTACTTTCCATGTTAGAACTATATATGACCTGATTCTTATTAATTTGAGATATGTAGGAGAACTCTTTGGGTATAATCACTACCAGGAGACGATTGACTGAGTGTCATCCTCCCTACAACTAGGAGCCGATTGATCGAGTGTCGTCTTCCCCGCAAGTAAGATTCGATTGACCAATTATCATCTTTCCTGTATGCTATTAGATAGACCGCGTGTTATCTTTTAAGAATATATAAGGTATAGTATAGTAGAATTTACTTTTCCTGCTAGAACTACATGTAACCTGATTCTTATTAATTTGAGATATGTAGGGAAACTTCATGTAGGGTTCGATCATACACTTAAACAAAAACCAGAATGTCTAGTTCTCGTCTCTGGTGACGGAAGTATCCCGTATTTATCTTTAGTGATAGAAGCCATACCTATCTTTAGTGATAGAAGCAATACATATCTTTAGTGATAGAAGCTATACCTATCTTTAGTGATAGAAGCAATACCTATCTTTAGTGATAGAAACCATACCTATCTTTAGTGATAGAAGTGATACATATCTTTAGTGATAGAAGATATATCTATCTTTAGTGATAGAAAAAATACCTATCTTTGTTGATAGAAAGGAATGTCTATCTTTAATGATGGAAGCAATACCTATCTTTGGTAATAAGGGAAATACCTATCTTTGGTAATAGAGGGAAATGTCTTTCTTTGGTGATAGAAGGAAACAGAACATGCTTATCTATGGTGATAGAAGAAAAATATACCTATATTCGATGATGAAAGTAAAGCATTCCAATCTTTGGTGATGGAAGCAAAAGAGTCTTGTCTCTGGTAGCAAAAGTATGGATTCTCCGATGATGACTACAAAACATTCATGTCTCTGGTAGTGGAAGCAAAACCCTCCAATCTCTATTGATGAAAGAAAAATGTTCCTATCTCTGGTGGCAAGAGAAATAATTCTTTGATGACAAATACAAAGGATCCCCATTTCTAATGATGGATACGAGGACATCTTACCGCGGAGAGTCGGTTAGACTCTCTATCACCAAATCACTATAATAATTTAAATACACATATTTTACATTTCATGTCTAGAGGAGAAAAATGTTAGTGTCTTCTTCTTTGTCACTATGAGTAAACTTGTATGACAAAGAGGAGCAACTATAGACATTGCATTTCGTCCCGCCCAGTCAGTGTTGGATCAAGTACAAAGGTCAAATAAATTTTAAACTCAGGTTTAAAGAGAATGAATTTCTACATGATATCACACCATATAATACGGAAAAATACCCAAAAAACATGATAAAACACAAAACTGTTGAATATGACAAAATACAACTACGTAAAAGTTTCGGGTCAACCTCGAAATTCCCATAATTTAAGGTCTAAAATGAAATTGTTAAAGTTTGAGTTTTATTAAATCATATTTAGTATAGATAAAAATTAGTCATTACCCTTAAATTATAGGATATTTTTAACAATTACCTCAGTTACCTACCTTGACCGTGAAACGTTTACTTTCATTGAATCTCATGGGTTTAACACCAAAAATATTTGTTTTATTTATGCATATTAAATCAAAAAACACCAAGAAACAATCCAACTTACCTTAATCAATTCTTGGAAAAGGTCACAAAAAGCCCTAAATTACAAGGGTGGTTAAGGAGCTAGGCTTGATTTGGAATTACACCAAATTCAAGTTGTCTTGACAAACCACCCTAGGACCATTTAATTAAGGGCCTATACATAATAAAAGGACCAAAAAAGAGTCCTTGAAATTACCAAGGAACCTTCCTAAAAGTTTCCTACTAAATGTCTAAGGAAGGGAAACAAGACATTTAGGGTGTGACCAACCGTTATCGAAACTAAACCGATTCGGTTTGCCACCTAAATTAGGCATTTAATGTGTATTAAATTCCAATCCCATAAAGAATTAAATGCTTTGGATGAAAAGGATAGGCTACATTCAAAGTATTTAGATGTTTTGAGCGAAATATCTTAGGTGTAACCTAAAACCTTGAATCGTGACTACTCGTTACCAAAGCCAAATCGAATCGGTTTGCTACATAGAAAATGCATTAAATGAACATCCCATCAAGAAATAAGAGCTTGGGATGACATGGAATGGCTAGGTTCAAAAGATGTAGATATTTTTACCAAAATATCTTACGAGTAACTAGGAACTTGAAAACTAGTCGTCGGTTACAAGGAAAGTTAACCAGATTCATCCAAAACCAACTGTAGGAGTGCTAATCAATCAATGACTCATCAAAGAGAATTAAACACATTGGTGACAAATCAAGACTAGGTTCAATGCATTTGGAAAGCATTAATGGCAACTTAACCGAAATAGTGAAACTAATCGGTACTTAGCCCCTAAACTGAACCAGATATGTCACATCGAGCCATTAATACACCCATGTGTAAGGAATATGATTGGTGGGGGTATTGGTTGGTAATTATTTCCAATCATTACCAATTCTTTGAAAAGATTTGGTATTGATTACCAAATCTCTGATAATCTTTCATTTCACCTAAAATTTGTTCAACACAAAATAAGATCAAATCAAGATAGAAGGTCCCCTAGGCCAAACATTTCCTAGGGAATATCCTAGATATGCCTTCCCATTGATGAATGCGCAGGCATCCTATGCCTATAAATAGGGGACTTATTTTCATAAATTTCAAGTCATGAAGGCCTACATTTTCTCTCTAAACTTGAGCAACTCTCTTGGGTCCTAGTTCTCTCAAGAAATTCTCTTGAATAACACATCATTATTATGCTGAAATCTAGTCTCAGAGAGTATTCTTGAGGTTCTTGAAGCAAAAACTCAAGAGATCGACAATCACCGATCAATACCAAGCTAATAGGATCATGGAGGGAAGTGAGGTAGCTACTTAGGGATGACCACATCCATTATGTAGGGCGTTCTTGAGGTTCTTGGAGCAAGAACACAAGGGATCGACGATCAGCAATCAACTTCAAACCAATAAGATCAAGGAGGAAAATGAGGTAATCACTTAGAGAAGACCACATCCCCTAAGTAGGTATGTTTTTTTTTTTTTAAAAAAAAAAAAAAAAACCTATGATCTTTGTTAAATCTTGTGTATGTATATTGTAGCATAACCATGTAATTAACACACTTTAATTTCATGTACATAATACATAAAACCCATAAACAACCTAACAAACTCTTATTTTTTGTTAAATAACCAAACAAACACTTAATCATCGCTATAATAACCAAACCATGTTCAAATCATACAAAATCATTCCAAGAATCTCAAGAACTTTAAACCAATTCTTGAAAAATGATTAATAACAAATATAATTAAGGTTGTGATTTAGGTTGTTCACAACTTTAAAAACTGTTAATAATAACTAAGGTTGTGATTCAGGTTGTTCACAACAAAAACCAACTGATAATCAACTAAAATTAACTAAAAATAAACTAGTTTTATAACTAAAACTAGACCAGTTTTCAATTAAAACCAATTTAGCTTGCCAGTTTTCAACTTAACCCAGATGAACTACGTTTGACTTGATATTTGGTAACCATTCAAAGTACGTAGGCAACCCATAAGGGTTTAGTCACACCTTTAATTACATAAATCATATCCTTTAACCTAACACAAACGAACGATGTGAGGACTTGACTCTCATTTGAGATACATAGGTAACCCACGTGCAAGTTCGGTCGCATATTCATACAATTTAGTCTTATTTTGCATTTTATTTAGTATAGTTTGCATATTTATATTTCTGTCTATATAAACTATTATTGGTTGTCGCTGACTAGTAGTAGCTATAGTATTTACTTGTTTTCTATAACATCATGTTAAAAATCCATAAAAACAGGAAAACTTAAAAAAGAGAATTATTTATGTTTAAGTACACCAAAGAAAAACTGTTTGGATATGTTTAACAGTGAATATCTATTTAGACCAAGGTACCATTTATGGATGGGTGTCTTGGGGTGTATAAAACCTTCTCCAAGCATAGCTGACTCTCGAACTTAAAGAATATCTATGGTACATAGACCTTTAGAAGTCAGAACATAGGCCATTTTAAAAGGAAAATGAATTTCCAGAATCCCGATGACCTACCATACCATTTAACCCCATGCTAGGTGACGACTCCATTTTAAACATAAAATCTCGACCCAAGAAGTTTTTCAAAACCGATGCTTAGAAAAGCTTTTGAAAAACCAATTTCAAAATGAACAGATTCGGACAACTAAGAGTGGAATGATTGAAACTTGTTTCCACTTCTTCCTGATTCTCTACTTCTTCCACTATCAAAATCCAGGGTATGTCAATTGTTGTTGTCTATAATTAGCATGTCATCTACATAAAGGCACACAATGACATATTCGGATTCATTATGTTTAATGTAGATACATTTATCATATTCATTGATTTTAAATTCATTTGACATCATAACTTTGTCAAATTTCTCATGTCACTATTTTGGTACTTGCTTAAGTCCATATAAAGACTTAATAAGTCTACGAACTTTATTCTCTTTACCAGTAATAACAAACCATTTAGGTTGTTTTATGTAGATTTCTTCATCTAGTTCATCATTTAGAAAAGTTGTCTTAATATCTATTTGATATATTTCAAGATTATGTATAGCTGTTATGGTTATCAATATTCTAATGGATGTTATTTTAGTAATCGGTGAGTACATGTCAAAGTAATCAACACATTCTTTTTGTTTGTAACCTTTAGCTAGAAGTCTACCTTTATATTTATCAATTGATTCATCTGTTTTCATCGTTTTTTTGAAGATCCACTTATATCCAAGGGGTTTGGAACTGGATGAAAGATCCACAAGTTCCCACGTACTGTTTTGCAAGATAGATTCTATTTCACTATTTACATCTTCTTTCCAAAATGGTGCTTCAGGAGTTGACATTGCCTCCTTAAAACTCTTAGGATCACTTTCTACCATATAGATAAGTAATTTAGGACCAAATTACTTTATTGTCTTAGCCCTCTTACTATGGCTAGGTTCATTATTTTCCAAACATATTTCATTTTGGACTTCACCAATCATGGTATCAAATGTTCTTTTTGAAGAACCAGACTCTTGAAGAGTTGTACAAGGAAATATATCCTCATAAAAGAATGCATTTCTGGATTCCATTATTGTATTCTCAGGTACATCTTCAATCTCAGACTTGTGAAGTAAAAACCGATATGTACTACTGTTATGGGTGTACCTAATGAATATGCAATCAATCATTTTGGGTCCTATTTTAGTCCTTTTAGGAAACCGCCACCTTAACAAGACCCCCCACACTTTCAAGAATTTATAAGTAGAAGTCTTATCATTCCACATTTCATATAGAGTTTTATCCAATTTCTTATGTGTTAACTTGTTAAGAATGTAATTGGTGGTAAGCAAAGCTTCCCTCTACATATTCTGGGTTAGACCAGAATTTATCAACATAGCATTCATCATTTCCTTTAAAGTTCGATTCTTCCTCTCAGTTGCTCCATTTTGCTGAGGTGAATAAAGTGCAATTGTTTGATGAATTATTATTTGTTGAGCACAAAATTCTACAAATGGTGATTCATATTCACCACCTCTATCGCTTTGAAAAACTTTAATCTTTTTACTAAGTTGATTCTCAACTTTGTTTTTATATTGCATAAACTTTTCTAAGGCTTCATCTTTACTCCTTAGAAGATAAACATAATAGTATCTTGTGCAATCATCAATAAATGTAATAAAATCTTTTTACCAACTCTAGTTTGTACAAATTTTAAATCACAAATATCAATGTGAATTAATTCTAGAGGTTTAATACTTCTTTTGATGGATTGGAAAGAAGTTCGAGTTAACTTGGACAATACACAAGTCTCACATTTATGATTTGAACTAATTTTGCATTTTGGCAATAAATACAAGCTAATCAATTTACGTAAAAAATCATAATTAATATGTCCTAATCTAGCATGCCAAACATCAATTGACTTAATCATATAAACAAAAGATATAGTTTTATTAGCTTTTGGAATCACAGTTATTACATTCAATTTGAAGAGACTTTCATTCATGTAGCCTCTTCCTACATACACTCCACTTTTGGTTATTATAGCATTTTCATCCTAAAAGACCATTCTAAATCCCTTTTTACTAATCAAAGATCCAGAGACTAGATTCTTGCGAATGTCCAGCACGTGAAGCAAATTATTGAGAGTAAGCTCCTTTCCAGAAGTTATTTTCAGCACAATTCTGTCTTATCTTTCAACTTTAGAAGTCGAAGAGTTTTCCATATAGAGTTGTTCATTTTGATCCACGGTTGATAGGTGGTAAACATTCTCTTATCTGAGCAGACATGGCGTATAGCTCCATTGTCTTTGTACCATTCTTTCAGGTTACCAATTAGGTTGACTTTAGACACTACAACTAAAAGATTCATTTCAGAAACATCTAAAGTAAGATGCTTGACTTTAGTTACGTTAGCTTAATGTGCAGGCCTCTTTACATTATGTTTCACTCGGCATTCACTCTCACGGTGTCCAGCCTTTCACATGAGAAGTTGTTCCCCTTAGATTTCTTCATTTTCTTTCCATAGGGACCAAGGTTTTGACTCGTTCCAAGGTTATGAAACTTTCATTTCCTATTGGTCTTGTGAATCTCCACAATATTTGCCTTTGAGTTCATAGAATAACGACTATCAGGATTCTCAACAAACTGATGTTATTATTCAATTCTAAGCCTCACAATTAGATCTTCAATGTTCATCTCTTTGTGTTTATACTTGAGATAATATTTTAAATCACTCAAGGTCGGTGGTAACTTGTCAACGATAGAAGTTACATGAAATGATTAACTCAATGACATTCCCTTAGCGAGAATGTCATGTATAATGACTTGAAGATCTCCAACTTGATTGACAACTGATTTAGAATCCACCATTACATAATCAAAGAACTTTCCAGCTATAAATTTCTTTGAGCTGACGTCTTTTGTTTTATATTTTTTCATCCAATGATTCCCACAGTTCTTTAGCTGTTGAAATCCCTCCATATACTTTATACAGAGAGTTACTGAGAGTATTGAAGATGTAGTTCCGATATAGATAGTCAAAATCTTTCTATACTTCTACCATAGCCTTTATCTGAGCATTGGCATTCTTAGTCAAAACTAGAGTATCTTCTTTGAGAAAAAGAACCAATCTCAAAGTCGTAAGGTAGAACATCATCTTTTGTTGCTTTATTTTAAAGTTGTTACCATCAAACTTGCTAGACTTTTCAACCTTAGGCATTGGAGTAGGCACCGTAGTGATAACGGTCTGAGTCACAAGAGGTGTCACATTTGACGTATCAATTGGCGTAGTGTTTTCACTTGCCATCACATTGTAGTATGCCCTACAATTTTAACAAATGTATAATAAACAATTAGATAATTTAACAGTAAATACTTACAACCAAAGCACAAACTAACGATTTAAATGTTTCACAAACCAGAAGCTGGTCGTTAACTTTAACACAATAATCAGAAATAAAATTAGAACGTTAATATTCACACAACAGATTTAA
Organism: Eucommia ulmoides; assembly: GCA_016647705.1. Classification (NCBI taxonomy): domain Eukaryota; kingdom Viridiplantae; phylum Streptophyta; class Magnoliopsida; order Garryales; family Eucommiaceae; genus Eucommia; species Eucommia ulmoides. The sequence continues at coordinate 28,515,134 of CM028339.1, forward strand.
TACGTGAATGTTTATGAAATAGATACAGAACGTAAATATTTACGAAATAAATTTAGTACATGAATTTTTACGAAACAGATTTAAAACATGAAAATTTGATTTGTACAATAACTAATTTCTTATTCATACATCCAATATTACTGAAACAATACGCAAGAATTATTTCAGCTAGAATTTAAATGAACAATAAACAAGTATTGTCTCAACAATATTTTAACTAAGCAATTAAAATAATCAAATATCAGTTCAGAATCTAAATAATCAAGAATTTCCAATTTTTTAACACTACATAAACTTAGAAAACTATTTATTTTAAAATTTCAGAATATAAAACTCGAATCTGCTTTAAGATTATTGGTGATAATTAATGAAATTTCAAAATAAGTACTAAAATAATCATGGAATAAAACTAATAGTTGTTAAACAATATAAATGTAAACATTAACTAAACATATATGGGAAGTAAAACCAAAATATGAAAATTCGGTGAAGCAATCTAAGTGTATATTAAACCAGAATTGTGACATTAACATTTACATGATAGAAATAGAATCAACAGAGAAGGGAAGTAAACAATTATGTAACAGAAACATAAGAAAAAACAATGACATAATGTGTTAATGTTTACGTGACAGAAGCAGTGTTTTAAACTTTAAATAAAACCTTACTCGGATATTCAAATAACGAATAGAATTGAAGTAGATCAAGGCTTGAGTTTGACTCTATGCCCTTAAAGAAGATTCGCGCCCCTACACTGGTGTTAATGGTTGAACGAATGTCTGTCTCCCATGGTACAACGATCTTCAAGTTTTTTATACAAGCACCTGAAACTGAAAAGTTCGGCGAACTAGCCTTGTGCTTAAAGTCTCACAAAATTCTAAATGTTTTGTGCTTTGGTGGTGATATGAAGCAATAATATTCTGTATGAGACTTAATTGTAATTAATGAGAATTATCCTATTTAGTCCAAAAGCCACCATTGAATGAATACAACTTTAGAAAGACATATGTTCGCGTAAATGTTAATGCAAACCGTCACCTAATGAACCTTCATGTCTGTTTATTGGTCTTAATTCAAAATTAACTGTTAAGTAGTTAATTAATTGCTTAACTACCACTTAATTGAACTTTAAACTGTTCTGGTAGGTCAAAACCCGACCCGAACCCAACCCTGAATCTAGCCCAAACCCTATCCAAATATGGATCTGGTTGACTCGACCTGAACCTCGACCCGGTCCGATTTGAATTTGAATGTTTGCTGGTTTGTGGCTGGCCTTTGTTTTTCATTTATAAGTTGATACAAACTTGAGTTTTTCATCCACAATCAATGTGGGATAACTACACCGTACAACTTAAGTTCTCATTTCTCAAGTAATGTGGGATAACTCATTAATTGTATCTTCAACCAATCTCAAATGAGTTCATTTGAGAATTAAAATCTCATTGAAAACATAATTATTTTTGACATATAAATATACTACGTCGATCATCAAACGATGAGGAACACAACGGAATAATAGCCTGATTAAATTAATTAACGGGTCTCACTTTAATTAATCAATTAAAGTAGCAAAAAATTCTAAAATTAATTAGGTTAATTTGTTTATATATAAAAAAATAATGTTCCGCATATATGTAGGGATAATTGGATTAATTGGTTTATATATAAAAAATAATGTTTCGTAGTTTCGGATTTGATTTGATTTTATATAAATTAAAAAATCTTAACGGTTTCGCAGTTTTGCGATTTTAGTTTCGGTTTTGCATAAAATGAAACAGTTCAGTTTTAAAATTGTATTCACTAAAACCGATAGTTTTGGTTTTGAGTTTGGGTTTGATGTATTTTTAACTGTTTTCGTTTTACTTATAAAACTATCAAAAACTGAACGTTTGCCATCTCTATGAATCAAAACTAGAAATGGAATAAATATAATGTGCACTATATCATTTAAAATTATGCTAAACATTAATACGTAAAATCATCGTCACATTAATGATGATGACGACTAATAGAATGAAGGCAACATGAAAAAATAGATATATTCCATAATCATGTCATAAATTCAGCATTTATGTTTGAACTTGATGATGATGATGACAACTAATAGAATGAAGGAAACATGAAAAAATAGATATATTCCATAATCATGTCATAAATTCAGCATTTATGTTTGAACTTGATGATCCAAAATTGGATTATCAAAAATGATCTCTTGGAATTCGGAATATAATCTTTTTTAAATTTTGGTTCTTGCAAAATGATGCATTGCGGGTGAATCTGTCAGCATTGTATCTCCATTGTGAGAATTGGTAGGTTTTTTCTCAAGATCTATCTGAGTAGACCTCTCTCCCATAATATTTATAGGAGATAAAAAACTTATTTGACAAATCTTTTACAAGTCTTAATTAATCTTCATCTTCATTACAAAATAATTTTAGAGTTTTTCAAGTAGAAATATATAAAATATAACTTTTTAAAGTGGAACGGTTTTTTTTTTTTTTTTTTGAAGTGGAGAGAGATATATAAAGTGATACTTAGAAAGTATGAGAAGAATTAAATGCAACTTACCCTTTTTTTATTATTATTTTTCTAAAAGGCTTATTATTATTATTTTTTCTTCGATAAGCAAATTTTATATTAGAAAACTCAGAAGGATATTACAAACAACATGATCCCCAACATGTATCTAGACTTCGGAGTTACAATGTCAACAAGAGCCGGTATACTTCTTTTTGGATCATAGAAAAACAAATTAACACTAACAACATAAAACTATACTTCTACTTTCCCCTACCGATTGCCTAGTAATTGATCATAAGGGGAATAAACTCGAGTGCTACTTTACTCCCACGTTCAGCAATAAAATATCCCTGTTGTCTCATTGTTACGTACTTCCCATGGTGACCATTGATTAGTAGGCCAAAATCGAAATTGAACCCGCTTTCAATTACCCATATTCAATGGCTTCCAAAACACCTCCAAAACAGGATAATTACCATGTACTCCACCATTAATCATGCGATCTTTAAGCATTGCAAACTTTGGTGAATAATTTTCAAAATGTCACCCAAATTCAGCCACGCTCCACAAGAAAACAATCACATTCCAAATACGCAAGAAACTAAGAACAACCAAATCAATAATAAAACCACCCAATTAAACCACAAGCAAAAGAACCGCATCGCAATATATAAAGTCTTTGATAATATGTAAAGTGTGTGTTAAAAATTTTAAAACTAGCAAGAAATAAACAATTGTTTTTTTTTTCCTAGCAAACAAATTCTAAAATCCAATTTTTTATTTTATGATAAGGTGTGTTCGAATTAGTTTACGTGCACCTTGACTAATCACTTTCTGGTATAATCTTAAGGGCGTAGTTCTATATATTGATTTAATTAGTGAAGTGAAAGTTGAAAAACCCTACTTAATGTAAAGAATATAACTATGTTTGCCCGTGCAATAAATTCCATGCATATGAACCATAGACATGAACGCCAAATAGTGAACAGAGCACTCGAAAAAAAAAACAATTTTTTTTTTTATTTACATTACGACCCACCAACTCCTTACAAGAGAAAGCAAGATCTATTCAACGCAGCAACGACTACTACCACTTTCAACAACTTTTCTGTGATTTTCAGAAATTAAAGCTGAAAATAAATAAACATAAAAGACCATGATAGGCTCGACAAAAGTTGAACTACAGACACTTTTTCCATGGCTATTTCACAATCAACACCAAATGGACCACTAGAGAGAGAGAGAGAGAGAGAGAGAGAGAGAGAGAGAGATTTTTCTTTTCTGGTTTTAATTGAGGCATGTTTGGTTGGTGGCAAGCCATAGTTTTCGGTGGGAATATTTCTTCTTTAATCCGACATCGCCGCAGATTTGTCAACGTCGTCGTTCCGGCGTCCAATGCGGCGCAGATGGGCTAAAATGCGCCGAGATGACCCTTGAGTCGAGAAGTTCCATGATGGGGGCGAAGCTGACGCACCTCGGAACCTTGTACTGGTTGATCGACGCGCCCCTCGAGATCGCGTAGTCCATCAGCTCCTCAAACGTGCCGTTCTTCACAACCCTTATCTCCAGCGGTCCGATCGAATTGTCCGCGACTCGTCCTTGCCGGTACACCGAATTCATCGACTCTTCCATGGCCAAACAACACCGCTCCAGCACGTCCTGACTCGGCGGGTTGGCCGGGTCCTTGATCAGAAGCTCCCAGAAAATCACGTAATGTCCCGGGATTGTTTTCGTGTCTGCGAAACTGGTGTATTCCACCACACTCGTATTGAATTCGCGAAGAAGAACTGAGGCATTGTCGATGGCCTTCTGTAATTCCAACTCGTCAGTTTTGTCCGCATCTATACTCAGCAAAACATTCTTCCGCCGGACGAACTCGAACTGCGGCGCCGAGTTATGGAAGCCTGTGACCCGGAGAATGTCCCCCACGTGGTACCGGCACAGCCCCGCGTAGGTGGTGATCACCAACTCGTACTCCTTCCCGATTTCCACCTCCACCATGTCCACCAGCAGTGGCGGTGGTGAGTCACGGCCGAGACTCACAGGGTTGGCCGGGTCATGGGGGAAGAACTCGAAGTAGGCCATGTTTGGCATGATGGTGTAAGAAACCTCCGTGGGTTTACAAATTGGGTTCAAGTTAAGCCCGAAGTAGCATTCCGACGAAGCGTACATGGTGCAGGCCTTGGGTAGTCCGCTGCTGTAATAATCTAGGGTTGGAATGTATTGGGCCATGGCTCCGGTAACGATCACGTCCAGATACTTCGTGTTGGGCCAAATCCTAGTAATAATCCCCTCCCAGTTTTCGCCCTCGCATTCTTCTTTAATGAACTGGGCCAGTTCCTGGTTTGGGTTCAGGATTTGAGCCATGCGTTGTCTTACAGAAGGATCCGTGACCCTAGGGTTCAGAGTACCGGACTCAATATCAGCGGCGAGTTGTTTCCAGTTGAGCTGGAGGAAGCGGATGGCACGGAGGAGGCCGGAGGCAAAAACGGCGCCAACACGGAGGACTTCATGGCGCATGATTAGGCCGCAGAGCATCTGGGTATACATGCTTTCGAAAGAGTCGGGGCAGAGAATGGCTTCGTTAGGGCTGGTGTAGACCATGTACGGGTCGTAGGGTCGCGTCTTGAAGTGGTCGCTCTTGTAGTAGCTGGTGAGGACCGGGCGGGCCACCAGCCCTCCCGGAGTCTTGGTTTCGGCCTTTATGAATAGGAAGTAGAGTCCCTTTCCCTTGTCCAAACCAGGCACATAACTGTTACATATACAAGTGAAATAAAATAAACTAGTGAGAGGTCCCAACAATTTTAAAATAAAAATAAAAATTAACCATTAAAAAAAATAAAAAAAAAATAAAAAATAAAAATAAAATATATATATATATATATATATATATATATATATATATATAGAGAGAGAGAGAGAGAGAGAGAGAGAGAGAGAGAGAGAGAGAGAGAGAGAGAACTATATGAAGTTCGTCTTACAGGTTCATGACAGGCATGAGGAGGCTGTAGAGGAGCTGTCGGCGGTCCAATTCTTCATGAATTGTGGGCATCAACTTTCTCTCGCCGGCAGAGGTCCCGGAGCTGCAATTAGATGTTAATTAATATTCCTACTTATAAGAACAACAGTCACATATAGTGTGGTAAAATTCTGACTCTGTAATCTACATGCAGCTAACCTAAGCAAGCCTGCATGTCAATAAATACACAAAAAGAATCTTAGAACGCCTATAGTTGGGTATAAATATGCGTAAATTTTTGTATAGTTAATTTATCATTTCTCCATGCATTTGACAGCTTATCATGTATAGTAGTTATGCTCCAAGTCAGTTGATGAATCTCAAATTTACGATTTTTACTAAGAGAGAGAAAATCATTGATCCTTATATATTCAAAATTGTACCCAGAAATATGGTCCGATTTAGAATTTTTACCTAGTGAGAAACTCCGAGATGGGGTGGGAGGAGAAGATCGGGGACTTGTCACCGTTGGCAATACGCTGGATATCCGGCTGAAGATCGTCGTAAGTGACCACCGGAAATTTTGACTTGAAAGTTTCCCGGTCAGTTGCTCCGTCTAGCCCAAATCTCCCAACATACTCCGTCTCGGCATTCCGGGTCAAGATTTCGGCTAAAACCTTCTCTTGCACCGAGTCTGTATTTTTCGTCATTTCTTCGATAAACTGAAGAGCTTTAGCATCCTTTTCACATGCCGGAGGGCCGAGCGGCGATGAGAGAGAAGAGTCAACGGCCATTTCTTGAGAGACAAAAAAGAGTATTGATTCGAAATCAAAGAATACGGTGTTTATTGCAGAGTGGGATGGTTTAGCGTTAGAGAACTGAGCATGCTTATATAGAAAGAAGGAAATAGGTTAGCCAAGTCATGATTCCACGTGGAGGGCCGGGCGAATGGTACCTCCTTGGAAGGACATTGGCGGAGTATTTTCTATGGATTCGACAACGAAATATTTGAGCCCTAGGGTTTGCATGGCTAGGAAGGGACACGTGGGCCCACTTCACGTCATCTAATCTAGCTAAGGATCCGACATGTGGGACCAGTTTATGCCAGGTCAGCATGGTCCAGGTTGATGGCTTTGTCCGACCCTGGACCATTCGACTCTTCTCTGGTGAGGTTGTTGGCCACGGACAACGATGGGTTGCCGGCGAACGAGGCAGTTCTCACTGTTCAGCACACATGCAAAACCCTAAGCTCTCTCTCTCTAGAGAGAGGGAGAGAGAGCGTGAAGAGAGAGAGAGAGCATTTAAGAGAGAGAGAGTAGGACGGCAGAGAGAGAAGGCAGGCAGAGATATGTTTGCGGGTGGGGAGGTGGTGGAATCTTAGGCTAAATTCTTGATATTTTATTCATAATCACTACTTGGAATTAGTTTTTAATTGTTAATGACGAATTTATTAGAAATAAATAAAGTTATCATCATAATTAAGATTTTAATCAAGCTAATCAGTGCACATAAATATTATTTGTGCAGCAATCACGTGGACATCCACAACGTTGTCATGTAGTTAAGGTTTACAATTTTTTTTGCTTTTTACGTGTTCTTCTTGTCTCTTATTGTAGCAGCCGATACATTCATATATATATATATATATATATATATCTTTTATATTTTCACATATTTATTAATTATGTGTAGAAATTAATATTTTTCATTACTTTATAACAGAATTGCAGTTCCATCAAAATGCCATTGTTTTCATCGCCTAACCACTTATTATAATATAATAATAGTGTTAGGATGTCTGTTTTCTTCGCTTTTTTAAATAAAAGTTTTTTTTTAAAAAAATTAAAAATAAAATAAAAATAATAATAGTGTTAGGATGCTCTATGTTTTTGTAAAGAACTTGTCAACACAGAGTTAAGGAGCGCTTATTGGAAAAAATAAAAAAATAAAAAAATAAAAAAATAAAAAAATAAATAAAAAACAGATAAGGAACGTTGGCTGCACAGATGTTGTCTGAGTTAGAAAGCAAAGAATAAGAATTCCCTCGTAGCCTAAACTCCCCGTTGAGAATTTGCAAAAACAAATTGTTGGGTTCCCAAGCGAAATCTCTCGGCGTGAGAATAAGTTATCCAAACCGGAAAGGTAAAACAACCAGGAATGTAATAAATACGCTACCTGACCGTTCAGGCGATACTGGGAAGAAAACTAGATCAGACAGGACCCCCCAAATAGGTGAAACACGAGCATTAGGTCTTAACCAAAATTGGTTAAGACATAATCCGACCTGACTATATCATGATTGGAGGCGAAAGGCAGCAGGACCCATGTCGGGCCTGCAGAGCCCAACGAACCAACGAACAAGGGCCACGTGTGCAATAGATGTTGGGCCTATGAAGACCCAATAAACAATATCCAAATGCCCCAACTAATAAGGTGATTGACCTTATGAGGAGAGGAGAGGTGATGAATCGACCAACCTGCAGGCAAAGTGGGCTTTACCCAAATAATGGAGGATCCAGTCTACGAGAGGAGACCCTGCTCGCTCGGCCGAGAGGAGGGAGGTTACCCAAGTCAAATCAAGAATACTCCCACCACTCTATTTTCAATCTCCAAATTTCACTTTCATCATTTTGAGACCAAATTCTCTTAATTTAAATTGTAAAAATCATTCATGAATTCAGAAAATGACATTAATTGGCACTTTTAATTAACATTATCATCAATTTAAATGCCATCAAAGTTTGGTCGCATTTCACAAATGGCAAAAAATTGGTTCGGAGTTGCTCTTAAACTAAATACACCATATATTAATTGAGGGATATTAGATAATTCTTGAACTAAATTGTTTATCATTTTTATCTTTCTTTTTTTTCAATTTTTTAGTTCTTTTGTTAATATTAATTAATTAATTATTTATTATTTTAGTTAATATAAATTAATTATTAAATTCATAAAATTAATATCATTAGGACTAAAATTAAGTTAAAAAAGGATTAAAAAATAAATAAAACAGGAAAACCAAGAAAACATTATGAAACACCACCATAGTAATTAAGTATCTTGAAGGCTTGAAAGCTCATTAGCATCGCCAAAGCAAAATTAAAGAATGGTCGAAAAATTTGGGAAAAGTGAAGTGAACTGTTAAATCAATCCCACCACAACAATACTTTTCACGGATATGGGAAAATAAATTGAAAATATTTCATATGAAACAATTAAAAAATATTGTTTGATATAATATTTCACCTGAAACAATTAAAAAATATTGTTTGATATATAAAATGCTATGTAAATTACTATTAGTGTCTTGACTTATATATTTTGAGTCATGTGAATTCAGTCCAAAAGATATTAGATCATTGGGTTGTATGAAATGTTACAAATGATATTAGAACCAACGTGATCCGAAAAAGACACAGTACGTGGTGATATTGATAGAGGACTAGTAGGGACTCTGGAGAGGGGTAAAAGTCCGGGGGTATATCATGTGTTTGTTTATGAGTTGTTATCTACACCACCAACCAAGAGAACTAATTAACTCAACGCGACGAGAACATTGCGTCTTTAACTGAGAAATATTATTAGATCCTACATTAAAAGTGATTAAAAGGATTGTTTGATATATAAAATACAATGTAAAATATTGTTGTTTTTTGTTTGATTTAAGCATTTTGAGTAGCGTAGACTTGGCCCAAAAAATATTAAGGTTTGGTTGGGTATTAAAATTTTGTTTCTTAAATAGGGCCAATTACCTTTACATATTATCTACATGTTTGCTCATTTGTGTTTAGTAAACTCTTTCGGTACACAACTCCAACTGCACCTACCAAAGATGGTATAAATTCCAAATCTTTTGACGTGTTGCCAGCTGTGACTCTTTGATAAAAAATTAAGGGTAACTTGGTGAGAGGTCCCATGAGTAAAAAATATCACTTTCTAGGTCCCATACCAAGAGTAAAAAGATCTCTTGGATGAGACTTTCATAAGTGATGTTTTACACTTATAAGACCTTTAGAGGAATTTCCCAAAAATTTAATCAGGCATCATAGTTCCCCCCGCCCTCCCCCTCCTTTTTTTCAATAAGCAAACTTTATGTTAAGAAACTCAAAAGGGTATTGGTGGCCGCAATTTAAGCGCTACCACTTTTAGCGCAAGCGTACGGATCAAGTTTTAATATAGTGGACTTTTTGGTCGGGTATCGTATCCATAGGGATTGGTGTTGTTACTATCGAGTACCGCGATTATCATAACTCGACTTTATCTAGGCGACAAAAATATAATTTAATTAACTAATACTAATACTAAAATACTAATTTAACTATACTAATACTAATATGAGTTAGTTATGAGATGGATTATTTAGGGATTAACTTTATTTACTTAAACGCATTTGATATCATTTAGTTTACAATAATGTTGTTCGACTTATTTGACAGTCTCGGTATCTAAAACTCCTCTGCCATCTCTCCCGAGTGTAAGACGAGGGATATAACACAACTTTGTGTCAACGAAGAAGTCCCCTCAACGTCTTAACGACTCTAGGTTGCGTGAGTCTTGCCCCAACCTCATTGATCGCACACAAAACCTCAGTTCGTAAACTCCCTCACCACCTCTCCTGAGTGTGAGATGAGGGATATAATGTGACTTTGTGTCAACAAAGAAGTCCCCTTCAACGTCTTAACGACTCTAGGTCACGTGAGTCTCGCCCCAACGTCATTGATTTCGTGCGTTGTGTTTACCCTATCGACAATCTCAGTTCTAAAACTCCTTCACCACCTCTCCCAAGTGTAAGATGAGGGAATACACGACTTAAAATCAATGAAGAAGTCTCCATCAACATCTTAATGACCCTAGGTCACGTGAGTCTTACCACAACGTCATAGATTGTCCACAATCCTAACCCCGACCAGGTTATTGGATAGTGGCGTTTGTTTATTCTAATCCGAATCCGAAATTTGTCAAATCCCGTATTCTCAATATATAAATCTAAGCACAATAAACAAACAATATGATAAACACACTCACAATAGCGAAGAACAATCATCAAAGAAACGTAACTAAACCAAAATCACGTTTTTATAAAGGATATTAATCCCATACATAATCCATGTTTAACCTGTGGCCATAGCTGATTATACAATTGAAACTAGGCTAAACATGCTCAAACATACATAGAAGATAAGAAATAAAAAGAAAAACGGGTGAACTTAGCTGATATCCGAAGATTAGCCGCTAAAACCGTCCACCGAACAATTCTCCTTCTCCGCGTATGGATCTTCTCCTTCTGATATGAATGAGCACTCTCCAAAACTCTTTCTCTATTCTATCTAACCCTAGGAAGGCCCTAATGTCCGGAGAGAGGCAAAAGAGGAAGGAGGAAAGGGATATCTATAAGCAAAATATCTAAAAAAATATCTAACACTGCGCAGAGTCTCACCGCCGCGGCGCTGGATAATCAGTAGCCTATTTTGTTCTCTGCTTCTTCACTGCCGCAACGCTGGTCCATTAGTGGCCTTTGGTCTTTCTCATCATCTTCACCGCTGCGGCGGTACGCTTGTTTGCAGAATCTTGCCGCCTTGCAAATTTTTTCACCGTTCTCCGACCGTTCTCATTACGAATTAATCGTTTATACTCTGATTTCATACCTTTTCACCCCACGTACTTGTTTTAATATAAAAAGAATAAAAACATATTAAAACACATAAAAATAACTATAATTCGGATTGGAAATACATAGGTAATTTACACCTATCAGGTATTACAAACAACAGGATTCCCAGCAAACATCTAGGCCTTTGAGTTACAATGTCAACAAGAGCCGATATATTCATCTTAGGATCAAAGAAAATCAAATTAACACTAACAACATAAAACTATACTCTTACTTTTCCCTACCGATTGCCCAGTATTTGATTAGAAGGGGAATAAACTCGAGCACTACCTTACTCCCACATTTAGCTATAAAATATACTCGTTGTCTCATTGTTACTTCCCATGGTGACCATTAATCAGTTACCCACAATCAAGATTGAACCCGCTTTCAATACCTATCTTGAACAGGTACCAAAAGACCTCCAAAATAGGATGACTACCATGTACTCCACCTCCACGATCACCAAACAAGAATAGGTCTCATCCAGCTCTACTCCACCACATTAACCTTTGGGAACAGCTCCAGCGATCTTTAAGCATTGTAAACTTTGCCGAATAATTTCCAAAATAACATCCAAAATGACGAATAATTAGGCATCATGGTTAATTTATTTATTTGTTAGTATTAAATATCGTTTACCCAAGAGGTGTTAGTTTGATTAGTAAGGGGATGTGTCACATTTTCTTATCAATCAGAGTTCGACTAAACTTTCCCGAAGAACACTCTAAGAATGAAATCTTGAATTTAATATTAAATGCACCAGTCCGATATAAGAAAGTGCGCCCTCAAAATTGTCTAGGAAAGACGCTTAATCGAGGTACACTTAATCTGGCAATGACACACACTACAACAAAAACTATATATTAGGACAACATTTTTAAAAATTTTATTGAAACACTCAATCATGTTCTCTTTATAACATTTATTTAATAAAACACATTTAAAAAATATATAATAAAGACTGAAAAATAATCTTAATAATATAAACTAATTCAACAAAATAATTGTACTTATAAATTAGGGAAAATGATATTTTTGGTCCCTGACAAATGACTCTGGTGATCAATTGGCCCCTGGTATTTAGAAGTTGACGCATTGGGTTCTTAACATTTCATTTTTGTTCTAAATTGGCCCTTGTGTTATGTCAACATTAATGGTTAATGTGTAAGTAAGGGTATTTTGGTTGTTTCATGTTAAAAAATAAGGATAATTTCGTCCTTTTATTCAAACTAATTTAATAGGATCTATTTGTAACTTATTTTGAATTTAAGGGTCAAATTGTATTTTTTCTTTTTTTCACAACACCTTTGTTCCTGCACCTTTCACACTTGAAGGATTTTGCCTACCACCCCTCTTCACCCACTTCACAATCATCCCCCCCGAATCTAGCAACGCAATAATTTCCACACACAGAGAGAGAGAATTCAGCCTTTCATTCCCATGTTCATTGCCCACAACGTTCACTCCCACATTTTGTCGTTTACTCCCATGTTCGCCTCCAAGCTTACCAATTTTAAACCTTTTTTCATCATAACGGAACCCCGTTGGCATGACCAACAAGATCTGACCATTTCTCCCTCTATTCAGATCGAGCTTAGACCATCGCCATTTCTCAGCACCGCTGCCACCATCACCGCTAACGTCTCTCAGTGTCACCGTCATTGCTGCCATTGCCCTTTCCAATACAACACATAGTAAGGCCATCTCATCTTCTGCTTTCATTTTCTTTTTCTTTTGCTGATGAACACGCAGTTGATGTTTGCAATTTCAATTAAAGCTGAGATGATGCAATTTGAAACAATTTCAATCCAATTTGCCGATGAACACACAGTTCATGCATTCAACGACCAAACAGGTTAGTTTCGATCCAATTTCAAATTTGTTCAAATCCTTCACATTAGCGAATCGCTGCCGACCACAGCCACGATCGTTGATCTGTCACTTGTACCCACCACCGTCGCAATCTAATACATTATTTGATACCAATTTGAATATGATTTTCAATTCGCCAGCAATGAAATTTATAGATCCCTCCTTGTTCCCGTTTTAATTATTTGCTTAAATCATAAAATTGGATCATATCTCTTTAATTGAGATAATTGGAATGGTTAAAAGAGCAATTGAGTCACAAAAATCTCAAACCGAAACCGAAACCGTGGGATTAGGATTACAAAATTGATGATTGGATGAGCAAAGGAATGAGGGAGGGAAAAAATACCTTGGCGATCTAGATAACCATGGGAGATGAGGGCTGGAGGCTGGATAATGTCAGAGCTGAATGTGGCGGAGTGGTTCGACGACGGAGATTTTAATGATTTCTTTGTGGTAGTAGATTTGGAGTTGGGCTTGGACTTGGTGATGCCACTGATGGCTTTCGTCTGCCGGTAGAGAAAGAGAGAGCGAGAAGATGGGGTTTGGATAGAGAGAGAGATGAGTGGTTTCGGGGGGCTTTGGTATTCAAAATACACATTTGACCCTTAAGTTTTAAATAGAAAATAAAATGATTCCAATTAAAAAATTAAAGGGTATAAATATAATTGAAAACTTAATAGAATGATCAATTTGGAACGAAAATGAAATGTTAAGGACCCAATATGTCGACTTCCAAATACCAGGGACTAATTGAGTCCCTGGGCCATTTGTTAGAGATCAAAAATGTTATTTTTCATATAAGTTATTAGGACAATATTGTATGTGACACCTTTTAATTATTCGAATATTTAATGCGTCTCAAAATTTTATATGTTAAGACAGATTTAGTGCTCTTAAAAATAAATTTTGTTGTAGTGATATTGTTTAATAAAATGAAAGCCGTTTAAAAAAAATAAAATTGAAAAAATATTAAGATATATAGAATCGAAGAAGATACGTGTAGCCCCATCCCTTCTCACTTTCTTCATATTTTTTGTTTGCATATCTTCATAGGTTATCCCAAGTCATCATTGTATTTTGGAATAAAGGGGCTATTGACTTATAACAGCAAACCCAGAAAGCGAACGTGTCTAGTACATGAACCAACTCCAAAATCCTAATGGCATGTGTCAAATTTGAACAGTTAACATTTCAAAGAAATTTATTCTTTCGTTGTTTATTTATTTATTTATTTATTTCAAATTGTTATTATATTGCATATGGGGCCTTTTTAGGATAAAAACTACCAAAGGAACCCTAATTTTTTCCCATGAGTAGAGCAGCCCTTTAAATATATATTTACAAATTTGTCCCTTCGAATAACAGTTACATTCTATATTTATGACACCAATAATTTCTGCAAATATATATTCTAAAATTTGAGAACAGTTACTATAATTGATTAATTTAAAACGTTTATTGTAAAATCACCCAGTTAATCATTTAGTAATTTTTTTCATCAATAAATTATATTGAAATAATCGCCTGTCTTTTATCTTCAAATGATATCTTGATCGTGTATTTTGAATCGAAGAAAAACAATTGCGTTTATATTGAAGTCGACACATTTTATCTGTTTTAGTGGATTTATACACACAATTATGTTCAATATAACACCCAAACATAATGAACAAGTAAGATGAAACACAACATTATCAAGTTGAATATAACATCATATCTCCTTGTCTTTGATTTTGTGTCTTAAAAAATATGATAGTTTTACGTGGATTGCATTCAACACAAACTTCCGCAGTAACGGAATTTTTTTTTTTTGGGTAAGCAAATGATTATATTGAAGAGACGGTTACAGCCAATGAATGAATCTTACAAGGACTTACTTCACTCAAAACAAAGAGCTAAAGCAACTAAGCCCTTGCAACTTAGCAAAGATCTCCTTAAAATCTCAAGAAGGCAATCGAAGTACCTAGGATAGAGATTACAGGAGCATCTCAGCTAAAAGATCTTGCCAAATTAATAGAATAAAAGGTTTTACCGAAAATAATATGAAATCGAAAAATTGAGGACCAAATGCTTTTTTTTTTTTTGTTAAAGTCCTTGATTTCAAATATAAAAAATATTTTAAAATAATTGAAATCATTTTAGACCATTTAAAAAATTATTTAGAAATATTAATAATAAAAAACGAGGTGAAAAATCTTCAGAAAAGGTTCAAAAAAATTGAAAAATAAACCTTGATCAACCGACTGTTTGAAGATACTTTTCAAGATTTATGGGCCTAAATTAGTTGATCATGTCCTGTAACCGGTCGAGTGTTGAATTCGGTCAAATGTTTGAAGATCATGTTCAAGATTTCTTGGCCTAAATCAGTCGATTGTTTCCTATAAACAGTCGACCATTTGAAAACCTTATGGAAACCTATACTAATCAGTCAACCGTTTACCAAGGGTAGTTGACTTTTTTGCTTCATTTCATAAAATTTTGAGTCTATGATTCTATCAGTCTACCGTTTGATCTCAATTTTCAAGATTTTCAAGTTTTCAAAATATGGTTACAATCAGTTTATTAAATGTTTTAAGTTAGTTGACTGATTTTAACTATATTAGGTCGTTTAACCGATTCTAAGGCAATTTTTAAGCATTTCTAAACACATAATCACCCATATAAATGCATACAAAATCAATTTGATGTACAATGAGTGATACAAGTTGAGCTATCAAGAGTTTAGCAATGTAAGTGTTGTTTTACCTTAATAATATAAAAAATATTTTTCTTCAAAAAGTTCTTCATTATGTGTCCGATTAACTTTTTCTTGATCATTCATATTCTTTTTTCCTGTTTTTCATTTTTTTTACTCATTATCTTAGTCCACCATTGATCTTGACTAATATACTGTAAGAATATCTTAGACACTATATTAGTCCGAAACTGAATTGAATCATCAAAACCATAAAAATAAGAGTTGAATCCTTTAGGGATAATATCAATCTTTTGTGATTTTGTAGTTGAGTCGTTGTACATGTATAATTAATGTGTTTTGGTTGGCCATGTGTGATATTTAGTGTGGCCACTGTGCTATCTTGATGTAGCGTGAGTTATTAAAATTTTAAAAATTTGTTTCATTTGTCAGTCAGTTATATATATGTTTATTCTAGTAATATTTGTTTTTGTTGGGTAATGTCAAGCGAGGTCATGCCTTGCCTCTAGAGTAGGGCTCGGCGTGGGATGTGATAATTCGAGAACTTGTGGGAGAATATATATTCCATAAGAGGTTAAACAAGACATCCTAAATATGTACTTAGAAAGCTATCAGGCCAATTGGTGATTTTTAATCCTTAAAGAATGAAGTTAAAATTGAGAATGTGTATATGATCACAATTTTAAAATCATGGAATATATCACTCTTGAAGATATATATATTTCTACCTAAAACTAAGAGATTTAGTTCTTTAAATGAACCAATAATACTAAATCTAGTAGTATCCAAGGTTGAGTGCCTTAGGAATAGGGGTGGTCATGGGCTCGGGGGCCCACCCAGCCCGCCAAGGTTGATCCTACTTTTTTAGGACTTGGGCTTTGGTTTTAAGTCCATGGGCATGTCTCGAGTTTTGATTTTCGGATGCGATCAAATTTAGGGTCAGGCCAGGTTAAGGCCTAGTATTTTTTTGTAATACTCTAGCTAAAGTCTGGCCAGCCTGAGCCTAGCCCGGCCTGGCCCATGACCAGCCTTACTTAGGAGTAAATAGAGCCTAGATTTCGTAGACTTATTTAATTTTTTTTGTGTGTTATAACAAGTATGGATGTAATGATATGCGTAATTTAACACTCTGGTATTATCAAATAAATTTATATATGATCTAAAAATATAAAGTCAAATAAATTTAAGATCAATGAATTTGACTAGTATTTTATTAAAAAAATATTAAGTCAAGTTATATCATTATTTTCTAATGGTTGAGATGCATTACATTTGGAGGTAAAAGAAGAATGAAAGTGATAGAGTAAACTGTCGTGCCATTCTATTGAGGGAGCAATAATAAATATACATTGTTTTTACAAGAAAGGTAAAGCATGCAGGCCAAATGATAATTGAGGAAGGTAATAAATGTAATTCATTTTCTTAAATCACGGTGGTGTCTTTTTCTTATAGATCATGCTTCAATTCATTGCAGCCTTATTGGTCAGTCCTTAATTCACGAGCAGCCTTATGGATCATTCATTAATTCACGTTGGTCTTCATTATTCACCGATCATTCCTTAATTATTTTCCTTAATAATTTCGGTTTCCTTAACAGGCCCCTTCAAGCTCATCAGGGAAGCTTGCACGTTGAGCTTGTCCTGGAGAAAACGAAATCTGGCAGAGACTAATGGTTTTGTAAGTCCGTCAGCAAGTTGGTCTTGCTGGAGATGAATCGGACATCTAGTGCCTTTTGTTGCACTTTTTCCCAGACAAATTGGGAGTCGATTTTGACATGTTTGGTACGTGCATGGAAGACTGGGTTGGCTGTCAGATAAGTTGCTCCAATATTGTCACACCACAATATTGGACGTTGTGGAATAAAAATGCCAAGTTCACGCATTAGGGACTATAGCTAGAGAGTTTCGGCAGTGGCATGAGCAACTGCTCTGTACTTGGCTTCAGTGCTGGAACGAGCTACCGTCGGTTGCTTTTTAGAACTCCATGAGATTAAATTGTCACCAAAATAAATGCAAAATCCAGACGTTGACTTACGATCATCGGGGCATCCAGCCCAATCGGCATCGAAATAAATAAACAATTATGTGGAAGAGCTGGGCCGAATAAAGAGATTAAAATTGATGGAAAATTTGAGGTACCTTAGAATTCTTTTCACTGCTGTCCAGTGTTCCTCAGTGGGTTTGTGCATGAATTGGCAGACCTTGTTGACGGCAAATGAGATGTTGTGTCGTGTCAAAGAGATGTACTATAAAGCTCCTACAACACTCCGATAAGTGGCCGGATTAGAATGTGGGGCACCAGAAAATAATGAGAGTTTCTGTAAGGCAGACATCGGAGATGATACCGGCTTTGCATCAATCATCTTTGTGCGTTGAAGGAGGTTGTAGATATATTGACTCTGTGACAATAGGAGGCCATCGACAACATGAATTGCTTTGATTCCCAGAAAGTAGTTGAGGTTTCCTAAATCTTTGACAGCAAATTCACTGCTTAGATTGGTGATCAGCTCAGTGATAGCTTTGGGGCTGGAGCCAGTGATTAATATATCGTCAACATATACTAGGAGAACAATGTAGCCTGGCCTTCTCTGTATATAAAAAGAGAGAAATCAGAGCTGGAGTTAGCAAAGCCATAGGAGAGAAGGTGTTCTTGCAATCAATGGTACCAGGCCCGTGGGGCATGTTTTATCCCATAAAGAGCTTTGTGCAACCGATAAATGTGGTTTAGGAAGTTGGGATGCATATAGCCCACTGGTTGATGCATAAATACCTCCTTGTTAAGTGGCCATGGAGGAAAGCGTTCTGGATGTCGATTTGATGAATTAGCCATTGTTTGAAAATAGCACAACTGAGTACAAGTCTGATAATAGTAGGCTTGACCACCAGACTGAAGGCGTCATCAAAATCAATGCCTGGTTGTTGGTGGTAGCCTTTGCAACCAACCGGGCCTTTCTTCGCTCAAGTGAACCATCTGACTTGCATTTGGTTTTAAATATCCACCGAGAACCCACGATATTCATGTCTGGTATTGTTGGGATTAACGACCATGTTCTATTTTTCATAAAGGCAGTGAACTCGTCATCCATGGCTTGACGCCATTCACTGTACTTGGATGCCTCAGAGTATGAAGAAGGTGCTTCAGGAACAGTGCTTGTGACAAGAAAAGACTGTGGCAAAGGATACTTGACTGTGCCATCCGTGAGCTGTTTTGGCTTCACTATATTATTTTGAGATCAAGTGGTCATTTGATGAAGTCGAGGTTTAGGGGTTGCAGCAACAGCGGCGGTATCGAAAGGCGAGGAAGGGAGAGTTGTGTGATTGGTGGTGGTAGGGATAATGGAGGTGTTATCTGGTAATGGAGGTAGGATTGGAGAGGTGTCAATCATGGGTGAAGATCGTGTAGGGGACAGTGACTCAGAGGGAGAAAGGTCAGACATCATTGGGGAATTGACGTGTATATGTGATATGTCATTCAACTCTGAGGAGGGAAGGTAAGATGACGTCATGGTATTTGGGTTGGTATGTGATGTGGCGTTTGGTTGGAGAAATGGAAAAAAAATATTTTGGAGGTTTCCGTGTACAGGAATGAAGAGTAGGAGGTTGACTGTTGAGTTTGACAATGGATGGAGGCCGTTAATTTTAATTGGTGGGTTTGCAAAAGGGAATGTCTGTTCGTCGAAGATGACGTGTCGTGAGATAAATATCTTGCCACTAGAAATGTCAAGACATTTGAACCCATGATGCATGTTGCTAAAGACAAGGAAAGCATATTGTTTGGATCTGAAATTGAGTTTGTGACGATTAAATAGGCAAAGGAATGGAAAACATGCACAACCAAAAAAATTTAAAGATGAAAAATCTGAGGGAAGGTTGTGTAGTTTTTCAAAAGGTGAAATTCCAAGTGGAGCGGTAGGGAGGCGATTAATGAGGTATGTGGCCATGAGAAACGCGTCATCCCAATAAGCATGAGGGACATTGCTATGGGATAATAGTGAGAGTCCCGTTTTGACTATATGATGATGTTTCCGTTTGATAGACCCGTTTTGTTGGGACGTATGGGGGCATGTGAGTCGGTGCTAGATACCAATTGATGCAAAATAGTTGGGGAGAGAGCGATATTCTCCACCCCAATCAGTTTGAATGGATTTTATTTGGCAATTAAATTGGCATTCAACAAGTTTTTGGAATTAGCAGAATATTTTCATGACATCAGATTTGTTAGGGAGAGGAAAGAGCTAAGTAAATTTGCTAAAATGATCAACAAAAGACACGTACTATTTATTTCCGTTTGTTGACATAACAGGAGGAGAAGGTCCCCAAATATCATAGAAAATTAGTTCAATTGGTGAATTGGAAATAGACTTAGAATTTGAAAAAGGGAGGCGATGGCTTTTTCCTTGCTGACATGCGAAGCATACACCCGATGTTTTATTTGACGAGATAGGTAGTGAGAACTTTGAAATGATACGTCGGACTGTCTGATTGGACAGATGGCCCATCCGACAATGCCAAACATCAATGGGAGCACGTTGATAGATGTAGGTTTGAGGATGTTTTGCGGGAATGACAGTGGATGGAAAAGTATAGAGTCTGTCTCTAGTTTTACCGCGCAGCAGTACTGTCCCTGCCCGTTGCCTCGTCCTTCACCAAAAAAAAAAAAAGGAGTGAAACTCAATATAAACATTATTGTCACGTGTAAATTGACTTAGAGAGATTAATTTATTTATTTTTTTTAATCTGAGGTACATGAAGTAACTGATGCAAAGAAAAAGAATTAGTTGGTGTAGAGAGGGTGGCAGAGCTAATATTCTTAATGATTAAACCTGCTCCATCACCGACATGGATCTGATCGGTGCCGTTGTAAGGCTCAGAGTTTACTGTTAGATTGCGAAAATCATTTGTAAGGTGGTTTGTCGAACCGGTATCGGGACACCAGTTGGCATCAGTTGGAGAGGACTGTGAGGTCAAGTACGCTGCCATGTTTGGAGGTGTGCCTTGGTAGGCATGATCGAACCTGTAGTAGCATTGTACAACAGTGTGACCATTTTTACCACATACTTGACATGTAGGACGTGGGGTTGAGGAAGTATTCTGTGGTTGGCTACATCTCCCACGTTGGTTACGTCCGCGGCTTCTATAGTTGGTGTTGAAGCCGTGAGCTTGCTGCTGTTGTGAGTAACGTGGCTGAGAATTAGATTTGCCACCTCGCAAATGTCCATCATTTCAAGTAGCCACATTAGCGGAACCAATTGTGACTTCTAGAGTAGATTGGTGTTGCTCAATCCTCAATTCAAATGAAAGAAGATGGTTAAACATCTCTTCTAATGACATTTTGTCTATTTGAGTGGAGATAGAAGTGGCGATAGCATCATAAGAGCTATCAAGTCCTCCAAGAAGATATGATGTGAACTCATGGGCATGAAGGGGCTGATCGATAGCAGCCAGTGTATGCGCAAAGGATTTCATCTTTCGGTAACAGTCTACGATAGACATGTTGCCCTTCTTTGTGAGTGCCATAAATTGCCGAGTTTAGATAGCTCGTGCAGAAGAATGAGAGGCAAACATTCTCTCAAGGGCTGACCAAACTTCTCTAGAAGTGGAGAGCCCAACCATTTGACCCAAAATGGTTTCCGATAAAGAAGAAACTAAGGTACTTAGAATAATTTGATCTTGTCCAAACCAGGAGGTGTATTTCGGATTAGGAATTTTAGAGGTGGTGGATTCGAACGGATTTGCGGTAGGGTTGGGTATAGTAGGAGATGGAGGGAAGATGGTTCCATCAACAAATCCAAACAAGTGTTGCCCACGCATGTAGGGGACGATTTGAGTTTTCCATAGGAGATAATTATTTTTGGTGAGTTTAACTATTACAAGGCTTTTGACAGTACTGAGATGGATAGAGGTGGAAGATGAGGCCATGGGATCGGATTGGGAAAACAGGACAGTGGTCACTTATGCTCTTGATACCATAAAAGAAGAATGAAAGTGATAGAGTAAACTGTCGTGCCATTCTATTGAGGGAGCAATAATATATATACATTGTTTTTACAAGAAAGGTAAAGCATGCAGGCCAAATGATAATTGATGAAGGTAATAAATGTAATTCATTTTCTCAAATCACGTTGGTGTCTTTTCCTTATAGATCATGCTTCAATTCATTGCAGCCTTATTGGTCATTTCTTAATTCACGAGCAGCCTTATGGATCATTCCTTAATTCACATTGGTCTTCATTATTCACCGATCATTCCTTAATTATTTTCCTTAATAATTTCGGTTTCCTTAACAGGAGGAGATATGGTGTCATTGAGATCCACTAAACAAACATGAATATATGATAAAGTATGTGAAAAAAACAAAATATATGATAAAGCATGCGAAAAATCAAAATAGTTTTCACAAATATTAAATGAAATATTTTAATGTAGGCAAAACTAGTACCAACAATTTATCTATTTTGCAATAGATATTGAATTATTGGTAGGGGATAAAATTGTGTATAATGGTATGTCCCGAAAACAAATGTTATAGACTATAATCATAAAGTATTTTAGGAATATTATATTCTTATCCTAAATCGATTATTTTAGAGTTCCTAAGTCACTGTATAAACCAATGGAATTACTTCACTTAACACTATATGGTTTTAAGTTTGAACCTCCGAACATGGTATCAGAATTAAGATTATGGGTCTTTCATTTTCTCATAGTCAAATCATCTTTTCAAACCGGGAGTTGACCTCCTAACAAGTACATCACCAATTTTTAATGCCCATCTCTTCACATATGTGAATTTATTTTGACATTTTTTCTCTTATGACACATTTCACTTGAAAAAAAGAAAAGAAAAAAGAAGGGACTTTCATTCCTGAAATGATAAATTAATTTTGCCACAATTATAAGTGTTTCAGCTATCGCTTTTTTCTTTTTCTTTTTTTCAAAAGAAAATTGAAACAAAAATAAAACACAAAAGAATTATGTCGATTTTAATTCTAAACAATTGGTCTAAAATTTTGAAAACAAGAATGAAATGCGTAGAATTGAAAGACGCAAAAATAGGTGCAATCTAACAAGTCTTTCTCAAAAAGTACATGCTCCATCCCCAGACAAACTAAGCAAGTTGGCCATTTTCACTTTTTTCTTTGTTTTTGGCGAATGATTCGCAACTCGCACTGTACTTAAAGCCTATATATTGATAAATGATAATTGAGGTGATGGGTGGAAGCATGGGTAATTGAGGTCAAATGTAATGGATGCTTAGCCATTTTGGGCAATATTTAGTGTTGGACATCACCCCATTGCTTAGCTAATTCCGTTGGTCTCAACATAATAATTATGTACTCAATAATTAAATACTTATATATATAAACAAAACTTATAAAACTAATTTTCGAAATCTGATTATTAAAAATCAGATTTCGAAAATTCGTTTCAAAAAATATTTGAAAATTCGTTTTAAAACATATATATATATATATATATATATATATATATATGAGGGTATTTTTGGACATTAACGAGTTAGTACCTGAGCCTCAGTCCCGTGTCCACTATCGTCAACAATTTCTCAACAGGGCTAACACAGGCCCACGGGCTTCTCCAAATGGGCCCAAAAGCCCAAGCCCATTACTATGCAATTTTACGATGCAGGTTCTATTTCTATAAATATTGGAACAAATCAACGCCATAAGGTGATGTGAATTTTACTATTTACATACTTGACACGAAGCTTAATGCTTATTTCTCTAAGTTAAATCATATTGTATTTTTCTCCCTGAGATCTTACTCAAACACTGGAGGGGCTTTTCGTGAAACTCCTGGCCAGGTTATGTGTGCAGATACAGGTCACTGGGCAAAGCCGGGACTTTGGACTTCAGCTAGTCAGCATTTTAGGGTGACCCAGGATAGCTCATGTGAGAAATTTTCAACCGCCGACTCCACCTCAGCAAGATGACTCCCCTATCATCCGATTGGACTACACTCGAGGTATGTACTAGTTTTACGCACCAACAATTTAGCATCGTCTGTAGGACCCGTGCAAAAAGTCTTTCCCTAATTATTGCACTCTGCTCAGCTAAGCCTGGATGATCATAAGGTTTGGTCGAATGGACAGACCTAGAACAGAAGAAAGAGAAGATATGTTAAGAACTCCAAGGGAACACCCACCAGTTCCCACCAACGAGGATAACTATCCCACCCCCTGCCCCCCGACCAGGCAAGACCATCCACTCTGCCACATGGGGCTGTAGGACAAATCTCGGAAGCTGTGGAGGCATCTTGGGTTGATCTCTTTTGAATGCCAGATGACTGACTTCAAGTCATGTGTTTAGATCCTCCTCGTGTGCTTGTCGTTGCCCCCTATTCAGGGTAGACCAACTCTCCAGACCGTAGTGCCCGAGGAGCCACCTCAAGACCGTGATATTTTTATAACTACTTCGAATGGGTATGTGCTTGAGGGCCGCTCTCCGCCTCACAACTCTGAACTTGCAAGACAAGACAGAGCCCCCCCGGTAATGCCAAGACCTCCACCGCCTCTACCACGCGAATTCGTGCCAAGGGACCTGTCTGTGTCCCTTAATGATCGAGCTCTTCATCGGCCAGTTAGGTCTGATCCTAGAGGCTGGCGTGAACGTGAAGCAGGTTCCTATTTACCTTCCTCTCATCACACTGTGGCCAGAGCCTTTCCCATCACCCTTATAAGTGTAGCGAGGTTCTAGTTCCAGGGTTTGAGGCCAGCATCCATCTCCACCTTCAGAGAGCTCGAGCAGTTGTTCTTGGCTCTTTTCAGCCGCTCTTGGCAGAGGCCGAAGACTATGGCTTATATCCTTACTCTTCGGTAGGAGCCCATTGAATTTTTGGGGGACTACGTTGAGCGTTTCAACTGAGAAGTGAATGATTGCGTTGACCTCCATGAGAGTATAGCACTGAATGCATTTGTTAACGAATTTCAGTATCAAATATTATCCTATGACCTCTGCTCCGATCTTACTCCCACTGTCAATCAAGCTTTAGACCGTGGGACTAGATTCCATGGTACTGATCTCCGTGCTGCGATTAGGAGGGAGAGAGAATGGATTAACAAATCGAGGGACAGAGGAGTGAATTAAACCCAAAACTCGATAAGATCACAAACTGAAGAAAAAAAAAAGTTTAGATTTTTGCCCAGAGATAAGAGTCTCCTCCTTTAGGGCGTCACCAACCAGCGTTCACTTCGCTCACGACCTTAGTGTCCGGTATTTTCATAGAAAACTCAGGGCAGGGCATAACTTCTTTCCTCCTCCGTCACCCCTGAAAGGAAGGTCAGTCGGGAGGTCGATAACCCTGTACTGTGAGTTCTACTAAGACCGGGGCCATTCCCCAGAGAACTATTTCCAGCTCTGGCAGAAGATTGAAGCTCTCATCCCAAGAGGCTATTTTAAGGCTATCTCAGGGACTATATCTAGAGAGGAAATCAGAAGCAGCCTGATAGAGGTGAACCATAAGGAGAGCCTTAGGCCCAGAGAAGAAGAGAAAACCACAACCGTCTACCACCCCGGGGGGCTGAGGCCGAGAATGATTACTAGCGTGTGGATGGTAAAATCAACATCATCCATGGTGGATTCAGCTCCATGGAGGTACAGAGTCACCAAAGTCACATGTCCGGGCACATACGATCTTGAAACAAAAGAAGGTGTGCCACTTAGGCACCCACGAAACACTGACTAGTTGAAGCATAGGTTCTGTAAGAAAGATCCACTTTTGTAAAATAATTTTCAATTTGTACAAAGTGTTGTAGTTTTACTTATCAAAATAAAGAAGGTGTTTTGTATGAATGTGCCGTGTAAGCTGTCCAATAAATGCTATTGCAACCTCATAGATCTTCCAGTATGACAGAAGAGGAGAAAGTTCCATCCTAAGCACCAGAAAATTAGCGAAGAGGTATAACTGAACTCCCTACCAGGGAGAATTCTACTTACGTGGAAGAGGTCTTGGGTAAAAAAGGGCCTGTACACTTTGCACGCCCCTAGATGAACCCCGACGATGGAACTCAATCGTTCTGCCCCTACTTTCCAATCTCCAAGGAGAAGACCGTTGGATATTCATTCAGGCTCTGTCTTATCGGGTTTGTGGCAAGCTTAGCACTCTGCTTTCCTCCCAACCATCTAGGTTGAAGAGCTCTTCGTCACGATAATCCAGTTTTGTAAAGATTTCTCAGAACTTCATAGGCAATGACCAAGTGCTGAGTTCTACCACAGTTGAGGACATGCCTCAAATGAGTGTTCTAAGTCGATAAGCAAGCACAACTTAAAGGAGAAGACGAGCAGCCCTCCGTCCTCCAGCCTATCTCTAAGCAAGGCTCGAAGGTAAAGACGAGTAGTCATTCGCCCTACTAGGAGATGAGACAAGTGCCCTTTAGCATGTATCTAACAACGATATTTCAACCCCCTGAGTTGCGGATGATTTTCCAAATCTACATGCCAATTCCCAACGTCACAAGTAATTCTCCACTGTTAAATTCTAACCCCATAAGTCGTGGATGATTCTCCAAATCTGCATCCCAACTCTCAGTGTCGTAAGTAATTTTTCACGTTTGCATTTTGACCCCCTGAGTTGCGGATAATTCTCCAGATCCGCATCCCGACTCTTGGTATCGTGAATAACTCTCTAGGTTGTATTCCGATCCCCTAAGTCACGGTTAATTCTCTAGAACAACATCCCGGCATCACGAGTGATTCTCACGGTTTCATTTCGACCCCTGAGTCAATTCCCGATATTGCGAGTGATTCTCCTTAGCGGCATTCCGACCCCTTGAGTCGTGTCCCGATTTCTGGCGTCGCAGGTGATTCTCTATGATTGCATTCTGATCCCCTGAGTCGTGGATGATTCTCTAAATTAACATCTCGACTCTTGGCACGTGGGTGACTCTCCACAAGTCTCATCCCGGTACTCAGCGTCGAGGGTGACAACTAGACCCTCTCTGGAAGTCAATAGTCCCTACCCAGGGATAGACAAAGGTCATCCACTAAGGGTAGGGCATTGATCGGGTGTGAGGGCTTGCAACTAAATACCTCTCCCCACCAGTCAACTATAAGTCTGGCATTCTAAAAAGGAAAGTGCTCATGCATGGACTAAATGGAGATAACCTAAAAGAGTTCTTGAATGATCCAGACTATAGAGAGCTCCCCGATGACCAGCTACGGGGGAACAAACACCGCGTTGCGCCCCTGCGGCCTGAGAGGACCAGGCACCCTGGGAAACCCCCATCCTAAGTCCATGACACGATTTTGTTACGGCCAACTCGTGTCCAGAACTAAGGGGCTAGTGGTCTATGGGTCTATGGCCCAAGGTAGGGACAATAAGTTTTTCCATTTTTTTTTTTGAAATTTTACAACTCTGAAATCAAAATCAAACAGAAAATGACTTGATAGAAACGTTGGGAGAAAATAATAGACTCTGAAGTACCCTGTCTATACCGCTTAGAAGCTTACATACTCGTTCGCAAAATAACGGGAATAAGTGAAAAAGAGTCTACAGAATTCTAAGTGTTGAAGAAGTGACGGTCCAGAGCTCAGTTCTCCACTCCCTCATTATCAAGGGTGTCTGTGCGAAGAGTTGTGTCAATCTCATCCTCCTCAGGGGCTCCCTCGTTAGTACTATCCTTCTCGGCATCTCTCTACTCAACGCCCTTATGCGTGGCACCATTATTCAGCTCTAAGAACTCTATATCCACATGGCCGATGGGAAAATCTGAATACAAGCAGTGGATAGCCTTCATGATGGTCCTCCCCAAAAGAATTGTTTAGGGATTCACCCTCAGTGCCCCTAGAACGGCACCGCCCTACCGTGCTACTCTTAATCGACAGGGTCCAGATGACGACCGGCATCGCCTTGCCATACTGCTCCTAGCCGGTAGGTTTTAGATGGTGATCGGTACCTCCCTCTTGTACTATTCCTAGCCGGCATGGTCCAGATGGAGACTTTATCTGAAAACTCCATTCAGAATTGCCTTCCCAAAAAGGGTCGTCCAGAAGCACCGTCCAAAAGTTTTGCTTCATTTCCTCTAGATGGCATCATCTTATCCAATGCAAACTGCCCTGTTGCGCAGGGTGCCTTCCCCAAGTGTTTTGACCAGTTCTCGGTGATCAACGCCCTGACGTGATCAGTACGTTCTCTCCTCAGGCCTCACCCATCAACAGGGTAGCAGCGGAAAATACCATGTGTCAAAAAATCTCTGAGTGTCCAAAATTCTCTTCCCAAAAAATTCATGGGTGCAAGGTGAAAGAAATGACAAACTCCAAGGGTGCAAAAAGAATGAAGCCCAAACTCCTAGGGTACAAAATGAATGGAACCCAAACTAACCACCATAACTTAATTTGGCCACTAAAACTACCACTACCCTAAATAGCCTAACCACTAAGTAGTGATGGCCTAATTTCACCACCAAAAGAGTATTTAATTCAAAAATTGGTCCACGAAATCCCTATAAATAGGGGTATTATTTTTCACCAAATGATACATCAAGACTTGCCTACAAAATACCTACAAAACACAAAATTTTTCCATTTTCCTTTCTATTTAAACATAAGTCTTGGCTTAAGAGTGAAACAGACAATCCGAATTCTCGAGCCTACAGTTCTTATTAGAGGGAAGTAAACTCTATATCAGTATAAATTCTACTTTAAATTCCTTGAAACATATTTTTCCTCAAAACAACGACAACTTATTCTCACACCAGAAGGGCTTCACCGGGAACCCAACCCCCGATGTCAAAGCCTTGTTTTGCAAGGACAAGTCAATGAAGTCAAACTGGAAAAGTTCAACTATATTGACTGTGATCCACCGAACTAGATTTTGGCATCATCAATTTGGTGCCGTCTGTGGGAAAGACAAAAAGTTGTTCTAAATAATCTCATCAATTATGTTAATGGTTACTCTGAGATCTGGAATCGTGACCAATGAAAGCGATAAACAAGCATTCCTTACTGCTAATCATGAAGTTGGTCCTTCGGAGGAATCACCCGCACTCTTGATGGAATTGAGGAAGAAGATACGTGATCTCTTTTGGACTGTCAAATACCTAACTGGACAGTCTAATCAAGGTCAACTACATCCATCGCTGCCCGTTCCTCAAGGATACATACCACATATCAGTGAAGCACAACTTATTATTGACGAAGGACGAAGAGTTAGTGGCAAACAACCCTAGGAAGATGAGCGTTGTCAAGGGCAAAGTGATCTCCATCGAGGACTGGAGAGGATTAAAAAAAAAAACACGAGTTATGTTGGGGAAGTCAAAACAAATAACAAGGCCCCAAAGCTCCGTGATCTGAGAAAACCCCCAGTGTATACTTGTGACTGGGACCCAGCACATCATCAGCACGAACTGAAGATAGAAGGAATAGAGCACCTACACCAAGAAATGAGTCATACCGTGCTCGAGATGGCAGACAAAGCTCATGACACATCTCACAATGTCCCACTGCCTTCAACAGAGGCCTCATCGACATCGCGTTTGAGAGATCAACAAAGCAACTTGGATTGACAAACTGACAATGACTTGTTGGAGCTAGTCAAAGCTATCAATGAAATACTCGGGCAGATGGGAAGAAGGAGCCCAACGTTTACGAGATCGTGAAAATGAATGCTTCTCCCTTTACTACCTGGGTACTATGGGAAAAAGTCCCGACAAATTTCAAGATATAGTCTCAAATCGGGATGTACTAAGGAGATTCCGATCCGGTAGAGCACCACAATACATACCATGCTCACATAGATCTACGCGGGGCAACAGATTCAACAAAGTGCCAAACCTTCCAGGTGACTCTAGCCACGCTCCAGCCCGAAAGTGGTAAAAGGCGTTAACACCAGGTAGTTTTAATTCTTTTGAGTCTTTTAGCCTAGCCTTTGCACACAACTTTGTAAGCTGTAAGCAACGGGAAAAAAACTCATCGGACCTTATGTTGATAAGATAGAGGAAGGATACGACATTGTAAGCCTACGTTGAGAAGTTTCGCTACGAATCTGATCAAGTGGAAGAACTGAACGACAGGATGGAAGTGGCTGCCTTAATGGTGGGGGTACGAACAGTTCCATTCTTGCATGACATGGCCTGCGCACCACCAAAAACTTTAGCTACGGCATTTGCCCTCTCCATCGAGTTTATCGCTATAGAATATGTATATTGGGCTTGGGCTGAAGAAGAAGAAAACATCAAAGGGAAAAGGAAAGCTGAAGAGACAAACTATAACAAACCCACTTGAGATGACTCCTAGTCAAAGAATAGAAGAAATGAGGTAGAGAGAGACGGATCCGATACAAATCAAGGACAAGAAATTGATCAATCACGCCCCTTAATGCTCCATTAGGGCTAGTACTAATGTAGATCAGAGACAAGAAATTGATCAAGTGGCCTCATGAAATAAAGAGTCGAGTAAAAACAATCAACTCAGATAAGTGGTGTGACTTCCACTAGGACCACGGTCACACCATTGATAAATGCTATCACTAGAAGAACAAGATCGAGTAATTGATTTGAAGAGACCACCGCAAGAGGTCCACGACTAAAGGAGATCAAGACGAACGATGCCCTAGCAAGGATAGAGAAAGACCTTAGGTCGAAGGGAACATCTACATGATCCATGGTGGATTTGCCTCAGGAGAACTGACCAAATCCAAGCACAAGGTGCATAGTCAGTAGGGAAAACGTTTGGCAGATGATAATGTACTCCATGTATCTAAGAAGCCCCGCACAAAAAAAGAGGCCATTACCTATACTGGGGACGACCTACATGGAGTTCACACGCCCCATGACAATGCTTTGGTGGTCACCCTGTAGATTCCCAACTACAATGTGGGGCGAGTGTTGATTGATAGTGGCATATCAGTAGAGATAATCTACTTAACTGCATTGAATAAGATGGGAATCAGGCACGACCATTTGCAGCCAATGATGACCCCCTTAGTCGAATTTGGAGGAGAAATAGTAAAGTCGCTTGGTTGGATTACGCTTTAAATTATAGCGGGCACGGAGCCAAAGCACTCGACAGTTAACACGCAGTTCATGGTAGTGAACTATTCTTCGACATACAATGCTATCATCAGAAGGCCGTGTCTAAATGCTTTAAAGGCTATCACTTCAACATACCATCTAATGCTGAAGTTCCCAACCAAGAATGGGATCAGCGAGGTATGGAGAAGTAAAAAAAGAGATCGAGAGTATTTCATAACCGAAATGAAAATCCCTAAATAGAAATCAAAGAACGAGGAAGTCAACAAGGACTTCCTACTCGGGGACATAGTTTAACATCTCGGGAAAGAAAACATCGTGGACCCGTGGGTTGAACAACCACGGTATCCTTAGCCTTACCCTGATGAAGAATTATAGGATATCCAAGTACACCCGACTGATCCAGATCGAACTGTCCAGATCTGGATGGCCCTCTCGAGAGACAAAAATTAGCAACTAATCGAGCTTTTCAAAGCCAACCACGATGTATTCACCTGGTGGCATACGTATCTACTCGGGATAGACCCAAGTATCTCAATGCACCTGTTTTATATTAACCCCCTATACCCACTAGTTCGACAAAAGCGGCGAAAGTCTAGGCCAGAGTGACAGGCTGTGATCGAGGAAGAAACCAAGAAGCTACTTAATGCAAATACCATCGAAAAAATCAAATTTTCTCTCTAGCTAGGGAACGTGGTTCCGGTAAAGAAAAAGATGGGGACGTTGCTTATGTGTCTGGACGTCACCGACCTCAATAAGGCCTGCCCGAATGATTGTTTTCCACTTCCAAAGATTGACGTAATCGTTGATGCTACGGCAGGTTACGAGTCGCTTAGTGTTATCGACGCCTTCTTAGGGTACAACCAGATCAATATGCACCCGCCTGACAAAGAAAAATAGCCTTCATCACCGACAAGGGCCTATACTGCAACAAAGTAATTCCATTTGGACTAAAAAATATTGGAGCGATATACCAAAGGTTGGTAAACAAAATGTTCGCTGATCTACTAGGAAAAGCCATGGAAGTCTACATCGATGACAAACTGGTAAAAGCGCAAGGTGGTCGGTAATAGTCTAGCTGATCTAGAGAAGTGCTTTGATATACTTAAGAGACATAGGATGAAGCTGAACCCAAGCAAATGCGTGTTCGGAGTTAGAGCCAGGAAATTTCTCGATCATCTAGTAATAAGAAGAGGAATCAAAGCTAGCCCGGAGCAAGTCAAGGTGATCTTAAACATGACATCCCCAAGGACATGATCAATGAATTACAAAGAATGATAAGGCGAGTAGCAGCTCCGAGTCGTTTTATTTCCTAAGCGTCAAACAAGTACCTACCTTTCTTCGAAACTCTACAGGGTACCAAAAGTTTGCCGTGGACCTTTGAGTGTGAGAAATCCTTCCAAGAACTCAAGAAGTACATATTAGAGCCACCAATAATCACCATCCCGAAGCTAAAACAAGAAATGATCATATACTTGGCGACATCGTCGACCGCCGTGAGCTCGGCGCTCATGATAGAAGAACAAAGAGTTCAAAAGCCTGTATATTACGTCAGTCACATGCTAAATGGGGTAGAATATCGCCATTCTCAGCTTCAGCTAATAGCTTACGCGCTTATAATTTCAGTGAGAAAGTTTCGACATTATTTCCAAGCTCCTCCGATAACAGTATTGACCAACCAACCATTGAGAGTTATACTACACCGATTAGAGACTTCTGGACGATTACTCAAGTGGTCAATCAAAATCGGGGAATTCCATATGGAATATTACCCAAGGACCACTATCAAAGGGCATGCCTTAGCTGACTTTATATCATATTTCACTTTCTCTGAGAAAAAAGGCTTGACGAAAGAAGAAACTGCCCGGATCCCGACCAGCAAGCTACTGACGTTTGGATCGCACATGTTGATGGATCATCAAACCAGAGTGACTCGGCATCTGGGTTAGTAATCCGTACCCTCGAAGGTGATATCTTAGAGTACGCATTAAGGCTTAACTTCAAAGCAACAAACAATGAAGTTGAGTACGTGATAGGTGTAAATTACCTACGTATTTCAATTCGAATTTGTTAGTTTTAGAGTACGTATGTAGTTACTTTTATTATATTTTAATTAGTTTTCATACTTTTTGTATAAATCAGGTGTATGGGGCATAAGAATAAGAAACTGGAGTAAAAACAATAAGATCGAATCAAAGCAAGTTAAAGTTACGGTAGATAAATAAGCTCGGAGGCTAAAATATGAAACAGGCCCACCGCCTAGGAGTCCAGACCACCGCTTAGGTGGTGAAGAAGCTGAGAAAATAGCAAAATATTATTGATGGACCAACGCCTAGGCGAAGATTCCTTCACCTAGGTAACAATCGAGTAGAAAACGAAGATGGGCTACTGACAACCGATCGCCTAAGCGGAGAAATCCACCGCCTAGGCGAAAATCCAAAAGAATGGTCTTCCACGTCCACTGCTGTCACACGCGAGGGTTCACAACCTTTTCCTCCTCGCAGTGATTGGACTACTCGCAAGTATACAAGGTCTAGTTTTAATATAATGGATCTTGTAAGATCGGATATCGTTCCACTGGGAAGGCAGGTAATTCGGTTGAGTATTGCGATTTCAATAGTTTCATATTATCTCGACTAATCAAATTTTGTTTGTTTTCTAATTAATATACTAAGATAAACGACAACTATGAAGTTAGTTTTAATTACACTAATTACTTAGGCATTGATTTCTTTCACATAATGCATAATCGAAGTCATTAAGTTAGCCATAATGGTTTTCTATCTAGTCCGACAATCTCTGTATCGATAACTCCTCCGCTACCTCTCCCGAGTGTAAGACGGGGGATTACACGACATCATGTCAACGAAAAAGTCCCCTTCAACGCCTTAATGACCCTAGGTCGCGTGAGTCTTTAGCCAACGTCATGGATTGCATACGTTCTAACGCCATCCCGGGTCGTTAGAACGTCACGTTGTATTTACCCTAGTCTGAATCCAGGGTTACCTCTCCCGATTGTCAAACCTCATATTCTTGGTTTATCAATACTAGCATAATATTAAGAATAATGGTAAATACAATCGGATTTAGACAAACAACACATTAGAGTAACACTAATTCATTCAACTTAACAATTACATGATTTCAACTACACCTAAGTAACATTTAACAAATACTATAAGATCTTAGCCATATACCATACAAAATAAGAGGGATTCAACATTCTTAGATATGAAAAAGTGATTACAAAGATAAAAACAAGAGAGAAACGATCAAATCTAGAAGTGAAACAGTTTACTGTCGCTAATAATCGATCCACAAGTGATTCTTCTTTGTCCGAATGATGAACCTCCTTCTTGATCTTCAAAATATAACTTAAAAGATTTCTACTAGGGTTAGGGTTTGTCAACTCTCTATTTCCGATGTAGGAAAGGGGTATATATAGGCCTAGGGGTTCAAAAATATCTAAACAAATATTTTGGGCTGTTCTGCGGAATCCGCCTAGGGGGTAGAATATTTGCCTAGGCGGAGGTTAAGTCGGTTAGAATTCTGCCTAGGCGATGGTTTCTTCGCCTAGGCGGAGCACTAACTCCTTGGGCCCCTATTCTTTCTGACGGATTTCCGCCTAGGCGGTAGCTACTTCGCCTAGGCGGATTTACAGCAGTGTAGCTCTTCCAGTAGTTCAGCATTTCCAGCGTTTTGATAGATTTCTGCCTAGGTAGTGGAAACTTCACCTAGGTGGATTCAATACTTCAGCCCTTGCAACCTTCTGGCAGATTTCTGCCTAGGCAGTGGATACTTCACCTAGGCGGATTCAATTCTTCAGCTTTTGCAACTTTCTAGTGGATTTCCTTCTAAGCGGTGGATACTTCGCCTTGGCGGATTTGTACTGTTCTTTGAAACCTCATTTTTTCATCTTTTTGGGTACCCTTTTCGCTCGGTTTGCCGATTGTTGACGTCCCTTCTCCTGACTAATAAAAACAACCAAAAAGGTATTCAAACTACAATAAAATACTCGAAAACTGGCAAATTCGGTTTAGAATAAGATAGGTATTTTACACCTATCAAATACCCCCAAACTTGGAATTTTGCTAGTCCTTGAGCAAAACACCCTAATGCTAAATAACACTAACTACACTAATTTGCTACAATCTAAGCTATAGATACATAATCATTAACAAATAAGAAGTACACACCTGTGAGATGTAAGTTTAGTCAAAGAAACCATGCTATTCTTCCCTCAACAACCCGTAATCAGATCTGGTTAAGGAATAACACACACCACGTGGTGTTCCAGAATTTCAACACTCAATATCAGTTCAAATCATTTTAGATCCTATTGAAATGTGTGTGTGTGAGAACTTGGATATATAACAAATCAAACGCCGGATTGGATTATTCAATGAATAAGGTCATGACTTAAACTTGTTAAAACATTCAGGAAAGCCATATGCTTAACTGGGCTTAACTATCCACTAATGTAGGTTCGGACATTCACTGAGGTCAATAGGGCTTGGTTTGGCTTTGGAGAATGGCCAAGGGTATCGTAGAAATAGAACTCGTTATAATTATAACGATACCCGAGGTACAAACACTTGTCGCTAAATCTCTCTCATAACCCCCTTATCTTTGAAGATATTACCCTGAACATGATTTAATAAAATTGTATTCACTTGTTACAACAACCGAATCTAAACACTATATTTTTTTATTTTTTATTTTTTTTTTTTTATTTTTATTTTTTAGACACATACCCCCAAACTTATTCAAATTTATACAATTTTAGGGGCATGTTGATACAACTAAAGGATTGACAAGTGAATACTCTTATATTTAACCAAAAGTATTTTAAACTGAAACCCCGATTGTGTGCTTCAAGTTAGCATAATCTAATGCTACTTGTTTTCACTCAATTTTCACTTTTATTCCTAGAGACAATGGTTTTGAAAGAATTACTTGGTTAAAGTATAGAAACAAGTTCAAAACAAATAAAAAATAAAATAAAATGTTATGGCTTCAACAGGAGAACGAGGGAATAACTTTTCAGGTTAGTTTCAAACGGTTCAAGCTATGAAAATGAAGGCCTATATCATGCCTCCAGAATTACCTTACCTATAATTTCGCCTCAAGCCTCCCCCAGTCAAGTTCTAAATTCCTTGTTTCTGTCATGAATTTATTATTGAATAATTAGCGTCAAATCGTTTAACTAGTTATATAATGAGTTTATGCGATCGTGCGATTTAGGATCAAAACAATTTTCACCTAATTGACATGCTAAGCACACAAAACACACGTGAATGGAATTACCCCCGACCTCAAAATGCAATTTAGGGGGTAAGTTTCATCATCAGGACATGGTTTGGACGAACTCAAAAACTCAACATGCACGAGCAACTATATTTATTAACAAATCTACTCTAATTCTACAAACTAGCATTACCTATGCTAATTATCCTTACACATGCATAGCTAAATATTACACATGCATAACAAAAAGAATTTCAAAATTTACAAAAAATTCTTAACATTAATAAACTACAATTTGTACACAAAAAGAATTTTTGTCCCTTTTTACATCAAAAAATTTTCATCCTTCATATCCCCCCCCCCTAAAAAAAAAAAACTACTTGCTTGCGTTGCATAGCATATATACCCCCAAACTTGAACGAGGCAGTGTCCTCACTGCCTAGCAGCGAACCCAATAGCAGAATAGACAAATTTATATGGAAAACTGGGGTGGACACATACCTAGGAGGGAAGACTTACAAGTCTAACCTCCTACCGTTCATTGTGGAGGAGATGGTAGTGGCTGCTCATCAGTCTCGGAAGGCGGCACCGGCGTATAACGCGCTATGTCGATTCTGAGATGTTCGAATGTTACTCTTTGGTTTTGATCTTGTTGCCGGATGTAAGGCTCCATGTAGTTCTCCATCCGAGCCAGATTAGCTTGAAGTTGGCTCGCATCGGACTGGAGACTACGGACGTCTCGTAAAATCTGGATGATTTAGCTGCGGCTGGTTGTAGGCGTCGGTTGTTTCGAAGGGCCGACTTTTTCCTCTTCATGACCCTCTTCTCTTTCTCCTGGACCAGCTTTCCATACCCTGTCAATCATTGCTAGATCCAGTGGCTTTAAGGGTAGAAAGGGGCTCGTGGACGTGATACGAACTCCGGCTCGTTGAAAGAGCGTGGTGAGAAAATAGGGCAAAGAAAGGCCACCCTTCTTCGTCTTGGCAGTATGAATTATAGACAAATAAATGTGCCAGCCAACATTTACGGGCATCTTTCTATCAATACCATAGAGCATAAATGCTCTCTCTTTGGACACATCGGACACATGGGTAGTCAGAAGCAGATTGGCGCAGACAAATGAATACCAAATCTTTGGGATCGGTTTCAGAAACTAAGACTTGAAGATCGCCTGACCTTGCCATGTGTTTGTCCACTGGGCATTTCCCGTTGTCAGGGTTTGAATCACCGCACTTATAGACGGTATGGCGGCGTCAGATAGATCTCTTGAGGCTTCGGGCCCCGTTAATCCTAATAATTCATTAAAATGATCGGCACTAAATAGGACGGGAATGTTTCAGACCCGTGTTTGAAACCCCGTGGCCTTCGCAATGTTTGCATAAAATTCTCGCACAAGGGCTAATTCTCCTGTCCGGGGTGGAGCACAGAACTGTTCCCACCGTCTTTGTACGATAACAGTTCTGATTTCCTCCGGGAGTTCATTCAATGGTCCGAACCCCTTCTGATGGATGCCTGGCCGCTTACTCTCATGTTCTTTATACCGATCCTCAACCTGCTTAGAAACAAATTTGAGAGAATTGTAGTCTGAAGCAGGCGGAGGTTCGTCTGTTCTTGGTTGCTTGGCAGCATGTCGCTTTGCAATTTTCCCTGAAAATCAAAATCACAACCCCAACCACAATAATAACAATAGAACAAGTAATTCAAACCCTTGTCAGCGAACACACAATGCCCTACTTTATCAAACATATGCCAATCAAAGCCAAATAATACAAATCTCACAAGATATCTCACCAACCATAACCAAATCATATTTTTGTCGCAATGTAGTGCAAACTAAATGATTCACATTGTATATCAACACAAAAACATGATAGGGTTTACCATTTATCATTCCTCAATCCCAAATAGCATGAAAATCGCAACTTCGGGTTTAAAGGGGTTTAAGGTTCCAATCAAATCCAATGATTTTTGAAACAAATGAGCAAATGAAGCAAGTAATTCAACAAATAAATGAAAAATAGGATCATTGACACTTACTTGTTGAAAAATTTGATCAAATCAGTGGAGAATGGCAATTTCGCACTGTTTCACCGTTCGAACCCTAATTTTCGAGAATGGGAAGAGGAATTCCATGGTTTGGGCGAAGATTCTTAGTGCAAATCCAAGTTTTTATCACTATAGAATGAATCTTTAGAGGGAGGAAGGAATTTGGGATGGTGAGGTTGAGAGGTTTCTTAAAAATTTTAGGAGGGAAATGCCGTTTGCGAAGTGGACTGTTCGTTTTAAAAATAGGGGTCGCGTAAATCCGCCTAGGCGGTGGTTTTTCCGCCTAAGCGAAATAACGCCTTTTTCTTTTTAAAAACCTTCTGGTGTAAATCCGCCTAGGAGGTGGTTTTTTCGCTGGGGCGAGTTTACACCAGTGTGAAACCCTGATTTGATTGTAAATTCGCTTAGGCGGTGGGTTAGCTTTCCTTCAATTTTTCCGCTTAGGCGGTGGTTTTACCGCCTGGGCGAACTTACGGTAGTATAAAAAATTTAGCTTTTTGCTTCCTATTTTGGCCTAGGCGGTGGTTTTTTCGCCTAGACGAATTTACGCCAGTAAGTTTCCTTAGCCCTTTTGTCTATTTTTTGCCTGAGCGGTGGTTTTTCCGCCTTGGCAAAATTTTGCCAGTGAGGACTTAAGCTGGATTCCTTCA
Source organism: Eucommia ulmoides (assembly GCA_016647705.1). Taxonomy (NCBI): domain Eukaryota; kingdom Viridiplantae; phylum Streptophyta; class Magnoliopsida; order Garryales; family Eucommiaceae; genus Eucommia; species Eucommia ulmoides. The sequence goes on from CM028339.1 coordinate 28,553,758, forward strand.
GGTTTTCACATTGTTTCTCTACACCTCTTATTTCCTCTTCATTCCTCAAATGAGTTCTAGCATGCAAATCAATCCTAAGTGTCTAGCCTCATCAATTCACCACAAAAAATAGTATTTACGAGATCAATACAATCTCCAAAAAGTAATTTATATATAAGTTGGGAATATACGTTACCCTTGATGACATATCAAAAAAATGTTGCTTGGTTTTATGTCCCTAGCATGGACATTGATGAATTCCGGCTCTATCCTTCAACGAGGGAGATGTTCTCCACAACTCGCTCTTCATCCTTGAGGTAATGCTTGATCCGCTCCCCGTTGACTCAGAAAGTTCATCTGTCTTCGCCTTCTAGCTCGATAGCACCAAATGGATAAATATGCTTGATCCGGAACGGTCCAGACCATCGGGACTTCAACTTTCCGGGAAAGAGTCTCAGCCTTGAGTTAAACAATAAAACCTGTTGGCCAGGACTGAACTCCCTCCGGACTATCATTTTATCATGCCACCTCTTCGTTTTATCTTTGTAGAGCTTGACATTCTCATAAGCCTCGTGTTGGAATTCTTCCATTTCATTCAATTGGAGGAGACGTTGCGCACCAGAAGTTTTTATGTCAAAATTGAGTTTCTTAATCGCCCAAAATGCACGATGCTCCAATTCAACGGGCAAATGACATGTTTTCCCAAACACCAATCGATATGGCAACATGTCGATTGGTGTCTTAAAAGCTGTGCGATAAGCCCATAAAGCATCATCAAGCTTCACCGCCCAATCCTTGCGATTAGTATGAACTATTTTCTCCAGAATTAGCTTGATTTCTCGGTTTGAGACCTCAACTCGGCCATTTGTCTGTGGGTGGTATGGTACCGTCACCTTATGTCTAACCCCATACCTTGCCAACAAAGCGTTTAGCATTTCGTTACAAAAGTGGGTTCCCTCATCACTGATTAAGGCTCGAGGTGTCCCGAACCGTGTCATGACATTGTACTGAAGGAACTTCAAAACTACTTTGGTGTCATTTCTAGGTGTTGCTACGGCCTCAACCCATTTAGACACATAGTCCACCGCTAACAGAATATACTCCTTACCAAATGACGGCGAAAATGGCCCCATGAAGTCTAAACCCCACACATCAAATAACTCAAGTTCAAGAATTGACGTCAGTGACAATTCATGCCTTCTCGATCTGTTACCCACCCTTTGACATCTATCACAGGTTTTCACAAATGTATATGAATCTTTAAACAAAGAAGGCCAGTAAAAACCTGATTGAAATACTTTCGATGCTGTGCGAGTCGCACCAAAATGGCCGCCACAAGGTGATGAATGGCAATGGTAGAAAATACTAGCCATTTCTTCCTCTGGAACATATCTCCGGATCACCTGATCAGCACATTTCTTGAATCGCAATGGCTCATCCCACAGATAATACTTAGCATCAAAAAGAAATTTCTTCCTTTGGGCTCCCGTCAACTCAGGTGGTAACACGTCACAAGCAAGATAATTAACAATGTCCGCATACCATGGAAGTGCATTGTCCACTGAAAATAATTGTTCATCAGGGAACACTTCTGTGATGTTAGACTCCTCACCAACGTCTTCTCGAATCAACCTCGACAAATGGTCGGCAACAACGTTCTCACTCCCTTTTTTGTCCCTGATTTCAACATCAAATTCTTGCAATAGAAGAATCTACCTTATCAATCTCGGCTTGGCATCTTTCTTTGCAAATAAGTACCGGATAGCTGCGTGATTTGTGTAGATGATCACTTTTGACCCAATAATATAAGACTGGAACTTATCACAAGCAAAGACCACCGCTAGCATTTCTTTTTCAGTCATGGTGTAATTCTCCTGGGCATCATTCAATGTCTTATTTGCATAATAGATTGATCAGAAGATCTTCTCCTTTCGTTGGCCTAACACCGCGCCAACGGCATAGTCACTCGCATCACATATTATCTCAAATGCCATTTCCCAATCTGGAGCGACCATTATTGGAGCCGTGATCAACTTCTCCTTTATCGCCTTGAAAGCCTCCATGCAAGCCTCATGGAATTCAAATAAGGCATCATGCTCAAGAAGGTGACATAACGGCTTCACCGTCTTCTAGAAGTTCTTAATAAAGCATCGGTAGAAGCCGACATGCCCCAAGAAACTTTGAACTCCTTTCACATTAATCGGTGGTGGACGCTTCTCAATCATTTCAATCTTTGCTCAGTCCATCTCAAGCCCCTTAGAAGAGACTCGATGCCTTAGGACGATCCCTTCTTTAACCATAAAATGGAACTTCTCCCAATTTAGAACCAAATTCTTCTCTTCACATCGGTCGAGAATAAGTGCCAGATTGTAGAGACAGTGATCAAAGGATGACCCAAAGACTGAGAAGTCATCCATGAAGATTTCTATTTTCTCCTCCACCATATCAAAAAATATTGCCATCATACACTGTTGGAAAGTTGCCGGTGCATTGCAATGACCAAACGGCATACGTCGATAAGCAAATGTTCCATACAGGCATGTGAAAGTAGTCTTCTCTTGGTCCTCTGGTGCAATGGCTATTTGATTGTAACCTAAATAGCCATTAAAGAAGCAATAGTACTCGTATCCAGCTAATCGATCTAGCATTTGGTTACTGAAAGGAAGAGAAAAATGATCCTTCCACGTCGCCTTCTTCAATCTTCTATAATCAATGCATACACGCCATCCCGTGATGGTCCGTGTAGGAATAAGGTCATCTTTCTCATTCTTAACCACCGTCATACTTTCTTTCTTGGGTACCACTTGCACCGGGCTAACCCACTCACTATCGGATATAGCGTATATGATTCCCGCATTCAAAAGCTTCAACACCTCCGCTCTCAGCACTTCCTTCATAGCCGGATTTAGCCGCCGTTGATGTTCAATGGAGGGTTTGAACTCATCCTCCATCAAAATCTTATGCATACAAACCGAGGGGCTAATTCCTTTGATATCCAAAATAGACCACGCAAAAGTGGATCGGTGCCTCTTCAAGATTCTTAGCAACTTACTCTCCTCTTCTTCTATTAGAGTTGATGAAATTATAACCGGATCGGTCAAATTTTCTCCCAAAAAGATATATCGAATGTGATCCGGTAATTGTTTGAGTAATAACCCACTATGAGGCGGATTTGATTCCTTGGGAGAGTCTTCAACTTCTTCAATCTTCGCCACATGAATAAGATCTTCTACGTCTTTAGATTGAGCATCCAAAGTCAACACGTAGTCCACAACCTCAAGTTCCGTGGTAGAGCCTTCTTCACCAAGATCCCCCATAGATAAGGAATTGGTGAGTGTGTACTCTGATGAATCCATCTCCATAGTTGCAAGAAAGAACTCCCTCACGCAAGAGTCCACAACGTCAACTCAATTGCAATTGAGAGGTTCATCCAGAAAGTTCATTGTTCTAAAGATGTTGAACCTTATTTCTTCATCATTGACTTTCAACGTTAGATTTCCATTATGGACATCTATCAAGGCCTTTCACGTTGCAAGGAAAGGTCTTCCCAGGATGATCAGGATTTTTCTATCTTCTTCCATTTCAAGCACAACGAAATCAACCAGAAATATAAATTTATCTACCTTCACAAACACATCCTCAATGATACCTTTCGGATAGGTTAATGAACGATCCTCCATTTGAAGAAAGATCGTTGTCGGCTTTGCACTTCCAAGTCCTAACTTCCGATAAATAGAATAAGGCATTAAATTGATACTCGCCCCAAGATCACAAAGTGCCTTATCAAAATGAGATTTCTCGATAGTACACGGAATTGTGAAACTACCGGGATCCTTCAATTTGGTAGATAACTTTCTTTGTAGTATTGCACTACACTCCTTAGTTAGCTTCACCGTTTCATAATCCTCCAACTTCATCTTCTTTGTCATGATGTCCTTCAAGAACTTGACATAGTTGGGCATTTGTTCCAATGCATCCGCAAAAGGTATGTTGATGTGGATTTTCTTGAAGATTTCAAGAAATTTCTCAAATTGGTCATCCAACTTCCTCTTTCGGTATCTTTGAGGATATGGCAATGGGGTTGTTAGAATCGGTGGATTCTCTAAAAATATTACTCGACCCGGTATCACCCTTTCATCTCTTATTTTTTCCTCGACTTTCTCCTTGCTATTATCCCCGTTCACGTCTTCACTCAGCTTCTCATTTCCTTCTTCGATTTTTGCTTCAACTTCCTCCTCCGCACTAGTTCTTGGTTCATCATCCGGAAACTTACGACTTACTCCCGGCTCAGTTTCCATAGGCCTCCTCACTTCCACATCTCTTCCGCTCCTCAACTTAATCACCTTGCATTCACGAGGGTTGGTTTTCGTGTTGCTTGGAAACTTCCCCTTTTGTTGTTCTTGAATGGCCCTAGCAAGCTGTGCGATTTGAGTCTTAAGAGCCTTCACCATGGCGTTAGTGTTTGTACAAGTGGTATCAATGGAGTCCAGCCGTGATTCATGCGTCTCACGTATCATAGTCTGTGTCTCCTTCATAAATGAACCCAAAACCTCATCCAAATTTGACTTCGGATTGTGCATAGGTGGTTGTTTCATTGAACGATTAGATTGCATTGGATATCCCGAAGCTTGATTTCCATAACTCGGAGGTGGCCGCAAAGCATTCTGATTATTCGCATATGAGAAGTTCTCATGGTTACGAAGTCCAGGATTGTAATGAGTCGGAATGTTGGTAGCCGGCTTGAAAGTATAGGCACGGTTGTTCAAAAAATGGCATTCCTCGAACTCGTTATCCAATCCGAATTGAGAACTACTTGTCACTATCTCCTCCCCTTGACTTGACAAAGCTCCTTTCGTAGACAAGGCGACTAATTGGTCCGAGAGCTTGAACACTTGGGCAGATAACGTTGAAATGTGGTCAAATTCTTGGATAGAAGCAACCCGTCTTCCCGTGTTCCTCTCATTCGGCCATTGATAGTTATTAGCCGCCATCTCTTCTAATAATGCATTTGCTTCGGTAGGGGTTTTGGATAACAACAATCCCCCTGAGGCTACATCGACTATTGTTCTTGTCTGGCCATCCAACCCATTATAAAACAATTGGGTTTGAAACTAATCTTGATAATCGTGTTGTGGGCACCTTCTCAATAAGTCTTTAAATCTCTCCCATGCCTCAAATAACGGCTCAAAATATCTCTGGCAAAACTACGCAATCTCGCCGCGGAGTTAAGAAGTCTTCGAGGGTGGAAAGAACTTAGTGAGAAACCTTTGTGCAAGGTCCTCCCAAGTGTTAATGCTCCCCGGTTGAATTGATTGAAACCATCCCCTTGCCTTATCTCATAAGGAGAACGGAAATAACCTCAACCTTATAACGTGTTCAGCAACTCCATTAATCTTGACAGTGTCACAGATCTCAAGAAAGGTTGCTAAGTGTATGTTCGGGTCTTCGTGAAGGTTCCCGCCATATTGGTTTTGCTGAACCATGTTGATGAGGGCGGGCTTCAACTCGAAGTTATTAGCTTGGATGGGCTGCCTCCGGATCCCAAAATAATTGTCCAACATTAGTGGCTGATAATAGTCCCGAAGGACTCGTTGTGGCCTCTCATGCTCCGGAGGCTGGAGTGCTTGCTGCTCCTGTGGTTGCGGAATATTCTCACGTCCGCTAGCCATTGCAGTTACTTTTTCTTCTTTCTGTTTAGAAATCCGTTGACTACGCCGCATACACTACTCAAATTCAATAGATAAATAAATAAATTAATTAAATAAAATTTAAAAGCAAAAGAATTATCGTGATTAACATTCAACTACTGGATCACAATATCAACTTAATTGAAAAACACATTGTCGTTCCCCGGTAATGGAGCCAAAAACTTGTCACACGCGAGGGTTCACAAGTATACCGCGGTGATTGGACTACTCGCAAGTATACGAGGTCTAGTTTTAATATAATGGATCTTGTAAGATTGGATATCGTTCCACTGGGAAGGCAGGTAATTGGGTTGAGTATTGCGATTTCAATAGTTTCATATTCTCTTGACTAATCAAATTTTGTTTGTTTTCTAATTAATATACTAAGATAAACGACAACTATAAAGTTAGTTTTAATTACATTAATTACTTAGGCATTGATTTCTTTCACATAATGCATAATCGAAGTCATTAAGTTAGCTATAATGGTTTTCTATCTAGTCCGACAATCTCTGTATCGATAACTCCTCCGCTACTTCTCCCGAGTGTAAGATGGGGGATTACACGACTTTGTATCAACGAGGAAGTCCCCTTTAACACCTTAATGACCCTAGGTCGCGTGAGTCTTTAGCCAACATCATGGATTGCATACGTTCTAACGCCCTCCCAGGTCGTTCGAACATCACGTTGTATTTACCCTAGTCCGAATCCAGGGTTACCTCTCCCGAGTGTCAAACTCCGTATTCTTGGTTTATCAATACTAGCATAATATCAAGAATAATGGTAAACGCAATCGGATTTAGACAAACAACACATTAGAGTAACACTAATTCATTCAACTTAACAATTACATGATTTCAACTACAACTAAGTAACATTTAAGTAATACTATAAGATCTTAGCCATATACCATACAAAATAAGAGTGATTCAACATTCTTAGATATGAAAAAGTGATTACAAATATAAACACAAGAGAGAAACGATCAAATCTAGAAGTGAAACGGTTCACTGTCGCTAATGATCGATCCACAAGTGATTCTTCTTTGTCCGAATGATGAACCTCCTTCTTGATCTTCAAAATATAGCTTAAGAGATTTCTACTAGGGTTAGGGTTTGTCAACTCTCTGTTTCAGACGTGGGAAAGGGGTATATATAGGCCTAGGGGTTCAAAAATATCTAAACAGATATTTTGGGCTGTTTTGCGGAATCCGCCTAGGCGGTAGAATATTCGCCTAGGCGGAGGTTAAGTCGGTTAGAATTTCGCCTAGGCAATGGTTTATTCGCCTAGGCGGAGCACTAACTCCTTGGGCCCCTATTCTTTCTGATGGATTTCCGCCTAGGCAGATTTACTACAGTGCATCTCTTCCAGCAGTTTAGCACTTCCAGCGTTCTGATAGATTTCCGCCTAGGCGGTGGAAACGTCGCCTAGGTGGATTCAATACTTCAGCCCTTGCAACTTTCTGGCAGATTTCTGCCTAGGCGGTGGATACTTCGCCTAGGCGGATTCAATTCTTTAGCTTTTGCAACTTTCTGGTGGATTTCCGCCTAGGCGGATTTACACTATTCTTTGAAACCTCACTTTTTCATCTTTTTTGCTACCCTTTTCGCTCGGTTTGTCGATTGTTGATGTCCCTTCTCCTGACTAATAAAAACAACTAAAAAGGTATTCAAACTACAATAAAATACTCAAAAACTGGCAAATTCGGTTTAGAATAGGATAGGTATTTTACACCTATCAACCACCTAGGTAATCAGCCAAACCGACCTAACTTCACCTAGGCGAAGTTTTCTTTGCCTAGGCGAAAATCTCCTCCATAGTCTTGAGATATTTTTAGGATATTTTGGCTAAAAATACCCCATCTTCTCCCCCTTCTCTGGTCTCTCTTTCGCTCTCTTGCATTTTTGAGCCCCTTAGGCTATATCTAAGGGTATATTTAGAAGTTTTAGAGGTAGATCTCACATCCCGAAGTGGACAATACGGTGAATCGATAGTTAAGCGTTCTTAGCGGTTTATCTTCGGACGAGGATAAGTTCTTCGATTCTTTTTCCTTATTTCTTTATCTTAGGATCATGTGAGCATATTTAGCTCGATTTATATGTTTATGCAGCTATGGCCACGAGTTAAATATGGATTGTAGTAGGGATTAATGGTATATTTATAAATATGTTGTTTGGATGATTTCGGTGTTGCGTTTATGTTTGTTCTTCGTATTTTGATTATGTTTATCGTATTGTTTGTTTATTATACTTAGAATGGTAAATAGAGAATACGGGGTTTTGACAAATCCCGGATTTGGATTAGGGTAAACAAACGCCACAATTCTATAACCCAGTCGAGGTTTGAATCGTGGATAATCTATGACGTTGGGGAAAGACTCATGCGACCTAGGGTCGTTAAGACGTTGAGGGGGACTTCTTCATTGGCTCAAAGTTGCGTTATATCCCTTGTCTTACACTCTAGATAGATGGCAAGGGAGTTTTATAATGGAGATTGTCAATAGGGTAAATACAACGCGACGATCCAATAACTCGGGAGGGAGTTGGATTACGTGTAATCAATGACACTGGGCGAGACTCACGTGACCTAGGGTCATTAATACGTTGAGGGGGACTTCTTCATTGAATCAAAATCATGTATTCCCCCATCTTACACCCGGGAGAAGTGGCGGTGGAGTTTACGTACCGAGGTTGTCAAGTAGGTCGAATACCGTAAACATGAGTAAATCGAAATCGAACATGTATTTGTAAACACGTTAATCCCTAGGCAATTCTTCACCCTAAAACATATTAGTGTAGTTAATTTAGGTTATATTAGTATTAGTTTAATTAATTAATTATATTTGTTTTTCGCCTAGATAAAATTAGGTCACGATAAACGCGGTATTCGATAGTAACGACACCAATCCCTGTGGATACGATAACCCGATCTTTTATGATCACACTATACTAAAACATAGACCTCGTATACTTGCGAGTGTAAGTGGTGGCATAATTTACGCGCTACTAAGTTTTTGGCGCTGTTGCCGGGGATTGTTTTGATGTTATTGTCAAAGAAACGCGGTAACGGCTCAGGACTTCAGTTTTAGATAGCAGAAGCAAGTGTGTCGTATTCTAGTCCCGTCAACGTACCAAGTTTTTGGCACCGTTGCGGGGGATTGGTTGTTGGGCAAATTCAGTTCTTGGCGATCGCTACTAAGTTTTTGGGTAACGATTGTTGGGCATTGATTTGTTGTTATTATCGATATTGTGTGTAAATGACTTAATTTTACTTTAAGTATTTATTTATATATAATTTTTGTTTGTAGTTTTGTTTTTGTTTCCCATGCAGGGTACTTGGAGATGTTAGATCAACGGGTATTGATGCATCCTTTTTGACGGGATTCCAAATCGTTTTATGTTGCTTGGCCAAGCACATAAGCCGGTGAGGCGTTTCGTTGAAAGATTGATCCATCCAAAGCAAAACCTCGCCAATCTTGAGAGCGTTCTGAAAATGTCGGGCCGAGGACATTAAACCACGCGCTTCTTGGGAGGCAACCCTGGGTCAAATAAGTTAAATCCATCACATCGGATTTGAATCAGAGGTGAGATCCTCTCGCCTCCCAGGTAAGTGTTCTAAACATCCTTCGTCAGCATGCTTTAAATTTCATATGTTGAAGAATGATGATTGGGTTCGCTGAGGACACTGTCCACTTTTAGTTTGGCGATGATGTATAGTATGTAGTATTGTTAGTTTATGTGTTATTGTTTTTCCGTATTGCATGTGTGTTTAGGTTAGAATGTGTTTATGTTTTGGTGTTGTTGTTTATATGTTGAGTTTTGCATTCATCTGGGCCGTTACCCAATGATGAGACTACCCCTGGTTATTTTTGAAGTCAAGGGTAGTACACATGCATGTGTGATTCTGTGTACTTGACTATGCGTTTTGGTCAAAATTATTGTAGATCCTAATTTGAACGGACACATAGACTCAATGTATTTCTATTCAATTGATTTGAGGACGATTTTTGATTAGCCAAATTCATAACACATTGAAGATTCTAGAACTTGATTGAGGGGAAGCTTGAGGCGAAATCCTAGGCGAGGTAGTTCAAGAGACGTGATTTAGGCATTCTCTTTGTTGCTTGAGCCTTTGAAGCCTACCTTGATATATGTTTATCCCTCATTACCCTGTCGAAGCCTAAATGCAAATTCAATTTTGAACACATAAACTAATACCCTGGCTAGTTGATCGTTTTCCAAACCTATATTGCTGAATTTAAAGGCATATTTGAGTTAATCAAGTTAGCTATTGCAAAGGCTTCTTGATGTGAGCGGTTGGGTTTAGGGTGAACTTCTAATTGGTTCGGTATTTGAGTACTCACTTGTTATTTTTCATTTGTATTTCATACACCCCTTCAATTATAACAATCAAATAAGTTTGGTGGTGTGTTCGTTGAAAAGAAAAGAAAAAAAAAAGAAAAAAAAATAAAATCAAATGTAAATACGATTTTTATTTCCGTTTCTTTTGACAAGTGAGTACGTCGGTCTTAAATGCATGTTCGGGATTGTTTCCAATCTTTCTATGGGGGTTCGAGAGTGAATGTGCCAAGCATTGAGTCTTGGGTAACGTTAAGTTAACAACGTTAACCCATTTTCTATTCTAAATTACCCTTGGCCAAATATTCCTTAACCGAACCAAGTCCTAATGATCTTCATGAACTACTAAACCTACATTAGTGGAGAATGGACCCCAATCCAGCTTATGGTAATCCTTAACTCATGAATTTCGTTGGGGGATAATCCAATCCGATCGTTGTATAGTTATATTATTGAGTCTCGCACAAACACGTTTACAGGATCTAGAATAGCATTCACCATTATTGCATGTCAAAATTCTAAAACATTACATGTTGTGTGTTACCGCCTGAACTCGAAATAATTGGCGGTTGTTGAGGGAAAAATAAATAGGCCGTTAGAAGAAGTCAAAACTCGCATGTTGTTATGTTTAGATTATTTTTAGGTTGTTTGTTATTTATTTCAGTTTGTTGTATTTTTCATTTTAGTGTGTGTGTTTGGCTCGAGGACTAGCCAAATTCTAAGTTTGGGGGTATTTGATAGGTGTAAATTACCTATGTATTTCCAATCCGAATTTGTTAGTTTTCGAGTACGTTTGTAGTTATTTTTATGATGTTTTAATTAGTTTTTATAATTTTTATATAAATCAGGTGTGTGGGGTATAAAGATAGGAAACTGGAGCGAAAACGATGAGATCGAATCAAAGTGAGTCGAAGTTACGGTGGATAAACAAGCTCGGAGGCTAAAATATGAAACAGGCCCACTACCTAGGCGTCCAGACCACCACCTAGGCGGTGAAGAAGCTGAGAAAAGAGCAAAATGTTACTGACGAACCATCGCCTAGGCGAAGATTCCTTTGCCTAGGCGGAAATCCAGCAGAAAATGAAGATGGGTTACTGACAGCCGATCGCCTAGGCGGAGAAATCCACCACCTAGGCAAAAATCCAACAGAATGTTCTTCCACGTCCACCACCTACTTCACCGCCTAGGCGATTAGCCAAACTAACCTAACTTCGCCTAGGCGAAGTTTTCTTTGCCTAGGCAAAAATCCCCTCCACAGTCTTGAGATATTTTTAGATATTTTTATGATATTTTGGCTATAAATACCCCCACTCCTCCCGCTTCTCCGGTCTCTCTCTTTCTATCTTGTATTTTTGAGCCCCTTAAGCTATATCTAAGGGTATATTTAGGAGTTTTAGAGGTGGAGCTCACATCTCGAAGTGGAAAAGACGGTGAATCGATCATTGAGTGTTCTTAGCGGTTTATCTTCGGACAAGGCTAAGTTCTTCGATTGTTTTTTCTTATTTATTTATCTTAGGATCATGTGATCATGTTTAGCTCAATCTATATGTTTATGCGGCTAAGGCCACGAGTTAAATATGGATTGTAGTAGGGATTAACGGTATATTTATAAATATGTTGTTTGAATGATTTTGGTGTTGTGTTTATGTTTGTTCTTCGTAGTTTGATTATATTTATCATATTGTTTGTTTATAATGCTTAGAATGGTAAAAGGAGAATACGGGGTTTTGACAAATCCCGGATTCGGATTAGGGTAAACAAACGCCACAATTCTATAACCCGGTTGGGGTTTGAATCGTGGATAATCGATGACGTTGGGGCAAGACTCACGCGTCCTAGGGTCGTTAAGATGTTGAGGGGGATTTCTTTGTTGGCTCAAAGTTGTGTTATATCCCTGTTCTTATACTCGGGAGAGGTGGCGATGGAGTTTTAGAATGGAGATTGTCAATAGGGTAAATACAACGCGACGATCTAATAACCCGGGAGGGAGTTGGATTGTGTGCAATCAATGACGCTGGGCGAGACTCACATGACCTAGGGTCGTTAAAATGTTGAGGGGGACTTATTCGTTGACTTGAAATCATGTATTCTCCCGTCTTACACTCGGGAGAGGTGGCGGTGGAGTTTACGTACCGAGGTTGTCAAGTAGGTCGAACACCGTAAACGTGAGTAAATCAAAATCGAACACGTATTTGTAAACACATTAATCCCTAGGCAATTCTTCACCCTAAAACATATTAGCATATTAGTGTAGTTAATTTAGGTTATATTAGTATTAGTTTAATTAATTAATTACATTTGTTTTTCGCTTAGATAAAATTAGGTCATGACAAACGCGGTATTCGATAGTAACGACACCAATCCTTGTGGATACGATAACCTGATCTTTCACAATCTTACTATACTAAAACTTAGACCTCGTATACTTGCGAGTGTAAGTAGTGGCGTAATTTACACGCTACCAGTACGAAGCATTGATCTCCTCTTTGAGGGTCTTGAAGGAACTCGAAGTGACCGAAGTGGAACTCTATTGTGACTCCCTCCTAGTAGCAAACCAAGTTCATGGGGAATACACAACTAAGGAAGTAAAAATGATGGCATACTTGCGCAAAGCCAAGCCACTCATGCAAGATTTCTCGAAAGTCACCACCAGACAAATCCCAAAAGAAGAGAACAAACACATGGATTCATTGGCCAACTTGGCCTCTGCCTTCGATGCCAAGAGACAAAGGACCATCTTGGTCGAAAACGTGCCACGACCCAACTTTGACGAGATCGAGGAGGAAGTCAAGGTAGTAATGCACCAACCTGGGTTGATGGATCCCATCTACAACTACCTCAACAATGAAGTTCTCCTTGAGCAAAAGAATGAAGCTAGAAAAGTTCAGTATCAAGCATCCTAGTACTTACTAATATGGGGAGTACTATACAAATGATCCTTTATGGGTTCGTTACGCAAAGGTCGCCATGTGCTCCAAAATATCCATGAAGGACTCTATGGCAACCACTTGGGGGCACAATCTTTAGAAAAGAAGGCACTGAGACAAGGATGTTTCTAGCTGATGATTGAAGTTAACGCTAAAGAATTAGTGTAAAAATACGATAAATGCTAAAGGTTCGGACCAACAATCAACGTTCCCGCCACAGGACAACTTCCCATGACCGGACCCTAGTTGTTTGTTTAGTGGGGGGGTAGACATCCTTGGTCCATTCCGTACAGCTGTCGCTTAGAAGAAATTCCTAATTGTTGTAATTGACTACTTCACCAAATGGGTCAAGGCCGAGGCCGTGGCTAAAACTACTGATACGAAAATCAAGGACTTCGCGTGGAAGCATATTGTTTGCCGACTCGGAGTGACGCAAACCATTATTAGTGACCACAGAATGCAATTTTAATATAGTATATTCGACGAATTTTGCGTGGGATTAGGCATTCATCATCACATGTGTACCCCGAGCCATCCTCAATCAAATAGCCAAGTGGAGGCAACCAACTTGACTATTCTACACATGTTAAAAACAGAAAAATCCAAGGCAAAGCAGGTACGAGATCTCCCATCAATTTTATCGGCCTATCACACGACTTCTAGGTTATCCACTTGAAAAACACTATTCACCATGGCTTTCAACTCTGAGGCAGTGATCCCAATCGAACTAGCCCTACTAACTTGTCGAGTATCCCACTACAATCCCAAGAAGAACCAATGCAAGATCGTAATGAATATCGACCTAATAAAGGAAAGGCGACAATGACCACACACTCGACAGGAAGCCTACAAGAAGCAAATGGCTAAGTATCACAACAAACAAATCAAGGCACGAATATTTCAACAAGGTGACTTAGTCTTGTGAAGGGTCACCATTGCTACCCATGATCGAGTCGAAGGCAAATTGAACCAAAACTAGGAAGGACTGTATCAGGTCACCAATATGATTGGTATTGGCACTTACAAGCTTGAAACACTAGAAGGACGACCCCTGAAAAACCCATGGAATGTACAACACCTAAAGAAATATTATCAGTAAAGAATATGTAAGTTGTTGCATGCTCAATAAATTTCTACATTACCTAAGACTACTAATATACTGTGATACGCCGACATCTACATCAACTACCCTGCCCGACGGGATGGGCAGAAAAGAGATCGCAACTAGCAAACTGGGACATAATCATCCGACTAGAAGGCTTTGGCCGCTCAATGTGTCTAGCTTGGCGATGGCCTAAAAACCCCTCCTTGTACTCAGGCACACCCGATACCCTAAGCCTACTCTTGTAGGGGGCCGGCGAGAAAAAAAAGTCATTGAATTATGAACCCAGGTTGCAAACCCTCTTTACTTCGTTCGATCTTCTACAACGAATTTTCCACGATTTACACGAGTTATTGGATAATTTTTTTGTCATAAGCTACAATAGACCTGGTTGGAAGAATCCAAGATTAAAAAATAAGAAAAGTGATAGGGAGCGGGGAAGGTTTGATAAAGTGCCCAAGAGGCCATGATCCTTTTCTCGCTATCTCTTTCTTACGTCGAATAGATTTCTACTAATCTACAAATTGAGCCATTCGACTTATACGACTAATAAAATGTAAAATCTACAAAACTATACACAAAATGATTAAGCATGGCCTATCCAACCCTATGAGGTTTTAACCAAGTAGGTTGGAGTGATCAACCAGGATACTAGAACGAACTCCACTGATCGACCCTGAAAACCCTAGGGGTGGGTAATACGGAGACGACCTGAAAAATCCTCTTGGAACGTCTCTTATGTTCAGTTATGATCCGATAAACGGGACAACCCAAATAGAAACCCAATGATTAAGAGGTCGTTTGGCATCACTACAGCCTATACAAAAATAAAGAAAAATTATACTCTTCCATTTGACTCGTCAAAAGAAAGAGTGGGGACCTTTGATAATGTGAAATTTTGATAGGTAATTTCACTAACCATTTACCATCAAAATTACCACCATCACCTAATTTGGAAACTAAAACTACCACTACCCTAAATGGCCCAACCACTAATTAGTGGTGACTTAATTTCATCACCAAAAGAGTATTTGACTTCAAAATGGGTCCAAGAAACCCCTATAAATAGGGGTCTTATTCTTCACCAAATGATACATCAAGACTTGCTTACAAGACACGTCTTTTAATTTCCTCTCTACTTAAACACAAGTCTTGGCTGAAGAGCGAAATAGGAAAGCCGAATTCTCGAGCCTACACTTTTTACTAAAGGGAAGTAAATTCTATCTCAGTATAAATTCTACTTTAAATCCCTTGAAACATATTTTTCCTCAAAACATTGGTGGCTTATTCTTACACCGAAGGGGATTCACCGGGAACCTAACCCCCTGTGTCAAAGCCTTGTTTTGCAAGGACAAGTTGACGAAGTTAACCCAACTGAGTTCAACAATATTGGTTGTAATCAACCGAACCAGATTTCGGCATCATCAAGTACCAATAACTCTTTGGAAGCATTACACTTTTGACCCTCTATAAAGTTTGATATAGGTATTCAATTCACATATTTGAACTTTGGGATTTGTATTTTTGTTTAATTTGGTTCAATTAAAAATAGATTAGTACTATTTGAACGGAACAGAATGCGTTTCGAGCCCAGGAATTGATTTTGAAATGATTTTTGTAATTTTTTAAGGTTTTTTTTTTTTCATGATTGCAAATTTTGCCATTGACTATTGATCTAATTCATTCAATACAGTAATTTTTTGCTGCTGTTTTATATTGTGAGAATAAGAGTGCTATTCAAATCGTCTATAATTATATTTTTTTCGCGAACCTACAAAATACATCGAAATTTATTATCACTTCATCCATAACCACATCCTTCAGAATATTTATTGACTTCACTTTGTTAGGTTAGCCGATTAGACATTAGATATTTTCACAAAGATTTATTCATTTAAACGTTTCACACATTAACATATATTAACATCTTTACTCAAATTCTAGACAGTAAAATGGCATTTGAGTGTACTTGAGTGTAGAAGGCAATTGGCTCATTTTTAGATTCAATAAATGAATTGAGATGAGTACTTATCCATCCTTTGTGATATTGAAACTTGTTTTTACTTTGCTTATGTTGTAGATTTGATTAAATAAGTATTATAGGCCTTTAATATAAATTAAATAATACATTAAAATTATAAATTATCAATTAAATATGACTTGCTTGTGGATCACAAGTTTTAAACATATATTTTCTTCCTCCCACATTTTACAACAATAAATGACCTTCTACGAATTTTCAAATCTTCGCTATTTTTCATATCTTTCCTATTCATACCCATGCGAACTTAAGATTTGCACATATGCATATCTTTCATCTTTCATATCTTTTCTATTCACACCCATGCGCACTCACATTCTCATATCGTTCCTCTTCCGAGAGAAAGATCTCAGGTTGAAGCTTGCATAATCTTTCCTATGAAGCTTTTATAGTCTTAGGATTCAGTGCACTCCTCTCTCTCTGTCTTTCTACAAACCACCCATATAAATCTCCGGTTCTGTTAACCCTCCGAAACCCAACCCTCTTAATCCTCCTCCTATCTCTAGTTGTCTCCTTTCTCTCTCTCTCTCTGTACTGAAGCTTCTATAATCAGAACAAACCATGTTTCTCTTATCCATTATCTTTCTCTCACTAAGTTTAGTCCTTCTCTCAATAGAAATATCTTATTGGAGATACAAAAAATGTTACAGCAGGGGCCGCCTCTTACAATGGTACACTGATTTACTGTCCAAATCGCCGACACAAACCATTGTAGTTCGCAGCCTTAGAGCGCGGCGAACGATCGTCCCGGCGAAGCTGGACCATGTCGGGCACACGCTTCAGGCAAATTTCCAGAACTACCCAAATAGTATGCTGTTTAGAGAAATCCTCGGCGATTTACTAGGCGCCGGGATATTCAACGCCGATAGAGAGTCATGGAGTTCCTAGAGAAAACTGGCAAGCTACGAATACAGCGCGAAATCGCGGAAGGAGTTCGTGGTGAATTAAATAAAAGACTAAAAATAGAGAAATTAAAAATCAAGTAGGAGGAAGAGGTGAAATTGTGTTCTACAGCTGTGTAGCTTTTTCGTTTGAGTTGTTTACTCAAAAAATATAGTTTTAAAAAAAAAATCTGAAAACATGTGTATTCTAAATTTAATACGAAACCCATGTTACTCGGTGTTCGGAACGCAAGGTTCTTAAACTCGGTGTTTCGAACACCGGGTACGTGTTTATTTTTTTATTTTTTTTAATTAAAAGAACCCGGCGTTCACAACACTTGGTCCTTTTAAATTAGAAACGGTGATACACTGTTTGGGTTGGTCAAACGTTACAAATGTACCGTTTGACAAACCCGCTGCAAAGGCTGCAGCTTGCAGCTACCTTTGACGACTGCAATGTTATAGTTTGCAAAGTGGTCTCGGCGTTGGGAATGCCGGGACCTCAACGCTAAGTGTTCATTCTTCATTTGCCTTTCCGATTTCCTTCTTCAAAATTTGGCAAATTTATCTCGTAAGTGTTCAAATCTCCCTCCTTATACCGATTTTGTTCTTGTTCCTCCTTCATAGTTTATCTAAGCAGTGTTTGTTCATCAAAGATTTCACGACTTCAGAACTTCTTCCTCCTACTATAAAAGTAAGTTTGTCTTAGTTTTTTTGTTTAATTTATTTGTTAGTTTGATTAGTATGGTTTTTACTTGTTTAATTATTTAGTTAGTTAGTTAGTTAGTTAGTCCACTTGTTTAATTTGTTAGTTAATTAGTTAATTTAATTTGTTAGTTAATTAGTCCACTTGTTTAATTTGTTTGTTAGTTAGTTAATTTAATTGTTAGTTAATTTAGTTATTTAATTGAGGAATGTAAATTTTGGCCCCTCAAAGTTTGACAAATTATACATGTAGAAAAATACACCTTAAAAAAAAATTATAATACATGTCTTAAAAAAATTATTAGTTAGTTAGTTAATTAATTTGAGTTTGATTTGTTAATTTGTTGTTTAATTAAAAAATATTTAATTAAAAATGTGCACTTTGGCCCCTCAAAATTTGACAATTTACAGGAAAATATAGATTAAAATAGAAATTATAATATATTGCTTAAAAAAATTCTTAGTTAGTTAGTTAGTTAGTTTAATTTATTAATTTAGTTGTTTAATTAAAGAATCTACATTTTGGCCCCAGATAGTTTTTTTTTTTTTTTATACATGTGGAAAAATATAGGTTAAAATAAAAATAATAATATATTGTTTTAAAAAAAAATTATTTAGTTAGTTAGTTTTTTAATTTGAGTTTGTTTGTTAATTTATTTGTTTAATTAAAAAATATTAATTAAAAATATGCACTTTGGCCCCTGAAAGTTTGACAAAATATACATGTGGGAAAATATAGGTTAAGATAGAAATTACAATATATTATTTAACAAAATATTAGTTAGTTAGTTAGTTAATTTGAGTTTGATTTCTTAATTTAGTTGTTTAATTAAAAAAATTAATTAAAAAATATGCACTTTGGCCCCTCAAAATTTGAAAAATTAGGAAAATAGAAATTATAATATATTATTTTTAAAAAATTGTTAGTTAGTTAGTTAGTTTAATTTATTAATTTAGTTTTTTAATTAAAGAATGTACATTTTGGCCCCAGATAGTTTTTTATATATGTGGGAAAATATAGGTTAAAATAGAAATTATAATATATTGTTTTAAAAAAGATTAGTTAGTTAGTTAGTTTTTTCATTTGAGTTTGTTTGTTAATTTATTTGTTTAATTAAAAATATGCACTTTTGCCCTTAAAATTTGACAAATTAGACATGTGGGAAAATATAGGTTAAAATAGAAATTATAATAATTTTTTTTTTAAAAAAAAGAAAAAAGAAAAAAGAATTTAGTTAGTTAGTTGATTTGAGTTTGATTTGTTAATTTAGTTGTTTAATAAAAAAAAAAAAGTGAACTTTGGCCCTTAAAGTTTAACAAATTACACTTGTGGGAAAATATAGGTTAAAATAGAAATTATAATTTATTGTTTAAAAAAAATTAGTTAGTTATTCAGTTGATTTGAGTTTGATTTATTAATTTAGTTGTTTAATAAAAAAATGTTTAATTAACAAATGTGCACTTTGGCCCTTAACGTTTTTCAAATTACACATGTGGAAAAATATAGGTTAAAATAGAAATGATAATATATTATTTTAAAACAAAATTAGTTAGTTAGTTAGTTGATTTGAGTTTGATTTGTTAATTTAGTTGTTTAATAAAATAAAAAAATAATTAAAAAATGTGCATTTTGGTCCTAGGTCTGTAATAGCCGCCGCCGTTAGGCCGGCCTCTCGCTCGTCATCCGTCAGTGACGTCTTCATTGCGGTCGCTATTCACCATCCCCACGCTCAACGTCTTCTCCGGCGACGCTAATTTCGATTCACCAGCGACGTATAGCGGCGTTTTTTCTGCTCTGTTTCTCTGAGTTGCAGTGATTTGTTTTTCATTCGCAATCACCAACTGTGATTTACGGTGATTTACAGTGAGTTGCAGTGATTTGCGGCGAAGGTTTTTTGATTCTGTTTTGCAGTGATGTGATTTGTGGTGACTGTTGATCTATTCGGTGATTTGCGGTGATTGCAATTCTAAGTGGTGATTTGCGGTGGCTGTTGATTCCGATTTTGATTAGCGGTGATTTGCGGAGATCACTTATCTTCTTTTGAGGTGATCTGGTGTTCTATTTTGCGGTGACCTATTTTGCGGTGATTTGTTTTGCGGTCTTCCTGCCATGTCTTATGTCTCGAAGGTGCTTCCACAGCCCTCTCAGAACACAGGCTTTATCCGATCCTATTCAGCAACTTTTCAGAGTGCGGTGTGCTTTCCATCTATCGAGGTGGACTCACGTACCTACACGAAAGATAGGATGCCAGCCGTTTTTTTCTTTACAGCAACGTTGACCCAATCCGAAGCTTTGTTTGATACAGCCGTTGTTCTTAAGTTTCAGTTTAGCCACCTTGCACTAGAAGAAATTTAGATTGAGATTAAGAATTGGAACCTTTTCGGTTAGTACACCATGGGTCTGATTAATTCAAAAATGCTTCTTCTTCGCTTCTTCAACAATAAAGATCTGCTCAAGGTTCTATCCCGCGAGGTAAACGTTATCAAGGGTTTCTACTATAATTTTTTTGTTGGAATAAAGCATTTAATTCGAAAACCGATGCCCCAATTCTTCTAATTTGGATTCAATTTCCAAAACTGCTAATTGACTATTTTGTTCCAGAAATTCTTAAAGCTATCGCAAGCATGATTGGTAAGGTCATTACTATTGATTCCACCACTTTAACCTTGACGAGATTGAATTCCGCTAGAGTTTGTGTTGAGGTCGATCTCTAAAAGCCTTTACCGCCCAAGATTTGGATTAGTAAACAAGATGGATTCTCTCAGGAAGTCGTTTACGAATGTCTCCCATCCTTTTGTTCCTTTTGCAATATTCAGGGTCATTCCTTAGAAATATGCCGTCGGAAAAATTTGGAATTGTTGACGAAGACAGTAGAGAAAGGTAATGAAATGGATGTAGGTAAAACAATATCCAAACACACACACACACACACACACACACACACACAAAAAAAAAAAAAAAAAAAAAAAAAGGCATAACAAGGCTTTGCGAAAAACCCAACAGACCATGATCCCCATTCTGCATCCGAATGCTTCGGTTTTTAAGGAGGTTTCTTATGTTCAAGTGCTTACTTCTGATCCTTCCAAAGTTAATCAGAACATTATTCATGAGAGTGGTATTGCAGAGAATGAGGGGGCCTCACCCTCTGACCCCATTCTAGCAAATAAGGTCAATGCAACAGCAGCTCTAGCAGCTCCAGATCAGGTCAACGCTACAGCAGCTCCGGCGGCTGCAGATCAGGTCGTCGTTAAACCTTCAACAGTTCCAGATGTTACAGTCCAATTGGCTTCAGGTCAGAAAGATAATCTGCCGAATGATGGGAAAATTGATCTAATTCAAGCTCTCCAAGTTCCATTTGCGGACGAAGGTGGGAGAAAACACCATTGCTATTGGGCATTCTCAATCAGAACACAGTGATTCTTTGGCTAAGGATAATGGATCAGCTGGATATGCAACTGATACAACAAGCGCTGAAACAAATGGTTTCCAACTAGTTCAAAGGAAAAACGAAAAAGCGAAGGTTCCAGAGTCGATTGGAGATATTTCCAAGACTTCAGGAATGGTAACAAGTCATCAAGTGAAGTTTAATGTCTGACTCCATTATGTTTTAGAATTGTAAGGGTATCGGAAACTCGAGTACCCTTGCTAGATTAAAACGAATAGTAAAGTCTTCGAAAGTTTCCTTTACCGGAGTTATTGATCCATAGATTGATGATTCTAACATGGGGAGAGTAAACAAAGCTATCAAATTCCATAACGCAGTCTCTAATCAAGGTGAGTCGGGCAAAATTTGGGTTTTATAGTAGAATAACCTGGAAGTCCAAATTGTTCATACGCATCGTCAATTTATTGCTTGTAAGTTATCTTGGTTAAATTTGGAGTTTTTGATGGTGGTGGTTTATGCTAGTTTCTCTCAGATCGAATGCAGAATTCTTTAGGAGGATTTTCTCATTACAACTACCTTGGTCTCTATGTTGATAATTTGGGGGGGCGATTTTAATGTTGTTCGTAGTACGTCTGAGAAGTTGGGTCGTTTAACTCCTTCTTGGAGTGTCATACAAGAGTTTAATACATGTATTAATTCAACCGGGCTAGTGGACCCCGTTCACAGAGTCAACTTTTACATTTTTGTAACAATCGTCAAGGGTTATCTCGACAATATTATCGGTTGGATAGAATCTTGGTATCGCCTACGATTTGTAATTCCTTCGAAGACCGAGTTGAGCATTTGGAATGTATTAATCCGGACCACTGCCCATTGATTCTACACTTCTCATCGTTTTCATATAATGGTCCTAAGCTATTTCGGTTTCAACGGATGTGGACCTTGCATGAAGGATTTCTTGATATGGTTAAATTGGCTTGGAAGGCTTCTTATCAAAATCCTTTGGTTCGTTTAAGTCTTAACATCAAATCGATAAGGGCGGCTCTTAAAGTTTGGAATGCTCAAACTTTTGGAAACGTTTTTGTTGATTTAAATTCTCGGAAGGATAGGGTGGAAGCTTATGATTCTATGATTCAAACCAACTGGTCTCAAAGTGAATCGGACATACTTTATCAAGCTACTACAGAATATAATAATCTTATTAAGAAAAAGAAAATCTATTGGAAACAAAAATCTCGAGAGCATTGACTAGCAATGGAAAATAGCAATTCTAAATTCTTTCATACATCTGTTAAAATGTGTGACTCTCCTCTTTGTTTGTCTTCTATTCGCCATGAATATGGAAGTAGCTTGGTTGATCCCAAAATGTTTCATGAAGCTGCTATTGAGTTTTTCAAAGATTTATACTCGACTGCCCAGGTGTCCTTCTTTGATTCCATCCTTCACATTGTTACGGATTTGGATAATGCTATGTTATTGGCTCCTTTCTCAATGGAGGAAATCAAATATGCCCTTTGGTCCATCCCCATTGACGGTGCTCCAGGTATGGATTCTCTCTCTTCAAGTTTTTTCCAATCTTCTTGGGATATTGTGGGTAAAGATATTTGGGAAGACGCTAATTATTTTCTTAAAGGAAATCCCCTTCTTACTGCTCTTTTTAGTACCTTACTAGTCCTTATTCCGCAGAAGTCTCAACTTTCTTCTCTAAAAGATTTTAGTCCGATCAGTTTATGTAATATTTGTTATAAAATCTTTTCTAAGGCGTTAGCTACCAGGCTGGCGTCTCTTTTACCCAAGTTGATTTCTATTCAACAACATGGTCTTGTTTTACCCAAGTTGTTAAATATAGGTCTATAGCCAAAGCTATTGGGCTAGCCCAAGAGCTTGTCAAAGATTTGGGCAAGGATATTCGTGGGTGTAATGTTATGCTCAAACTCGATATGGCTAAAGCATATGATCGAATCGAGTGGAACTTTTTAATTAACGTGCTTAATCAATATGGTTTCAGCTCAAGATTTATTGCTGCTGCTTCGAGCTGTTTTGGCTCGACTTATTTCTCAGTGGTGTTTCGAGAGGTCTGTAAGGGTTGGTTTCCTACTTCTAGAGGATTGCGTCAAGGCAACCCTATTTCTCCTTTACTGTTTATCTTGGCTCAAGAGGTTCTTAGTCGAAATATCTATCATTCCATGATAGATGGTTGAGTTCAACCTTTTGTAACTAAAAGACATTGTCCTCTAGTTTCTCATTTGATGTTTACAGATGATACCCTCATTTTTTGCAATAGAAGTTCTCGCAGTATTAGAAATTTAATGCAAGTGCTTGAAGAGTATCAATTAGCCTCTGGTCAACTTGTGAGTGCTCTGAAATGTAATTTCTATTTGCATCATAACTATCCTAATGCGCGTCGCTTGGCTATTGGTCTTTCCACAGGTTTTAGTCAAGGTGGTCTTCCTTGTACTTACCTTGGAGTGCCCCTTACCTATGGTCATCTTAAAGCGAGTCACTTTGCTAGTCTTATCGGGAAAGTGTTTAAGAAAGTTGATGGGTGGAAGGCTAACTTCTATCTAGTGGAGGTAAACTTGTTCTTCTAAAGCATGTTTAATCTTCCTTCCCTCTTTATCTTTTGGCAGCCACTTGTGTTCATAATAGCATTCTGGAAGATATGGAATCCATGTTTGCGAACTTCTTTTGGGGCCACTCGAATTCAGGTAAGAAAAGACACTGGGTGGCTTGGCATAAGATCTGTCAAGATACCTCTTCTGACGGTTTTGGTCTTCGTAATCTAAAAGATATGAAGGTGGATTTTTCTCTTAAACGGATTTGGTCTCTGCTAAAATGGAATTCTCTCTGGTGTGATTTTATGCGCTCCAAATACACTATTAATCTCCAGTTATCACTGTGGCCAGATCATATTGGAAGTTCTAAAATTTGGAAAGATATATTGTCGGCAAAAAATACTTTTATGCATTTATCGAGATGAAAAGTTGGCAATGACGAGCTAACTAGTTTTTGGCATGATGATTAGGGCCTTGGTATCCTAGCTAATAATCTCCATTTTATCAACTCGTTGTCTTCTGTCAAAATTTTCTTACAGGACAAGGAATAGATCTCCCCAGATCTGGAAAATGATGCTTAGGACTTCTTGGAGGGCTCCTTCCTAGTATTGTCATCAGAATCTGATTATTTCATTTTGCTTCCTAGCGATAATGGTGTCTTCTCCATTAAATATGCTTGGAGGGCTATTAGCAGTGAGGTAATCCCGATTAATCTTTATTCTAATCTTTGGAGTATGCGAAGATTAAGATTTTCATGTGGCAACTTTTGAAGAACAAACTTACAGTTGATGATATCATTCAGAAAATAAGAGTGTTTTTTGGTATCGGGTTGTCGATGCTGTTTCTTTTAATCCACTAAAAATATCCAACATCTTTTTCTGGAAAGTGAGGTTGCTTCAAAGGTCTGGCAATATTTTATATCCTTTTTTAATATTCTTTTTATTCCTCAACCTTTAATTCATTATATTAAGTTGTGGTGGAGTAGACCAAAAGATAGTTCTCAGTTTCATAAATTAGGGGTGTTTATCCCATCGCTGATTTGTTGGGAGATATGGTTAAATCAGAAGCATGCTCTCCATGATAATATTTCCATGTCTGATAAATGGATCATTTTCAAAGTTAGGAAGTAGGTTCAAGCGTTGAGCCCTTTGACTAAATCTAAGTCGGTTTCATCATCTTTTGGGATTCAGTCTCTGGTTTTGTTGGGTTGTCCGATTAAGCAGGTTATTCGTCGTCGACCACTGATTTGTTGTTGGACCCCTCCGCTCGAGGGAAGTTTCAAACTTAATGTGGATGGTGCTTTGAAAAAGGAGACCATGACGTCTTTTTGTGGTGGTGGTGTTCGAGACAGTAATGGAGCTGTTAGTTGGACTTTTTTCTCTCCCCTTACTATTAGTTCAAGTTTTCTAGCTAAGTTTCACGGGTTGTTCTTGGGGATTCAGGAAGCTTTGCGTTTGGGCCAGCTTTCTTTGCTGGTGGAAAGTGACTCGCTAGCTTTGGTTCATTCAATCAAGAATGATAGCCCAATCTGGTTGATTGCCTATCTTTGGAACACAGTTAGGTTTTGGATTCTATCATTTGACATTTAGATTTGTCATATTCATCGAGAATGTAATTTTGTTGCTGATAGTCTTGCTAATATTGTTTCATCTAGCCCTTTGTCATTTTCTATAGGTAGTCCCTTACCTCACGACATAATTTCTTATGCTTGTGAGGATCAAGAGGGTTTTCCCCGCCTAAGGTTGTAATTTTTCCAATTCACTTATAAAGAGATCGTTTTCGTGAAGAAAAAAAAAAACTTGACTTGGAATTTATATAAGATCAGAGTTAAAGTTAATTAAATTATTGAATAAATAAAATGATAAAGAATGAAAATAAATTACTCAAAAATATAAAAACGAACACTATAAACAATTCTTATATAAACAAACTTTTTGTGATTGAGTTTTAGTTAGCGACAATATTTTCTTGTACTGTTTTGGGTTGTAAAATGATAGCCACTTGAAATGGAGAATGTCAGGTGGTTATTGTATTGGGGTGGTAGAATATTGGAAGGTACCGATATCGGAGTTTCTTACATCACCTCATCTGTAAAATCTTTAGTTGTCCTTCGGGGAACAACCTTAAATGAATTAATTAAGATGTTGAGACCATGTGTTCTTCAGGATGGCGCTAATGGAAGTTTGAAATTAAAGTGTAGGATGTCGATGGATATTTTCTGCGAAAATTTTAAATATACCTTATTTTCTATGGGGGACGACTCAACATTAGACCAAGTACTTGAGTTACCTCTTTGTATACTCTCACTTCTTACTGTTGAGGTGCACGTAGAGGTAGAACGAGCATTTGATGGTGCTTCAATGTTATCCTCAAAGTGGTCATTTTACCCACTTAATGACTCAGAGTTTTAATCCGTATAGTACCCAATCTGAAGGATAATTTTTTGGCTACAATATTCCCATGTCATGCCCCTAAGCAGTTCAATCTAATTACACCGTTCCACCCCTACATTCCAGAATAATATCATTCCAACAGTATTCCCATGCCGCACCCCAATTACTTGAGTCTAATTACACCATCCTACCCCCTATATTCCAAAACAAAATTATTCTCATAGTAGGATTGACCGTGATCATGGCACCAGCTCTGCTATTCCACATCATTATTATTCAGCAAGTAGTCCACCATAAGAAAACACAAATAATTATGGTGGTGAGTTTGATACAATTGATAGTTGTCACGGTGTGTCAGAAGAAGAGTTAGATGCGGATATTGCGTTGGAGCCAAAGAAGAATGATAGGGATGGAGACGAAGATCTTGATGCTAGGCCTTGCAGGCAAAGGAGTTAGAATCAGCAATTGCAGTTTGGACAGGGTTATTCTACTTTTCAATAACTTGGACTGGGGTGACGATAATGACATGGAAAAATACGAGCCGAAGTTGCAAAATAATTTATAGCACCAAAGATGGACGAATTACGTAGTGGTATGGTCTTTAAGGACAAAAAACATGTCCAGGAGGCCGTGAATATTACCACGTCAAGAAGAACAAAGAGTATTGTGTGGTGGAAACGAAAAATAAGATCTGGTCAGTTAATTGTTTGCATGGATACGGTTGGAGGTTGTGGGCGATTACTAAAAAACGTCACGGTATATTTCAGATTACATAGTATGATAGGGCAACACACATGTTTTGATAATCATACTTCTTTAGATCATAAAAATTTGGATTCTGGTGTCATTTCAAACTTGATACTTGGACAAGTCGAACAGGATCCAAAATTAAAGATTGATATTATTGTGGATTACATAAAGGAGTCTCAGGGATTCTCCATCTCCTACCGAAAAGCTTGGTTGGCTAAATCTAAAACCATCGAGACCTTGTTCGGAGATTGGGACAAATCATATCAGAACTTGCCGAAATTTATGGTCGCATTGCAACATTACAATTCGGGTATGATTGTCTAGTGGAGCACTATGCCAACTGATATGTCTGGCTACAGGACGTTCAACATGGTATTTTGGGCATTCAAATCTTTAGTTGACAGATGGCATTATTATCGGCCTATCATCATGATTGATGGAACCCACTTGTATAGTAAATACGAGGAGAAGATCGTAATCGTTATTGGAATGACGCCGTCCAACAAGTGCTATCCTTTGTCTTTCGCCATCGTACTGATGAAGGACTACCACTATTGGCGATGGTTTATCTATATTCTTAAGCGCCATATTGTCGGTGATCGTCTTGAGGTGACATTGATATTTGACAGACACGCCGACATTACTAGTGCGGTTGACAGTCTGTGGCTTAATCAATAGAACGAGCCCTACCGATATCACTGATTTTGTTTGCGACACTTTTGTAGCAATTTCAACAAGATTGCTAAAAATCAGCATCTCAATGATCTTGCTTGGAATACAGGTATTGCGACACAAATTCAAAAATACGATGTTATCCTGGAAAAGATCAAAAACATTGATGTTCGCGTGCATACGTGGGTGAACGATATTCCAACTTACAAATGGACCAGGGCACATGACGATAGTAGGCGTAAGGGAGTAATGACGGCCAATTACGTACATGTATTTAACCACTACTTGAAGGGTGCAAGAAATATTCCAATTACAGCATCTGTGAAGATTACATTCTACAGGATGGTTAAATACTTTGATATTGGTCGACAAGAAGCTCTAAAGGATTCAACCGATAGTTAACTATACACTAAACACGTCGTTCAAAAAATACAGAAATCTCAAATCAAGTCCAAAACATACGAGGTTCAAATATTCAATCGGTAAGTTAGTATTTATTATTTACATTTTTTCAAGTTACATATAATTGTTGCCACACGTAATTTAATTAAATATGATATTTTTTCTAGAGAGAATGCAATCTATCATGTTAAAACTAGAAAGAGTCTTATTGGGGGTCTGATCGCTCACTAAGTCATATTAGGGGATAACGCTGATTACACTTGTGGAAAGTATAAAATTTGGCGATATCTATATTCCCATATGCTTGCGGCCACCGAGTATAGTGGCGTTGATGCATTCCTCTATATTACAGTTGAGTACACAATAACGAATCAATTGATAGCGTGAGAGTAATCGTTTCGGCCGATTATTTACAAGGATTACTAGCAACAGACCAATTTTCTTAACCTAATTCTGAACCATAATAAACTTCGAGTTGTGCATTGTGGTCGACCAAATTGCACTCGCATTCAAAACGAGATGAATTAGTCGTGAAGAACAATGACAAATCAGTGCGATTTTTGTTCCCAAACTGGACATGATAGGTAGAGGTGTACATTTCGATCCCGCCATACACCCAATTGATCTTGTCGGTTCATTGTAATGAATGTTTATGCAACTTTATTTGTTTCTTATGTCAACTTTTATGTATCATAAATTCCATGCCCTTATCGCACACATTTCATTGTAATGAATGTTATATTTTATGTGTAAATGTGATTAAATTTTAATTTTGTACTAACAAATTTGATAAAAATGTTGGGGAAAAAATATCAGTTCAAAATGGACCTTGGGCCCATAGATCCTTCAGTTCTACACTTGCAGTAGGAGCACAGGTCCGCATTAGTCTGGACAACATAGGTCCGTATTAGCTATTACATTAATTTTTTTATTTTAGTTTTTTAAATTTTAATGTTATTTATTGTGTCTTAATTAATATTTCAGGATACTGGTGCACTTGACTGTGCTGGATTTGATTTAGGGGGGTGGAGAAAAAATACCCCCTCGAGTTATAAAGCTGATAGAATCGGTCGACTTGTACAACCCATTCAGGTTGTGATTGAAGCGGTTAGATAGGTCCCTCATAACCGCATTGGTAGAGAGATGGCATCCGGAGATGCACATTTTCCATCTACCTGCTAGGGACATGACCATCACACTACAGGACATGACCGTCTTGTTGGGGTTGTCTATGCACGGGCAACTCATCGGCCCTAAGGACTCGTGATCGGTAGATAGTTGGAAGGCACTTTGCCATGATCTCCTCGAAGTGGCATTGCTAGAGGATAAGATTAGGAATGATAGTTTAAAGATCAAACAGCTACAAAGAACCTTCGAACAAGTTCCTGAGGATGCCGGGGAGGAGGCCATGCATTGCTACACACGCGCGTATTGCTTGATTCTGCTTGGCACGATATTACTGCCTGATAAATCGCATAACAGCATCAAGCTAGCATACCTACCACTGCTGAGCGACTAGACACCTACCGTTAAGTATAGTTAAGATAGTGCGACACTAGCAATCCTCTACCGCAAGCTATGTAAGGCATCGAAGGCCACGATGAAAAATATAGCCGGCTACCTATTTTTGTTGGAGTGTTGGGCCTTGGAATGGTTGCCAATGCTTCAACTTGAAGTTGTCCATTTCCCCCATATGATATATCATTCGAAAAGTTGGACTATAGTGAGGGTTGGACGTTCCCAGACGCTCTGAGGGGTGCCTAGTAAGTAATTAATATATATATATTTTTTTATTTCATTTATCATGTAATGAATATTTATTTATGGATATTAAACTTATGATTTATATTTTTGGTATACAGGTGGACCCTTGAATTTAATTTTGAAGACGTGCCAATGTATGTTTTGATGGTCTATCGCAATCAGTTAGATCGATTGCAGAATAACCAGGTTATTTATTTATTTACATCGAAATTTTAATTTTATTTGTTTATTTATTTATATTTTTTTGATAGGTTTTTTGGATGTCCTATCTCCTATTGACTTTGCCTCCATATAATAGAGATAGGGAAGATATTTGGATGATAACGCTACCCCTCATTTGATACGAGATCGTCGCGAACACGTATCCACTGCGCATGCTACGACAGTTTGGTTATCGGCAAGGGATTCCTCAGCCGGTAATTATGGATAAGAAGTTGCACAAAATTACTTAACATAATATTTTTTACAATTTGATTTAACATAAGTTATAATGACATATAATTTTTATAACAATTTAGAATTATGATTGTAAATGATAAAATTTATTTAAAAATATGCAAAAATAATTTATTTTTTACATTTAATATTTAATATTTTATTTTGTAGATACGTCTAGATTTTAAAAATATTAATTTCATAGACAATAAATATATAAAATAAATTTTTATTAATTTCTAATAAGACAAGCGCACACATATTTTTCTTGGCGGTACCTATGAGCTGTTGAAATTGATGGGGCAAATAAACTAGAGAATAAATGAAAACAAAAGATAATAGAGAAATAATATATATTGAGAAGAAGCTTAATGGACTACATTGTATTACATTGCATTTGTCCACATCACAATACAACACACACATATATATACAATACAATAAACAAAGCCATTGAAAAAGGTGGTTGCAAGTTGATGGGCAATAAAAGTGGATGGTTGATGGTTGATCATTAATGGCAGTGGTTGAAGGTTGATCATTAATGGCGGTGGTTGAGGATAATTCTTGAATAGTGATATGTAATTATTAACATCTTCCTTTATGATTCTATATGCCCCTACAAGATGGATCTCCGTGAGGAGAGTCCAATCTTGGACGTTAGCATATGAAAGCGTGTGTGTGACAGAAGATTGATACGTTGTGGCACGTACTGGGCAGTGCAATCAGAGCGGAGAATGCTCGGAGGCGCGTTGGAGTAGGCCTTGGGTGCGTTGGGGCACGAATTAGGCAGTGTTTATCAGAGCTGAGAATGCTCGGAGGCATGCTGGAATGAGTCTTAGGTGTGCTAGGGCACAAATTGGGCAGTGGTTGTCGGAGTTGAGAATGCTTGGGTGCTGGAGCGGGCCTGGGGTGTGCTGGGGCTCGAACTGGGCAGTGGTTGTCGGAGATGAGAATGCTCGGAGGCACGCTGGAGAGGGCCTGGGGTGTACTGGGGCACAAACTGGGCAGTGGTTGTTGAAGCTAAGAATGTTCGGAGGCGCACTGGTGATGGCATTGGGTGCCCTGGGGCACGATTTATTTTTTTTCGCAAGCTTAAACCCCTGATCTAGTAGAGCCCCTCAACTGCTTTAGCTCAAATGTTTGAGAGAGATGAATTATTGATTTAAGAGAAAGAGAGAGAGATTCAGCGAGGCAGACGACAGTTTTCGTAGGCTTAAACCCCTGATCGTACAGAGGCCCCTCAACTACTTTATCGCAAATGTGTCTTACCACTTAAGTTACACCTTATTGGTTGGAATGGAAGAGACTACACTGACGGTAAAGAAACCGATTTATAATGTAGATGTGATTTCCGCAATGGTAAGGTGTTTGACGACCTTGAAAAGGTAGATGTAGAAGAAGATACACTGATGGAAAAGAAACCAATTTATAGTATAAAATTGATGATGACAATGGTGGTTTGAAAGGCACTGCCGCTGTGGAGGTGGGGCAGAGGTATTGAGGATTTAAAAGTGAGAGGAATCCGACAAGGTAAACGACGATCATGGAAGAATGTCGGTGATGGAAAAAATCAAAAGCGGAACAGCAATATCGAGAAGATTTGGGCAGCCAGGTGAAATGGTAATTCCAAAAAAAAATGTGGGGTGCAAATAGAAACTGGTATAAAGTTGGAGGGATAGATTGGTAAAATTTGGAAAATAAAAAGTAATGGAATAGGGGCTAGTTTGGTAAATTGTGGGTTAGTAGAGAGGTAGGTAAAAATAATTGGGGGTAATACAACTTACACTCCTTCAATTATAGTCATATTCCACATACACCCCCCCTAAGTTTTAAAACTACCACGGCGACACGCTATCAAAGCTTTTTTTATTGAACTGACCATTTTTCCCTTACTCATTCAAAACAGAAAAATGATAAAATAACTCAAATAGTGAATGACCAAATTACCCTCATACACTAAGTTTTCGACGAACCAAATACCACCTATCCAAACAACACCAAGGAAACCTTTGCTCTTGAGGAAAATCCATTGTTTTTGCCTCTTCTTCTTTGTTTCTCTGCACCACCAAACCAAACAACACCACAGCCGAACAACACCATTGAACTAAGAAAAGTGAATCCAAAATTGCAGAAGGTAAAGAGAATGTACCCACAATCACAAAATGTAAGGAGAGAGAGAGAGAGAGAGAGGAAAAGTGAATACACCTTCATCTTTTTCAAGTAAAAATAAACCAGAAATCCAAATCCTAAAACAACCCACCATTGAAATCAAAATCCAAACCCATAACAGATTAAATCCATATTTATCGAGAAAATGCTATTAACGTCGATTGCAACGCGGTTTATCCAAATCTGAGAGAAAATGAGAGAGAGAAGATTACGAACCATTCTCTAACAAAGGTTTGGAATTTGGTGGGAAAAACGAATCATTCGCCATCTTCCTCATGCAATCGGAGTTCTGATTCTTCGATCTCCCAGGAGCTATTGAGGCGTTTTGTGGTGTTCGGTAATGATGGCATTCAACGATGGTGGTGACGTGGTGTTCGGTGATGGTGGTGATGTGGTGTTGTTCGGAGGTGTTGTTCGTTTTGGTGGTGTTGTTCGACGGTTTTGATGTTTCGAACAGGGAAGGGAACATGGATGGGTAGGAGAAGATGGGTTAGGGATGAGAGAGAAAGAAGAGGAGATGAATTGAGAAATGGAGGATGTAGTGGTGGTGTTCACCGTCAGTGTGGCGGTAGTTGGTAGGAGGATATGGTGGTGGTGGTGGTGGTGGAGGAGGATTTGTGGCTCAAAGGATGAAGAAGACGAAAGATGAAATGAAAAGCCTAACCTTTAATTACATTATACACCCTTAAAGTTTTATTAAATTTTATTTTGAATCATCACATTTTATACAAGGGAAACTTAGTATTTAGATAAAGAGAGTAGGGTTAATTTAGTAAAAATAAATATGAATTGACTTTTCAAAGGTATTTTCGGAATAAAAATAAGCAGGGGATCTCAGTGTTCTTTGACCAAATAATTCAAGGGTATCCCATGTAATTTTTAAACTTAAGGGAATTTATGTGGTTTCGGTCAATAATTGAAGGGGTGTAAGTGGTATTACCCAAAATAATTGAGAAATTGAGCACTGACCTTTCTCGCCAAAACAAAATGTGAAAGAAAGGGATAAAGATTTTTTTGGTCCTTGACAAATGCCTCGGGCGTCCAATTAGCCCCTAACTTTTGCAACTCGACAATTTGGCCATTGACATTTCAAAATCGTTCCAAATTGGCCCTTGGGTAGGGTTCCGTTAGTAAAATTTGGGAAAATTCGATGGAAAAAGTCACGTGACAAGCACGTGACGTTTAGCTAAAGGTATATGCATCATTTCATTCTTACTAATAGAATGGGACTAATTTACATATTTTGTTAAACTTAAGGGGTTAAAAATATTTTTTTCTTTAATTGTTTTTAGGTCGCCTTCTTCCTCTCCGCCGCTGCTCTCCGATCCTTCGTTCACCTCCGATCTCTTTGCCACGTCAACGATGCGTGCTCCGATCCTTCGTTCACCTGCGTCGTCTTTGTCATCTTCGCCATCACCTGCGTCGTCTTTGTCGTAGTCTTCTCTATCACGTTCGTCGTTTTCGGTTTCGATTAATTAAGAAAAGTGAAGGCTATGGTTTCGTTTGTGTTTCGATTTTGATTTCGAACAGGGTTTTGATTTAGGTTCGATTTCAATGGTGTTCGTCATTTTGGTGGCGATGTTCTTTGATTTCAAAATCAAAACCTTTAGGTTCGATTTCGATGGTGTTTGTTGTTTTGGTGGCGATGTTCGGCGGTGTTCTTCGATTTCAATTTCGAAATCGAAATTGATTTCCTGTTTCAATTTCGAAATAGAAATTGAAACCCTAAGATACGATTTCAACGGTGTTCGTTGTTTTGGTGGTGGTGTTCAGTGGTGTTCTTTGTGCCATGTTCTTAGGTTTCAATTTCGAAATTGAAATCGAAACCCCAAGGTTCGATTTTGGCGGTGTTCTTCGTTTTCAATTTTGGTGTTCGTCGATAGTGTTGTTCGTTTTGATGGTGGTGTTCGTTGGTGTTGATATTCATTTTGGTGATGGTGTTCGTTTTGATGTTGATGATCGTTTTGGTGTTGATGTTGATGATCGTTTTGTTTTTTATTCCTAAAATGTGCTCAATATTCAATGGATGGATTGAATATTTTACTGTACAATTATAATTGGTTTATTTTTACTGCACAGTTTTCATGAATTGAATATTGATGTACAGTTATAATCAGTTGTATATTTGATGCACAACTTATAATTTGGTAATTGTTTTGATGTACAGTTATAATTGGTTGAATATTACTCTACATTTATTATTAGTTGAATATTTAACTATAATTGTTCAATTCTGATTTTATCTTAACTAGAATGTGTATTTAGTTTAAATTTTTGAATTTTGGGGTAGTAAATTTGTCACACCCCACCCCGGGCGCCCGTTACCCTAGGTTGGGCGTGACGTCGGCATGACACTCCCTATCCAACCAACCAAACACACCCAAATATATATATATATATATATATACACACACACACACACACACACACACACATTCCCAGATGTACTCGTACTACTATTGGTATTTTTTTTTTCTTTTTAAATACAATTCCTCAATCACATTCTCAAAAATATGGGACACACCTGTCCCAAATATATACACAGCAAAAATCATTGAAAGAAAATGTTGAACCTTCCTCGGTCTGCCCCTGACCGGCCCACTTCCAAAACGACACTAGCTCCGGACTCTACCTAGTGCCATTAGTGGACCCACTCCTGTTTGCGGCACCTGAAACCAAATTTTTTTATTAGTGACTGTCTTCATAATAAAAACATTTTGTATGGATCAAATATAAGAATTTAAATACCACATTACAAGATATGATATTATAAATCACATACCATACGAAAATTCAGTTTCCCTGTTATTACTGAAATAAACTCATATATATTAAAACACCCAATTCATTTCCAAGTAATATGTTTAAACCAACTCAATCCAGACAGTTCATCGTTAAACACACTACACCATTTTTTCTACTAATCATAGGATCTTTTTTACCTCACAATCAGGAATTGCAACGGTACCGTACCACCCGCCAGGTTTGCACTCCTGACGGGTCAACCACCCTGCAAGACTTGCCTAGTAGGTAATCCACATCTCGTAGGTCATATCCACCTAACGAGAAGCAAAACCATATCCCGTAGGTCATGTCCACCTAACGGGAAGAAAATCCGCATTCCTTACGGGAAGAAAATCCGTATCCCTTACGGGAAGAATGTCCAAATCTCTTATGGGAAGAATATCCACATCCCTTACGGGAAGAAACTATGGCATAGTTGGACGAAAATCACCTTTCCACTTTAAAAAGCGACTTAATCCAAAATCATTGTTCCATCTTTAAACCCGACACAATCCAAGAATAATTTTTTCTACCTTTATTACCAAAATCACTTGATCCATATAAGTTGAAAATACGTCCATTTTTAAATAAGCATGTTTTTCACAATTTATACGAAAATAAACTTTGTAGATTTATATAGAAGACAATATACTTACCTCATTTTCCATACTACAAAAACGTCACTGTCCAAAACCTACTGGGACGTTGGCGCTTGCGAACCTAGTAACGATAGGGCCTAAATTAATATTTTATTTTAAATAACCCTAATATGCAATGCATAGCCCTAAGTTACGAAATTCCCCATTCCCCAA
The DNA here is from genome assembly GCA_016647705.1 of Eucommia ulmoides. Classification (NCBI taxonomy): domain Eukaryota; kingdom Viridiplantae; phylum Streptophyta; class Magnoliopsida; order Garryales; family Eucommiaceae; genus Eucommia; species Eucommia ulmoides. The sequence continues at coordinate 28,589,560 of CM028339.1, forward strand.
ATTTGACTACGTAAAATTACTATTTATCCAAGATTCACGATATTAAGTTTTACTGTACAATATTTATTGTACGATTTTTTTTTTTTAAATTAACGATTGTAAACATTACTATTGTCACGATTATTACTTTTAACAGTTACGAAAATTTAACGCTAAATAATTCAATTTTTAACAAAAATTAGAAATTAGTCGAAATTTTACCCTTTTTACGAATAGTTGACGTTTACTGTTTTCTGTCCAGGTCTTCATCGTCGCGGCACAGGTCTTACCGCTGCGGCAATGCAACAACAGTTCTGCACACAGAAGCTCACCGCCACGGCGATGGATCTCACCGCTGCAGTGACGGTCGTCTTCGCCCCGTTTCTAGTTTCTACTTTGAATTTTCAGACGATCGCTTCTCTCTCTCTCTCCTCACCAGCTCACCATTTGACCATCCTCAACAATTAGAGCACGCTAAAATGAGCTATGCACACCCTTCCGACGATCGAATAAACTCCGAATACATACAGACAAACTACCCCATTGGCTGAACTTCTCTCTCTCTCTCTACCAACTCCGGAAACTGATCACACCCACACCCACACCCACAAAACTGACGATGAACAACTCCCACACACATGTAAAGGAATAGGATAGATTTACTAACCACACACACATGCAAACAACAACCATCGGAGAACACACGCCTGAATAGGGTCGACCACACACCCACCGTCACACACACACACACCCACGCGTCTAAACAACACACACACTCACACCGACATGCACCCACACACCGTCGAACAAGATTGACAGACGGAACCCATCACCTCCGGCGATCACAAACAACACCGACGACCCCTCTCCGATTCTCTTTCTCTATGTTTTTTGTGTTTTTCTAATTTCCTTCTTTTTAGATTGACATCACGATTTGCAGGAATCATTTATATGAATGAATTTCAGTGCTTCTCTTCAATCCCTCTGGTTGCCACACCGCTCCTTCCCTCTGTCCGTTCTCGATTTGGTTGATTACCCCTCAAATCATATATATATATATAATAATAATAATAATAATAATAATAATAATAATAATAATAATAATAATCTTTTCTCAAATTACTTTAACCTCCCAAAATTTTCTTTAAATTTTCATTTTAACCCAATTCAAAATTTAAGATTTCTTAAAATTATAAAATCACCCCTAAATGTTTTATTTCAAATTGAAAATAACACATATCACCCCATTATTTTCTAAATGTTTCTAAAATGCAACTAAAATTGTGTAAGTGCTAAAATTAGGGTCCTATAAAATTTCTGGAGTAGGCTCGGTTATTCCAATCATTTGTATTGCTATTGCCTTATGCCAATTTAATAGCATAACTCTACACCCAAGAATCTGATTCAATGGATTTTTTTTGCTCGGCACCTTAATAATTTGCATGTTGGCACCCCCTTGTGTTGATGTCATAGGAGGTTTTAACACTTTTGAGTGTGTAAGAAGCGTCTCATTATTTTTGTAGATAAACATATATGTGTGTCCGTGTACACACACACACACACATAGTTAACTAGAAAAATTGGTTAAAACCCGTATGTTTTGAAAGTTTTGATTTGATTGGAGCAAAATCTATTTTAAAAGTCACTGTGCATTTTTTATTGTGAGTGAATTTTGATGTACAATTATAATTGATTGAATATTATTCTATATTTATAATTAGTTGAATATTTATTGTACAGTATAATTGGTTGAATATTACTCTACATTTATAATTGGTTGAATATTTATTGTACAGTTATAAATGGTTGAATATTTGATATACAACTTAGAATTGGTAAATTGTTTTGCTGTAAAGTTATAATTGATTGAATATTTTTCTAATTTTGACCAGGAAATGGAAAATTGGATGACCATACTTATGGCGAAACACATGGGGACCACACACATTTTTGATATTGATAGCATTTCAACCATTGAGGATCTATTTGACCGCGTGTGCGATAAGTATACGGGATTGCGCATGAAAAATTTCAAGTTGTCGTATTCAATCCCTAATCATCCTAATTATTATTTAGGAGACATGGAGTCATTATGTAATCTCCGAAAGATTTCAAAAAGTCTTAATTTGGAATGTATTGAATTATCCGTACAGTTGATGCGTGTTGGAGAGAGTAGCGGAGATGCAGTAGGATCTAACACTGAATATTACAGCAAAAACTCAAAGAGTGACGAAGATGAAAGTGCGTTGGTACCATACTGCCCAAACAAGTCTACAACAATGTCTGCTGATTGGAGGTATTTAATTCATGAGGTAGGACAAGTTTTTAATGGTGGGGTTAATGATTTTAGAGATTGCTTGATAAAATATTCCACCGAAATTGGTTTTAAATTTGATTACCATAAGAACGAACCATCTCGCGTTGTTGCATACTATGCATATAAAGGTGAGCAGGGATGTGAATAGTTCCTACGTGCGGGTATCAATAGTAAGAATGAATATTTTTACATCAAGAAAATAAATAATATCCACACATGCGGTGCTGCATTCCGTACCAGAAAAAAATGGTAGGATTAATTCTCAAGTGGTGTCGAGTTGTATAAAAAACACGTTAAAGGTTGAACTACTAAAACGTTCTATTGACGTCGTCAAAGAATTTAAAAATAACTACGGATTAGACATATTTAGACATTACACGCAAGTCGTCTACCATTTGTACAAATGACCATCCAATATTTGTACCGCTGGTTGCAAAAAAGCAAGTCACAAAAGCGTATAAACACATCAACCTTACGACATCATCAATGTCGTCGTGATCGGTCCGATCAATAATCGCGTCGATTGTCTGTAATATAACTCTTGTTGAGATTTTCTCCACTTCAGCAAAACATCGTTCAACAAATGGAGTCACAATCTTTTTCACATAAGTGTGTTCAACCGCTTTGGTCCTATTTTTTATCCCAAAGAATAACGATATATCCCTCGAACTTAGAGAAATACACTTGCCGCCAAACACAAACGTTTTCATACTTCTGAAAAAAACACATTTGAAAAAATATAATAAAACAATGTTCAGAAAATTATAGGTAACTAGTAAATATCATTGCAATAGACTTGGGCCGAGATGATAAGTACAAATTTTACCGACTATAATACTTGAGCAATGTCAATATGTCTTGGTCACTTTTAGTGCATTAATGGATCACAACATTCCCGTCCACGAATTCCTTAAAGAAAGGCCAAAGCGGAGTGGATGACATAACCTCAATGTGGGCAAGACAAAACCTACTTCGTGTTTTTCCTATTAATTCACACAAACTACGTAGATTACATCTATACTATTTACTTCTTGATTGCTTATGTAATAATGGATTGTTGTCAGATCTACCGGCCATTACCTGAGTAACAATTACGGTGCCACACAAAAATTCAACTTCTAAACTTTACCAATGTAGAGAAAGAAGGGGATAATTCAAAACAAGGAATTAACTAATTATACCTGTCATTCAACCATTTATAACTGTACATAAAAAAAATTCACAAATTATAAGTTGTACATCAAATATTCAACTGATTATAATTGTACATCAATATTCAATTCATAAAAGCTGTGTAGTAAAAATTCAACTAATTATAACTGTACAGTAAATATTTAATCAATTATTAATGTCCAGTAAATATTCAACCAATTATTTGTTCAATTAAACAGACAGACTTGCTTCCTGCCATTATTCACTCAAATGTTCATATTAACACTTACCGAAATCAAACCACTTTACAATGCTGCAACACATTAATTTCCTGTGCACCTTAAAACTATAAGCTAGAATAGGCACATACTATATATCACAAAGGTAGAGTACGTCATAAGAAAACAAAGTGAAAATTAGATAAGTTATGAAACCAATCGTCCATTTGATTTATCTATTGGAACTCAAATCCTTATAAAAACCATTCTGAACTATATTTCTCTATTTTCATAAAAATCGCACTCACATTGCCGTTGTTTTTTTTTTTTTTTTTTATCGAAAAACAACTATTCTTTCACTAATTCTTCAACAGAATCCGCCCCCCTCCCCCTCCCCCCGCGTTTCAAATGTCAAAAAGTGATTTCCACAGTCACTTAGCCATGTTAGGTCACTAATTCTTCAACAGAATCCGCCCCCCTCCCCCTCCCCCCCCCCCCCCCCCCCCCCCCCCCGCGTCTCAAATGTCAAAAAGTGATTTCCACAGTCACTTAGCCATGTTAGGCGACTGTTTGTTTAGTGTTTCTGTTCCCAGAAACCACATAACAGAAAACAAATGATTTTTTGTTCCCAGATTTATACTAAATAAATTCAACATCTAAACACCAACAAGGTAGCCGAAGTAGAGGAAAATTCAAAACATGAATTCAGTTGTGAATTTTTTCTACACAGTAACTATCTCAAGAAATCAAATATTAACAACGAAAAATAAGAAGATGGAGATTCAAACCAAGAATTCAACTTCGATTTTTGCCATACATTAATTAAATATTGATTTTTGCTACACATTTTTTTTTTATCAACAACCGCACATAAAAAATGAAAAGTAACAAGATGTCAATCCAAAACAAGAGTCAATTGTTGATTTTTGCTATATAATAAAAATCTCAATAAGACAAACATCAACAAGAGAAATGAAAAATGAGAAGAAGATGGAAATTTGGACCAAGAATTCAATATCAATATTTGCTACACAGTTATTAAATATCGATATTTGCTATACAACAATTATGTTCTCAATAACACCACATCAAAAACGGGAAGTAATAAGATATTAATCCAAAACAAGACTCAACAATCAACATCAATTTTTGTTACGCGGTAATTAAACATCGATTTCTACTACACATCAATTATTTTCTCAACAACACAACACCAAAAATGAGAAGTAATAAGATGCTAATCCAACAGAAGACTTAATTGTTGATTATTTCTACACCGTAAAAATCTCAATAAGTCAAACATTAACAAGAGACAAAAAGATGGAAATTGACTCCAATAATCCACAACAATATTTGCTACACAGTCAATATTATAATATTGTTGGGGGAGAGAACAGAAATATAGAAAATAAATTTTTTCGGTGTATAAAAGTCAAACAGAAATATAGAACATAAATATACCAAAACATCATACAAACTAAGATTGAAGATAGGTTTTGGTTATATGGTTTTTAGCTATATCATATAGAACAAAAATTTAGGGTTCACTCAAAAGTAATCGTGGTTAAATATAACCAAAGTGGGATTGAAACTAGGGTTTTGATTATTACCTGTGAAATTCAACACTACAAACTAAAATTGAAATTAGGGTTTTGATTATTACGTGCGTTGTTTGCTTATGAAATAGAATACCACCGATTGAAGTAGACGACGGTACTGCAAATGTATACGATGCTGAGTGGAACGGTCGGATGTGTAGAACCCTTACTGTGAAGACGATGGCGACGAGACTGTTAGTGTACGGCTGCAAAGACAACGACGATGAATAGATGGCTATGAAGACAATGGCGAGATAAGGAAGACGACGGTGAGGGGTTCTCGGAATGTGAAGGAACATTTGCTGAAAAGAATTTATTAATGGAAGAAAATGATTGTGATTCAAACTTCATTGAAGCTTTCCCCCCAAAATTCACCTTCCAAATTTACTCTTAATCACGCTCTTTGCATCCCTGTTGAAAACTCACAGCAAAGCTTGGGTTTTTTTTTAATAAATTTCTTTTGATTTTGGGGATTACTCTAATACTTGTATGGGCCTTGGGGCCCATATTAAAAAATCCATTCTTTTAATATTCCATGTGAATTCATTGTTCATTTGTTCGTTTTTGCCACTATTCCAAGTTTTCACGCCTCTTTTCATTGTCTATCTTCGTTTTTGCCCTTATTCCAAGTTTTCACGCCTTCTTTCGTGGTCCATATACAAGTAAATTACATATCCAAAATGTGTAGTATGAGAAGTTTGAATGCTATTTTTAAAAGGAATGGGTAACAATGTGGAATAGTTTAAAATTTATGGGTCCATGTGTAATATAAAAAAATGTGTGTCACCAAAATTCTTTTATTTAGCCTGGCTCTGACTTAGCCTTTTTTCCCATCAAACTTTAATTTAGTTAAGATATTCAATAATATAAATTTCATTAGTATTAGTATTAGAATGCGATTAACGAAACTGAAGCATTTTACTATCTTGCTTTTCAGATTAACCTTTTAAATCGATGGGAATAATTTATGTAATAAGAGTTTCTAAGCGAGCTAAAGTGTTATGCGCTTAGCCAAATGTGCTAGCATGGTGCTAGATAAAAGCAAACACATTTAAAATGTTGTGCACTAGAGGTTATAAACAACAAGTGGTAGTGATGAGCCCAACGCAAGAAATTGTATATTGGTATCAAAGTTCGATCCATTAGCTTCTTCGATTTGTTTCAAAAATAAATGTGAGACAAAAAACATATTTGATTTTGAAACAAACAAACAATCTAACTTGGTGCTTCTTTTTCATTAAACTTTAATTTAGTAAAGATATTCAATATCATTTTCGTTAGTATTAGAATACGATTAATAAGACTGAAGCATTTTATATCTTGATTTTAAGATTGACCTTTTACCCGAAGGGAATGATCTATGTAATAATGTTTTCTAAGCGGGCTAAAGTTTTATGCGCTTAGTCGAATGCATTAGGATTATGCTAGCTAAAAGGAAGCACATTTAAAACATTTTGAGCTAGGGGCTATACGTGTCTAAGCGGTAGTCATGAGCGCAATGCAAGGAATTGTAAATTGGAATCAAAGTTTGATTCATTAGGTTCTTCCATTTGTTCCGAAAAGAAATGAGAGACAAGAAAACATTATTTGATTATGAAACAAGTTGTGCATTTGGCCGCCTCATGTTTTGTTCCTGAATATACTTTTATTTTTGTGTTTTGCTATCTCAAAAATTCTACCCGAGCCTACCCTTGTTCAACTAATTTAGAATATGTCTCACTAGATAGTTTTTTAATGGAGTTCTTTATGTGGATACTGTTAGGGGGGGCACATTTTAGGGTTTAGAGTTTAGGGCATAGATTAAAGTAAAAAATGTCTACCTTAATCATCTATATTTGATTTATAATATAATTCATCTTGAAATCTCATCACAATCATCATCACTGGCCTAGCTAGAATCTTTATTTGAATTACGTTAAACTTAATCATAGAAAGCACTTTCCTATTTACTGAGGGTGATATATAATTTCTTGCATACTTGAATAGGTACATATATGTTTCACTACACCAATTGAATACCACTGAAGTTTCGTGGCTAGAAGATAATGTTGGCCCGAACTTGACCCAAGGGAGGTGGGAAAAATATGTTGATCCCGAGATTTTGATGAATAATTAAGTGTTGATATTTTTGGTGGAACTAACGCGTTTATTGAGTGTTTCAGTTTAAATGTTTCATTTAAGATAATATCATGAAGTAATTTTGAAAGATGCAAAGAGACGGACATTAAAGAATATTGAAGATTCTGAAGAGTATTGAAGATTCTGAAGATACTAGGTGAAAACAACTTAAATCACTTTTACTCTTAATATATCCCGATTAGGATCACACATGACACAAATTAAATGATTTATATTTATGTGTGTTTAAATTAAGGTCCTAATTAAGTTTAATTATTTGCTCTGACATGAAATTGAAAAAAAGAATATTGACCTAAGTAAGATTAATGTTTAAAATTGAATATTAGTGTCAATTAAGTTAACCAAGAAAATAAATCGGTTAAAAATGTTTAAAATGTCAAAGTTTGGAGTTGAAATAAATTTGAAATGGGTGTTCCAGTAAGTATCGATCAACCGACCACAAGGGTTCGGTTAACCGATGGGCAAGGGCTGGAAAAATGATTTTTGAATCGATCGTTCAACCGGACAACGGGAGATTGCTTAACCGATGGTTGATATGAAACTCTCTATAACGATCGGTCGACCGACCATCGATGATTGGTCAATCGACTAGGGCCAAAATTAGGCCTGAGAAAGCATCCTGAATTGATCGGTCAACCGACCTATGGGGGATCAATCAATCGACCAGTGTTTAAGCAACAGCTTGGATACATCCTGTATTCATCGGTCGACCAATGGACAGAGATCGGTCAACCGACTGTTTCATTACAAATCTCGAGAAATTTTGGGATTTACTTAGAACTAGCCGTTAACTAGCCATTTTTGGCTTACCTGATTGAGATATTTTGAGGATTTGGATATATTGAAGATATGACACTCCTATTTGGATATGCCTATATATATGTTACGCATAATTGAAGTGTTTCTCAATTTAGTTCATTTAATACTTCCTATCTATATAATTTGAGATTGAAAAATACTTTGAGAACTAAATTAAATGATTTAAAAGTCATATTTATGTGAATTGGACTAGGATTGAATGGTGTTGACATATGGGGTCTATAATTGCATTTACTTGTCATATCTTGAGGAAACTAGTCGTTAGAGGGTCTGTTTCTAAATAAATTAAATAAATCTGCATTTTTAGAGATCAACACATTGTTTCTATCAAGAACAATCAGTTCCTGAGATTTTTAAGAGTTGTTATTCTAAGATTATATTGAGAGATTACTTGAGAGATCATTTGTGAAAAAGTTCTTGAGTTAAAGCGTTGAATATTTTGGCATCACCGATCGAAGTTGTCTTGCAATTTAATTTACAATCTTTCGATATTTTGTTGATGAGATCTTTCCAAGTTTTTATTCTTAATTAAGAATTTATATTATTATTTCTTGCTTGATTGAAAGATCTTTGTGAAATTATTTTTGAACTTTAAAGAGTATAAAAAAAAAAATTAAAACGATTTTTTTTTATTATCTAATTACATGCTTATTTTTGTGCTACCCACATCTTTATATAATCAGATATTAAATTTCTCACGTGAAATTCTATCACTATTAATTTCGAGACATTAATTGAGTTAAATTGATTTGAGCTGGTAGAAACTCCGAATGGGAAGAAATTCATTGATTCTTGTAATTGGTGAGTTTGTGCGGATTAGATACTATTAGGAGTATATAGTCAAGGGTAACTTGGGTTTCAATCTTTTTTGGGAAAAATATTGAGATTTGATCTTTACCTAGTGGTTAAAAAGATTAGGTTATTTTTTTTCCTTGAAAAGAATTAGGCTTGGTTTTTCCTTATTAGAATTAAATTGAGTGAATTTTAACGGCTCCATCCTTTCCGGTGAAAAGGATACTTAGAGTGTTTTGAAAGGTTTGATTCTTAGCCTAAGGTATAAAAGGATTAGGTTGTGATTCTTCTTGTAATAGAATTAAGTTAGTCTTTAGCCTGATAAAAAAATAAAGGTTTTTCCTTAATTTGTGAAAAGGGAAATTGTAAGAGTTTGGTTCCTACCTAGTAAATAAATCTTAAGTTTAGTGAGTGCGAATCTCCGTGGGGCTCGGATGACTAGATTAGTCAAGACTATCTTGGCAAACCTAGTCAATTAGGTCAACCGACGAAATGGATCGGTCGATTAATGTAAACAGTGGCTTGAAGAAAATTGATAGTGTAAGCTACTGTTGGAATCAATTAACCGACAAGATGGGAGGTTAACTGGTGAAAAGTAAAAAATGGCTTGAATTTGAACGTTGCAGATGGCCAATCAATCAGCATATGGGCGATCGACCGACTGAGGCAAATTCAATCAACTTGATTATTTATTTTTTGGTGATCTTTTACCCAAATCTTACGGTTTTGAACTTTGGAAAATCAAATATTTTGGGAATTTGAGTCTATTGCCATTATAAATCATACATTATTAATATCCTAATTAATTTTTCCTTATATTAATGGATTATATAATTTGAATTGGTAAAACTACTTTCTATATTTAAGGAATTTGAATCAAAGAAGTTTTGGGGAACAAATCAAGCTTTTACAAGATTATGTTTTAAATGAAACATGTCTATTTTGATAATATATTATATATGAGGTCTTAAAATGCCATTTAAGGTCTTATGTTTTGAAAAGTAGCCGTTATAGGCACGATTTAAAATCTATATAATAAGACTTGCGTTTTCAACTTTAAGTAATCAAGAGCAATTAGCCTTTACTTTAAAGAGATAATGATTTTGCTAAAATATTTCTAAGAGAGTGATTTTTAACGTGTTCTTGATCGAAGCGCGCAAAAGTTTTCATCACCGATTTTGTACTAAACTGAGTTATCTTATCTGTTTTCGAGTAATCCCGGTGAGGTATTTCCAAGTTAATTTCTATGTTTTTCTTATGTGATCTAATTGATTGCTTGAAATATTTGTGTTTGAAAAATCATTTCCTAGTTTGAAAATCTTGCATATCTTAAGAAACGATTTTTGCCTACGAAATCTGATTATATATTATTTGAGCTTTAATTGAGATTGTTGATCCTAAAATTTTGATGAACAATTAAATGTTGATGTTTTTGCGAGAACTAATATGTTTATTGAGTGTTTCAGTTTAAAGAGTTCCAGACTACATCATGAAGTAATTGTAAAGGATGCAGAGACAATATAGAGAAGATAACATCATAAAGAAATTGTAAAGGATGCAGAGACGGATACTAAGAGATTGAAGATTCCGAAGAATCTAGGTTTTACTCTTAATGTATCCCGATTAGAATCACACACGACACGAAAATGATTTTATATTTATGTGTGTTTTGATAGGATCCTAATTAGTGAAATTATTTGTTCCTATATGTAATTGTAAAAGAAATAAAGATAAATTGATTAAAATTGATTTTAAGATTTTAGTAGAGCTAACCGAGAAAAGAAATCGGTTAAAGGGTTGAAAATGTCAAAAAAAATAATAATTAAGGAGAAGAGTTCTAGCATGGGCAGTCGACCGGTAAGTCGACTTGTGCTTAAAAAAAGAAGTATTTGAATTGATAGGTCGACAGGTAAGTCGACTTATGACGATGGAATTTTGGCTTGGGCTATATCTTGAATTGGGCGGTCGACCGATAGATTTGTGTTTGTCAACTGATGGCCAGTTTCGGATTTTGAGGATTTTGTGGATTTTGATTTAAATACTAGCTGTTATCTGTTTACTTAATTGAGAGATTTTAGGGATATGAATATTTTAAATATAAGATACTCCTATTTCAATATCCCTATTGATATGGTATATATATTTTAAGTATTTCTCAAATTGGTACATTTAATTCTTTCTATCCTATTTAATTGTGATTGAGAAATATTTGGGGGACTTAATTGAGAAGTTTAAAATCCATAATTAAGTGATTTAGACCAGGATGAAGTCATAATAATATAAGGGGTCTATAAGAGTAATTAAATGTCATGACAAGGCCAAAAAGATTATAATAGAACAAAAACTATGTTCCACAATAGTAAGAACTTGTTATTTATTGTGTTTTAGGCATTTAACTTTTTTTTTTTACTAAGGTGATGAATTCAAGTAGCTGAAAAATTACTTGAAAGAAATTCAATTTTACTACATGTATTGTTGAAAATCAGTAGAAAATTACTTACGATATTTTTGGAAGGTTCAGTTGAGTCATTCAATTTTTTTGGAAGGATGACATATAAATGAATTCATCTAATTTAAGATTTAAAATAAATAAAGAATTCAAAATGTTTTCAGATTTCTAAAAGAGAGAGAATAGTTTTTTGGAAAATATTTTTAAATTTATATTTGTGAGTGTGTTCTTTATTGAAAAAAGAATTTGTTTCCCAAAACTGAGGTTATTATGAAACTGTGCATTATGTTAAATCTTTCTTGAGAAAACTTAGTGAGATCTTTTCAGTTTATATGCATGTTGAATTTTTTTTGTGCTTTAATTGATCAATATACTTTATTTTGAGCTAAATCATATATGAGATAAAAAAAAATAAAAAATCGTTATTGCTGAATTTTTAAAAAATCATTTAAGATGATTTTTTCTTGAAATCTGGTTTAAAGAGATACTATGCTTAAATTGATATAATTCGTTTTGAACCTAAGCGTAATTGGTCTGAGTGAGAGTGTTGATTGGGTATAACGGAACTTTGCCTAATCAGGTTGTAATAGTTTAATTCTTACCGAAGGAAAAATGATTGGTGTAAGATTTGATTCTTACTCAGAAAACGAATCAGGGTTGATCAGTGGATTCTGAATTCCCTGCGGGTTATCATGGGAGTGGACGTTAACAAGAGTAGCTTACCGAACCATTATAAATTTGCATGACATTGTCTCTATCTCTTAACTCATTTTGTGTGAATTTAGTAATTCATTTTTTCGCATGTTAACAAGAAAAATATGGTTAGGAAATTTGAAATTACTTGTTAATTTTTAAACTTCCCAATTCATTACCCTATTGGGTACATCTTTGGGCCAACAAAAGCTATGCAGTGTATGATACAACAATTTAATTGACCACGCGTGGATATGCTCTGCTCATGGATTTCATGTCACGAGGCATAAGCAAGGATCGATAGAAGGATAATGTGTTAGAGGAATTGTCGCAGGCTGTAAAATCTATAGTAGTCGCCTAGGAAGGGATTACCGATAGGAAGGGGTCTTTGAAACTCCTTCTCTCCCATTGGCCGACCTTGACACCCCTTGTGAGAGAGGACAAGATGATTTGAACTATCATTCTAGGCTTCATAATTTGCTTTGTGGTAAAAAGATTTGTGTTTGAAGAAGAAAAAAAAGGGCCCATCTATAGAGGGGTATTCAAAAGAGAATACAAAAGCACGAGGAACAACAAAAATGTGATGGTACAAGGTTGAAATAAACGCAACTCTTAAATAAGTTGTGTCAGGAGACTCTCAAGTCATGAAATACTGACCTAGGAGTAGGGGGCGACTGATTATGGTAAATTTGGTTATGGGCCGTATTGAACCTAATTTTTTGATAGACAATTAAACGTTTATATTTTATGGAACAAATAGTTTTATTGAGTGATTTCAGATTAAAAGTTCCATAGGTCACAATTAGCAATCGAATGGGTAAAACAAGATTACTAATTGTAGAATTCATCGAGCAATTATTGAAAAATCAAAGGAATTCAAGGCATGTGCAAAATGAAGAGTTTTAGAGTATTGAAGATATTAAAGACATTTAGGTGAAAACAAGTCATTACTTTTATACTCTTAAGGTAACCAAATTAGGATCACGCACCACACTTTAAAATGATTTATCTTGTATGCATTATGGTAAGAAGTGATAAGTTTAAGGTCTTAAAATGATTTTAGTAAAGTGTTAAGTCATAAAAATATTTTTGGTAAAGTGTTTAAGTGAAAAAAATGGTTTTAACGCATGAAATAATGTATTTTCTGGTCAATTCGGTCAACCGATGAAATAGATCAGTCGACTAATAAAACTAGTAGCTTAAGGGAGTTAAATGGCTGAATCTACTGGCCAATTCGATCAATTGGAGAGTTTGGTTGGTCAACTAGCGAATCATATAGCTGAAACGAAGAAATAAAGGAAAACACACTAAGTGAATTGGTGAACCGTTAGAAAGTTGACTGTTGCAGGGGTGGTCAACAGATCGAATTAGACAATCAAATGTTGATTGTTTTGATTTTTGAGCTAAATCACCTTGTTTTGAACGATTTTCAAAGAGGTAATTGAACCTAATATTTTAATAGACAATCAAACGTTGATATTTTATGGAACTAATGGTTTTATTAATTAATTTCAGATTAAAAGTTCTATAGGTTTAAAAGAGATAAATAATGCTTCAAAACGATGAATCATTGAAGAATTCATGGAGCTATTATTGAAGAATCAAAGTAATTCAAGACAGGTGCAAGATAAAGATAGTGAAGATTTTCAGAGCATTAAAGACATTGAAGACATTTAGGTAAAAACAAAAAAACTCATCACTTTTATGCTCCTAATGCAATCCGAACTAGGATCACGCATGACGCTTCAAAATGAATAATCTTATATGCCTTAAAGTAAGAACTGATAAGTTTAATGTCTTAAAATGGTTTTTGTGAAGTGTTAAATCATAAGAATGTTTTTCGTAAAGTGTTTAAGTGAAAAAATGGTTTTAACACATAAAATAATGTGTTTTACGATCAATTCAGTCAATTGTTGAAATGGATCGATTGACTAATGAAAACAATAGCTTAAAGAAGTTAAATCAGTGAACGTACTGATAAATTTGGCCAACTAACGATTTGGGTCGGTTGACTAACGAAACTAGTAGTCAAAACGAAAAAAATAAGGAAAACACAATGGGCGAATCGGTCAATTGATGGGGAGGTCAATCAATCGACCGCAGGCAGTGCAAAGTTAGAAAGTTGACCGTTGTAGGGGCGGTCGACCGACGGAGGGGTTAGTTAACTGATCAGGTCAGATAGTCAAGTGTTGACTGTTTCTGTTCTTTAGCCAAATCACCATGTTTTGAATGATTTTCAAAGAGGTTTTTAATGGATTTGAAAATTTTACTATTAGATATCATATATTACTAATATCATATCTATTTGATTAGTATATTAAATTAGTTTTTGAATTGAATTTGTAAAATTACATCTTATCAATAAGTATTTTGAATCTAAAAAGTTTTGCATAACAAATTTAACTTATCTAAAAATATTTTTAAATGAAACATGCCTATTTTGATATTATATAGTATATGGGGTATGAAAGAGTCATTTTAGATCTTGTAATTTGAAAATTAGCCATTGGAGGTTTAGTTAGAAGTCTATATATAGAAACCTGCGTTTTTCAAATGAATAAATCAAGAACATTTAACTTTTGCTATTATAAGAGAGTACTTTATATTGAGAAAGTTATAAAAGAGTATTATCGAAAGAGTTCTTGATTGAAGCATGAAAAAGTTTTGGTCAACAATCTTTTTTATTCAATGAGTTATCGTAATCATTTTCAAGAAATCCCGGTTAGATCTTTCAAAGTTAATTAAAGTACTTTCTTAGATTATTTGTTTAATTACTTGTATTAAGTGTTTTAGAAAAATCATTTTCAAATTTAATATCGTGAAAATTTTCAAAACGATTTGTATTTGTAAAATCCGATTATTTACTACTTGCGCTTTAAATTGATTAAATCAGATTTGTATCTTACGTAGATTCTATCACATAGTTTTGGGGACATTAATTGAGTATAATTGTTTTGAGGTGAATAAACTTGTGAATTTTTTGTGTTTGCGAGCTTGAGTGGATTAGACATATTTGGGACAGTATTTAATCAGGATTGTTAAGGTTAATCTTTTGTCTAAGAAAAAGATTGGGGTTTGATCTTCAGCCTGCGAAAAAAAATTAGGTTAATATTTAACCTTCTGAAAGATTAGGTTTTGATTCCTCTTATAATAGAATTAGAGTAAGATAAGGTTCATCCTAAGGCTGTGAAAATGATAAGTGTTATAGTGTGAGAGTGTAAAGGTTGATTTTGAGCCTGAGAAAGGAATTACGATTATAAGGGTTGGTTCCAACCTGGGACAGAAATCAAGGTTCAGTTGATTGCGAAATCCCTATAGAGCTCGAGGGACTATGGAGCTCGAGAGACCAGACGTAGGTAAGAGTATCTTGCCGAACCGGAATAAGTTGTTGTTTGCTACATTGTTATATTTCTGTTGTTTGGGTATGCACTTAGTTAAGCACATTTTCACTGCTTAACAAGATAATAATTAATTAGGAAAATTGATAACTTGTGTTTCAATTAATTGGTTAAATTTTTGTCACTGCCCAATTCACCCCCTTCTTGGGTAAATCTCTAGGGGAAACAATTGGTATCATGGCTGATTTTAGCTCGATTAGCTTAACAATCTAGCTAAACACGATCACATGGAGTGTACTGAGAAAAAATGTAGCATGTGAATCTTCTACTTGCCCTGATATTTTATGTGAGCCTTCTACTTGCACTAATGATGTATGTGAAACTCCTGGTTGTCCTAATGTTGTTAATAAATCTCCTACGTCTTCAAATAATCAAGGATCTGTCAGTGATAATGATAAAGATAGTGATAATGAGGATACTGATAAGGCTATTGAGGCTTTAATTTCTCTTCCATGTATCTTTGGAAAAGAAAATTTGAGATTTGGGAAAAATATTGCTATTCTTGAAAATAAAAAGTTTAGCACCACTAAATCTCTTAAAAAGAAGAATTTAGATAAATATTTTGAAACATCTGAATTTTTAAATGCTTTATCTGAAATTGGTAAGTTACTAGAGAGAGTTGATTTCTTGAAGAAGAAAATGCGCTTTTAAAAATTAATGTTTCAAACTATCAGCACGATGATCTTAAAAAGAAAAATATTGAAACTTTAAATAAAACTTTAAGTGTCAAATTGGAGAATTCAAAATGTTAACTTGATAAAGCTCGTTTAAAAATCCATTCTATTGAAAATGATTGTCAAATTTTTAAGAATAATCTTAAATTTATGCATAAGGAAAATTCTGGTCTTTAGGTGACTGTTAGTTCATTGGAACGGTCAATTGAAAAGACTCAAAAAGAGCTTAAGGCAGTAGATAAATTTAAGAATATTTTTTGAAAACTAAGATTATTGAAAAATCAGTAGTCCCTAAAATAGTTCTTTTATATCAGTATCAATATCGTGCTCCTGTACGAAAAAATGATTACTCAAAGAAACCAGCTAAAAATGTTATATATTATTATTGTGGAAAGTTTGGTCATTTTGAGAAATGGTATTACCTATTGCATGGTTACCTAGGTGGATCTAGAAACAACTGGATAACTAGAAAAGAAAACTTTTATACGGGTATGAATGGTGGATTTGTCAGATTTAGAACGACAAATAGAAATTATATGTAAAGGAAGAATCCTAGATTTACTGAACCAAGGAGGATGAATCAATATGATATGCATAGAGTCAATGGGGATTTCAGAAAGCAACAATTTTAGTATGGGAGTCAAATCAATGATTATTCTTGCAAAAAAAAAAAAAAAAACCGACGTATAAAGTCGTGGTTGATCATAACAAGAAAAAGCAATCCAAATTATCATATAAAGGCAAAGAGATCATCACAGAAAATATTCGAAAGAAAGTCGCTCATAAGGAAGACATTATAAAGGTGAATCAGTCAGACGATAAATTAGTTAATTCAAAGGAGGTAAAGATCGAGAATGAAAATCAATCTAAGATACACACACCAACTGCTCTCAAGGACGAATCAGGTATGTCAAACTTTATTAAGTACAAATATGTTAATTTTGTTAAGGAGACCGATGCTTTGCAATTTTTCTAATTAAACTATTTATTTTGTGTGTGTGTGTGTGTGTGAAAATTAATATTCTAAAAAATGTTTGATAAAGTAAATATTATGTGAATTAAACATGATTTTTGAAATGATTATTTAGGTTAACCAAATGAGAAATAAATGAGGAATAAGCAAATAAAGGGACAAAAATCTAGTACATTTGGTCAATCGACCAAAGACTCAATCAACCGACCAAAGATTCGGTCAACTGACAGAAGGTGCTGACTAGTGGCATTTTTTTGAAAACAAAAGGGTTGGTTAATCGACCAACCATCACCACTTTAAAACTCCTATGTTAGTGTTTTATTCTCTTTCTTAAATCTGTTCTTCCAAGCCCCTCCGAATTCTTCAAGGTCTAAAGCCTATATACTCATAGTTCTTTACTAAAATTCCATATAAGAAGACAGGTTTAGCTATTTTGGGACGGATCCCTGATTTGGAAGATAGAAAAATGCTTGGATTTCAAGATCTCCTTCAATGAAAATTTCAAGATCTCCTTCACTTTTCATTGTGGTAAGTTTTCAAGATACTCTTTAAACTCCTGCAAATCTTATAAATTCATATTCTTATTGAGTATGGCACCATATCTAAGAGGAATCTCTAGCAAGACAATTGATAAGAAAAAGTTTCTAAGTCTTGCGATCCTTATCAAGTACCCAAATGGTTTTAGTAGAAGGAAATTGGTTTGGGCTAAAACTATAGATTTTGATGAACTTGCTCATGGTAGGATTGATATTTTATCGAAATTCAAAAGAATAAGATGGAATAAACTCTTAATTGAAAGTAACTTGCTTTAGTCATTGGGTGAGAATGTTTTATGCAAACTTTCGTATTGTCGGAGAACCATTATGCTCATATGTGAACGGTATTAAAATCAAAATGCCCCTTGATGAACTTTCTAGTATTCTTAATATAAAAAGTGGATCGGTTGTTCCTAAGAATTCTCAAGCATGACTTCAACAAAACACGGATATCGAAAATTGCATGCGGATTTGCATGCAGATTTGGGTGTGGTTGTTTATAAAGCATCCTCTTTAGAGTTAGAAAATCAGCTTTATCATTACATTATTATACAAAACATTGTCCCTCGAGGTAGCCATTTTTCTACAGTTACTGACTTTGATACTTACATGCTAAATGCGATCATTAATGAGATTAGTATTGATCTTCCAACCATGATAATTAAACACGTGCAATACCAACTAAATGTTGAATCTTGAGTCCTACAATACGGAGATATGGTTTGCTATATTCTTCAAAGTTACCAGGTTCCAATAGATGATGAATGTGGAAAGTATAATATTTTGGATTCAATGGTTCTTGGTCCAAGTACAATACAAATTTTGGGATATCGTCTAGAGGGAGTTAGTGATGATGAAGACAAAGTTATTGTCATAGATGATGAATAGGAAACTGGAAACATACTCAAGATTCATAGGAAGATTGATGGGATGGTGAAACAATTCGATACTTTTTTGAATTTTCTGCAAAGGATGGACATGAAGATTCAGGAGATGTCGAGCAAAGTTGACATAACTAGGGCTAAGGTAAATCAAATGTGTGATGTGGTGGAAAGTCATCCATTTCTTTAATCTTCGGCAAGACCATGAAGCTCATTCAAGAGTCCTTCACCACCACCTTATGACTTCTTCACCGGTTATATTTGGAAATTATCTAGGAATCATAATAGTTGGTAATAACTAGTATTTTCAATTTTGGTTGGGTGATAATATTTTTGATATTTGTCTATGACTTTGAATCCCGTTTAATACTTAATCGTTTATTTCCTCATAATGATCCACATGAATATTATTATATGTGCTAATTTGAAAATCTTAAAATATTTAGTTGATATAATTTGGTGGAAAAATTTTAAATTAAAACTTTGATGAGTTTAGATTTTATTTAGAAAGTTGATGTTTTAAATCAAGAAGGTGTATTTTATTGAGAAATATTTTTTCAAATGAGTTTTATAAAAGAAAATATGATTTTTTGAATTAATATTTTCATGAATATTCTTTTCCAAATTAAAATGAGTTAAATTTTTTGATTTTTTTTTAATTGAAAATAGACATTTGTTGATCCTAAAATTTTGATAGACAATTAAGTGTTGATGTTTTTGGTAGAATTAACGAGTTTATTGAGTGTTTCAGTGTAAAAGTTTTAATAGGTTGCTCATCAGTCTTCTCCTATGCCATGGACTTGTGATGCGTACCATTCAGGTAGTATGGGTAATGCCAGACCTTCTACAGCATACAACATAAGTTCTGATGCAGGACTATCTAGTATGTACAACATGGGTGATGATGTTGGGCCGTTTGACGTGTACCAAATACATAACCCTTATTCACATTACACATCGCAGTTAGGTACACAGTTGTTATCGTCATTCGTCACTCCCGCTATGGACGAAATTGTGTAAACTTCAGGTGTGATTCCTTCGATGACATTCCTCCAAACCATAAGATTGGAAAGACAAGTGTCACCGGTGCTGTAGTTCGGGGACAACGTGGATGCCATCCTGGGGATAATGCAACAGTCGTTCATGGAGTTTGGACAGGTTACATAGATTCATGAGGAGGTTGAAGAACCTCCTATTGCTTAATGCCGAGGGCGAAGAAACGTTCGACGTAGGGGTTGCTGTACATAATTGGTTATATAGTTGATAGTTTAGCTTATAGGAATATAAATACTTTTTTTTAGATAGTTATATAGGAATGTACATAATTAGTAAATACATTTTTTTGTATCGTTTGTATCTTTAGAAAAATGTTGATCTACCGTGTATATTACTTTGCAAATGAATAAAGCAATATATATACACTCAACCACTTTCCACTCCGCATGCCTTTTAACAATTTCTCCAGAATGTTAGACACCTTTCTCCATCTCACATTCAAATGATTTATTCATTTGTTAAGAAATATACATGGTAGATCAACAACTTTCTAAATTAATATATATCAATGTACATTTTATACACGTTTGTTGTATTTTCTACTGCATCTGCGAGACTTGTATATATATATATATATATATATATATATATATATATATATATATATATATATATTTATTCATCTTGAATTTGAAAGATTATTTTTCGAAGCCAGACATGATATAGACAAGGTATAACGAAGACAATACATAACAAACACCACCACTTATCAATTGAAACATCACTTAACCAATGGATAATTTCATTTATTTCACCTAAAATATTATGGAGCACACTAAAATAGTATAATATTAAAGGCGAAATAAATTAAAATAATCATAAACAACATATTGAATTAAACGCGTTAACAAGTAAAATTAATTATAAAAAGAAGAAAAAAAAATCGATATAATAAATCAGCTCATTTACATTCAGGACCGTTGGATCAAGAGACAAACATAAAAGACATTCCAAACCGTTGGATGAGTTTTATCTTATACACCCTCATACTTTAGGGTTAGAGCCACCGCAACTCACTCTCTTGCCCAGCTCTCTTCTTCTCTCTCTTTCTCTCCCACTTTCGACGTCGCCGCTGAAATGGGCTAACTACCACCATGGCCATCGCCACCGCCACCGCCACCGCCACTGCCATTGCCATCGTCATCTCCGTCGCTTTCGACTCCACCCAATCCATCGCCGTCGTTCATCCACGGTACCATCCATCTCCATCGCTGCCTTTCGTCGTCACTTTCGTAGCCTAGCGTCGACCCGTCGCAGAACTATCGCCGCCACCATCATCGAAGTCCGATTTTGCCAGATTTGGGTTTGCTTTGGTCCGATTTACAACCGATCAACCTCTCTCTCTCTCTCTCTCTCTTTCATCGCCCTCTCTCTGTGTTTATTTTTGCTTCGATCTGCCACCGAAACCACCGCCATCGTTGCTCCATCGCCATGCATCACCACCCACCGCCATGACCGTCTTTGCTGCTCCATTGTCGAGCATTGCCACACACGGCCATGGCTGTCATCACTATTCCATCACCGGACATCAGCGCTCAGGTATACACAAATCTCTATCTCAAGCTTCTTAGCGACGCAAAAGCTTCGTTTCTCTATTCATCCCTAATCACAGGTACTTCTCTCTCTCCCTCGGTTGAATCTGACTTTCCTTTTTGGTTTCTGATTTAATACAAACACAAATGGAATTGGGAACACAAATCGTGAATTTTGTTTGTTGTGATAGCATCTACTACAAAAACAGATTGTTAGTTAGGTAATGGGTGTGATTTTTTTAGCTTTACTTTCTTTTGATTTGGGTTTGATTTTGTTTGAAATGGGTAATACCTAAATAGATTTGGTTTGGTTATGCTCCTTGGATTTTTTTTTTTTTTTTCCTTTTTCAGATTAATTGTGTCTCCAAGCTACTGTCGCTTTTCATGTTCAAATTCTTAACCAAATTTCTGTTCAAATAGAGTGGCTTCCAGATTTCTGTTCAAATAGAGTGTCTAATATTATATGATCAAATGCTAACAGAGAACAATGTTGTGCTGTTGTGTTTGTTTTCTACCTGAGAATAGTGTTGTGTTGTTGTGTTTGTTTGGCCAATTGTTTCTATTCTGTTGTCATATTTCTACTCTTTTAATTTGCATTTGTTTTGTTCAATTGTAGAATTAGAGGAAAGAGAGACGCGCTAATGAGGAGGGAGGGGACCAAGTTTCAAATCAGGTTAAATTTGCATTTGTTTCTGTTATGTTCCTGTTCCCTATTTCTATTTCTGTTCCTGTTCCTTGTTTCTGTTTCCGTATCTATTTCTATTCCCTGTTTCTGTTTTTGTTCTTGTTCCTGCTCCCTGTTTCTGTTTTTTTTTTTGGTTTTGATCTTGCTTATGTTCTTTACCAAGCTTTAATGTGCATGGTAAAGAACTGATACAATGTAGTTCCTTTCGGCTTCTTTGAATCGAAAATGTAGTTCCTTTTAGCTTCTTGGACTACTACTGGCTGCTTGCTCTTCAACGATGCAGCAAAAGTGCGGAACCCTAACGACGACATGAGAACTCGGTAAGTACGGCGAGCAGCTTAGCGATGGTTTGAATGGCGATGCTCGGCAGTAATTGATTGGCGTTTGGCCTTGGCTATCGATTGTGCGGTGGTTGATCTCTATTCCTCTCTCTTATTGAACAAGTTGCTTCAATATTTCTCTCCTATATCTCAGAAATTTCAGGTTCAACCCTTATTTCCCCTAATTTACATTATGGTTTCTGTTTACATTAGTGTTTTTGTTCTAAAATTTTGCGACATTGTTCGACGCCTAATTTCTCCATTCAGGTATGTTCACCCTAATTTACCCAAATATCCGAATTAGTGTTTCAGTTTATAGTAGTGTGTTTCACTACTGGGCTCACGAAGGAGGCCACTCTGCTATTCCAGTCTGGTAAGTTCGCGGATTGCGTCAAGAAGTTGAATCAGCTTTTCCATATCAATTCGAGTCCTATTAGTTGTAGATTTCTATTTTCACTATTGGACTGCATTGACTGATAATTTTCTAATATGTGATGTTTTTTAATAGAAAATGTACATTGTTAGTTTTGGTTTGATTGAGTTTAGTTGATAAAAAGTAATTATTTGATTAATTTTTATTTTTTATT
The DNA here is from genome assembly GCA_016647705.1 of Eucommia ulmoides. Lineage (NCBI taxonomy): Eukaryota > Viridiplantae > Streptophyta > Magnoliopsida > Garryales > Eucommiaceae > Eucommia > Eucommia ulmoides. The sequence continues at coordinate 28,612,358 of CM028339.1, forward strand.
GTTTATATCTTTAATAAGAAATCAGCATTGAACTCAATTGGATTGGTGTTGTTACTATCTGAAGCGGAAGGATGGGACCTCAATTCTAATTTCGGTAAGTTCAACCCTAATTTCAGTCTTCTCACTAATTTGATAGTATTGTAATGAAGCAATATGATTTGTTTTGAACCAAGGGTGAGTGCTTAAAATTTGACTCTAACAAACATTTTATTCTTGCAGATAAGTTCATTCTTGCAGGTTGAAAGAAAGCTATATGTATGAATGATGGGAATCTCGACATTCATGCCGTACTTCTGCATCATCAGTAAGTTTATGAGGCAAATCATATGTGCATGGAGTATTACGTGGTTTTGTTTAGTGTTCCTGTTCCCATAAAATGTGGAACAAAAATAAAAATTTGGTAACAATTCTGTTTTGTTCGCAAAATTTTGATCTGAAAATTTGCGTTATAGTTTAGAATGTCATTTTTTCTTCATTACTACCACCATATGTGGATATATGATTCAAAAAATAAATTATATGTGTACTAATTTCTCTTTTCTAGAATTGTGTTTTCCTATTCCTGTTCCTGTTGTTGTTCGTGTTACTGTTCTGTTCCTATTTTTGTTATGTTCCTATTTGTGTTTATGTTCTCTGTTCCTGTTGTGTTCATTTTTATATTCTATTTCTATTTTAATTTCTGTTTATGTTTATATTTGGGCTAAAAAAAATTAGAAATGTTTTTAGTTTGTGTTTGTGTTTTTTTGTTATATTTATACTTTTTTAAAAATTAGAAATGTTTATATTTGTGTTTTTTATAAACTGAAAATGTCTTTAGTTATATTTATACTTTTTGGGATTATTTTTTAGAGATATATACCTGTTCCTATTTCTGTTCTTGTTTCTGTCCTGTTCCTGTTTCTGTTTTCATAATTTTGTTCTAAAATTCAGGGAACCAAATTAAAATATATAGGGTTAATATATTTTGTTGATTCCTCATCTATGAATCTATAGTTTAATGTCAATTTTGTCTCTAATTTTGCTACTCTGCAGCCATCGAGATTGTGAGATTTTGAATTGAGATTGGGAGCTCCCTTCACAGTTTACTTCCTGATCAGGTGCGAGAAATGATAATTCAGTTGTTTTTTTTATATACTTCTACATTTATATAGTTGCATTTGCTCCTATAGGGTTTTTTAGCTACAAAATCATTTCACTTTTTTAGCGGTTGCATCATTCTAAATTTTTTTAACAATTAATTATTCAAAAATCTAGATTTGGAAACATTCTTAAACAAATATCAGTAGATTTTACAATTATTCCTAAATGATTTCAGTTAGTAATATTACTAAGCTAATAATTTATTTTTTATTGTTTATAAGAAATTCCCTTAAAAATTAGATCTTTAATAGGATAATTATTTTTTTACCAATTTATGTTTAAATCGAAACACTTTGCTATAAGTTTTGTTGGTAAGGAGTATTATGAATTTGTGATGGAATTTGCAAAAATATGGGAACAAACTTTTGACACTGGCTATGTGTAGGTATAAGCTCAATATTATGTTTTGGATATTGAAATGTGAAAACAAACATGCCGATGGTATTCCTGTTTGATATCAAATGGTTAATGTTCCTATTTATGCTCTTTTCCTGTTTTTGTTTCTGTTTTTTTGTTTCTGATCCTGTTTCTGTTTCTGTTCTCTGTTTTTGTTTTTGATCCTAAATGTGTTTGTTTTTTTTTTAAATACAAAACTATTTGTCATTTGTCGTGAACTCAGATTTCTGTTTAGTTGATTTATATTGTGTTCCCAGTTTTTGTTTTTTTTCTGTTTCTGTTCCCTGTTTCTGTTTTTTGTGTGTGTCCTTTTCCATGTTGTTGAGAACATATTATTTCAATGTTTTTTTTTTTTTTTAAATTTATTTTCTGTGCTATTGTAGAATTAGAGGGAAGAGAGACAAGCTAGCGACGAGGGAAGGAAGCGGGTATAGAATCAGGTTAAATAGCAAAACAAATTGTTGGCTGGAATAGCAAAACAAATTGATATAATTGTCCCAAATAATGATGTATGTTTTACGGTCGTGTCTTCAGACACGGGTTATACACTAGTATTATATAAATTAGAAACATGTTTAACGATGTTTGTTACAAAACTCATAACAAAGACAATACATAAGAAATATAGTACATAAAATCACGAAAATAGTGATAAGAAAACACTTTAAAAGACAAATTAACTGCCAAAAATTATTTATTCTTCATTGGACATGTACCCCTTAAACAATAATTCATTGTTATTTATCATGTTATGATATTCGTTTGCTTGCGACAACCATTTCATTGGCTAGTCGTAGTAGATAATATTTATTCTTGCGTAACAACATTTGATTATTCTTCAGGCGAATTATACATTCGCGTAATAGCATCTTTTATCTTGGTTGTGTCGTCAATTATATATCGTCTAGGCATCTGAAGACCTCGACGATGCGAAACTGGTGCATTAAATTCTCTCAAACAAGATACAAGGTTGTTAGACTCTTTCACCCTGTATTCCCATTCTTGGAGTAGACCGATGCGATACTCTATCGGGTTGGTGTCTTGATCACTCCAGTAGTTATCATAATATGGTTGTAGAACTCAACATCTGTGGTGATCCCAGGGTCCAGGCTAACCCCAAACACCATATGAATTCTCCTCACTTGAAAAACCAAATGAGTTTTCTTCACTTGAATTAATATGTGAAGACATCACAAAAATTATAGAATGATTAGTTTCTTTACAAATATTATACTGCACATTATGACTTTACAAAAAAAATTAGTTTTTTAAAAATATAATTACTAAAAAATGATGTTTCAGAACTTATGTGCACGAGGCTTAACTAAAAAAAGCTAACCCAATACCATCTATCAATGGAAAAAGAGAAGGTCAGTTGTTTGGTAAAAGCAGCATTATTATAATTTAACATAGAAACGATACATTACACTTCAAAGGAAATACATGTGTTGTAGCAAAAATTAGAAAGGAACGAATTTACCGAAATTTGCTTGAGTTGAGTAGCAGACTAGGTCGCTTTCTTTAAGACGTTTCGCGGCTCTGCCTAAGAACGTGTAAGTAGTATAACAGCCCTGTCATCCCCAGGATAAAACAACCCAGAATCACCTCTGTCTAGGACCTTCTTTGCACGGCAGAAGACCTGAATACTAAACACCCACACACTGTTCGAATGAACGAACAAATTGCTCGGAATACAACTTGAAAACCGAAATAAAAAATCTTACAGATAGATCTAATGATTCTGATCTAAACAAACTGATGGTTTGAAAGCAAAAAATGATCGGGGAAGCGGCTGTTTTTTTTTTTTTTTCAAATGCAGATTCTAATTCTGTGTCTCAAAACAGATGAAGAAATCTGTATTTATAGGCAAGAAAAAACCTAAAATCAAATCAGAATGTTTGAAACCGAATCATAACTTAATTCCAGAAATTGTAACGTTTTGAAAATGTTAAAAAAATTATTTGATGAAACGTTTGGAAATATGAAACGTTAAAAACTTTAAACATTGCTATTAGAAACGTTCATAACATTTTGGAAACGGTTCAAGAATAAAATTAATAGTTTATTAAATAAATTTTGTCCAAAATAAAAAATATATATATATATATATATATAAGTGTCACCTCACTTCACGCCAGCTCGGCTCGGCACAGCCAGATAGACGGCGGCTGCAGCGCGTGCGTGTGTGGTAAACCAATAGGGATGTAACTCCTCTCCCCTCTACAAAATGTGGGTACCACTTGGGGCACACCCCAAGTATCCCACCTACCCACTATTATACTCTTCTAGACCTTTTCTCCCAATCAATGTGGGATAAAGGAAAAGAGGGAATTCTTTTACACTTATTATTATTTTTAAACCTTAATTAAATAAGTAAAAAATCATTATTTTCCAACAATCCCCCACTTGAATTTTTAAAACAATTTTTTTCATCGAGTAGTATAATACAATATAAGATTGTGTATAACCGAATGTGTCTATTGACTTGAATCTTTACATAGTGAAGATGATTTAGATTATACTAGAGTAACGCGTAATTTTGAACTCTATCTCCAACAACATCACACACACAACCCTATCAGGGTGTAGTCCAAAAGCTCGTACTTTATGACCATGCACATATGTCCTAGTATAGTGAATACTCTAGAGAATTTTGCCCAAAATTCCAAAGGAAGGGGCCACACTTCCACATTCACATAGGTAAGTCTATCAAGAGTACTCCTGTAACTAGGTACTCCACTCCAAATAGAGTATAGATCCCATTAAGAAAAAACTCAACCTTTCATCGCTTCAGGATATCATGCTTCAACCAAACACATGTAAGGAATAGAATTCAAAATTATTATTATAGCATTATTCTCTTCATATCACTTCATGAGTTGTTATTACCCTTTGAATCTATTTCTTGGGATCTCCAGTCTATAGGTTGGGTTTCCTTCACAAGTGACTTGTGAATCTATGGGCTTAAGTCTCATTCCTCTCGAGGTTTTGTAAACATTTTCTCTAGCTAATCCTTTCGTCAAATAATCAGCTAAGTTATCATCAGACTGCACATGATCCACTCTTATAGCCCCTATCGAGATATACTCCCTAATAATGCTGTGTTTGCGACGTATTTGTCGCATTTTTCCGTTATAATAACGGTTTTGAATCTTTACAATAGCCGCGATACTATCGCAATGGATCAAGACAGCTGGAATCGGTTTCTCCCATAACGGAGTATCGAAAAGTAGACTTCTTAATCAACCTGCTTCTTCACTAGCCGAAGCTAGTACAATCATCTCAGACTCCATGGTAGACTGAGCCAAAATAGTCTGTTTCTTAGATTTCCAAGAAACAGCTCCACCAGCTATACTAAATATATAGCCGCTAGTTGCGTTGGAGTCATCTGAAAGGGTGTTCCAATCAGCATCGCTATATCCTTCTAGAACAACGAGAAACTTCTGATAATGTAATCCAAGGTTCATAGTTCTTTTTAGATATCTCATGATCCTTTCAATAGCATACCAATGCTCAATATTGGGTTTGCTTGTAAACTAGCATAGTAATCCCACAACATAAACTATGTCGGTCCTAGTGCAATTAGTGGCATATCCAAGATTGCTTATGATGCTCTCATACTCAGATTGTCTAACACCATCACCGGTATTCTTGAACAACTTTACACTAGGGTCATAAGGAGTATATGCTAGTTTACAGTCAATGTAATTGTATTTCTTTATAATTTTTTCTATCTAATGAGATTGATCTAAAGATATTTCATTTTCAGACCTAGTTATTTTAATATCAATGATCACATTTGTTTTACCAATATCTTTCATGTCAAAATTAACACATAACATAGATTTCACATTGTTTACGACATGAATATTAGGACCAAAAATCAACAAGTCATCCACATAAAGGCATATAATAGTGCAAACGTCATTTTCAGATTTGTAATAGATGCATTTGTTACTTTCATTCATTTTGTAACCATGTGAGATAACAAGATTATCAAATTTCTCATGCCATTACTTATGTGCTTGTTTTAAACCATAAAGAGATTTATCTAATTTGCACACTTTGTTTTCTTGACTAGAAATTACAAATACTTCAGGTTGGTCCATATAAATCTCTTTTTTCTAATTCACCATTTAAAAAAGCAGTTTTAACATTCATTTGGTGCGCAACAAGATCATGAATAGCAGCAAGAGATAAGCACACGAATAGATGTAATTCTAGAGACAGGTGAAAAAGTGTCAAAAAAATCTACATTTTCTCTTTGTCTAAACTCTTTGACTACAAAACGAGCCTTATATTTTTCAACAGTTCCATCGGGTTTTAGTTTCTTCTTGAGTACCCATTTACATCCTATTGTTTTAGAACTAGGAGGTAAATCTACTAAGTGCTAAGTCCTATTTGACTCGAGAGAATCTATTTCATCATCTATAGCCTCTTGCCACAAATTGGCATCTACAAAGGACAATGTCTCTTGGAGGGTAAGCGGATCCTCCTCTAAGGTATATAAGTAGAAATTAGAACCAAAATCCTTAGCGATACGAGGCCATTTACTTCTTCTAGGTTCAATTTCTAATTCTTTATCAGATTCATTAATTCTAATAACAAGCACATTAATAGATATTGAGCCCCCACTATTCTTCAATTTAAAAGGAAATTTATATTCATAAAAATCAGCATCATTAAATTCAATGATAACCCTATCTTTCAAGTCATAAAATCTATAAGCTTTGCTATTCATCGCATAACCAATAAAAACACATTCATGAGCTCTACTTACAAGTTTTCTCATTTTTGGATTAGGAATACGAATATATGCTAAACAACCCCAAGTTTTAAAATAATACAAATTTAGTTTCTTATTTTTAAAAACTTCATAAGGTGAAATTTTACTTTTCGATTTAGGAACTCTATTAAGCACATAGCAAACGGTGAATAAATTTCACCCCACCAGTGAGAAGCAGCACCGGAGTTAAGCGAAATAGCAACTACATATTCAACAAAAGTTCTATTTTTCCTTTCAGCCGTACCATTCATTTAAGGAAAATAAGGTGCAGTTTTTTCATGAATAATCCCATGAGAATTATAAAAGTCAATAAACATATCTGAATCATATTTGGTTCTTCTACTACTATGCAACCTCTTAATTTTCTTATTGCATTGATTTTCAATCTCCGTCACAAACAATTTGAACATATCAAATGCTTTACTTTTATTTTTCATGAGATAAACATAAGTATGATAAGAAAAATCATCTATAAATGTAATAAAATAGCGTTTACCATTCCTAATCAAGACACCATCAAATTCACAAATATCAGAATGTATCAAATCAAGAGGTTCAGATTTTCTATTTATTGATTTATGAGGAGATTTGGTAACCTTGGCTTGACTACAAAATTTATATTTTTCAAAATCATTTAAAGACAATTTCGAAATTAGTTCTAAGTTATACATGTTTTTAATAATGCGTTTGTTAACGTGACAAAGTCTAGCATGCCAAATATTAAAAGAACACAACATGTAAGCAGAATGTGAAATCTTATTAGCATCAATATTCAATTTGAACATTTCGTCAGTTGCATAACCCTTCCCAACAAAAATATTATTTTTGGTTAAGGTATACAAATCAGCCTCAATAGTTTGAGTAAACCAAGCCTTGTTGAGAAGATAGCCCGAAACCAAATTCTTTCTCAACTCTGGAGTATGCAGAACATCTTTAAGGATGACTGTCTTTCCAAAGGTAAACTTTAATTCCACTTCTCCAGAACCGGCAACAATAGTGGAGTGGGAATCACCCAACAACACTTTCTTGTCTTCAGTTTCAGAATAAGACTTGAACATGGTAAGATCATAGCAAATATGGCGAGAAGCACCTGTGTCTACCCACCACCCTTCGGATCCACCAACTATGTTGATTTCAGAAATCATAACTACTAGTTGGTCCTCGGTAAGATTCGCCTGCAGAACAAGATGACGTCTTTGCCGACAGTTCCGAGCCATATGGCCCGTCTTTCCACTGTTAAAGCAATTAAACTTTTCAGAATTATTTATTGAAGGAAATTTTTAGCTTATTCTGATTTTGATGAATATTCTTGTTTTGGTTAAAGTGGTTACGATTCTGATTCTTCATATTTTTTCCTTTAGGTTTCAGAATAACAGATGATGATTTCCTATGAGTGTTGTTGGAAACAATAAGCACTTCATTTTTCTGATTTTATTTGCAGGCTGCTTCTTCAATTCGAAGACGAGTAATCAAACTTTTTAAAGAAAATTCTTTTGTTTTGTGCCTTAGAATATTCTTAAAATCTTTTCAAGTAGGAGGTAATTTGTCAATTAAAACAACAACTTGAAATTGTTCATTAAGTGACATACCTTCAGCAATTATTTCATGAGCAATTTTCTGAAGTTCATGAGACTGAGCTTTCACAGATTTGTCGTCAGTCATTTGATATTTCAGATACCGACTAACAAAATATTTTTTCGTTCCAGCCTCCTCAGTGTCGTATTTCTTCTGAAGAGCATCCTAAATTTTCTTTGCAGTTTTGTCAGAATAATAATAGTCATACAAATCATCAGATAGACCATTAAGAATAAAATTCTTACAACGGAAATCATTTTCATCCCAAGACTTATTTTCCTAAATCTGAGCATCAGTAGGTTCTCTAGGTAATTCAGGTTTTTCAGTTATACAGACATATACTACTTTTTCGATAGTTAGAAAAAATAGCATCTTCTATCTCCATCTTTTAAAATGAGACCATTCGAAACGGAAAGGCTTGTTAAGATCAATAGTCACTTGTCTATACTCGTGATCAACAAATATTATAGGAGATCATCGGTAGAAGATGTACCGTCTTAAAATTGTTGTAGTAGAAATTAGAATGGAACGAATTTACTGAAATTTACTTGGGTTGTGTCGCGGATTAGGTCGCTCTCTTTAAGACGTTCCGTGGCTCTACCTAAGAACGTGCAAGCAGTATAATAGCCCCATCGTCCCCAGGATAAAATAGTCCAGAATCACCTCTGTCTAGGACCTTCTTTGCATGGCAGAAAACCTAAATACTAAACACCAATACACTGTTCGATTGAACGAACAAACTGCTCAGAATACAACTTGAAAACCGAAATAAAAAATCGTACAGATAAATCTAATGATTCTGATCTTAACAGACTGATGGTTTGAAAGCAAAAATTAATTGGGGAAGAGGCTGTTTTTTTCTTTCAAATGCAAATTCTAATTTTGTGTCTCAAAACAGATGAAGAAATCTGTATTTATAGGCAAGAAAAAACCTGAAATCAAATCAGACCGTTTGAAACCGAATCATAACTTAATTCCAGAAATTGTAACGTTTTGAAAACGTTAAAAAAAATTATTTAATGAAACGTTTGGAAACATGAGATGTTAAAAACTTTAAACATTGTGTTTGGAAACGTTCATAACGTTTTGGAAACAGTTCAAGAATAAAATTAATAGTTTATTAAATAATTTTTTATTTATTTTTTATTTATTTTTTGTGGATTTAGCTCTCGATTTCGACTTCAGAAATTGAATCATATATACCAGTCGTCGGCCTTCGTCCTTTCTAAGTTCTTCTCCCAATTCCAGTGATCGGAAATCGCAGATTCACGAATAATCTTCACCGCACTACTCGCCTTGTTTCGTAAGTTGTTTTCGTCCCTTGTTCGATATAGATCCACGTTAAACTATGAATTCAAATTATATATGTACCGAATTCCATTTTTAATTTTTTTTCCTTCTACTTTTTCTTGATATCGATTATTTGTACTCGAGTTTAGCAAGAACAATGGTCCTGAATTGATCAATTCATTCAAAACAGGTTTTTATAGGCCTCCTTGCGTGTATACACAGATTCGTATGCGTGTTCGTGTTTATGATACCTAATTCGCGTTAAACTATGAAATCAAATTATTTATGTCCTGAAAATAATGAATCATGGTTAGTGATGGTGGCATAAATTAAGGTATTTTTCCAATTTTTCCTAATTAAAATACTAATATAATTAATTAACCCTAAATTTACGCTATTCCCGTGGCCTGATTAGGAAGTTCTCTCATTCCCTAAGTCTAATTCTCACTCATTCCCTAATTCTCTCAACTGAGTTTCCATTCCATAACTCCCTAATTCTCTCACACTACTAACAGCCACCCCTTGTCGCACATCATTACCATCACCATCGCACATCGTTTGTCGTCAGTGGATCTATGTGATTGAACCCTATTCGATTATCAATCTTCAATTTCTAATGATTATATCTCGATTCTTTTTCTTAGATTTTAATATTATGTGTTTCGTGTTCACAGTTCTATTGAAATCACTCAATTTATAGACCCCATCGTCGTCGCTCATCAAAAGAAACTTGATCTGAATTAATTTATTGATTTGAATTTTATAGATATGTCAAGATCTGAATCCGTTTTCATTTTTGTTGCCTGAATATTATAGATTTGTTTGGGTAGTGTTTCCAATTTTTCAGTTTCATGCTGCTGAATACTACTGCACCAGTTTGTTCCTTCACTTTATTTAATTTATTTTTTCCGTTTTTAATTTAATTAATCCAATTTGGACAGTACTCGTGTGTTTTAGTACAATTATTGATTTTTTTTTTTTTTTCTTTTTTAATAAAAGATTAACTTGTGCATATATTAAATTGAAATAGGGTATATGAAACTTTTGTATAATACGTGAAAATAAAAGAAATCATATATTATTTGTTGGTTGTAAATGATTGTAGAAGAGTAAAATAATTCAAAATTATTAGTTACGAGTTGTTGATTTGATCAAAAGTAAGTTTCTTGAGTGACATGAAATGAAAAAATTGAAATACTTTTAATTTAATGAAGAATCTTATATTTTTTTTTGGTATTAATAATTAAGGGACAATTAAGAAACTTTATTGTGGTAAAACTATTTGGATCAAAATGAGATTATAGTCAAACCTCCGGGGTTCATACTTAAATTAAAACTATTTGTAATTTAAAAACTTTAATGTGTTAAAACTATTTGGATCAAAGTGAGATTCTAGTCAAACTTCAGATTCAAAGTATTAAAACCCCTATTAATTATTTAAATTTTGATATATAATGTTTGAAAAAGATAATATTGTTAAATTGGTGGGGTTATAAGGTGTATATTTTTTGAAGATGACAACATGATATTGCGGAAAATGATTTTTTTTATTAATTTATTAATAATTATCTCTAATTTTTTTTTTTAAACTTCAATATATGTTTTATTATTATTATTATTATTATTCTATTATTTTAAGAGTGTGAAAAACTTTGATCTTAAATTCTTTATTTATTTTTAGCTTTAATTTAATTATTGTTCTTTAAAAAAATGTCTCATTAATTATGTTTTTAGTCATCGTAACCATTATAGAAATTAAACTTCTTATTGTTATTTAAAAAAAATAAAAAATTACTTCTACTACAAAACTTTAAACTTCTTAATATTTTTTAACATTAACGATATGTTTGGTTGGATGGAATCGAGGGCGGAATGAAATTGTATTCCGCCCTCGATTCCTATTCCGTTGTTTGGTTCTCCAATAGAATTACTTATGTAATTTCATTGGAATGAAATTGGATGGAATGAGATTCCATTTAAGATGGGGTGGAATGAGATTCCAACCCAATGGAATCAATATCTTAAATTACATATAGGCCCTTGTAATTAAGCTCTTGAAAATTGAGAATAAAAATAGAAATTAGAGAACATAAATTGAAATTAGAGAACAGAAAGTTGGGAATAAGAAAAGAAAATTGAGAACAAAACTAGAAAATTGAGAATAGAAACTGAAAATTGTGAATAGAAACAAAAAATTGAGAACATAAACCGAAAATTGAGAACAAAAACAAAAAATTAGAGAATAGAAAATTAAGAACATAAACTAAAAATTGAGAATAAAAACATAAAATTAGATAACAGAAAATTGAGAACAGAAATAGAAAATTAAGAATATAAATTGAAAATTGAGAACAAAAATATAAAATTAGAGAACGAAAAATTGAGAATGAAAACTGAAAATTGAGAACAAAAACATAAAATTAGAGAATAGAAACAGAAAATTGAGAACAAAAACAGAAAATTAGATAATAGAAAATTGAGAATGGAAACTGAAAATTGAGAAAAAAAACAGAAAATTGATAACAAAAACAAAAAATTTAGAACAAAAACTGAAAATTGAGAACAAAAAATAGAAAATTAGATAACGGAAAATTGAAAAAGAAACTGAAAAATTGAGAACAAAAACAGAAATTAAATAATAGAAACTGAAAATTGAGAACAAAAATAGAAATTAGAGAACAAAAATCTAAAATTGAGTTGAATAGTGAAATATATTAAAATGATGAAATGAATAGAATAGTAAAATATAATAAAATTTTATTATAATCAACCAAGAAAAAAATGGAATAATAATTTTATAAGTGCAAAATGAAAATTTTACTATATTTCACTATTCCATTCTTTCTTTCATTCCATACCAATCAAACAAGAGAATGGAATAGTTATTCCATTCACAATTCAATTCCATTCATTCTCTTATTCCATTACTTCTTCCATTCCATTCCACCCTCATTCCATTCCGTCCAACCAAACATGCCGTAATTGTGGGGATATTGGAGGAATGGAGATAGTGGAGAGAATTAATTGTGAAGTGAAATTTGGTGGTTTAAAACAATGTTGGCTGTTTATTTTTTAGATTAAGTGAATTTTAGTCATCCATGTATCAAAATCAATAAGAATATAGTATTCTTGAAGCTGATTCATTCGTGGCTTTTGCTTTTTATATATATCATATAGATATAGATACTACTGCACCAGTTTTCAATGCTAAATTGATGTTCAATCCGTGCCCAAGGCATTGTGGCTTGATTTTAGGATCCTTAAATAGAGTGGTAGAACTTAGCTTAGGGTGGTATAATTACTCTGTTTACCCCTCATTGGTACCTTAATTTAATGTCGATCCTTCAACTATCAACTTTTTGCAAGTTAGTCATTTATGTTTACTATAACAAATTCCGGGCTTTGCTGCTGCTTGAGAATAATTTTTTTCTGTCACGTAAAAGCATCAAACTGTCACTATATACGATATTCTTATTTTCCGCCTATTTCATAGATTTAAAATCCTAATTTAGGCCATTTAGGCACAATAAATGAATATGAAATATTATGTTTCCGAAATTTAGTCAAACCATCCTTCTTGATTTTGAAACCCTAATATGAAAAACAATCCGGACATGGGTTCAGACTAGCACACGTGTTCATATAAATAACCCGTTAATTAAATGCATGTGCCGGATTTTTTATTTTGAATAAAAAAATAACACTATTTTTTATTCATTTGTGTTAAAATCGTGACTTCACCCGTGATTTAACATACATGAACAACTATGATCATTTCTCATTTTCTGTAGCCACAATTTTTTGCCTCTCTATTTGATTTTGTTTTTGTCCTCACTCTCGTAAGGACACGCGCACGCACAGGAAAAAAGCCAAAAATAGTATTTTTTTACAAATTGCGATGATTCTTGTAATTCTAGTGAAGACTTAAGGGGATGTAAATGGTATTAATCTAATCTAAAAAAATATCTTGTTTGTTCGGAATATTACTTTTACAAAATCGTTTTTAATTCTTGAAAGAAAAATAAAAATATAAAAAGAAATGCATATTTTTATTTTAAAAGATAAAAACATTTTTTTTTTAATCTAAAATATATAGTTTTTGCTGTTAGATTTTTTATTTGGTTTTGCGCTAATTCTCAATTTTTATTTTTATTTTGGGAATAAATTTTATTTTTCAGTTTTTTTTCAATTTTGAGAATAAATATATTTTTTTAAGTAATAAATTATTTTAATATTTATTGAGAATAATTTTATAAAAACATTCGTAATAAATTATTTCAATATTTATTGAGAATAATTTTATAAAAAAATTAAATAATATATAAGGGGTATTTTTTTTTAAATAATTTAAAAATACAAAAGAAAAAAAGGGTGAACGAAGATAAAGGTTAGAGCTAGTACTAGCTCTCTAATTGTCCACTATACACTCTAGTACACCGAGCCAAACTCCAACCCTTTGTCCACTAGCTGGAGATTAAAATAAGGCCCCAAAAATTGGGGCCTTGTGGAGAAGGAGGGAAAGCCGGAGAATAGATCTCTAACTCTCCCTAAAGCCAGAGATCTCGTCTCCGGTTCTGGGATTTTTCAAAAAAAAATATTTGAAATTGCTGTATAATGCCTTTTCTTGTAGGAAGAGACCCACTATTTTTACAAAAGAACAAAAGTGCATAATGCCTTTCCATGATAATAATCTTGTGTGGTGAAGGCATCCGATAAGGCTGACTCCACTACCTCCCATTTTACGTAAACTTCCTAAATCCAAAAATCCATTTCCATTAATTAAATAGAAAATAAAAATTATCCATATTTGATGATAATCTTGGTCATTCACTGCAACTCAGCCCAATTCCCCAATTCAAACTCAATTCAATCGAACGAATTGTTTTTTAAATTAAGTTTTCTGACTTTTCTTGAAAAAATAGATGAGTTTTGCACTCCTGTGATTAGGTCTAATTATATTTTGTACGCTTGTAATATATTTGTTACTACTTATACCCAATATACTTCTGACTTAAGTGGAACTGTTAATTTTATTGTTAAATTCAATGGTCAACATTTAAAAATCAATAAAAAATAACTAATTGATGTTAAATGACGTTTATATCCCTTAATTTTTTAATAGAATTTATTTTAATATTAATCCACAAGTTAGGGGCCAAATTGTATTTTTTTTCTTTTTCATCTTTTCCCAAATCCTCCGTAGCTCTCCATCTTCTATCATCGTCGATCCAACCATCACCGCCGCACCAACGACGAATCAATACCACCACATACACAACCTCTCTCTGTCTATTCTCTCGCTTGCCGCAAAAATGGCCGGCGGTGGCTTTGGTCCCGGTCTCAGTACTGGAAAAGCTTATCTTGGAGAACTCACTATTTATGTCACCATCACTTGTATTGTTGCCGCCATGAGCGGTTTGATCTTCGCTTATGACATGGGAATTTTGAGTGTATTTATGAAGATTTTAGAATAATTAGTCTTAAATTTAGTAGTAATTACGTGAAGAAAACCTATGGGTATGATTTGATTTTGTTTTTTTGGAAATAATTGACAGGGGGTTGACATCAATTGACCCTATCTTCGACATCCAGATGTTGACGATGTTCACATTGTCGCTGTATTTGGCGGCGTTGTGTTCGTCGATTGTGGCATCATGGGTCACTATCGATTTTCTTCGGCGGGATACTATTTTGCATCTGAGCTATGATCAACGGCTTGGCTCAGGCCGTCTGGATGCTCATCGTTGGCCGTATTTTGCTTGGTCTGGGTATCAGATTCACCAATCAGGTAATATTTTCTCGATTTGGGTCACCGGAGTAGGGAAGGGGAAGGGGAAGGGGAAGGGGAAGGGGTGGGGTGGGGAAATCATGAACAAGTCGTATAGGGGGCACGGTTTTGCAAGCGTTGAAGGTCAAATACATTTTTAGCCTTCTAAGTTGACAATTTTTTAAACCGACCCCATTTAATTATTTTGAACAAAATGACAAAATTATCTTTATTTTTGGAGTGAAATGACAAAAATATCGTCATATCTGTTAAATTTTTAATTGTTGCACTTAAATCATATGCATGGGGAGCTGTAAACAAACCAAGAAGTGGCTCAATAATAGTTCGTTCAAAACTTGGTCACTTAATGGACAAATCAAGCTCAAGCTTTTTATTAAACTCGTTTATAAAATTAACAAACATCATATATTCGAGCTCGACTCATTAATGTTCATAAACAACTCGAATAATATAAAATTAAAATATTTTGTTATATTTTTAATATGAAAAAATAGTAAAATAACTCTTAAATTTCATTAAGAGTGCAATCTTACATATCCAATCATTCTAGAAATTCATTCAATCAAATTGTAATTTTATAAATGCCCATTTATTCTATTTAATTGTTCTAATAGAATGATTATTTGTAAATTTGTATTGATTATTTATAATTAATTCGCTCGTCAGTTAAATATTTGGATTTCGTATATAAAATTTCTAGAAACAATTATAAATAACTAATTTTATTAAAAAAGATATATTATTTATATAAATCTTAAGCTTTAAAATTTAATCCATAATTATTTGTTTAAAAAAAAATAAATCAAAAAAGCTCCTAAATAGTTCGATTATTAAACGAACAAAGTTTGAACATAAAGTTTTAGGCTCAGTTCAAACTTGAATAGTTAAAAAAATAAACGAAATAAGCTTGAACACTTAATGCTCAGCTCGGCTCAACTCGTTTACAACCCTAAGTGATGAAAATACTACAGGTGTACAAAGTGCAATTAAATCTAACTACAAGAGTGCAAAATATAATTAATCCTTAAATTTTTAACTGTTGCATTTAATTCTTAAGCACAAAGTAAGTAGTAAATAAAATATCACATAAGTGCAAAGTGTAATTCGGCCAAATTACAAAAATGTAAAATTAAATTAACCCAATTCAAAATTCCATCTGTATATAAAGCCATAAATCATTGTTATTTTTTTGGCAGCAATACATTTCCCCATGACCAATCCAAGAATGAGTATAGTTCACCTTGTTTTCTTTTTGGTTGCTCTATTTACTCTTTTGGCTCTTCCATAGTCTAAGTTTATGCTATGCATTTCGTTAGACCTTTGTTAATTTACTTCATACATCAATTATTCAAATCATTTTCCTATTGTTTTCTTTCATATAATAGGCAATTGATTACTTAAATTTTTGCGACCAACAAACATAGGATAAAGAGCATAATAACATTAGTGATATTGTTGACATCTCCACAATAAATGGTGGTGCTATGATGAGAAAAAGACAACAATTATTACTTAGTTTTTTGCGAGAAAAAAGGTTAAAGAGTGGTGTTGTTGCCGTAACACCTACTTTAATACCTAACATAATATGTTTATGGATGCCCCTATAAAGAGTGAAATCCATGAATTACGTACCTCTTCCTCAGTGTTTATACTATGTAACGAATGAATTTCTAGTGAATTCTAAAATAAATGAATAAATAACGAGTTTTTTTGTCTATTATTTTTCTTTTATTATTAATATAACTCGAGTCATGTAATTGTTGAATTTTATTTCAATTTTAACATATATAAGGAGAGATTTTATAATTATATAGATTAAACATGTTTCAATGTTTCTATCGACATTATTTTAATGTCATTTAATTATATTCTCTTGTAGTTATGAATATTTAGTCTACTTATAAAATGACGATTGATATTTTGTAGTGGGTCACATTTCAAATTTTATAATTATTGTTGATAGCAAGTGGCAAGTGCGTGCATATTAAACAATGAGTTACAAATCTTTTGATGAATATTCCATTTCAAGTGAGGGTATTATTGTCATTTTACAAGATAAAATATGTTGGTGTCGAAAACTTACGAACACCTGCATTTTGTACAATCAAAGTCCAAGTAGAGATTTTTTCAAAGTTAGGGTGTAATGACGTCAAGCAACAATTTCTAGTGCGCACGTAACCATGGTGAATTATTCCTCATCAAAATTAATTTAAATTTCACATTCATAACACTGTGTAATCGTAAACTCTCACCTTATACATGTAGATTGCTAGCAATCTACAAATTGAGCCATTTGACTGATATGACTAATAAAGTGTGAAATATACAAAACTCTACTCAAAAGGATTGGGCATGGCTTATCCGACCCTGTGAGGTTTTAACCAAGCAGGTTGGAGTGATCGACCAGGACACTAGAATGAACTCCACTGATCGACCCTAAAAACCCTAGCGATGAGTGGTATGTAGATGACCTGAAAAATCCTCTTAGAAACACTCTCATATTCATGTATGATCCGATAAATGGGATAACCCAAATAGGAACCTAATGATTATGAGGTTGTCTGACCTCACTACAGTCTGTATAAAAATAAAGAAAACATTCTACTCTTCCATTTGACTTATCAAAAGAAAGAGTGGGGGCCTCTGATAATGGATAATTTCACTAATCATTTTACCATCAAAATTATTACCATGACCTAATTTGGTCACTAAAATTATCACTACCCTAAATGACCTAATCACTAATTAGTGGTGGCCTAATTTTTCTACGAAAAGAGTATTTAACTCTAAAATTGGTCCAAGAAACCAATAAAAATATAGGTCTCATTCTTCAACAAAAGATACATTAAGATTTACTTACAAAATATAAGTCTTTTTTTTTTCTCTCTACTTAAACATAAGTTCTGGCTTAAGAGTGAAACAGGCAAGCCGAATTCTCGAGCCTACACTTTTTACTAGGGGAAAGTAAACTCTACCGCAGTTTAAATTCTATTTTAAATTCCTTGAAACATATTTTTTCTTAAAACAATGGTAGCTTATTCTTACACCAGAGGGGCTTCATTGGAAACCCAACCCCCGTGTCAAAGCCTTGTTTTGTATGGACAAGTTAACGAAGTCAACCCGGTAGAATTCACCCATATTGACTGTGATCCACTGAACTAGATTTCGACATCATCGACTACTAATAACTCTTTGGAAGCATTACACTTTTGACCCTCTATAAAGTTTGATATAAGTATTCAATTCACATATTTGAACCTTGGGATTTGTATTTATGTTTAATTTGGTTCAATGAAAAATAAATTAGTACTATTTGAACCGAATGGAATGTGTTTCGAGCCCACGAACTGATTTTGAAACTATTTTTGTTATTTTTTAATTTTTTTGTTATGATTGCAAATTTTGCAATTCACTATTGATCCAATTTATTCGGTACAATAATTTTTTACCACTGTTTTATATTGTGACAATAAGAGTATTATTCAAATCGTCCATAATTACGCTTTTTTTTGCAAACCTACAAAATACATCGAAATTGATTGTCACTTCATTCATCACCACATCTTTCAGAATATCGTCCGACTTCACTTTGTTAGGTCAGCCGATCAGACATTTCACACATACACGTATATTAATATCTTCTCTCAAATTCAACAAAGTGAAATGGCATTTGAGTGTAATTGAGTATAGAAGGCAATTGGCTAATTTTTAGATTCAATAAATGAATTGAGATGAGTACTTATCCATCCTTTGTAATATTGAAGCTTGTTTTTGCTTTGCTTATGCTGTAGATTTGATTAAATAAACATTATAGGCCTTTTACATAAATTAAATAATATATTAAAATTCTAAAAATGAATTTCATTTTAAATAATGAATTGTCAATTAAATACGACTTGCTTGTGGATCACAAGTTTTAAACATTTATTTTCTTCCTCCCAGATTTTACACCAATAAATGACCTTCTACGAATTTTCAAATCTTCCCTATTTTTCATATATTTTCTATTCATATCAATGCACACTTAAGATTTGCACATATGCATATCTTTCCTATTCACACCCATGCGCACTCACACACTCTTATCGTTCTTCTTCCGAGAGAATGATCTCAGGGTGAGGCTTCTATGAAGCTTCCACAATATTTCCTACGAAGCTTCTATAGTCTCACGATCCAGTGCACTCCCCTCTCTCTCTCTAGCTCTCTGAACTGAAGCTTCTATAGTCAGAACAAACCATGTTTCTCTTATTCATTCTCTTTCTCTCACTAAGTTTTGTCCTTCTCTCGACAGAAATATCTCGCTGGAGGTACAAAAAATGTTACAGTAGGGGCCCAAATTCATACCCAGTTGTTGGGTGCCTCATTTCCTTTTACAAAAATTGTCGCTGCCTCCTACAATGGTACATCGATTTACTGTCCAAATCACCGACATAAACCATTGTGGTTCGCCGCCTTGGAGCGTGGTGAACGATCGTCACAGCTAACCAGGACAACGTCGAGCACATGCTTCTGGCCAATTTCCTGAACTACCTGTGCGGCGTTTGGAGAAATCCTTGGTGATTTGCTCGGCGCTGGGATATTCAACTTCGATGGAGAGCTTTGGAATTCCCAGAGAAAGCTGGCAAGACATGAATTCAGCGCAAAATCATTGAAGGAGTTCATGGTGAAGGCGCTCAGGGAGGAAGTGGAGCAATGTCTGGTGCCACTTCTTGACGCCGCCGCTACGAATGGGTCGATTTTGGACTTGTAGGAGGTTCTCCGACGATTCGCGTTCGATACCATTTCAAAGGTTTATCTCGGCGTCGATCCGTGTTACCTCGATTTTTCCAAACCGCCACCGCCGCTAACAGAGGCCTTCGACAGGGTGTCACAGATAAGTGCTACCCATGGGGCCCCATCTGTACAAGCCTTTTGGAAACTGAAGTGAGCATTTAATTTCAGGTTGAAAAAAGAACTCAAAGACATGGTGGCGCTCGTTCATTGCTCCCTCATACAAACAATCTAAACTGAAAAAACGAAATTAATAAATGTGATGGAAAATCTAACGATCTTCTCTCAAAGTTCTTAATGGTGAGTCGCATAAATGAATCCGTTAGAGACATGATTATCAATTTTCTACTCGCCGACAGGGACACCACGTCGGCAGCAATGACTTGGTTTTTTTGGCTGCTTTTCAGTGAGATATATCTGCCGAGAGAAGGATTAAACTTAGTTAGAGAAAGAGAATGAATAAGAGAAACTTGGTTTATTCTGGCTATAGAAGCTTCAGTATAGAAATCGAGAGAGAGAGAGAGATGAGACAACTAGAGAGAGGAGGAGGATCGAGAGGGTTGGGTTTCGGAGGGTTTACAAAACTTGAAATTTATATGGGTGGTTTGTAGAGAGAAAGAGAGATGAGTGCATTGGATCCTGAGACTATAGAAGCTTCATAAGAAAGATTATGGATATTGAAATTTAACCCCTATAGATCTGAATCTATAACAACTATATCATCATGTCAAATTATTAAGAGTTGTCTAAATATGTAAATCACATACCTGGATCCATTACAAATGATTGACTATCGACGCGAAAATCTTGAGACGTACGATCAATCACAAATATGGGGCGGATCGAGTTGGGTATATGATCTTCCTCAACCAAATCTCCTTAGTTTCTCAATGGGATTATCATTTATCTTCTAAATAGGGAGAAAGAGAAGTTGTTGGCAATTTTGGTGTCTTGGGGACCATAATCCTAACTTTTCTTTATATATAGTGTGATTAGGGTTCCCATAATCCCCTAATCATCCCCATAAAAATTCGTATGTACACATTTAACCGATATTATTTGAAGCAGTCTATGGGTTTACCCAAATTAATTAAATCACTTAATTTCAGCCAGTTAAATTTAAATAGCTAATATAATTGAATTAATAATATGTTGCCCAATATATTGATTAGGAAATGAAATTTCCTAACAATCTTCCACTTGGGCTACATATTATTCCTGAAACAATTATATCACAAAATTCTTTAGACACATCCGTATGCTATTTATCCTTAAACTTTTCCTTAAATAGTCTGGTCCATCTCATATATTAGTAATAGAATTACTATGGCTTTTATCACAATATAGTCGTGACTAAGACACGATGATCATAATACTAATACACTCAATGACATAGATCAAATATGGATGAGTAACATGGAAATTACATGCAATATAATTACATACACTCAATGACATCGTGGCTTAGTCACGACTATATTGTGATAAAAGCCACCTATTTCTAACTGTTCTTTCTTTAGTCTTTAGTGAAATCAATCCAAAATCCTTAATGCAATACAAACATTGCACACAAAAATCATAAACCATCAACTTTATTCTGCAGAAAACTTAGACAATCTAATGTCTAAAGTAAAACATGTAGAACATAAAAAGACTCCTACTAAACCAAGGTATTACTAGAAAAAAACACCCTATGAGCTTTGTGCTCATGAAAGACCTTAATGGTTAAGCCCTTAGTTAATGAGTTTGCTATCATAGAATCTATTCCTATATATTCTATGAAAATCTGTTTAACCTGAACTCTCTCCGTAACAATCAGAAACTTGATGTCGATAAATTTCGAATTCGTAGAGCTCCTGTTGTTATTGGAGTAAAGCACCGCTGAGTTATTATTATAATAAATCTTCAATGACCTTTCAATGCCATATACCACACGTAGCCTAGTAACAAAGTTTTGTAATCATATTCCATGCTTAGACACCTCATAACAAGCAATGAACTCCGCTGCCATGGTCGAAGAAATTGTGAGAGTTTGCTTAGCAGACTTCCATGAGATAGCTCCTCAAGATAACATAAATATGTATCCTGATGTGGAGCGCCTGCTATTTTGGCATCCCGCAAAATTGGAGTCAGAGAACCCAATGATCTCTAAACTGTCTAATATTCAATAAGTGGCCACGTAGTCTTTTGTTCTCCTTAAATAACGCATCACGCTTTTAGTTACCTTCTAATGTTGCATACCTAGATTACCAAATATCTGCCCAAAACTCCCACTATAAATGCTGTGTTGGGACGAGTATAAACTTGAGCATACATTAGACTCCGATTGCCGACGCATAGGGAATCTTCTGCATATCTTTCCTTTCAATATCATTATTAGGGCACTATTTGAGACTAAACTTGTCTCTTTTGTGTGTCTCTTGGTTTACTATCTTTCACGCCGAATCAACTCAAAATCTTATCGATATAACTCCTTTGTGATAACCCAAGGGTACCTTAAGAACGATCTCATAGTATCTGAATACCTAATACAAAAAAGGTGTTACCAAGATCTTTCATCTCGAATTTCTTCGTCAGAAATTTCGTGGTTTCGTGCAATAAGGTTATATCACTGCTAGCGAGCAGAATATTATCAACATATAATATTAGGAAGATATATTTACTTCCACTGAACTTTTGATATACACAATCATCAATGACATTCGCCTTAAAACCGTACGAGGTAATGACTTGATGAAACTTGTAATACCATTGACGGGAAGACTGTTTAAGATCATAGATGGATTTCTTCAACTTGCAGACCATAGACATTAGATCTCCCAATACAAAGTTTTCTGGTTGTACCATATAAATCGTCTCGTCAATGTCTCCATTGAGAAATGCAGTCTTGACATCCATCTGATACAACTCTGGATTAAAATGAGCTACCAGTGCCATTATAGTTCTAAAAGAGTCTTTCAAAGATACCAGAGATAAAGTCTCTTTGTAGTATATGCCTTCCTTTTGATTGAAGCATTTGGCGACTAGACAAATCATATATCTCTCAACATTACCCTTTGAATCCTTATTGGTTTTAAATATCCATTTACAACCAATGGGCTTCGTACTTTCAGGCAACTCAACGAAATCCCAAACATCATTGTCTTTCATAGACTTTAACTAATTCTTCATGGCATCAATCCACTTCTGAGAGTTAGAACTGCGCATGGCTTGACAAAAGTTAATCGGGTCGTCTTCTGTTAAACCAACGCCATCCTTTTGTTCTTGAGGAAAGACGATATATTCATCCGAAATCGCACTTCTCATCTCCCTAATGGATTTTGTTAATGGAACTTTTTGAAGTTGTTGAGTTTGTTTTATAGGTTGTGTTTGAGAAAGAATCTCATTGTTGTCTTGGTTTGGAACAATGTTAGGAATAGATACCTAAACATTGTTATCTAGAGCCAGAATTGTGTGTTGAACAACAATAATTATAGAGACATAATCACCATTAATAACAAATTTTCCTTCAAAGAAAATTGTATCTTGAACAACAATAGGTATAGAGACCTGATCATCGTTGTTAATAGCAGATTCTTATTCAAAGACAACATTCCTTATGTTTTCTTCCCCCTCAAACTCAACACCCTCAAGGAGCTCGCATTTCCTGTTTCAAAGAAGGATCTTGATGTGGGATCGTAAAACTTGTAGCCCTGAGAATGTTCAGCGTAACCAACAAAATAACAGCTAACCGTCCTTGAGTCTAATTTTTTTCATGTGTCCTATAAGGTCGTGCCTCAACCTGACAACCCCAAATGTGCAAGTGCCTGATCCTAGTCTTCTTGCCTGTTCAAAGTTCATAGGGGGTTTTGGCGACTGCTTTGATGGATACCCTGTTAAGGATGTATACTGCGGTCTTTAAAGCTTCTCCCAAAAGTGACTCTGGTAAGGAGGAATGATTAATCATACTTCTTACCATATCCTTAAGAGTTGGGTTTCGTTGCTTTGCAACACCGTTCATGTTGGGTTTACCCGACATTGTGTATTGCGGAGCAATTCCACACTTATTGAGGAAAATTATGAAGGGTCCTAAATATTGTTCTCCTGATTCGTCATTCATTACGTAGTATTCACCACCACGGTCTGATTTGACTAGATTAATTTTCTTTTTAAGTTTAAGTTCAACTTTAGTTTTGAAAGACTTGAAAACGTCCAAGGATGGAGCCTTCTCATGAATTAAATATAGGTACCCATAACAAGAGTAGTCATTTATGAATGTAATAAAATAATGTTATCCATTCCATGAAGCCGTAGGGAATGGACCACATATATATATGTGTATGCGTTTTAAGACATTTGTAGCTCTCTCAGCACCTAATTTTCTAATGTTTGTTCGCTTCCCCTTGATGCACTCAATACAGACTTGAAAGTATGTCAAATCTAGGGGTTCAAGAATTTCTTCCAACACAAGCCTCTGAATTATTTGTTTAGAGGTATAACCTAAACGCTTGTGCCATAAGGTGGCGAAATTTTCAATTAATTATCGCTTTGTACCACATAAACTTGTTTGCAGTATTTCGTTATAGGAACTAATGTCAAGCATATACAAATTATCAATTAAAGAACCGAAACCAACAAAATTTGAATCTTGATAGAGACTAACTTTATTATTTCTCAAAGACTAAGAAAATCCTAATTTGTCCAAACTAGAAATAGAAATTAAAATTCGTATAAAAGATGGTGCAACAAATGTCTCATAGAAATCCAAACAAAATTTAGTTTTTAACTATAATATAAAAGTCCCTTAGCTTCCATTACAACTTTATTGCCTTCGCCTACAAAGATGAATCTTTTAGCATCACTTGGCGGTCGGCTCCACATGCAACCCTACACAATCATACTTATGTAAGTAGTAGCACTAGAATCTACCCACCAAGTATCCTTAGGTACAGAAGCTAAATTAACTTGAAAACAAACTAAAGTTAGAAGCATACCCTTCTTTGCACGCCAGGCGATGTACTTGGAACACTTCTTCTTTATGTGTCCCGACTTTTTACAAAAGTAGTAGGTAAAATCCTCATCCTACTTTTTTTGTTTCTTCTGCTAAAAAGATCCTTCCGCAGTAATCGCGACGCTTTTCTTTTTCTTACTCTGAGAGGTTGAGGCCAAGTGAGCACTTTCAATCTTATCCTGCTACTGTCTCTCTTCTTTTTGCTCACAGTGAAATATAAACTCCTCGAAGAACCATTTGTCCTTCTAAATGTTATAACTCACTTTTGAATTGCCTAAAGTGTGTAGGAAGAGAGATCAAAACTAAGTGCACGAGGAAATCATCAGATAACTCTAACTCTAGTGCCTTTAGTTTCGATGTAAGATGAGACATCTCCATGATTTACTCCCTTATGTTCCCTTTACCCTTATACTTCATCGCGACGAGTTCACCCAAAAGGTTACTCATCTCAGACTTTTTGTTCTTGGCACAATATTGCTCAATTTCCTCTGGGAACTTCTTGTCACTCTTGTTCTCAGTAATAGAGCCCTAAAATACTTCTGAAATGGAGTGCATCATGATTATCAAACACATTCGGTTAGATCGATCCCTCTTTTCAATTTTAACCTCATTGAGGTTTTCTGGAGTAGTAGTGAGTCGATCCTCTCGAAGTGTTTGATCCAAATCCATACAATTGAGGACAATCTCCACAGTTTGTTTTTTAGGAGTTTGAAGTTCGTTCTGCTCAGCATTGGGATATTGCTGACTGAGCAAAAACATTCGTGGCAATAGCAACATAAATTGTTTAGAAAACAAAATAAACAAGCATACTCACAAGTATGTCATAAAATAATAAAACTAGACATGAATAATTAATTCAAATTTTGGGACCCATCTCAAGATATTTAGCATAACATTAATTCCTAGTTTTTGGACAAATGAATTAACTGTAAGTAGTACTCTCAGTGCAGTAATCAAATGTTAAAAATAAATCATGTCAAACAACAAGCCTTTCATTGGATCGATTTACTGTTCATATGGAAGATTGATAATCATCACACATTTATTCCCGCAGGTACGTTTATTATTTGGCCAAACGATAACCTTCATTTGGGTCGATTATTGATTGCATTAATAATAACCATACAAATTTCAAATCATTGTCTATTATTTAGTTAAACAATAACCCTCATTTGGGCCAATTATGGTTTGCATAAACAACAAATACCAATGCTTATTATTTAGCCAAACAATAGTCTTCCTTTTGGTCGATTATTATTTGCATAAATAATAAACACCAACATCTTAATATCCCAAAATAAAATAAACTATACAACAGAGATTACTTTGGTAATATGTTGCTTCATTTTAATTTATTTCAGGATATAAGATTTTATTAGTCGACCATCTTAATGGTCCGTTGATCGAATGCCATGCAACGGGCTAAATGTTTTTATGTTGGGGCATCCAATCGGTTGACTGGTCCTAAAAATTCGGTTGACCGAATTGGCCAGAGGCCTATTGGCCTCTATTTTGAAGCATTCGGTTGACGAACCAATATGGTTCGATTAACTGAATCGGTCAGAACCAAAAAATTTGGGTTTTGTAGCAATTGGTCTATCGAATTATGAAAATCGGTTGACCGATTCAGTCAAAACCCAAAATTCTGAGGACTAACCAAATCGGTTGATCGATTTTTAAGAATCGGTTAACTGATTCAGTCAGATCCAAATTTGAATCTGTTTCTACATGAATTGGTTGACCGATTCGATTGATCTGTATTCTTTGTAGCGAAAAACACCCAAAAAATCCAAAAAGTGGGGTTTTTCGTTCTTTAGATCTTTAACAAATCCATAGTTTTTTAGTAAAAATTAAATTAAACCACATGAACTATATAAAATCTTAAAGTTTTCTCCCACGATTCCGCAAATAATTAAACTTTAATGGAGAAAACACAAACCCTAAAATTCTACGAACTTGAAAAACTTAGGAACCCTAATAATTCAATATAAACTAGACTCTGATACTATTTATTGGGATTTAATCCCTATAGATCAGAATCTATAACACCTATATTATTATGTCAAATCATCAAGAGGTCTATAAACATGTCAATCGCATACCTGGATCTATTACGAATGATCGACTACTGATGCAAAAATCCTGAGACGATCGATCACGAATAGGGCGCGGATCAAGGTGAGTATGTGATCTTCCTCAACGAAATCTCCATAGTTCTATAATAGGATTGTCATTTATCTTCCAGATGGGGAAAAGAGAAGCCGTTTGCGATTTAGGTGTCTTGGGGACCATAACCCTAACTTTTCTTTATATATGGTGTGATTAGGGTTTTCAAAATCCTGTAATCACCCCTATAAAAATTGGTATCTACACATTTAACCCAAATTATTTTGAGCAGTTTATAAGTTTACCTAAATTAATTAGATTACTTAATTTCAACCCATTACATTTAAATAGCTAATATAATTGAATTAATAATATGTTTCTTAATATATTGATTAGAAAATGATATTTCCTAACAAGAGAAGCTTCATAAGAAAGATTATGGAAGATTCATCCTGAGATCTTTTTCTCAAAAGAGAAACGATATGAGTATGTGAGTGTACATGGGTGTGAATATGAAAGATATGAAACAGGAAAGATATGCGTATGTGCAAATCTTAAGTGTGCATGGGTATGAATAGAAATATATGAAAAATAGGGAAGATCTGAAAAATAGGAAACATATGAAACATGAAAGATATGTGTATGTTTAAATCTTAATTGTGTGTGGGTATGAATAGGAAAGATATGAAAAATAAGAAAGATTTGAAAATTCGTAGAAGGTCATTTATTGGTGTAAAATCTGGGAGAAAGAAAATAAATGTTTAAAACTTGTTGTTGATCCCAAGATTTTGATAAACAATTAATGATTGATGTTTTTGGTGGAACTAATGTATTTGTTAAGTGTTTCAGAAAAAAAGTTCTATTTATTGATTATATTGAAGATGTCATGAAGAAAATATCAAGGGTGCAATGATTGACATTAAAAAAATGAAGAGTATTGAAGATCCTAAAGAAATTAGGTGAAAACAACTCAATACTTTTATACACTTAATGCAACCCGAGTTAGGATAACACACGACACTGTGAAATGAGTTATATTTTTGCGTGTTTCATTTGATGAATTTTAGGATCCTAATTAGTATTTAAATATGTGCTCCTATATGAAATTGAAAAATAAAAATTGTTCTAAGTATAAATCATGGTTAAAGTTGAAATTTAGAGTTAATTTAGTTAACTAGGAAAAACAATCGGTTAATTGAATTAAACGATAAGTTTTGGAGCAAAATTTGGTAAATGATTTGACCAAGTGGCATCAATCGATCAACTAATACAAAAAGGATTGGTCAACTAATTGAAACGTTCAGGTTTCGGAATAAAACTTGAAGATCCTGCATCAATCAGTCAACCGATCAAGAGATGATCGGTCAACCAATGGGTCTAAGGCTGGAAATGTGAAAGTATCTGAATCAGTTGGTCAACTAATTGGAGGCTAATTGATCAATCGACAGTGATGTAGTTTGGCTGGGAAAACTCCTTAAATCGATCGGTTAACCGACCGTGGGGAGTTTAGTCAACCGACTGCCTATATGGTTTTGGCATGGTTTGCATGCTGAATCAATCGGTCCACCAACAGGGCAGAGTTAGGTCAATCGACTGTGTCGATTGAGATTTCGAGGAATTTGGGATTTCGGTAAAAATCTAGCCGTTACTAGCGGTTTTTTATGATTCCAATAGAGTATTTCAGGGGATTTGAATCTACTGAAGATATGGTATATATATTTTAATATCCCTATTGATTTGGTCTGTATAATTAAAGATTCTCTCAATTTTAGAAACTAAATATTTCATATGTTTGTGATTGATGTTTAAGAAATATTTTATGGACTTAATTAAGAGTTTTAATTTTTTTTAAGAGAAATACACCATAATTGAATGAATATGATATATGGGGTCTATAGGTGCCTTTTAGAGGCATATTTTTTTAAAACTAGCTGTTGGAATACTTGATTTTATTATATATATATATATATATATATATATATATATATATATATATATATATACCTACATAAATTGGATAAAACTATATCAAGAACTATCAGTTCCTAAGCTATTCTAAGAGTTATCATTTTGCTGAGATTATTCGAGAGGGGTTTTGTGAATAAAGTTATTGGGCTAAAGCGCTATTGAATTAGAATAACCGATTTGTGTTATTTTACAATCTTGTTTTCATTCTTCAGTGTTTTCCTGGTGAGATATTTTCAAGTTATTATTATTAATTTAGATTTCTTATTATTGTTGATTGCTTGAATTTCAGATAATTAAAAAAATCGTTTTCAAATTTAAGAGCATAATTTTTTTTTAAAAAACGATTTTGTGTTATTATCTGATTACGTACTATAATTTGTACTACACATACAAATTTATAATTAGATATTAATTTGCCTTACTTTAATTCTATCATGTAGTAAATTTTGGGACATTATAACTATTTTGAGGTGGTAGAAACTCTAAGTAGGAAGGAACTCATAATTTTTTGTATTTGTGAGTTTGAGCGGATTAGACACGATTGGATTAGTGTCTAGTCAGGGTAACTAGGTTTCAATCTTTTTCGATGAAAAAGGTTGAGGTTTAATCTTTATCCTAAGGTATGAAAATGTTAGGTTATTTTTTTCTTTGAAAATAATTAGATTTTTATTTCTCCTGAAATTGAATTAATTTTGAGTGAAGTATAAATGTTCAATCCTTACTTGGGAAAACGATACATGTGAGTGTAGTGAGATTTGATTTTTAGCCAGTTAAAAAGAGTAGGGTGTGATTCTTCCTGTAATAGAATTAGATTAGTCTTTGGCCTAGCAAAAAAGATAAGGTTCTTGCTTAGCTTGGAAAAAGAGAAAGTGTAAAGGATGATTGTGAGCCTAGAAAAAGAATCGTTGTAAGGGTTTGGTCTCTACCGTTAAAGGAATCAAGGGTTTAGAGGTTGCAAATCTCTATGGAGCTCGGGGAACTAAATTAGACAATGTTAGCTTATTGAACCAAGATATATCTTGGTGTGCTACTTTGTTATTATTTTATAATATTTTATTTGGGTGTGCACTTAGGATATAAACATTTATCCCCTGTGTAATGAAGATAATAATTAATTTAGGATAAATTGATTATTTGATAAATGAAGTGTTGAAAGTTTTAATTGTTTAAATTTTTATAACTACCCAATTCACCCCCCCTCTTTGGTAGCTTATTGGGCCAACACTTGTGATCCACAAGCAAGTTATATTTAATTGTCAATTTAGTATTTAAATTAAAATTCATTTTTAGAATTTTAATATATTCTTTAATTTATGTTGAAGGCCTATAATATTTATTTAATCAAATCTACAGTGTTGATCCTTAGGTGTTAATGAACAATTAAGTGTTAATATTTTTTGTGGAACTAATATGTTTGTTGAGTATTTCAGATTTTTTTTCTTCATATTATTGATTAAGTTGAAAGACATCGTGAAGAACAAGTTAAGGGTGTAAAGATAGATGTAATAAAGAAATGAAGAGTTCTGAAGACCTTGAAGAAATTAGGTGAAAACAACTCTATACTTTTATATTCTTAACGCAACCCGAAGTATGATCATACACAACATTATTAAACGAGTTAACTTTATGTGTGCTTGAAATAATAGAATTTAGGATGCTAATAAATTTTGTATATGTGCTCCTTATGTGAAACTGAAAAAGATAATTGACCTAATTGAAAATAAGGTTTAAATTATAAAAAGTTGAATTTTAGGGTTAAATTAGTCAGCTGAGAAAAATAATTGGTTAACTGAATCAAATAGTGCGTTTTGGAGCAGAATTGGTGAAGGAAATGTCTACCACTAAAGCATTCAGTCAACCGATTGAAGAAAATCTATTAACTATTTCAGTCAGTGAGGTTTTCAAAACAAATTGGAATGTCCCTGCAACGTTTGGTCAACTGAATAGGTTTAAGGTTTTGGCAGGGTAAGGCTTTGAACCAATCGGTCAACCTATTGGGAAGAAATCAGTTAATTGATTGGGTTGACGTTTTGGTAGGGATTAACTCTATAGAATCTGGTCAACTGAATGATGTTTTTTGGACAACCAACTGGAAATTAAGTTTGGCTTGATTTCGTTGTTGTTTTCATTGGTTAAAAAGAGTAAGTTGTGATTCTTCCTGTAATAGAATTAGGTTAGTCTTTAACCTGCTAAAAAAAATAAGGTTCTTCCTTAACCTAGGAAAAGAGAAATTATAAGGTTGATTTTAAGCTTGGGAAAAAATCGTTGTAAGGGTTTGGTTCCTACCGTTAAAGGAATTAGGGGTTTAGAGGTTGTGAATCTCCGTGGAGTTTAGGGGACTAGATTAGATAAGGCTAGCTTGTTGAACCAAGATATATTCTAGTGTGTTGCATTGTTATTATTTTTATCATATTATATTTAGGTGTGCACTTAGAATATAAACACTTATCCACTGCGTAAGGAAGACAATAAATGATTTAGGATATATTGATTATTTGATAAATTAAGTGTTGGAAGTTTTAATTGTTTAAATTTTTATAAATACCAAATTCACCCCTCTCTTGGGTAGCTCACTGTGCCAACAATTGATATCAGAGTTG
The DNA here is from genome assembly GCA_016647705.1 of Eucommia ulmoides. NCBI lineage: Eukaryota > Viridiplantae > Streptophyta > Magnoliopsida > Garryales > Eucommiaceae > Eucommia > Eucommia ulmoides. The sequence continues at coordinate 28,643,767 of CM028339.1, forward strand.
GTTTTAGCTCGATATGCTTCAAAGTCTTGCTAAACATGATAACATGGAGTGAACTTATCATGATATCGTATGTACTATTGTAGAGTCTCCCACTTCTTCTGATAGTCTATGTTCTGTTAGTGAGAATAGTAGAATTCGTGATAATGAGGTTGCAGATTAGGTTATTGAGGTGTTGATTGTTGTACGAGAACATTTTTTATGCTCACGTCTGACTCACTCGCAGGCGCACGAGGTCAAGTTTTAGTATAATGGATTTTTAAGATCGGATATCGTTCCACTAAGAAAGGTGTTTGAATAATTAAATACCGCAATTTGCATAGTCTTATATTATCCCAATGGTTCAAGAAATGTTTAAAGTTAAATAATTAAAGCTAAGTTAAACTAATACTGTTGGGTTAGTTCTAATTAAGTTGATTACCTAGGGATTGATTTCATCCACTTAATACATGTTTGATTTCGTTTAGTTAACAATAACTGTGTTTTATCCTATCCGACAATCTTTGTATCTTAAACTTATTCACTTCCTCTCCCAAGTGTTTAGTGAATGAATATGTGACTTCGCGTTGACGCCGAAGTCCCCCTCTAACATCGTTTCGAACATATAGTCACATGAGTCTTGACCCAACGTCATGAATTGCACACTTTCTAACGCCTTTCTGGGTCATTAGAACGTCGCGATGTGTTTACCTTAATCTGAATCTAGCGTTACCTCTCCCGAGTGTCTAACCCTGTATTCTCAAAATCAACCCTAATACCTTAACAAGCATATTAAAATTGTAATAGAATAGTAACCACAATCGGATTTAGACAAACAACCGTTAAAGAAACATATATTCAACCAAACTTATATTTACATGAATTACATTGATCCCTAGATAATATTTATCTAGCCTACCATGATCTTAGCCATTGAAACATTAAACAAAGAGGGATTCATCAACATTCACAATAAAACGTTAAATTACAAAGATAGAAAGAAAGATCAAATCTTAAAGTGGAGTGATCCATTGTCGCCAACGATAGATCCGAAAGTGTTTCCTCTTCTCCGATATGTAAATCTCCTCTTTGAGCTCTTCAAGAATGGCCCAAGTTCACTTCTCAAGTGTTAGGAACGTTAGGGTTCTCTTTTGTAAGTGGGAGAACAAGTTTTATAGGTATAAGGGTCCAAAAATATCTCAAAATATCTTAATTTTGTGTAGAGCTGACCATCGCGGCGGTGAGGATCACCACTGCAGCAGTGGACATGTCAGTAGGCTCACTGTTGCGGCGGTGGTCCAAGCCCTAAACCTTTTGATCTTTCACAGCTGTGGCAGTGGGACTTCACAATTCTCTCTGCATCTACATTGCTGCAGCGGTAGATTTGATTGCTGTGGTGGTAGGACTTGTGCACAATTAGGCTTCTCTGCATTCTCACCACCGCGGCGGAGAGTTGATCACCACGGTGGTGGCTTGCTGTCTTGAACACTTGTATTTTTCATCGTTTCTACGTATTTTTCCAACCAGTTCGCTCATTTATTGCTCGTTCACATTCCTACACCCGATTTACATAAAAATAAACTAAAACGCAATTAAATATTACTAATACACTTGAAAACTACTGAATTCGACTTAGAAGTAGATAGGTATTTTCGACCTATCAATTGCCCTTAATTATTTTTTCAGAAAAGATAATTTTATACTTGGGTAAAATATTGCACTTCTTGAAAATAAAAAATATAGCACTACTAAGTCTTTTACGATGAAGAATTTGGACAAATATTTTGAAACTACTAAATTTGCAAATACTTTATCTAAAATTGGAAAGTTGTATGAAAAAATCGAGTCTCTTGAAGAAGAGAACGAAGTTTTGAAAACCGATATTTATGATCTTCAACAGAATGATTTTGAAAAATAAAAATCTTGAAACTTTAAATGAGACCTTGAGTGTTGAGTTGGGAAATACAAGATGTGGGCTTGATAAAGCTCACGTGAAAATTTATTCTATTGAAAATGAGTGCCAAATTCTTAAGAATGATTTTGAATTTATGCATAGGAAGAATTTTGGTTTACAAGAAAATGTGATTTCAACGGAGCGATTACTTGAAAAGACTCAAAAGGAACTTGGTGAAGTAATTAATAAATTCAAGGATATTGAGAGAACTGAACTTGCCGAAAGAATAATAGTTTATAAAGCGGCTCCTTAATATCACCATCCATATCGTGCTATTGTTCAGAACAATGATTATCCGAAGAAACGTACTAACAATGCTAAATGTTTTTATTGTGGGAAGCATGGTCATTTTGAGAATGTTTGTTATTTGTTGCATGGTTACACTGTCAGATCTTGAAATAATTGGATACCAAAGAGAGAAATTTTTTATGCAGGTACCAATCAGAGATTTGAACAATCAATAGGTTACTACGACTATTACCTAACAAGAAATAAGTCTAGATTCAATGCACTGATAAGGAAGAATCAGTATGTGCAAAAAGGAAGGGTAAAAACGCAGCAAGTTCAATACACCAAATCAACTAATACCTATTCCCAACAAAAGGCAAGAAATCAATATCAGAGAAAGACTATGTATAAAGCGGTGACAAAGCAGAATGAGGAAAAACTGTTAAAAGCACCAAACAAAGGCAAGAAAATTGTCAATAAGAACCAATCCAGAAAAGAGTTAATCAAGAAAATGAGGAAATCAAAGTGATAAATCAAGTAAAAGGAAAAATAGTGGATTCAAAGGACACCAAGCTTGAAATCAACAATCCACCAAAGTTACATACACCAATTTCTCCAAAGGATGATGTAGGTATGTCAAATTTTCAAAAATTGAAATATGTTAATTTTGTTAGGCAGACTGATGGTTCACATTTTTTAAATTGAGATATTTGTGATATGTGTGTGTGTGAAAATATTTTAAATAATATATGTAGATCAAAATAAGCAGTAAAAAATTGAGCAAGTTGATCAATTAGGGGTAAAATACATGAAAAGACGAAAACATAGTATTGTTGGTTAACCGACAGAAGCAGAGCCTGTAGCATGCAGACTCTGCAGTGGTCGGTTAACCAACCACGAATAATTGGTTAACCGACGGTTACAGGATTAAAATCCCTTGCCCCATCATTTCACCCCCATTATGTTTTTGAACTCCTTTTTTCTCCCAAAACCTTTAATCTCTCAAGCACTTTTCATCTACAATCTTCAAGAGATCATCACGATTTGGCTTGGATTGAAGATCTAGGGTTTGGATCTAGCATTTGGTAACCTAAAGCTTCATTATAAGGTTGGTTCTTCAATCTCTTCTAGGGTTTCGGTTGATTCACTTCATCTAGTTAGATTTCTTGTGTTTTCTTGGTTGATTGAACTTAAAAATAGTGAGAAAATACCTAGAATCAAGAGACCTTACACAGGAAAACCCAAATATGACAATGTCTACTTTAAGAGCAAAGAGAAAGAAATAAAATTCAAAAATGAATTTGCGAATCGAAAAGTTGTGTGTTGTAAACCCATAGATTTTGAAGGATTAAAGAAGAAAAATCTCAATCTTAAAAAATAAGTTAGGGTTTTGGGGTGGACCGATTTTGTCTCCCAAAATAAAGAGTAGATACCTCTTTGGGTGAGATTGTTCTATAACAATCTTATACTTAGGGATGATCAAATGACGTCGTTGTTAAAGGGAAAGAAATTAGTTTTGATACGGTAGAACTTACGCATTTTTTGAATTTGGATAAAGGAGATGTGTTTCCCTATAATACTACTTATTGACTTGCGACGAATTTTAATAGAAATGAGATTGCCAATAAATTTGAGTTAGATGGAGATAGAACGGGATCGCTATCACTTGAGCACCGCCTCATTCATTCAATGATTACATATAAAATTGTGCTAAGAGGAGGAAGTCATGCGAATGTGAATGAGTTTGATTTGTACTTGTTGAATGCGATTGTTGAGGGGAGAAAACTTGATTTAGCCCATATCATGATGGAACACATGAGGTACCGTCTAAAGAAACCCTTTAGAGTGTTACTCTATGGCAATGTGCTTTGGTAGCTCGTAGATACGTCGCCACTTTCACCGCAAGTGTAAGGATCAAGTTTTAGTATAGATGGGAAGGAGTAGGGGTTGTCGTATCCATAGGGATTGGTTGAGATTATTATCGAGTACGACGATTGTCATAACCTAACTTTATTTAGGCAACATAAATTGAGTTTATAATTAATTAATACTAATACTAAGTTAATTAATCTAATTATACTATATTGAGATGTTTAGGGGAAAAGATTATCTAGGGATTAACTTTGTTTACAAAAATGTGTTTGGTCTCGTTTAGTTTACAATAACAGTGTTCAACCTATCTGACAATCTTTGTATTGTAAACTCACTTACCACCTCTCCCAAGTGTAAGATGGGTGAATATGCGACTTCGCGCAAAGAAGAAGTCTCCCTCAACGTCGTAACGACACTAGTTCACATGAGTCTTGCCCCAACGTCATTGATTGCACACTTTCTAACTCCCTCCTAGGTTATTAGATTGTCGCGTTGTGTTTACCTTAGTCTGAATTCAGAGTTACCTCTCCTAAGTGTCAAACTCTGTATTCTCTCTATATATAAACAAGCATATAATCAAAGAATAATTGTAAACACAATCAAAATAGCGAAGAACAACCATTAATGAAACACAACTCAAACAAACAACGATTTTATAAAAATACATTAATCCCTAGACAAATTTCATTTAGCTAATGGCAATAACCATTTATACAATGAGAAACGAGCTAAACATGATCAACAACCTACCGAAATTAAGAAATTAAAGAGAGAAACAAAAGAAACTTAGCCGTAGTCCGAAGATTTGGTGCTAAAACCGGTCAAGGATCATTTCTTCTTTTTTCGTAATATGTTCTTCTCCTTCGGATTTGGTTGAGCACTCCCCAAAATACTCTCAAAATATTAGGGACCCTAAGGGGTCGCTAATGGGCTATCGTTTGCCGAAAATAGAGAAGATGAGAAGATATAGGGGCTCAAAATATCTAAATAAATACCTAGCAGCTGTGTAGAGTGACCGCATGGCGGTGGGTTTCACTATCGCAGTGGTAGGTATGTCGGTTAGGTCACGGCCTCGGTGGTAGACACGGCGATAGGAGTAGAGACCGTTTTGTTGTTTCATTATCGCGGCGGTGGGTTTTCAGCAAGTTAGGCTCTTCTCCGCAACTTGACCGCCGCAACAGTGGGCTGTAGCTCTGAATTTTGCCCTTATGTTTGTTTTCCCACCTTTCTTCCACTATTCTTGATCCGATTTGATCGTTTATGATCCGTTTTTATGCTTTTTTACCCCACACATCTAATTTATACAAAAATACATAAAAACATATTAAAACGTAATAAACATACTCAAAAACTAACAAGTTCGGTTTGGAAATAGATAGGTAAATTACACCTATCATGTTTCAAAGAGTATTTGACTGCTTTAGAGTGGAATCTGATCCTGAAGAAATGAAATTCTTTACGGTAACCTCGGTATGGATAAATGTGAGTAATTGCATTCTAATAGGGTATAAATTCAAGAAGAATAGATGGGTGAAAAAGAAGGGTGAAGAGAGACCAAGAATGGTGGTTGAAAAATAAGAAGAAGAAGAAGAAGATGATGATGAAGAGGAAGAGTTGAGTTCAGATAAAAAGATGGACATGCTTCGAGATCAAGTTGATGATCTCCGGGAATACACAAAAATGATAGATTATCAAATATCCGAGATTGAAAATGGTATGGTTGAGATGAGAGTATCTATGGATAATAGATATGACAGGATCATGAAGACTATGAAGGCTAGATTTGGGAGGATCACAGGTAATATGGAACATATGTTCCAATTTATGCAGAGCTTACAGTTTGTCGGCCAGCAATAGTTCAACACCTAGCAGCATTATAGTGGACATACTACATTCGGAGCTCAACAATCCTTCAAAAGATCCACTGCAGCAGGGTCATCAGGGGCAGGACCATCGATGCTGTATTTTCAGTAGAAGCCCTCGAGTTTGAGGATTCAACCTGGTGGTCAATATCCACAGCAGCTAGTGACTAGTCCGCTGGCACCATATTACCCATTTATGGGACAGGGTCCTCATTAGATTTTACTTTTTATCATTCTCAGTAGCATTATGAACTTATCTCATTTTGGTACTTTGGTATATAATAACTTAATCTAAGACTTATGGTACTTGACTAAATAGTAATTAGTTTATTGTGGTTTCTCTAAACATGATCAGTTATGCTTAATATCTATTTCCTATGATGATCAACATATATTTTAATGATTAAAAAATGAGCTTTACTCTTAAAAATAATTTTTATCCCCTTTATTAAGAATAAGAAAAGTTGATAAGTTTTTTTTAGAAAAAATATTTTATTTAAACAAGGTTAAAAAAAAATTATTTTTCGTCCCCACTTTTTGAGATGACAAAGGGGGAGAAATTGTTTGATATTTAAATGTGAAATTTGTTTGACGAAATGGGAGATCATGGCGATATTATGCGTTAAAAAGAGTTATGAATTTATTCGCCTAAGCATTGCACTGATTGAAAATAGATCTATGTTAAATTGCTTAACTTGTGCTTTATTGAATAGAACTATGTTAAATTGCTTAACTTTCGCTTTATTGAATATTTATGTTTTTAATTTATCTTCATGATTATACTTAAATGAGTTTAATACCCGTACTCGGATTTAGGGGGAGCGTGGTTACATTTTTTGTTAGAAGAAAATATCAAAGTTAATTGTCATCATAAAAAAAGGAGAGATTGTTGATCCCTAAGTTTGGATGAACAATTAAAGGTTGATATTTTTTGTGGAACTAATATGTTTGTTAAGTGTTTTAGAAAAATAGTTCAATTTATTGATTATATTGAAGATGCCATGAAGAAAATATCAAGGGTGCAAAGATGAACATTGAAGAAATGAAGAGTATTGAAGATCCTGAAGAAATTAGGTGAAAACAACTCAGTACTCTTATACTCTTAATGCAACCCGAATTAGGATCACACACGACACTATTAAATGAGCTATATTTTTGTGTGTTGGATTTTGTGATATTAATTAGTGTTTAAATATGTGCTCCTATGTGAAATTGAAAAATAAAAATTGACCTAAGTGTAAATGACGTTTAAAGTTGAAATTTAGGGTCAATTTAGTTAACCGATAAAATCAATTGGTTAATTGAATTAAATGATGAGTTTTGGAGCAAAAATTGGTCGAGAAATTAACCAACCACATCAATTGATCAACTTATTTGAAAAGGATTGGTCTACTGATTGAAACAGTAAGGTTTCAGAGCAAAACATGAAGATTCTATATCAAGCGGTTAACCGATCAAAAGGTGATCGGTCAATCGATGGGTCTATAGCTAGAAATGTGAAAGTCTCTAAATCAGTTTGTCAACCGACTAGAGGGCAATCAGTCAACCGACCGTGGGGAGTTCGGTTAACCGACTGGTTGTATGGTTTTTACCTGGTTTGCACGCTGAATCAATCGGTCAACCGATAGGGTAGGATTCAGTCAACTGACTGTTTCGGTTGAGATTTTGAAGAATTTGGGATTTCGGTAAAAAACTAGCCGTTATTAGTCATTTTTAATGATTCCAAGAGAGTATTTTGCTGGATTTGAACCTACTGAAGATATGACACATATATTTTGATATCCCTATTGATTTAGTTTGTATAATTAAAGATTATGTTAATTTTAGCAACTAAATACTTCCTATATTTGTGATTGATGTTTAAGAAATATTTTTTGGACTTAATTGAGAGTTTTAAAAGTTATTTTTAAGAGAAATACACCAGAATTAAATGAATATGATATATGGGATATATAGGTGCCTTTTGGAGGCATATCTTTTGAAAACTAGCCGTTGGAAGGCTTGATCTTATTATATATAGAGAGAGAGAGACCTACGAAAATTGGATAAAAATATATCAAAAACTATTAGTTCTTAAGATATTTCAAGAGTGATCATTCTGCTAAGATTATTCGAAAGGGATTTTGTTATTAAAGTTCTTGAGCTAAAGCGCTTTGAATTGATGACACCGATCTGTGCTTTCTGCAATCTTGTTTTCATTCTTCAATGTTTTCCTGGTGAGATCTTTCCAAGTTATTGTTCTTAATTTAGATTTCTTATTATTGTTAATTGCTTTGATTTAAGATCGTTGAAAAAATCGTTTACAAATTTAAGAGCATCAAAATCTTTTTAAAATGATTTTGTGTTATTATCTAATACGTGATATAATTTATGCTACCCACAATTATTTATAATCATTTATCAATTTACCTCACTTAATTCTATCACGTAGTAAATTTTGAGACATTAATCGAGTATAACTGTTTTGAGGTAGTAGAAACTCCAAATGGGAAGAAACTCATAATTTTCTATATTTGTGAGTTTAAGTGAATTAGACACGATTGGTTCGGTATTTGGTCAGGGTAGTTAGGTTTCAATCTTTTCCGGTGAAAAAAGGTTGAGCTTTAATCTTTATCCCAAGGTATGGAAAGGTTAGGTTATTCTTTTCCGTGAAAAGAACTAGATTTTTATTCTTCTTAAAATTCAATTAATTTTGAGTGAATTGTAAATGTTCAATATTTACTTGGAAGAAAGATATATGTGAGTGTGGTGAGGTTTGATCTTTAGCCCGTTAAAAATAGTAGGTTGTGATTTTTCCTGTAATAAAATTAGGTTAGTCTTTAGCCTAGTAAAAAGGATAAGGTTCTTCCTTGGCCTGGAAAAAGAGAAATTGTAAAGGATGATTTTAAATCTGGGAAAAAAATCATTGTAAGGGTTTGGTTCCCACCATTAAAGGAATTAGGGGTTTAGAAGTTACGAATCTCCATGGAGCTTGAGGGACTAGATTAGACAAGGTTAGCTTGTTGAACCAAGATATATCTTGGTGTGCTGCTTTGTTATTATTTTATCATATTTTGTTTGGGTGTGCACTTAGAATATAAACACTTATCCGCTACGTAATGAAGATAATAATTGATTTAGGATCAATTGATTATTTGATGATTTCATCTAGATCCTCTTTCATATCGTCCTCATCAGATTCCTCATCGGACACATTATTAGGCAACCCCAAGTGTTGCTTTATCGTTTTAATATCGAATTTCACCAAACGATTCCGAACCCTGATCTTGTGGTTTTCACATTGATGAGTGGTTTAATTATCAACAAATTAAGTACTTTTATTTTCAAATATTTGTGTATTTTTAAGTATTTTTTTTCGTTTAATATGTTTTTGTGTTGTTTTGTAGATTTATAAATAAATTGGAGAAATGGTGCAAAATACGTGAAAGTGATGTACTTTCGAGGCCATTTTTTACCACGATTCAATCTAATTTTGGAAAATCTCAAAATATTTATGTTGTATATCTATGTCTTATCTTTCTATAGGTTTTTGAATCACCTCAATCGGAGTTCGGAAAAGAACATTACGGCCAAAAGAAGAACTTGGTGTCGGCACTGCCTTAAGCATTGCTACAACGATAGTTTCCATCGCTGCAACAATGGTTTGATTCCTGCAACGGTGATCCTACAGTGATTTTCTACTTTCCCATCGCTGCAGCAATGGTCTGCTTCGCTGCAGTGACCTAACACCAATTAGAAAGATCTTTTCAGATATTTTTGAGATATTTTGGACCTCTATTTATTTCTCCCCATTCCACACCTATCAAGAACGTTTTTTGGACATTTTTGGGAGCTGAAGATCATACCAAGTAGGAGGAACACATAATTGAAGAAGATGAAAGAAGATCAGAGCAAATTTTACGGACGTGGAATTATCCATTCTTCAGATATCGGTTATTCTTCCTTATTTCTCTTTTTATTTCCTAAATCTTCTTGGTTGTTTGATCATGTATAGCTCATTTTTAATTGAATATTTGGTTATGGACATGAGCTAAATGTTAATTATTTAGAGATTGATATAGTTCATGAATACACATGTTTGAATAAATCGTTATTTTGTTATTGGTTGTCCATACCTATTCGATTGTATTTACCGTTATTTTACTTTTATTATATTCTTGTTATGATATTTTGGTTGATTTGAGAATACGGAGTTTGACACTCAGGAGAGATAACCCCGGATTCGGACTAAGGTTTAAACGCAACGCGACCTTCTAATGTTTCGGGATATTATTAGAAAGTGTGCAATCCGTGACGTTGGGGAAACATTCATGTAATCGTTTAGATGCTAGATAGCGATATCGGTGTTAACACGAATTGCATATTCATTCACTTTACACTCAAGAGAGGTAGTGAGTAAGTTTTAGACACCTAGTTTGTCAGATGGATTAATGACCATTAATGTAAACTAGACTAAATCAAACATGTATAAGTGAACAAAGTTAATCCCTAAATAAATCGTTCCCAAATATTTTATTCTTAGTATTGTAGTTTAATTAGTAATTATTTTAGTTTAGTTTTATTTCTATAAAAAACCTAAAATTAGATCGCCTAGATAAAGTTAGATTACAATAATTGCGGTACTTGACGAAAATTTAAACCAATCCTTGTGGATACGACAACCCTACTTTTCCTATACTATTAAAACTTGACCTTGTGCACTTGTGAGTAATTCAAAGTAATGAAAATATAGCCAACACACATCCCACGGCGTTAGCATAAAATTCACGTACCAAAGGTGACGGCACCTAGGGCTGGTTATCTACAGAAACGCTGCCATTTCCTCTCTCTTATCACATCTGCGATTTCAACCGGAAGATCTTCGATATTAACGAAGTCGCGTTTATGAATGCAATTTCTTTATTTCTCATACTTATTGAAATGCTACTCAGCCTGCTTAGAAACGAAGTGGCTCGAATCGAAATCTAAGGATGGATCTATGGCTCGCGAACCGGAACCTTCTCCCATTTGGCGTTTCGAAACTGATTTCGGTGGCATGATCTTAATGAGCCAGTACACAACAAACCCTTTACCAACACAATGAGGACTTCACAAAAATCAACCCACGACCACGGTAGCTAAGAAATCCCAAATGCAACACAAGATTGAAGGGTTTCAAACAAAAACTACAATTTCACAATCAAACCCCAATCCAACGAGCCAACAACGATGAAATAAGAGCACACAAATGGAATTTCCTATGAAACAACTTGAAGATTTTTTGGTGCCCAAATTGTTTGATATGAAATCCTCTTCGCGTATGACCATGTGAGCTCGCATTGAATGATCGGTTGTTGGAGAATGTTGGGACAGATTGGTGGATTTGTGGTGGGGATGTATATTCTTGAGGAAGGGAGGGACGAATTTGAAGGTGGCCTCACTGTTTGGGAGGGAAAAGAGGAGATGAAGATAAAAAATTAGGGTTTTGATTTGGGAAAAAATGTGGAATGGCTGGTTAAATCGCAACAGGGGAGATCGCGTTGCAATGCGCTAAGGCTAGTGGGCTTTCTGCTTATTGGGCGTTGCAGCGCGTAAACAGGTGAACTGCAGCGCGCTAAGGCCAGTAGGTCTTATCTCCTATTTTCTTTGATTTTTTTGAATGGTAGACTTCTGTTTCGTTGCTCTTCTGCTATTTCTTCTCGTTTTAGATTTACTCAATATCCCCAAACGTCTGTGCTCCTCCATTTACTCAACAAACTCGCACCACGATCACTGAAGCCCCCCCAAAAAAAATTATTATTTTTTTTTTTAGCAAAAAATAGGTAAGAACTATTCCCATGGGTTGCATTTAAAAAAAAAAAACCGCTAAATTTAATGTCTCTAGCTAAACCCAACAATGATCCACATCAATTATCAACGAGGGAGATACTCTCCACAATTCGTTCTTCATTTCCATAATAATGCTTTTCTCTGTTAACTCGAAAAATTTGTCCATCATCACCTTCCAATTTAGCAGCACCGAATAGAAATAATTGTTTAATCCAGAATGGTCTAAACCACCAAGACTTCAATTTTTTGGGAAAAAGTCTCAGTCGATAGTTGAAAAGTAAAACTTGTTGTCCTGGGCTGAATTCTCTCCTAACTATGTGCTTGTTGTGCCATTTCTTGGTTTTCTCTTTGTATACTTTGAATTCTCATATGCCTTGTTTTTGGAATTCCAAATTCCTCTTATTTATTTATTTTTTTCTATTTTTTTTTCTTTATTTCTCTATTTTTTGAATTTTCTGAAAATAAAATAAAATAAACCATAAACTAAACTATAAAATAAAACATAATTTTTTTGCGAGATGATCAAAATTCCGTATCTATAGTTGCCTCTCTTTATCATGCGAGTTTCACTTGCTTGAAAAAGATAAGAGACAACCTCATTTTAATCGTTCTATTTTCTGGATTTTTTAAAGCATATTTTTCGACAACAGAACAAATGAAACATAAAAATGACTTTTGATGATACTCATAGTGAACAAGTGTTCGTTTAGAGTATCATTGAGAGTAATGAAAAATGACCCATGACGAACAAGTGTCCGTTTAGAGGATTATTTAGAGTAGCGAAAAATGACTCATAATGATACTCATGATGAATACGTGTTTGTTCAGAGAATCGCTTAGAGTGATAGAAAATGACTCATGATGATACTCATGACAAGCACATTTTCATTTAGATGATTGTTTAGCATAATGAAAAAATTACTCATGACGATATTCATGATAAACAAATGTCTGTTTAGAGTGATAGAAAATGACTCGTGACGAACAGGTCTATTTAGAGGATTGTTTAGAATAATAAAAATGGCATTCATGCCCCAGCCTTCTTGGTTGGGGTGATAAAAGAAAGTTCAGAGGTATAAAATATGTTTGATGTTGCCAAAAAAATCCCTAGTACGTGTTTGAGGCCTTCACGCACTGGAAACCTTCGTAACTCGTAATCCAACCTGTAAAACTAGTTAGTTATATGGGGAGAAGGGACACCAGTATGATCTCGGCCAAAGAACCTCTAGCTTGAGAATAATGTCAAATTGCTCAAAGATATAATTAAAGCTTTAGAGAGTATATTGAGTGTAGTATTGAGAGTTGTGTTTTATACCTCATTTCCTTTTGCATATTTAGGCGTACCCCTAGTAACCGTCCCTGCCATGATCTCCTCTACGTACTATACTTAACCGTCATAAATGTTGCTTGAGCTCCCATTACGGGATGTCGCATTAATCATGTTCGTGCATGGGGAGAGTGGTAGGTAAGGTAACAACTACCGTTGATCTACAATCCTTGGATCTAATGATCGGGCCTCGCCTAGGAGGCTTTGCCTTGTACCAAATAAGCCCATGTGTGGCCGATGTTTATTAGTAGGCTAGGCCCCTCGTTTTGGGGCTGTTAGAGAAGCCGACCCATAAATAACTACTGCGCTACTACTTCTAGGTTGTGTCTCACCGGAATCCTTGACCCGGTATTCCACCATCGTCTGCCTTAACTCATTGGAGGCAATTTTCCTAAATCATTTGCCCTCCTGACCTTCGTGGGGATTCATCGAAGCGACATGAAAGGTCATATCTTACATGTAAGTTCTTATCTTCTCCTACTCTATTTCTTAACTTTTTCACCACATTGTATTTTCTTGCACTCCCCCAAGCCCTTGATTTCGGTAATGGCTTCCACCCCGCCGCCTAGCCTGGCCAAGGCTGGTTCTTCGTCCACGTCTCTCTCTAAGAGAGTGTTGATGACTAGGACTCGCGTATCTACCAATTCTCCGGTGAACTGGAGTGACCATGGGGTGAGCATTTTCAAGAAGGAATGGCTCAAATCGTTTCGAAATACATTCAAAATTTCTCCCTCAGTTGAAATTTGGGTTCCTTGCAAAAATGAACGCCCTATTCCTGTAAGGACGATGAAATATATTTTTTCGTATGGATGATTAAATACGGTCTCAAGCTTCCTTTCACTCCGTTTCTTCGTAACTTATTCCACTAACTGGAAATCACCCTAGCCTAGTTGGTTCCTAATGGATTTTGCAAAATTATGGGTGCTCTTGCGCTATCCTGTTTAAAACAAGGCACCCTTAACCGTAGAGATGATAAGAAGTGTGTGCCATCTCAAATTCCATAATGATTCTGGGAGATTTTATTATTCCGCGATGAAACAACACAATTTTCTTACTGACCTTCTACAATCCGTAAAGGATTGGAAGAATTACTACATATTCTTAAAAGGTAATTAGGAATTTTCCTCCAAGGAGATAGGGTGGCCCCTAGTCGTACTACGGCATTTCAATTACCCGATTAATTTCTCTTTCTCCATCTTTGTAATTTTTGAGCTTTATCACTTTTGTGGTATTCTTTCCATTCCATAAATTGTTTTGCGTAGGTAGGAGTACCCATCAAATGTTTTGTTTAACTCAGGAGGTCATTGATCAATTGGGGAGGCTCTTGATACCGGAGGATCGACTTTTTTAAGAACTAGCTTAAAAGCGATTTGTGCCCCCAAAAATAAAGATTGATAAAGCTCATGTCTCCCAATTGCACAATTTTGCTTTGGGAATGAGGAAGAGAGCGCCCAAGAAAACCACACAGTCTGTCTCGTCTACCACAACCATCCAGACCGTTGCGGTTCCTGCCCAACCTACGTGGCCTCAAGAACCTTAATCTGTTCTTCCCATATTGTCGGGTTCTGATGAGGACTTGTGGATTTTGTGTATAAAACGGCGTGGAGTTGTGTCCATCCCTGTTGCTAGTTCTCGCATCCCAATCCCTATTGAAATTCGTGGGCTAGAATAAACTACCCGAGCAATTAGGATTCCTATAGTTCGGACTTTTAAGGCCACAACAGTTTGTGCTTAGCCCATTCCACCTACTACTATGTTTGGAACTGGTACATCTATAGGCCCAAGCCTGCCAGGGGCTTCTAAGGAGCAAATGTTTCAATTGCTGAAAGTGGTAGGCCCATCAATTTTAAATCGTCAACATATCTTTGAGAATGCCATTCGATTTCTCTATGAGCAAACCTGAGAGACAATTCATTCTATAATTGAGAAGCATGGCCAAGTAGAGCTCTTTCGGTCTCTCTTCTACGCGCTTCTTCAGGTAATTTCGAATTTGTTTTGTAATTTGTTCGATGTGCTGAATACGATTTTGAGTAAGTTTGGGTGTATTGTAGCTCATTCACCTTTCCTCTGCCTTGCCTGGGAGTTTAGACGATACATCTAAACTGGACACCTAGCTTTTGCATTAACTAATTGAGTTCAATCAGTTAGAAGATAATCTCTAAACTTAGCAGGAGATGAAGACTTCCCATGAAACCAAATTGGCATTGGAGAGGTCTTCAAAAGAAAAATCTAAGACTAATTTGCAAGATGCTCACGCTCAATGTGAGTTTTTTTAAAAGCAGCAATCAGTCTCTGATTAGTGATAAATCCAAACTCTTATCTGAGGTTAAAAGACTATTGGCTGAGAACTCCACATTGGGAGAGAAGCTCAATAAGCAGTAGTCCGTGCTTGATCTAAAAAAGACAGAGATGGATGCCAAGATAGATTCCCTCCAACAATCAGTGGAAGAAATTTTTTTTGTCTCTGACGAACTGAGCTCTAAGAAGGTTAAGAGCAGCGCTCGAGGCTAAATTAGCAGCCTTGGAGGTAAAGTCCCTGGAGTTGGCTAAGGCTTTAGCGGACCTGACGGTAGCAACAGAGTAGAAAAAGATTGAAGACGAGGAGGGGGTCAAGGAGCTCTTAGAATACATTGAATCACTCAAAGATAGCATTCAACTGGTTGGTTTTTGGTTCTGTCAAGCACAGGTGTAACAGGAACATCCTAAGTTGGATCTTACCTTTTTGAACCAATTTGTCTCTAAAGACAAGGAAGGTCCCAGTTCTACTTCGGTATTACCGCCGAGTGTAGAACTCCCAGTAGTTGATGCAATAGACTCATCTCTTCCTCAAGGCTCGCCTTTTGTTGATGAAGCTCAGCCAGACCCTAACCAAGTTAAGCTCTGTTGTGAATAGGATCAGCCCACCTCTGATCAGGCTTGCCCTATTTCTGAACTAGCTTAGCCCGCTTCTACCCAAGTTCATCCTGTTGCCAATCTAGTTTAACTCAGCTCCAATAAAGCATGTTTTGTTCCTGACTCAGATCAGCCGGTTGTTGTCCAAGCTCAGCCCGTTCCTGAACCAGTTCAACTCAGCTCTAGTCTTGCTCCGATCACTTCTGACCAAGTTCAACCTCTGCTCCACGAATCAATTCTGGTCGTTGATAACATTCGTGTTGTACCTCTTCTAGATGATGTGGATCAACTGGGCATTGTTTTATTGATCAACTGTCTTTTCAATGCCTATTTTCATAAGTTTTGTAATGATTGTACTTCGTAATTATGACTAGCTTTTAACATTCGCTGTATTTAGTCTTAGGAATCATCATTTTTTTCCTTTGGTGTTGGTTGCCACTGTTTCATATCTGACGCCTTAAATGCTTCGACGATTTGGTTTCACATTTTTGTTATTTAGTGGGCGTTGGTTTGGATATTTAAAGCAAGAGGCTTATTTACGTTTTCTTCATGTGTCATTTCTTCTTCTTTCGTCTATGTTCTTCTATCTCATGTTATACATGGCCTCATCATCTTCTATATTAGACATCTTTGATGTCATTCAAGTCGACAAGAAGAAAGAGGTCGAACTAGGATAACAGTTTCGAGTGCTTATGATAATGGCTAAGGTTCTCGATAAAGAGCATCCACAACTTCGTGCCCTTGAAAGTGCATATGTTGCCTTCACCCCCCTTGATGCTGCCTATTTTTGTACGATGTCTCAAATCCACAAACTTTGTGATCGCCTAAAGTTGGAAAAAAAAAAATAAAAAAATTGACGATCTGTGGGCCCAAGTTGACCTTCACAAATCCTACAACGACATGTTAAAGACATAAATAGACAAATTTTGGGAGAAAAATGATGAGAAGAAAGAGAAGATATGCTCTTTGATCCGAGCATTGAATTGGTACAAAGAACATGACTTTTACCATTCAAACTTAGATTCTGAGGGCTTAGGTCTTGTGTCTTCCCCCCAGATCGGATTAGCCTCAATCATTTTCTTTCCTCTTTTTTTTTTTTTTTTTTTTTTTTTTTTTTATGTTTCCGTCTCTTGTGAAAAATCCTCAAGAGTATGTTTTTGAACAATATGTCTTATTAGTCACCACATAATCTCTCACAATGCTCTTCTAATGGCTCCATCAAATATTGGTAGGATTCATGTGATGGTAAAATCTGATTTATGTTGGAACAAATATGAAATGTACCTTCTAATTTCATTATAGGAAGTGATAAGTTCAAGACTTTTCCTTTTTTTTTCTGGATTGTACCGATGCGTTTGTTGAATATGAAAAATCATTGGGGAATCATATGCTGTGTGTTAAATGATCTTTCAAAATCATACTTTCACTAAAATGGGATGGATATGGGGTACGGGCCATTGCATATCAAGTATTAAATTGTACACTTGAAAAGTTAGGTCATGACAAACATGCTCAAAAGAAATGCCTAAAGTAAAATCAGGTCATTTACTCACAATATCGACAATAAACGACAAAACAATTCCCGGTAATCGTTACCAAAAACTTGGTAGCGATCACCGAAAATTGAATTCGCCTAATAACCAATCTCCGACAACGGAGCCAAAAACTGGTACATCGAAGGATTTTGCATCCTCCTCGTATATGACTACTCGCAAGTGTACGAGGTCAAAGTTTTAGTATAGTGTGATCGTGAAATATCGGGTTATTGTATCCACAGGAATTGGTGTTGCTACTATCGAGTATCACGTTTGTCATGACCTAACTTTATCTAGGCTAAAAACAAATGTATTTAATTAATTAAACTAATACTAATATAACCTAAATTAATTATATTAATATACTAATATGTTTTAGGGGAAAGAATCGCCTAGGGATTAACGTGTTTACAAATACGTGTTCTATCTCGATTTACTCACGTTTACGGTGTTCAACCTATTTGAGAATCTCGGTACGTAAACTCCACCGCCACCTCTCCCGAGTGTAAGACAGGTGAATACATTACTTCGAGTCAACGAAGAAGTCCCCTCAACGTCTTAACGACCCTAGGTCACGTGAGTCTCGCCCAACATCATTGATTGCACACAATCCAACTCCTGACTAGGTCATTGGATTGTGTATTGTATTTATCCTATCGACAATCTTCGTTCTAAAACTCCCTCGCCACCTCTCTTGAGTGTAAGACGATGGATATAATGTGACTTTGTGTCAATGAAGAAGTCCCCCTCAATGTCTTAAAGACCCTAGGTCGCGTGAGTCTTGCCCCAACGTCATCGATTATCCACAATCCAAACCTCGACCAGGTTATAGAATCGTGGCGTTTTTTTACCATAATCCAAATCTGGGGTTTGTCAAACCCCATATTCTCCATGTATCTAACTAAGCATGATAAATAAACAATACGATAAACACAATCAAACTACGAAGAACAAACATAAACGCAACACTGAAATCATCCAAACAAATATATTTATAAATATTGTGTTAATCCCTATACAATCCATATTTAGCCAATGGAAATAGTAGTATTTACATGAAAGAATGAGCTAAACATGCTCACATTATACTAAGTTAAAGAAATAAGAAAAATAATCGAAGAACTTAGCCTTGTCCAAAGATTAGCCGCTAAGAATGCTCAATGATTGCTTCGTGGTCTTCTCCACTTTGGGATGTGAGTTCCATCTCTAATACTCCTAAACCTAAGCCTAAGGTGCTAAAATGGCCGGGGGGATGAAGAGGAGGGGAGAGGAGTGGGTATTTATAGTGAAATATCTAAAAAATATCTAATAAATATCTTAGGCTATGCAGAGGGTTACTGCCACGACCATGGGATTCAGCGCCACGGCCGTGGGGTAGGCTGGTTAGTTGATCGCCGCGGTGGTAAGGACAGCGGTGGATTTGGAAAACATTCTGCTAGTTCACCGTCTAGGTGGTGGGATTTACAGCCTAGGCAGTGGTCCATCAGTAGGATTTTTCTTCTCAGCATTTTCACTACCGCGACGGTGGTCTGGATGCCACGGCGGTGGGCTTGTTTCACAGTTTTACCTCCGAGCTTGTTTTTCCATCGTTTTCGCTCTGGTTTCCTATTTTTTTGCCCCACACGTCTGATTTATACAAAAAGTAATAAAACTAATTGAAACGTAATAAAATACTATATAAATGCTCGAAAACTTACTTAATTCGGTTTAGAAATATATAAGTAGATCACACCTATCAACAAACGTATCAAAAATGGATGTTTTGAGAAATGATCGGGCATTTTAGGTGTGTTAGTACTCCACAGTACTCTATTAGCACTCTATAGTATTTGTTTTTCCCTACTCCATAACAAGCTTAAGTAATTAACATGTTATGGATTGCTTGAGTCTTTGAGATTTATGGTCGAATTAATCTTAGCATCTTGGTTGATGAATTGCCCTAGGTAGTTTGGTTTACAAACGAACTAATCTAGGCAGTTCAGTTAAGTTAAACTAGGTTAATTGGGCTGAGCTAGGCAGTTCAGGTTGTGAACTGGGCTTGGAAGTTCAGTTTATGAGCAAACTGATCTAGGCAGTTTGTTTGAGTTGATCTAGGCAACTTTGAATGAGTTGAACTAGGTAGCTTTGATTGTGAAATGGGCTAGACAGTTCAGTTTATGAATGTGGTGATCTAGGCAATTCGATTTAGCTGAGTTAGGTAGCTCTAATTGTTAACAGGGTTGGGTAGTTCAGTTTATGAACAAACTAATCTAGGCAGTTCAGTTGAGCTGAGCTAGGAAGCACTGGTTGTGAACTAGGATAGGTAGTTTAGTTTATGAACGAACTAATATAGGTAACTTGGTTTAGCTGAGCTAGGAAGCTCTGACAGTGAACTGGGAAGGGTAGTTCATCTTATGAATGAATTGATCTATGTAGTTTGGTTTGAGTTGAGCTAGGCAACTCTGGTTGTGAATTCGGCTGAGTAGTTTAGTTTATAAATGAATTAATCCAAGCAGTTCGGTTGAGATGAGTTAGGAAGTTCTGATTGTGAACTGGGTTGGGCAGTCCAGTTTATAAATGAAATGATCTAGGTAGTTCAGTTGAGTCTTGTTTATTGTTTCTGAATGTGAAACTGATACTTATTTATCAAGGGACGAGGTTTTTATTGTATTTTAGAAAATAGCAAGGGACAATTCTTCTTCTAAACTTGAAACAAAAATTCACAAAACAAAAATCAGAAAATAAAAAGTCATAAAAAGGGTCTTTAAATTAAACTAAATGAGCTGGGCTGTGGATTCCAACTCTATAGAGCTCCTGTCCTTAATTTGGGCTGCTGGCCTGCACTTCTTCATATCTCTGTGTTTGTCGTCACTATATAGCCTTCTTTCCTTTCATGGAAATTGCAAAACACTGCCTAGACGCGACTTGGTCTCCTTTGATTATGGTCACCTTGCCATCTTTCACATACTTGATGCACTGATGTAGGGTCATTGCCACAGCTTTCATTGCATAGAGCCAGGGCCATCCCAGGATAGAGTTGTATGGAGATGTAGAGTCCATTACCATGAACTCGGTAACTTTGGTCACTCTACTTTCATCTTTGTTCGCAGTGACGGATAAGGTGATATTTTCCTTTGGGGAGCTTAGATCCCCGTTGAAGCCTACCATTACTGTTTGGGTTAACCTAATGTCCAAGCTGGCAACACCCATCTGATTAAGCGTATTGACAAAAATAATGTTAGTTAAACTACTAGTGTCGATCAGTAGTCTTCTCACTTCGAAGCTGGAAATCCAAAGCTTTGTTACTAACGCACCATTATGAGGGTGAGCTACCCTCCTATAATCCTCATCGTTGAAAGTTATCAATGGTGCAACATTACTGGTTAGAGCCATAACTTCCTTTTAGCATCGCTTCTCTGCTGCCTTGCGAACCTTTTTTTTTCTCTCATGATTCGACGATCAAGCATGGGACTTATCGTGTTTATCATGTAGATGACCCCACGAGTGTTGTTTAGGTCATCATTACTCCTTTTATTGTTTCGGTTCTCAGAATAAGCTTCACTTCTTGGTCTTTTTCTTCATCACATCTGCTCCTGTAGATATTCTCACAATCGTCCTATATCAATCAATCACTTGATTTTCCTTCCAAGCTCTCGACAATTGTCAGTATCGTGTCCATGATCTTTGTGGAATTCATAATACTTGTCCTATTCTTGGTTGATTTGTTCGAGAGTTTAGGAGGTCACTGCATAACCTCAGATGATATGATCTTATGAAGTATTCGGGAGATCGACACACGTAAGCCTGGAAGATATGGCTCCTGATGTACCCCTACTTTTGTGGTTGGGCTCCTAGGATGCTCTCTCTGCCGACCTAAGGTGCTGTTCTTCGTTCTCTGACAACTTATTTCACCAATCCTGTGGTTATATTTCATTGCAGATCTACCTTCATGTGTATATTTGACGTATTCCAATTTCATATAGGGTTTTTCCTTTTTCATTATCTCAGTTATGGTCTTTGGGGTGTGCCTTGTTGGCGAATAGTAGAACCGACCTAATCTCAGTCCGAAAGTAAATGCATTTATAATAAGGTTTGAATCATAGCCCTTGATGCACATTAGCTCTTCATTAAAGCAATTCATGTATTGACGTAAGGATTCGTCCATTTCTTGTCGCAACATTAACAGGTAGTCAACACCTTTCATCAGCCTTTGGCATATGATAAATCGACCGATGAACTATTTTCCAAAATCCATAAAGGATGAGATCAAGTTGGATGGCAGCTAGTGCAACCACTCTAAGGCTGACCGTTTCAAGGTCGTTGCAAAAGCTTTGCACATCGTAGAATTACCTGCTCTATAGAGTGACATCTGATGCCTGAACTGTCGGATGTGGTCTACCGGATCTGTTCTTCCGTCATACTTCTCAAATTTGGTGGAGTCAAATTTGTTAGACAGCGGTACTTCCAGGATATCTGAGGTGAAGGGCATCTCGGTTCCCCTTAGCAGTATATCTAGCTCGTCCATTGGTAGATATTTACCCTCTAACGCTCTACGTCGCTGATAGGAATCTATCGTCTCGTTTCGGGTCAGCATCCGTCCCTCACCCGGGTGGGTACTCATATCCCTCTGGTTTGTTCCTTCTTCCTGCGACAAATTCGAAGATTCTGGAGACTCCGCCTGTTCCCCGAAGCCATTATTAATGGGTGGTGGCTATTGAGCATACCCAGCCATTTTCTGTCCATCTGCATGATCATCCCTTCTATGATAGTGATCTTATTTTCTAGGGCATCAATTCTTGTATCTGTAGTCTATGCTTCAAAGGGAGTGTTGGCCTAGTTGCATACCCAAGAGGGGGGTGAATTAGGTAATTAAACAATTATCAGAGAAATAATAACACTTCAAAAATCCAACAATTAATTTTATCCTAAAATTAATTATTATCTTTATAGCAGCGAAAAAGTGTAATAAGTTCTAGGTGCACACCTAAACAATAGAAGATAAAATCAAGGAAATAAGCAATGAAGTACACACCGATATATCCTGGTTCACCAAGCTACTCTTGGCTAATCTAGTCCTCCGAGCTCCACGGAGATTCGCACCTACTAAACTCAAGAATCCTTTACAGGTAGGAACCAAACTCTCACAATGATTATTTTCCAGACTCAGAATCAACCTTTACAAATTCCTTTTCATAGGCTTAGGAATAACCTCTACTTTTTACAGGCTCAAAAATAACCTAATTCTATTACAGGAAGAATCACAACCTAATTCTTTTTATACCCTAGGCTCAAGAATCAAAACCTCACAAAAACACTTCAATTATCCTTTTCCCAAGTAAGGATGGAACCTTTACAAAATTTACTCAAAATCAATTCTATCTAAGAAGAATTATTAGCTCAATCTCTTTACAGGAAGAGACTGAAAAACCAACTACCCTTTGATTAAATATCCCCAATAGTATTTAATTCGACACACTACTCATCAATACAAATTGATAAGCAGATTATCTTACTTGGAGCTTCCACCACCTCAGATAAATTAAAACTCGATTAATATTCCAAATCTAGTGATAGAAAAGTGTGAGATTGAAAATCTGATTTTAAACAAAATATGGGTAGCAAATAGTTAAGCACGTAATCAAATTCAAAAAATTGTTTATAAAATATTTTCTTCAATAAAACTTAGAAACAATTTCTGAAGATCAATTTCCAAAATTAAACAAGTAATGCACAATAGAAAGTAATTGGAAAGATCTCACCCGAAATCCACAAAAAGAATAAATAGAGTGATGTAACTTCAGATTCGGTAGCAACAAAAATAGCAATGAATAATTCTCAAGATCGCCTCTTAGAATAGCTCATACAATATCTCAGAATAATAACTCTTATAACAGCTCAAAAATAATCTTAACTATTTTAGCTGTCTCTTAATGTGTTAATGATATATGAAAAACGTAGGTCAATATATAGGATACTGAAATCAGTTTTCTAATGGCTAGTTCCCACTTGTCATGACATTTAAATGCTCTCTTAGACCCCGTATATCATTATGTCTTCATTTTGGTTTAATTCACTTAATAATAGTTTTTAAATATCTCAATTAAATCCCCCAAATATTTCTCAATCTGAATTACTTAGAATAGAATCAATTTTATGTACCAAATTGAGAAATATTAACACTTAATAAACCAAATCAATAGGATTTAAATAATAGATGAAGCATATCTTAAATATCATTAAATCCCCTTAAATATATCTCAAATCTCAACAAAAAATAGCTACTTTTAGATATGATTTCGGAATCCACAATTTCCTGAAACAACGCCTTCAGTCGACCGACCAGTCGACTGCTAGATTCAGGATCAAAGCTGCTATGTTCATCGGTCGACCTATCTGTTGACTTGGAGATTCAGAGAGTTTGATTTACCTTCACCGGTCGACCTACTTGTCGACTTAGAGATACAGAGAGTTCAACCTGTCTTCACCGGTCGACCTACCTGTTGACTTAGAGATACAGAGAGTTCATGCTACTTTGTCCGGTTGACTAACCAGTCACCTTATATATGCTGGATCTATTTTCTGAACTCGTTTTTCACTCATTCTCTTATTTTCGTTTTCGCCCCTTGAACCATTTTATTTTCTAAATAAGCTCCACTAACTTCTTAAATTATGTTTTAGTCAATTATAAATATGTCTTTTCAAATACTCATAGGAGCAAGTAATTTCACCTCATCAAAACACACATAAACAATAAAAACTTTTGTATCGTGTGTGTTCCTAATTGGGATATTAAGAGTTAAAATTCACCTGAGTTGTTTTCCCTAATTTCTTCAAACTCCTAATTCTTTTTCATATTTGAGATCATCATTTTGCATCCATTTATAATTTGTCATCGCATCTTCATCATTGGAATTGAATTAACTAAAATACTCAATTAAACCGTTAGTGCTATCAAAACATCAACACTTAATTGTCTATCAAAATCTTAGGATCAACAGAGAGTAACGGCATGCACTCCGCTTGAGGCCTTTATATGGGCTCTCGTGCTCACTGGCGGTGGGGCCTCACTACCCTGGCTCAGACCAATCATTCTTAATCGTAGTTGTCTCATCTCGTCAGTGAACTTCTTTTCTCTCTTATTTAGAGACTTCGCTTTCTACTCAGGGGAGGACCTAATATTCTTTATCAAGATCGCCTTGGCTTGTCTGACTGGATTCCTAGCTTTCCAAATTTCTAGGCGCTTCAATGCTTGGGGTTCTAATAATACTTCTTGCTCTGTGTTTTCTTAAGTCCAGCAAAACTAATTTAGTCCAAAAATGGACAAAATGTCGAAAATTAATAAAACGAGTACCTTTAATGCCCAATATGAGTTTCTGTGAGATTTTGATTCTGAGTGCAGAGGAATATGGTTCCAATACATTTTCAGACCACAACCAATGTTTCTTTTCACAAATTCTGATTCCATTCAAATCCATCAAGTTCTGATCCGAAGAAATGTCGTTTGCCCACCAAATTAGCCCAAAGCGGAAACCTTAAGTGAAACAATCTATCCCCTTTCTTTTCTCTTCAAATCTCTTCTATATTTGCACCAACGCTTTTTGTTCCATTAATAGTTTGACTATTTTACCCCTGTCTTCCTTGCCATTTTTTTTTTTCCTTTTTTTTTTTTTTTTTGAAAAATAGATAATCGAATTTACAATGGTTCAAGGGCAACCGAGCTTAGAAATCAACCTAATCTTACCTGCGAGTCGAGACCTTCTTGCAACCCTAGGATCCATGAATGAAGGAGTAAATTTGTTGTACAATAGTGTTGCTTGATGGCAACAAACCTTCATTTTTTCAGCTTTGATCTTTATCAAATGATTGGATGCCATTGAGAGCTTCTTCATTGTGAGTATTGACCTGGGATGATTGTGGTCCTTTTTTACCATTGGGTTCGACGGCAGGTGAGCTAGGATGTTTACACCCGATTTTATCAGATCACCAATGTAATACTTTGAGAAAAATTATATTCTTGAAAATATTATTTTATATAAGTTTAATAGTTTGGGTCGTTTTTGTATATTTATGGTACAAATAAATATTTTATAATTTTTGGGGGTTAAATGTTAATTTTAAATTAATTTTTAAACGTTTTGCAAAAATGATCTTATTTAAAATATAATTTTAAGATTTTCGAGATATAACTGATATTTTTTTATTTTAAGGGGGACATATGTATAAATTATATGTATATAATCACAATTAACTGTCTTTTTTTAAAAGAAGATAGCAAAAAGTGATTTTGTGTTCTGTATATATATGAGATACACATATATGTGTATAATAATAATAATAATAATAATAATAATAATAATAATAATAATAACTACTTCATACATATATATATATATTCCTAACATATCACCTGACCCTTTTCTTCACATATATGGGTATATATATATATATATATATATGAGATATTGGTTATTCAATTTTAGTGTTAATTCTCCAAAGGAAAAAATCACGTGACGGCCCTAGGAAACAGAGTTGTTAAAAGTGGTATCAGAGTAGGTTACGACCACCCTAAGTTTGAGTTATGGTGCTCATTACTCATAATAAATGAAGTAATAGTTAAAAATAATAATTTTTGTATAACTCATTAATTCAAAAAAAATATTGATATGGAAAGTGGTATCAGAGCATTAGCGGAAAATATGATCTCTTTTTCATTTATATTAGTGGCTTGTCGCCCCGTTACTAATAAAAGTCATTAATTGTCAAAAAACCTATTCACATTATTCACTTGAAGTAAAGTTATATGGACTATTTTACCCCTTGTTAACTTGTTTATTGAAGTTGCACAACTAAGGAAATATTTAATGATATTTTGGGGAAATATTAAATGCGATTAGGTTAACTGAGTTACCCCCTAAATTTCAGTAGTTAGTTAGATTTCGAATTGTTTTACCTAATTTCTTGATTGACATTCAAAAATATTGGTAGTGGAATGTAACTACACTGTAGTATTTCAATTTCATGGTTTGGTACCCTAATATTTAATAATCGATTACATTTCAAAATTCTCTATTTAATTTTCAAACTTACACTCAGAGATTATATTAATAGAATATTTAGTGCAGTCACATTTGACTACCACAATTACTGAAGTAGTTACATCCGACTCTCGTCTCGCGATTGCGTATTTTAAATCTGGAATATTAATGATGTCATCCAAATCTAACCGATTGTTGAAAATTATGAATGAATAAATCAATGGAATAACATTTAATGCTTGCATACAAATCTTTGTTGAATTCTTTAATGTTTATGAATATTATTTTCAGAAGAGGCTAGAATATTAAGAAAAAAAAAAGTGTTTACTATTTTCTATGTAAATTATCAAATTATATTATCATGTTAAATTGAAAGAAAAAAATGTGTTGATGAAAATGGACAATTTTGTGATGTTAAATGGATCAAGTAAAATTTTAAAGGTGAAAAATGATTTTATTTAGCCTGTTATGCCATAGTGGTCTCATCAAGAGGGCTTTTCATGCGAGATGTTGTTGGTCCTTACATGAGGGCATATCTTGTAAGACGTTATGTTGTGACCTGATAGAAGGGCACATCCTGCGGGTAGTGGATATATGTTGTTATTGATGATGATAATTATTAGTATGATATAGTAGTTTTTACTACGTGTTGTTGACTATCAATTTGGAGGAGTTGAATATGGTATTGATTATTAATATGATAGAGTTGAATATGGTATTGATAATATAATGTGTTGGAGTTGAATATTGAATCAATTATGAATATGTTGTTAGACTTGACTGGAGGACAAGTCCTGTAGATGGTAAAAGTATTTTGTTAATTTGACAAGAGTAGTTGAATATGGAATTGATTGTGAATATGTTGTTAGACCTGATAGGAGGGCAAATCCTGTAGGTAATAAAAATATGTTGTTGATTTGGCAGAAGAAGTTGAATAAGGAATTAATTATGATATGTTGTGTTGGGACCTAACAAAAGGGAAAGTCTTGCAGGTGATCAAAAATATGTTGTTGATTTGACAAGAGAAGATGAATATGAAATTAATTATCAATATGTTGTATTAAGACCTATCAAGAGGGTAAGTTCTATAGATAGTTGATATGATAACTCTTAATCGTGAGGTAAAACGATCATATGGCTAGTAAGGAAGTATGATACTTTATTATATAAAAGTGAGTTGATTTGTCGATTTAAATTCGGTTGTTATATGATATTGTAGAATTTTGATATTTCTCAGTGTGGTAATATTTGTTGAAAATGGGTTTTGATAAAAAATACTTTATCCATAAATTATTTTTGTATTATGAAGACAATATATCAATAAAATATTTTGATAGATATTGGTCCACTACCAACGATAGATAGGGTCTTCAGACTTTGGGGGGACTTTATAGTTTTATATACATTTTATATTAATTTTTATTTTGAGCTTAAATGATATTTTAGAAATTCAAGTGGGGGGATTTTATGTAATATTTTTATACATCTTATGTAAGTTTCAAACTTTTGAGATGCATTTATATGATTGAGACATATTTATATAGATTGAGTGTATTTATATGTTTGAGATGTATTTATATGCTTCGAGATGTATTTATACGATTAAGATGTATTTATGTGTTTGAGAAGTATTTATGTAATTGGAAGGTATTTATGTGTTTTAAGATATATTTAAGAAAATCTGTTATTTGAAGTTTGGATTGTGTTGACATTTTAAGGAAAAATTTACGAGATTATGGAATTAAATTGGAATTTTAATATGGAATTGATAGCAGTGGACTTGAAAAGTCTTGCTAAGTGAGAAAAATTATTAAGGTTTTGGACCTGGTGGAATTAAGATAGACCTAATCCAAGTGAGACTACCATGATATTTTAAAAATATATTTATTGGTTGTATTTAGACATTCATATTTATTGTTATTTTTATCAGAGTGCGAAACTGAAGTATTTAACAATGTAAGATTCTTTGACAGTTATCTATGTTAAGCATTACAGACCAAAGTGTACCATGTTGGATATAATGTGGGCTACCGCAAATGCGGATGTGGCGATGTGTGGAATGGATTCTGTCGGTTATAAATTGTGAGTGACTTTCGGTTACGGGATCCTATATAGAGAACAATTGTTCTAGAATCAAGTGTGACTAACATGACTGTGCAATGCGATTCTGGATTATTAATGTTTTAAACGAAATTTCGAGGACGAAAGTTATTTAAGGAGAGTAGATTGTAATACTTTGAAAAAAAAAATTATTTTTGAAAATATTATTTTATATAAATTTAATATTTTTCGGTCGTTTTGCATATTTATGGTATAAATAAATATTTGATAATTTTTTAAAATTAAATTTTAGTTTTAAATTAATTTTTAAAAGTTTTGAGACTATTATATTATTTAAAATATATTTTTATGAATTTTGTGATACAATTAATATTTTTATTTTATTTTAAGGAGGACATATATGTAAATAATATATATATATATATATATATATATATATATATATATATATATATATATATATATATATATATAATATCACAATTTGTTGTCTTCTTTTAAAAGAAGACAACAAAAAGTGCTTATGTGTTATGTATATATATGAGACACAAGTACATGTGTATAATAATAATAATAATAACTTCATACGTATACCCATATATGTGAAGAAATGGATCAAATGATATGTTAAATATATATTAGCATGTATACATATATATATATATATATATATATATTAAAAGTTATAGGTTTATATATTGAACGATTTTGAGCAAGAAAAATATTGATTTCGGTTATGATTTTGGCTTCAATTTCAAGTAGAAGTTCTAACTCTTTTAATATTTGTGTTTAATCTCTCTCTCTCTCTCTCTCTCTCTCTCTCTTTATTATGTAATTCGTGTTAAAGTTGTTAATCTTTTATTGTTAGTTTTATGAAATATTTTTTACTATTACGTGAAAAATTATGTAGAGAACATATTTATATGTTTATTTGTGGATTGATTAAATGCACGCAGTAAATGAGTTAGAAAATTTACTGAGTCTTGTTTCACAATCCCACAGTTTGTATTGCAGGGTTAATGAAAATGGTGTTGCGCATGAAATTTTAGTTGAATTTCTATTTAATTTTTAATAATTATATTTATTATTTACTATTGTAAAATTGACTCGATAATTCGATAATCATAATGATTGTCGTTGTTTGTAAAATTTCTCTGATTTTTATGAGATGAGCTATTGATTATTTAGTTTTAGTATTAATTCTGCAAAGGGAGAAACCGCGTGACGGCCTTAAGAAATCGGGTCGTTAAAACCAAAGGACTAGAGGGGACAACTTGATCAACTTACAGAAATATATCAAAACATCTTCAGGGCAATGGATGCCAATCCAGACTTTCGAATGCTCTGGTACCCTTGAATTGCTGTCAAATTTGGTTAAAGGTCTTTTGGATCTCACCATCATTTAGTAGAACATAATCTTCCTTTATTTATATTCCCATTGAATTGTGGTCTAGCTTTGTATTGAAATCATATCTTCACGTCCTCACTCAGTCACATTATATACAACATATACATGCAAATTTGGGTACTTGAAAGAATATGATTCAATAATTAGACCATAGTTTAGATAAAACAGTATTGCATTTATTAAAATTTAAAATCCATTACAGAACAAATCTTTTTCCATCCAAATGACCAACGAAATAGAAAGGGGAGTACATGAAAATGTCCCAATTTTATCAAAGTACCTAGCAAATTGAAAGTAAACAAGAAGCCCAATTTTTGCAGCCATTATATTTTTTAATTCAAGCCTCGGGCACATGAGTCACTCCCCTCCTATAACGTTTTAGTAAATATCGACTTTACCACTCCCTAAAGGTACATGCTCAAGCAGTGGATTTAGCCGGCAATTTGGCATAACGGCCTCAATCTTTTTGCTAGGGAATGTGAGGGCCCCTATCCGTATGAACTCTTGGATCTTGTCTTTTAGTTCGAAGCACTGCTCAGTCGCATATCCCC
The DNA here is from genome assembly GCA_016647705.1 of Eucommia ulmoides. Lineage (NCBI taxonomy): Eukaryota > Viridiplantae > Streptophyta > Magnoliopsida > Garryales > Eucommiaceae > Eucommia > Eucommia ulmoides. The sequence continues at coordinate 28,674,255 of CM028339.1, forward strand.
TAGTTCCAGAATGGTACTCACACAATGTATTTCAAGTATCCTTTTTACTCCCAGGACTAGTCTCGTAGGATAGGCGTCAACATCCCTTACTTCAATGAGCTTCGGTACAGCTCAATGATGAAGACCAGAAGTTTAGTGGTTCATTTTCTTCGTTTCAAAAGTTTTCCTCAGTAGCACGAGATGGATAACTTAGGTGGTGTTGTGTTCCTGGCTTTAGGGTGTGGTTAGAAATTTGAGATGATGAGTTTTGGTTTGGCTAGTATGTAAGGTAAATGGGTGCATGGTAGGCTTGGGGATAGTTTTGGGGAATGTAATTTTGGTAAGAAAGAGGTACATTCTGGTAGTAGCGGGGACGACTTTGGGAATATGGCTGGTTCCGGGGGTAATTTTGGTTTTGGAAATTTTGAGAGAAATGGTTACGGTATTGGTTGTTTTAGGTCGAGTAATTTTGGGGATAAAAAACTTGGGTGTTGTTTTGGTGAAGGGTTTGCTGGGGAAAAAACGATGGTAACTACCTCATTTTCTTTCTTCTTTGGCAGAGCTAACCTCTTTGTCGGATCGGGTGAGGCTGCTTCAATCTTTCCACTTCTTACTCCTTCTTCTATCACCTCAGCTTGCTTGATCACATCGCTGAAGGAATCCACTGCTATGCTTGATAGGACCTGATAGGATAACGACATCTGAATTGACTTGAATATCTCTAACTAGGCCACCTCGCTCAGTCTAGAGATGACTTTGGCAGCCTCCTCCCTCAAGCGAGCAGTGTATCTCTAGAAGCTCTCATCTTTCTTCTTTAGTATTTGGAACAAGGTATTACGGTCTGGCATGACATCCTTGTTGTACACATACTGCTCACAAAAGTCCTTTACCAGGTCCTTGAAGGTCTTAATCAATAACAGGTCTAGAGTTATGTACCAGCTAAGAGCTAGTCCCTTCAATGATCGACGAAACATCTTCAGACAGAGGTCTTCGTTTCAAGCATGGACTCCCAATTACTCCTTATAAATATTGATATGCCATTCTAGGGGGCTAGTATAGACATTTTTTGTGAACTTCTGGATTATGAAATTTTTCGGATACACCACCTGGGTCGGTGTTGACAGCTCTTTGTATGTCACTTTTTCTAGATGGTTTCTCCCTTTTTAATTCTTCCATACTTTTTTTCCAATTCTTTCATTTTTAGAACCCAGGAGAAAGGGGGTCTATTATCTTCTTCCTATGTTTTGGTTTTAACAGTCGGGGTTGGTTGATTGGTGTTTTGATTGTTGGGAGGGAGTAGAGACACTCTCTAAGTGAATTAGAATCTACGGTGTACAGGAGGTCGGGCCTTCGAGTGAGGCCTGATAGATATGCCCATGGCTGGGATATGTTGGTGCTCTATAGGCGAAGGGATGAGGGCATATCTGAGGCCCATAGTAGACTGGCACTGAGATATTCGGGCCAACGTGGTTCAGATTAAACACTGAATTTTCCATCCTAGAAGTGGAAAGGATTCCATTCGGCGATTCAGCCACAAGAGTTCCACTAGATGGGAGAATAGGAAACCCCTAAGATCATTGGCTTAGTTAGTTGACCTTTTCTATCAGCATGTCGATGTCTCATGTATCCGAGTTATCTAGGCTATGCAAGGAGATTCATTATTGCCTTCGGATGTCATCCTGGAATGATTCTGGTCCTGACTGTGAATGAAGATTAGACTTTGGATGAGGGAACCAGAATTGCTTTTCTGGGATCAATTTTTCTATCTTGTCCTGTTCTTACAACAAACCCACTTATTAGTCCATGTGGGTCTTAGGTAGCCTTAAAATCCATTCGAGTTCCAAGTTTTCAATTCTGATAATGATCTATCAAAACAAATAATGATTTATGAAAATTCTTTTGTAATTCTCATCAGTATTGGAAACATTGAACTTATTTGGTATTTAAGACTTCCTAAGATATCATCAATCCATTAAGTATAAAATCCCCTTCTATGTATTGTATCATAAAATCCCGAGGAAATAATATGGATACATGACGACCGTACTTGTGTTGGAGGGTTTACAATAATATAAGAGACCGAGAGAAAAGAAAAAAAAAAAAAAAAAACGTCACAACTTATTTACAAAATAGAAGGAAAAGGTAACAAAATAAAATTTAACATTCAGATATGGATTAGTTGGACTTATTTTGACATATTAGGCTCGACCCTCTAATTATCCTCAGCGTAGTCGCAAGCTGACATGCCATGATTTTTCGAAAGGAAAAGGATAAGAAATATTAATAGCGTAAAAGAGAAGGGTTTTTTTAAAAGTACTGGTTTTTCCAGAAAAAAAAATGCTTAGGCCATTTTAAAACAAGGAGTCGCCACCTAGTATTAGATTTAAATGGTGTACTAGGTCATCAAATTTTTGGAAAACAATTTAGAAAACCTAAGTAAAATGGACTCCAGAAACGTAGTCAAACCAAAGATTTATTTCAAAGTTCGAGGGTCGGTTACGCTCAGAGAAGGTATTAGGCACCCCAAGATGCTCTTCTGAAAATGGTACCTTCTATACAATTAGGTCCAATTAGTTTAAGTCCAAATATTTATTTTATTTTGAAATATTTTCCTTCTTACGAAATCTTTTTGGTATTTTCAAAATTAAGATGGGATGAGTTTTTGTATTTTTTGAATTTTCCCCCCTGATATGAACTCTTATCAAATATTAAGGATTCGATAAGGATAATCTCCGGGGGTGGTTTTATGTATATTTTCGAGGGATTTCTTCAATTTAAATGGGCAATAAAATAAGTAAACAATTATGATGAATGCGAATACAAATGATAATATTGAAACTAGCGTGATATGAGTTTATTTTATGCAAGTGTACAAAATGAACTAAAAACAACTTATGCGATTTTTATGCAAGAATTATTTTAATTTAGACGAGTCGATGCAAATGGTATGAATGCAAGAATAAATTAGGGAAACTACATGAATTAATGCGATTATATGTGGCAATGATTTGATTATCAAATATATGAGAAAGGTGCAAGTGGTAAAATATCCTAAACATGTCATTTAAATGATACAAAAAATAAATTTAGATTATGAAATCTAAAACAACCTATATGTAATGAAATATAAAAAAAAAATATAAGTGATGAAAGTGTCCTAAACATGTCATCTAAATGATACAAGAAATAAATATGGATTATGAAATCTAAAGAACCTATATGTAATAAAATATAAAAATGTGTAAGTGGTAAAAGTGTCATAAATATGCCATCTAAATAATTAATATGTGAGATAAATGCAAATGATGGTTGTTTTAAGTTTATCCAATTAATTTAAGGAAATCTCGATTGGAAAAATCCTCAAATTCTATGGAGATAAGAATCAAGGGAGAATTGGAGAAATAAGTTTGTTGGAATTAATCTTTTCAAAACGTAGGCGGAATCCCATAAAAAAGTTTACCGATAGAAGAGATTTTCTAAAACCAGTCGTTTCTAGATTTCACTCGAGTTGGAGAATTGAAACGAGGTCATGGAAAACTCTCTCACAATTTATTGAATCTTCGTATTCATCCTGAGGTTTGTAAGGATTCATTCTAACAAACTAAGTTTTTCTTTTTGGATTTTATATATTATATATATATATATATATATATATATATATATATAAGGATGAAATAAAAAAAATAGAAAAATAAAGAATAAAAACATTCTTTACCTAACACTCGAGGATTAAGTTTAAGCACGAGAAACACGTCCCCGACGTTTTCATCAGATCATTGGACGATTTTTTATTTTTATTTTTTGAATTGCAATAAAGATAAATAAGAATACAATAAAAATAAAAATAAAAAAACAACGAGATACAGGGTGTTCTTATTTAACGCTAAAAAATTCAAATTGGGAATAAGAAACCTTGTCCTGGCATTTTCATCGAGTCATCGACCAATTACAAAATAGATACACTTGAAAAATTTAATATTGGGAGAAACAATGAAAGAATTAAAAAATAGAAAACATACTTGTTCTGGCCAAGATTCTCGATGCTCGGGTTTTCCCTCTCTTGCAGATGGCTTCCTGAAAGAGTTCTCTCTGAGAATCACTCTCTAAGGGATTTTTTTTTCTAAATTTATGAATGAATAAACTATGAGGATGAGAATCCTATTTATAAAAAAAGATTGGGTGTGAAAAACATTTAAAAAACCCTAAAAAGTAGGTCTGGTTACCTAAACCCAATCCAAGTTGGAGAGGGAAACTGCAAATTCGAAAAAATTGAGGAAATCAAATTTTTTGGAACTTGGGTGTGTTAAAATCATGCGCCCCTTGCCTTCCCTTTTGCGGCTGACGTCTAGCGGCAAGCCCACCTTCTCTCTCTCTCTCTCTCTCACACACACACACACACCCTCTTGTCACACCCCACCCCGAGCCCCTAACGCCTGAGGCCAGGCGTGGTCTCGACTTAATGTTATCTAAGTAATAATAAATATATAAACATGTACTAATATAGATTTTCAAAAATATTACCAACTTCAAAATTCAGAAATACATATGTCCTAAATATCCATAATAATAATAATAATAATAATAATAATAATAATAATAAAAAAAAAAAAAAAAAAAGGACACTAATTCTTTAACGGTTCACATCTATCCTAACAATCTTTAAAAAAAACGACACCACCGTCTGACTCTACCTAGTATCAATAGTAGACCCGTCTCTAGTGCAAGTACCTAAGATAAAATATTTTATTAGTGTACTATCTTTATAATATAAAAATAATTTATGGATCAAACATAACTATCAAACACCACTTTTCAAAACAAAATATAAATATAGCAGCACATTAAGCCGAAGTAAAATTTCACATCTATCATCACAATAAAATAAATGCATTTAAATTAACTGGTAAAATTACTTTGACATATATAATAAAATACCACACACATACTTCCCTACTAGCCATAGGATCATTGCACCCATAATCGGGTTTTATGATGGTATCATAACCTATACAATTGTACAATCCAAGGTTGTCATCAGTGTCAAGGCTATTTAATATCTCTAATGATAGGAGCCAACACGTGGTATAAACCACCATATCATGGTGATATTCATCATCATCAACAACAACAACAACTTGCAGAATTTGCCCTCCTGTCAGGTCACAACACAACGTCCTACAAGATATACCCTCCTATTAAGACTAACAACATTTTGCAGGACATGCCCTCCTATTGGAATCAAACTATAACATAGTCGTATAATAATAAAAATCACTTTCCACAATCACTTTTACTTGATCCCTCTAAAGTTATAAAACTGTTCATTTTAATAAATCTTTTCTTTTTCCCAATTTAGTACGGAAGTATAATTTAGCAATTTATATAGAAAGACAGTACACTCATCTCGATATTTAATTTGCTAAAAAGTGGTAAAATAATTTTTACCGCCATCATCATTTCTTTACACACACACATATATACGTGTTAAATGTATACAAATGCATATATATAACTTACATGTGTTGTTGACAGCACATCTCAACTACTTTTATTTATTTATTTATACTAATTATCCCTTTTAAAATAAAATAAAAAATATTAATTAAACCCCAAAACTTTTAAAATTATATTTTAAATAATTTAATAATCCCTAAACTTTTAAAAGTCAAAAATTAAAATTAATATATTAACCCTTAAAGTTTTTAGAATCAAACTTTTAAAATATCCTACTAACCCTTAAAAACTTTTAGGTAAAATTTAAATGGCACAATAAACTCTATTTTTTTTTCTAAATGTTTTAAAATTCAACTAGAAATATGCATGCATAAAAATTAGGATTTACAATCATTCCCCCATAAAAGAAGTTTTGTCCCAAAATTTTAGTTATCTTAAACTAATAAATACGGATATTTATTCTTCATCTCTTTTTTTATTTCTTATGTCGCCTCTTCCACGGAGTAACTGTGCCATAACACTTTCACCAATGGGATTATTTTTGTACGCTACACTTGATCTTTAGGATTTAGAATTTTCATTAGCTTTCCAACGTATGACAAGTCTTCTTTCAATTTGATTGGTTGAGAAGTCACCACATGCGAAGGGTCTAGAACATATTTCTTGAGCATCGAAATATATAAAACACTGTGCAATCTAGACAACTCTGGCGGTAGAGCTAGCTGATAGGCCACTGTACCAACATATTCTAAAATCTCGTATGGCCCAATGTACCTCAAACTTAACTTTCCCTTCTTTCCAAATCTCATGATGCCTTTCCACGGAAATATACATCAAAATATGTAATCACCTGCTTCAAATTCCCACTCATGTCTATGCTTCTTGGCATAGCTCTTTTGTCGATTTTGTGCAATCTTCAGTTTTTCCTAATCACTTTTACCTTTTCTGCTATTATCTGAGTTATGTCAAGCATCAACAATTTTTGTACCCCAACTTCAGTCCAATAGAATAGAGTTTTGCATCTTCTACCATACAATACTTCATACGGTGTCATTTCAATTGTCGAATGGTAGCTATTGATATTTCTCACTTTCATTCGGGGATAGGTAAAGGCTACAATAATCTTCCTGGACGATGGTGCTCAATCTGGACTTGCTGACAGACAAGACGCCTGGAAGCAAATTCTGCAATTTTTTGTTTCATTCCATTCAACTAATAGTGTTCTCACAAGTCTTGATACATTTTGGTAATCCCTGGATGGATTGCATATGCTGTGTTATACGCTTCTTCCTAGATATCTTTCTTCAAATCGGTATTATTAGGCATACACAGTTTATTCTTAAAAAATAAGGCTTCACCATTATCTCTGATGTGATAGTCAGTTCTTTAACTATTTTTCACCTTATCTCTGCTCTTTCCCAATTGGGCATCCGACTTTGGCGCTTCTATAATACAATCGAATAATGTTAGTCTCAAGGTCAAATTCGCAACCAACGATGCCATCTGACCAACTGCCAACTGGACTCGCAAAGATCTCAGCACGTCATATAGGTTAGTTTGAACAACTTGAAGGTGCGTAACCAAACCTGCCAATTTCAAAATTAATGCATTTACTACCATATTAGCTTTTCCAAGATAATAATAGATGATACAATCAGAATCCTTGATCAATTCCATCCAACGCCTTTGTCTCAAATTTAGTTTTTTCAGAGTAAACAAATATTTTAAAATCTGGCGATCAATGTACATCTCACATGTCTCACTGTAAAGATAATGTCTCTAGAGTTTCAAGCAAAACACAATAGCCTCCAGCTCCAAATCATGCATCGGGTAGCTACACTCATGATTCTTTACTTGCTAAGAGGTATATGCAATCATGTGGCCATGTTTCATCAGTACACAACCCAGGCCCTGATGTGAAGCGTCATTGTATATCACAAAACCACCACTTTCCGTCAGGAGGAAAAGTATTGACACTGATATCAGTCTATTTTGTAGTTCCTGGAAAACTTTGTTCACATTTCTCAATCCACTCAAATTTAGTTTCCTTGTAAGTCAAACGGGTTAACAGGGTATCTATAACAAAAAATTCTTATACAAACCGATGATAATAACCTGCCAATCCCAGGAAGTTTCGAACTTTTGTCACCCTTTTCGACCATTTCCACTTAACAACGGTTTCAACTTTCTTATGGTCAACTTGAATACCATCAGCTGAGATAGCATACCCCAAAAATAAAACTTTATCCAGTCAAAACTCACATTTACTGAACTTTGTGTACAATTGTTTCTCTCTCAAAATCTGTAACACAATTTTGAGATGATCTGTATGCTCTTCTTTATTTTGGGAGTAAATTAATATATCATCAATGAACACGATGATGAAATGATCAAAATAAGACTAGAAGATCCAATTCATCAGATTCATAAATGTAGCAAGGGCATTTGTTAACCCAAATGGGATAATTAGAAATTCATAATATCCATATATACAAAAATATTTTTACGCTCACGTCTGACTCACTCGCAAGTGAACGAGGTTAAGTTTTAGGATAATGGATCTTTAAGATCGGATATCGTTCCACTGGGAAAGTGTTTGAATAATTGAATACTGCAATTTGCATAGTCTTATATTATCCCAATAGTTCAAGAAATGTTTTAAATTAAACTAATTAAAATCTAAGTTAAACTAAAAACTATTGGGTTAGTTCTAATTAAGTTGATTACCTAGGGATTGATTTCATTCACTTAATACATGTTTAACTTTGTTTAGTTAACAATAATGGTGTTTATCCAATCCGACAATCTTTGTATCTTAAACTCATTCACTCCCTCTCCTGAGTATTTAATGAATGAATATGTGACTTCGCGTTGATGCTGAAGTCCCCCTCGGACGTCTTTTCAAACACATAGTCACATTAGTCTTGACCCAATGTCATGGATTACACACTTTCTAACGTCCTCCTGGGTCGTTAGAACGTCGCGTTGTGTTTACCTCAATCCAAATCCAGGGTTACTTCTCCCGAGTGTCAAACCCCATATTCTCAAAACCAACCCTAATATCTTGAAAAGCATATTAAAATTGTAATAGAATAGTAACCACAATCAGATTTAGACAAAAAAACCCATTAAAGAAACATATATTCAATCAAACGTGTATTTACATGAACTACATCGATCCCTAAATAATATTTATCTAACCTACCATGATCTTAGCCATTGAAACTATAAAACAAGATGGATTCATTGTCATTCACAATAAAACATTAAGTTACAAAGATAGAAACAAAGAAAGAAAGATCAAATCTTAAAGTGGAGTGATCCACTGTCACCAACGATTGATCGGAAAGTGTTTCCTCTTCTCCGGATTAAATAGAAGGTTTCAAAATATCTAAAAATTAGATATTTTCTGCACAGAGTCACTACCATGGTGGTGAGCTAAAATCAGAACTCTCTGGACTTTCACTGCCTAGGCGGTGAGATCACCGCTGCGGTGGTGAGACTGGCTTTAAGCACTGGACTTTCATCGCCTTGGCGACCGTTGTGGTGATGCCATTTTTTTCCTTTTCTCCATGCATCTCCACTGCCTCGGTGGTGGATTGCTATCATGAAAACCTTGCTTCATCACCGTTTCTCCACCGCTTCGCTCGTTTATCACTTTATTATGTCCCTACACCTGAACAAGTCCTCCGACGGCTAGTTTTCAAATGATAGGCCTCTAAAAAGCACCCATAGACCCCATATATCATATCCATTCAATCCTGGTATATTTCACTTAAAAATATCTTTTAAAACTCTCAATTAAGTCCACAAATTATTTCTCAATTACTAACCACATAGATAGAAAGTATTTAATAAACCAAATTTAGAAAATCATTTAATATATGAACTAAATCAATAACAATTCAAAACATATGGACCATATCTCCATAATATCAGATCCCCTGAATCTCTCCCTTGGAATCATAAAAAATGGCTAGTTTGTTTACCAAAAGTTTAAGTTCCTCGAGATCTCAATCGAAACAGTCGGTTGACCAAACCCTGCCAATTAGTTAACTGAATAATTCAGCGTTTAACCCAGGCCAAAACCAAAAGGCAGTCGTTTAATCGAACCTTCCACAGTTGGTTGACCGATTATTTTAAGATATTTTCCAAACCAAACCAGAACACAGTTGATAGGTGTAAAATACCTATCTAATTCTAAACCGAATTTGCCAGTTTTTGAGTGTTTTATTGAAGTTTGAATACCGTTTTAGTTGTTTTTATTAGTCAGGAGCAGGGACATAAAAAATTGGTAAACCGAGCAAAATGGTGCGAAAGGGGTAGCCAAAAAGATGAAAAAAAAAAGGTTTCAAATAATAGAGCAAATCCACCTAGGCGAAGTTTCCACCGCCTAGGCGAACATTCATCAGAAAGTTGCAATGTTGAAGATTTGAAATCCGCCTAGGCGAAGTTTCCACCGCCTAGGCGAAAATCCATCAGAAGGTTGCAAGGGCTGAAGTATTGAATCTGCCTAGGCGAAGTTTCCACCGCCTAGGCGAAAATCCACTAGAACGCTGGAAGTACTGAACTGCTGGATAGAGCTGCACTGCTGTAAATTCGCCTAGGCAAAGTAGCTACCGCCTAGGCGAAATTCCGTCAGAAATATAAGGAGCGAAGTTAGTCCTCCGCCTCAGTGAAGATTCTACCGCTTAGGCAGAATTCTAACCAACTTAAGCACTGCCTAAGCGAAGTTTCCACCGCTTAGGCAGAAATCGCAGAATAGGTCAAAATATCTATTTAGATATTTTTGAACCCCTAAGCCTATAAATACCCCTTGGCCACGTCTGAAACTGGTTGTTGAAGAACCCTAACCCTAGTAAAGAGCTCTTAAGCTATATTTTGAAGATCAAGAAGGAGGTTTATCATTCGGATAAAGAAGGATAACTTGCGGATCGATCATTAGCGATAGTGAACCGTTTCACTTCCAGATTTGATCGTTTCTCTCTTGTTTTATTCTTTGTAATCACTTTTTCATATCTAAGAATGTTGAATCCATCTTATTTTGCATGGTATATGGCTAAGATCTTGTAGTAGTAGTTAAATGTTACTTAGGTGTAGTCAAAATAATGTAACCGTTTAGTTGAGAAAATTTATGTTACTTTAACGTGTTGTTTGTCGAAATCCGATTGTGTTTATCGTTATTCTTGATATTATGCTTGTATACATAAACCGAGAATACGGGGTTTGACACTCGGAAGAGGTAACCCTAGATTCAGACTAGGCCAAATACAACGTGACATTCTAACGACCCGGGAGGGCGTTAGAACGTATGCAACCCATGACGTTGGCTCAAAACTCACGCAACTTAGGGTCGAAAAGGCATTGAAGGGGACTTATTCGTTGACACGAATCCGTGTAATCCCTCGTTTTACAATCGGAAGAGGTAGCGGAGGAGTTATTGATACAGAGGTTGTCGGATTAGATAAAAACCGTTATAGCTAACTAAATAAAATTGATTATGCATTATATGAAAGATATTTATATCTAAGTAGTTAGTGTAATTAAAACTAACTTTATAGTTGTCATTAATCTTAGTATAGTAATTAGAAAACAAACAAAATTTGATTAGTCGAGATAATATGAAGCTATTGAAATCGCAATACTCACTTGAATTACCTGTCTGTCCCAGTGGAACGATATCCGATCCTAAAAGATCCATTATATTAAAATCAGACCTCGTATACTTGCGAGTAGTCCAACTACCGCGGGAGGAAACATGTTTGCATCTGAGCGCGTAGCAAGTTTTTGGCGCCGTTGCCGAGGAAATACAATGTGTTTTTCAATTAAGTTGATATTATGATTAAGTAGTTGAAATGTTAATCACGATAATTCTTTTGCTTTTAAATTTTATTCAATTCATTTATTTATTTTATTTATCAATTGAATTTGAGCAGTGCATGCAACGGAGTAAACGTATTGCTAAGCAAAAAGAAGAAAAAGCTACAGCAATGGCCGGTGGACATGAGAATATTCCGCAACCACCAGAGCCGCAAGCACTCCTGCCTCCAGAGCATGAGAGGCCACACCGAGTCCTTCGGGATTATTATCAGCCCCTTATGTTGGACAATTATTCAGGGATCCGGAGGCAGCCGATCCAAGCTAATAGCTTCGAGTTGAAACCCGCCTTAATCAACATGGTTCAGCAGAACTAATATGGAGGGAATCTTCACGAAGATCCCAACGTACACTTGGCTACTTTCTGGAAATCTATGACACCGTAAAGATTAACGGAGTCACCGAAGATGTGATAAGGCTGAGGTTATTTCCATTCTCTTTACGAGACCGAGCAAGGGGATAGTTTCAATCGATTCAGCCGGGGAGCATTAACACTTGGGAAGACCTTGCACAAAGGTTCCTCACTAAGTTCTTCCCACCCTCGAAGACGTCTCAACTCCGAGGCGAAATTGCGCAGTTTCGTCAGAGAGATTTCGAGCCATTATTTGAGGCATGGGAGAGGTTTAAAGACTTATTGAGAAGGTTCCCCCAACACGGTTATCCAGATTGGTTTCAAACCCAATTATTCTATAATGGGTTGGACGGCCAGACAAGAACGATAGTCGATGCGGCCTCCAGGGGATCATTGTTGTCCAAAACCCCAATCGAAGAAAATGCGTTATTGGAGGAGATGGCGGCTAATAACTATCAATGGCCGAATGAGAGGAACACAGGAAGACGGGGCGCTTCTATTCAAGAATCTGACCATATTTCAATGTTATCGGCCTAAGTGTCCAAGCTCTCGGACCAATTAGTCGCCTTGTCTACAAAAGGTGCTTTGTCGAATCAAGGGGAGGAGATAGCAGCAAGTAGTTCTCAATCCAGATTGGATAACGAGTTTAAGGAATGTCATTTTCTGAACAACCGTGCCTACACTTTCAGGCCAGCTACCAACATTCCAACTCACTACAATCCCGGACTTCGTAATCATAAGAACTTTTCATATGCAAATAATCAGAAGACTTTGCGGCCACCTCTGGGGTATGGAAATCAATCTTCGGGATATCCAATACAAGCTAATCGCTAAATGCAACAATCGCCAATACACAATCCGAAGCCAAATTTGGATTAAGTTCTGGGATCATTTATGAAAGAGACGCAGACTATGATGCGTGAGACGCATAATCGCCTGAACAAATATGAAACACGGCTGGACTCTATTGATACCACGTGTACCAACACTAATGCCACGGTGAAGTCTCTTGAGACTCAAATCGCGCAACATGCTAGGGCAATTCAAGAACAACAAAAGGGGAAGTTTCCAAGCAACATGGAAATCAGCCCTCGGGAATGCAAGGTGATTAAGTTAAGGAGCGGCAGAGACGTGGAAGTGAGGAGGCCTATGGAAACTGAGCCGGCTGTGAGTCGTGAGTTTCCGGATGATGAACCAAGAACTAGTGTGGAGGAGAAAGTTGAGGAAAAGGCTGATGAAGAAAAGGAGAAGATGAGTGAAGAAGACGTTATTGGGAGTAATAGTAAGGAGAAAGTTGAGGAGAGAAGAAGAGATAAAAGGGTGATACCGGGAAGAGTAACATTTTCAGAGAATCCGCCGATTCTAGTTACACTATTTCCATATCCGCAAAGGTTCCAAAAGAGGAAGTTGGATGTTCAATTCGAAAAATTTCTTGAAATTTTCAAGAAAATCCACATCAACATACCCTTCGCGGATGCATTGGAATAAATGCCCAACTATGGTAAGTTCTTGAAAGATATCATGACAAAGAAGCGGAAGTTGGAGGATTATGAAATGGTGAAGCTAACTGAAGAGTGTAGTGCAATAATACAGAGAAAACTGCCTACTAAATTAAAGGATCTGGGTAGTTTCACGATTCCGTGTATTATCGGGAAATCCCATTTTGATAAGGCACTTTGTGATCTAGGGGAAAGTATCAATTTGATGCCTTCTTCCATTTATCGGAAGTTAGGACTCGGAAGTGCAAAGCCGACGACTATATCTCTTCAAATGGAGGATCGTTCTCTAACCTATCCTAAGGGGATCATTGAGGATGTGTTGGTGAAAGTAGACAAATTTATTTTCTCGGTGGATTTCGTGGTACTTGAGATGGAAGAAGACCGAGAGATCCCGATCATCCTTTGAAGACCTTTCCTTGCAACAGAAAAGGCCTTAATAGATGTCCATAATGGCAATTTGACCTTAAGAGTGAATGATGAAGAAATAAGGTTCAACATTTTTAATACTATGAATTTCTGGATGAATCTCCCAAATGCAATCGAGTTGATGTTGTGGACTCTTGTGTGCGGGAGTTCTTTCTTGCAAACATGGATATGGATTCCTTAGAGTACACTCTCACAAAGTCCTTATTTATGGTGGATCTTGGTGAGGGATGCTCTACCACGGACCTTGATGTGGTGGAATACGTACTGGCTCTTGACGCTCAACCAAAAGACGTAGATTGTCCTATTCATGTGGCGGAGATTGAACAAGTTGAAGACTTTTCCGAGAAATCAAATCCACCATACGGTGGGTTATTGCTCAAGCAATTACCGCAACACCTTCGGTATATCTTTTTGAGAGAGAATTTGACCGATCCGGTTATAATTTCATCAACTTTGACGGAAGAAGAGGAGAGTAAGTTGCTAAGAATCTTGAAGAGGCACCGGTCCGCTTTTGCTTGGTCTATCTCAGATATCAAGGGAATTAGTCCGTCGGTGTGTATGCATAAGATTTTGATGGAGGATACGTTCAAACCCACTATTAAACATCAATGGCGGCTAAATTCGGCTATGAAAGAAGTGGTGAGAGCGGAGGTGTTGAAGCTATTAAATGGGGGGATTATATATGCTATATCCGACAGTAAGTGGGTGAGCCCGGTGCAAGTGGTGCCAAAGAAAGGAGGCATAACGGTAGTAAAGAATGAGAAGGATGACCTTATTCCAACACGGACCATCACAGGGTGGCGTGTATGTATTGATTATTGGAGATTAAATAAGGCAACGAGGAAAGATCATTTTCCTCTTCCTTTCATTGATCAAATGCTAGATCGTTTAGCCGGTTATGAGTACTACTGCTTCCTTGATGGCTATTCTGGATACAATCAAATTGCCATTGCACCGGAGGACCAAGAGAAGACGACTTTCACATGCTCGTATGGAACGTTTGCTTATCGACGTATGCCATTTGGCCTTTGCAATGCACCGGCAACTTTCCAACGGTATATGATGGAGATATTTTCTGATATGGTGGAGGAGAAAATGGAAATCTTTATGGATGACTTCTCAGTCTTTGGATCGTCCTTTGATCACTGTCTCTACAATCTGGCGCTTGTTCTTGACCAATGTGAAGAAAAAAATTTGGTTCTAAATTGGGAGAAGTGCCACTTTATGGTTAAAGAGGGGATCGTCTTAGGTCATCGAGTCTCTGCCAAGGGGCTTGAGGTGGACCGAGCAAAGATAGAAACGATTGAGAAGCTTCCGCCACCAATAAATGTGAAAGGAGTTCGAAGTTTCTTGGGGCATGCTGGCTTTTACCGGCGCTTTATTAAGGACTTCTCGAATACGGTAAAGCCGTTATGTCACCTTCTTGAGAAGGATACTTCGTTTGAATTCAATGAAGCTTGTATGGAGGCATTTATGGCGATAAAGGAGAAGTTGATCTCGGCTCCAATAATGGTCACTTTGGATTGGGAAATGCGATTTGAGATAATGTGCGATGCGAGTGACTATGCCGTTGGCACGGTGTTAGGCCAACAGAAGGAGAAGATCTTCCGCTCGATCTATTATGCAAGCAAAACATTGAATGACGCCCAAGAGAATTACACCACAACGGAGAAAGAAATGCTAGCGGTGGTCTTTGCTTGTGATAAGTTCCGTTCATACATCATTGGGTCAAAAGTGATCGTCTACACAGATCACGCGGCTATCCGGTACTTATTTGCTAAGAAAGATGCCAAACCAAGGTTGATTAGGTGGATTCTCTTATTTCAAGAGTTTAATGCGGAGATAAGAAACAAAAAAGGGAGTGAGAATGTTGTTGCCGACCATTTGTCGAGGTTGATTCAAGAAGACGTTGGTGATGAGTCTAATATCACGGAAGTGTTCCCTGACGAACAACTCTTTGCAGTAGAAAATGCACTTCCGTGGTATGTTGGCATTGTTAATTATCTTGCATGTGGCGTGTTACCACCTGACTTGACAGGAGCCCAAAGGAAGAAATTTCTCTTTGATTCTATGTACTATCTGTGGGACGAGCCGTTGCTATTCAAGAAATGTGTTGATCAGGTGATCCGGAGATGTGTTCCGGAAGAGGAAATGGCTAGTATTCTCTACCATTGCCATTCATCACCTTGTGGCGGCCATTTCGGTGCGACTCGCACAGCATCAAAAGTACTGCAATCAGGTTTTTACTGGCCCTCTTTGTTTAAAGATTCATATACGTTTGTAAAAACCTGTGATAGATGTCAAAGAGTAGGTAACATATCAAGGAGGCATGAATTGCCACTGACGTCAATTCTTGAGCTTGAGTTGTTTGACGTGTGGGGATTAGATTTCATGGGGCCATTTCCACCCTCATTTGGCAAGGAGTATATTCTACTAGCGGTGGATTATGTGTCCAAATGGGTTGAGGCTGTGGCAACACCTACTAATGATTCCAAAGTGGTGTTAAAGTTCCTTCAACATAATGTCGTGACACGGTTCGGGACACCTCGAGCCTTGATTAGTGATGAGGGGACCCACTTCTGTAACAAAATGCTCAATGCCTTGTTGGCAAAGTATGGAGTGAGGCACAAGGTGGCGCTACCATACCACCCACAGACAAATAGCTAAGCGGAAGTTTGTAACCGTGAAATCAAGCTCATTCTGGAAAAGACGGTTCATACAAATCGCAAAGATTGGACGGTGAAGCTTGATGATGCTTTATGGGCGTGTCGCACCACTTTTAAAACACCGATCGGCATGTCGCCGTATCGATTGGTGTTTGGGAAAGCTTTCCATTTGCCCGTTGAATTGGAGCACCGTGCATTCTGGGCGATAAAGAAACTCAATTTTGACATAAAAGCTTCTGGTGCGCAACGTCTCCTCCAATTAAATGAAATGGAGGAATTCCAGCACGAGGCTTATGAGAATGCCAAGCTCTACAAAGACAAAACAAAGAGATGGCATGACAAAATAATAGTCCGGAGGGAGTTCAGTCCGGGCCAACAAGTCCAATTGTTTAATTCAAGGCTGAGGCTCTTTCCCAGAAAGTTGAAGTGTCAGCGGTCTGGACCGTTCTGGATCAAGCATATCTATCCATTTGGAGCCATCGAGCTAGAAGCCAAAGACGGACGTACTTTCCGAGTCAACGGGGAGCGGATCAAGCATTACTTCAAAAATGAAGAGCGAGTTATGGAGAACATCTCCCTCGTTGAAGGATAAAGCCAGAATTCTTGAAACGTCCATGCTAGGGACGTAAAACCAAGCAACATTTTTTTGACGTGACATCGAGGGTAACGAATATTCCCAACTTTTGTATAAATACCTTTTTGGAGATCGTATTGATCTCGTTATATTAATTTTTTGTGGTGAATTGATAAGGTTAGATGCTTAGGATTGATTTGCATGCTAAAACTAATTTGAGGATTGAAGAGGAAATAAGAGGTGTAGAGAAACAATATGAAAACCTGAAGGAATCCAACTTAGGTCCACACTGGCAAAAATTCGCCTAAGCGGTAAACCCACTGCCTAGGCGAACTTTGGACAAAAAGGCTGAGAAAACATTCTGGTGTAAGTTCGCCTAAGCGGTAAAACCACCGCTTAGGCGATAATTGGATAGAAAAAGTCTCAATTTTACACTGTCGTAAGTTCGCCTAAGCGATAAAACCACTGTCTAGGCAGAAAAATGAAGAAAAGTTGAGTTCCTACACTGGCGTAAATTCGCTCAGGCGGAAAACCTACCGCCTAAGCGGATTTACAACCAAATCAAGGTTTCACACTGGAGTAAACTCGCCCCGGCGAAAAAACCACGGCCTAAGAGAATTTACACCAGAAAGTTTTTTTTAAAAAAAGGCGCTAATCCGCCTAAGCGGTAAAACCACCGCCTAGGCGAATTTACGCGAACTCTGTTTTTAAAACGCACAGTCCACTTCGGAAACGACATTTTCCTCCTAAAAATTTCAAGAAACCTCTCAAGATTCATTCTATAATGCTAAAAACTTGGATTCTCATCAAGAAACTTCGTCCAAACAAGGAATTTCTCTGCCCATTTTTGAAAAATTAGGGTTCGAAGGGTGAACAGTGCGAAATCACCATTCTCCACTGTTTTGATCAAATTTTTCAACAAGTGTAAATGATCCTATTTTTCATTTAGTTGTTGAATTATTTGCTTCATTTGTTCATTTATTTCAACAAAACAGTGGATTTGATTGGAACCCTAAACCCCTTTAAACCCTAAATTGCGATTTTCATGCTAAATAGGATTGAGGAATGCTAAATGATAAACCCTATCATATTTTTGTGTTGATATACAATGTGAATCATGTAGTTTGCGCTACATTGCGACAAAAATGTGATTTGGTTATGGTTGGTAGGATATGTATTGAGATTTGTATCATGTGGTTTTGATTGGCATATGATTGATAAAATAGGGTATGGTTGGTTCGTTGATTAGGGTTTAAATCACTTGTTCTATTGTTATTCTTGTGGTTGGTGTGGTGATTTGAATTTCCAGGGACAATGGCAAAGCGCAGAGCTGCCAAGCACCCAAGAACAGACGAACCTCCGTCCGTTTCAGATTTCAATTCCCTTAAGTTTGTTTCTAAGTAGGCGAAAGATCAGTATAAAGAACATGAGAGTAAGCGGCCAGGCATCCGTCAAAGAGGATTTGGGCCTTTGAATGATCTTCTTGAAGAAATCAGAACTGTGATCGTACAAAGACGATGGCAACAGTTCTGGGGCCCACCTCCAACGGGCGAGTTGGCCCTTGTTCGAGAATTTTATGCCAATATCGCAAAGGCCACAGGAGTTCAAACACGGGTCCAAAACATTCGCATCCTATTCAGTACCAATCATTTTAATGAATTGCTAGAGTTGACGGGGCCTGAAGCTTCAAGAGATTTAGGCGATGCCGCCTCACCAACCATGAGTTCAGTGATTCAGGCCTTGACGATAGGCAACGCACAGTGGACCAACACATGGCAGGGCCAAGCAATCTTCAAGTCGCGGTTTCTAAAACCGATCCCC
This sequence comes from Eucommia ulmoides, assembly GCA_016647705.1. Taxonomy (NCBI): domain Eukaryota; kingdom Viridiplantae; phylum Streptophyta; class Magnoliopsida; order Garryales; family Eucommiaceae; genus Eucommia; species Eucommia ulmoides. The sequence continues at coordinate 28,692,903 of CM028339.1, forward strand.
AAGATTTGGTTTTCATTTATCTGCGCCAATCTGCTCCCGATGACCCATGTGTCTGACATATCCAAGGAGAGAGCTTTCATGCTCTACGGAATCAATAGAGGGACCCCCATAAATGTCGGCTGGCACATTTATTCTTCCATACTTCATGCTGTCAAGTCGAAAAATGGTGCCCTTCCTTTTCCTTCCTTCCTCACCGCGCTCTTTCAACGAGCCGGAGTTCGAATCACGTCCACTAGCCCTTTTTCTCCTGTGAATCCACTTGATCTAGCATTGATTAAAAGGTTATGGAAAGGCGGACAGGGTGAAGGAGAGGAGGGTCAAAAAGAGGAAGAAGCGGGTCCTTCGGAACGACCAACACCTACAACCAGCCGAGGCCAAATCACACAAATCACACAAAACAAGTAGCATTAGATTATGCTAACTTGAAGTGGGCAATCGGGGTTTCAGTATTTTTGGTTAAGTATAAGAGTATTCACTTGTCAAGCTTTTAGTTGTATCTAAACACCACTAAAATTGTACAAAATTGAATAAGTTTGGGGGTGTTCTAAAAAAAAAAAAAAAAAAAAAAAAAAAAGAACTATGTGAATATAGTGTTTAAATTCAATAGTTTTGACAAGTGAATACAAGTTTACTAAATCCTGTTCAGGGTAATATCTTCAAAGATAAGAGAGTCATGAGAGAGATTTAGCGACAAGTGTTTGTACCTCGGGTATCGTTAAAATTATAACGAGTTTCTAATCCTACGATATCCTTGGCCATTCTCCAAAACCTGACCATGCCCTATTGATCTCGGTGAATGTCCGAACCTAGATTAGTGGATAGTTGAGCCCAGTCAAGCATATGGTTTCCCTTAATGTTTTAACAAGTTTAAGTCATGATCTTATTCATTGAAAAATCCAATCCGGCGTTTGATTTGTTATATATCCGAGTTCTCACACACACACATTTCAGTAGGATCTAAAATTATTTGAACTGATATTGAGTGTTGAAATTCTGGAACACCACGTGGTGTGTGTTATTCCTTAACCGAATTTGATTACGAGTTGTTGAGGGAAGAATATCATGGTTTCTTTGACTAAACTTAAATCTCACAGGTGTGTACGTCTTATTTGTTAATGATTACGTATCTGTAGTTTAGGATATAGCTAATTAGTGTAGTTAGTGTTATTTAGCATTAGGGTGTTTTGCTCGAGGACTAGCAAAATTCCAAGTTTGGGGGTATTTGATAGGTGTAAAATACCTATCTAATTCTAAACCGAATTTGCCAGTTTTCGAGTATTTTATTGAAGTTTGAATACCGTTTTAGTTATTTTTATTAGTCAGGAGCAGGGACGTAAACAATTAGTAAACCGAGCAAAATGGTGCGAAAGAGGTAGCCAAAAAGATGGGAAAAAAAAGAGGTTTCAAATAATAGAGCAAATCCGCCTAGGCGAAGTTTCCACCGCCTAGGTGAACATTCATCAGAAAGTTGCAATGTTGAAGATTTGAAATCCGCCTAGGCGAAGTTTCCACTGCCTAGGCGGAAATCCATCAGAAGGTTGCAAGGGCTGAAATATTGAATCTGCCTAGGCGAAGTTTCTACCGCCTAGGCGGAAATCCACCAGAACGCTGGAAGTACTGAACTGCTAGATAGAGATGCATTGCTGTAAATTCGCCAAGGCGAAGTAGCTACCGCCTAGGCAGAATTCCGTCGGAAAGATAAGGAACGAAGAAGTTAGTCCTCCGCCTAAGCGAAGATTCTACCGTTTAGGCGGAATTCTAACCGACTTAAGCACCGCCTAAGCGAAGTTTCCACCGCTTAGGCGGAAATCGCAGAACAAGTCAAAATATCTGTTTAGATATTTTTGAACCCCTAAGCCTATAAATACCCCTTGGCCACGTCTGAAACTGGTTGTTGAAGAACCCTAACCCTAGTAAAGAGCTCTTAAGCTATATTTTGAAGATCAAGAAGGAGGTTCATCATTCGGATAAAGAAGAATAACTTGCGGATCGATCATTAGCGACAGTGAACCGTTTTACTTCCAGATTTGATCGTTTCTCTCTTGTTTTATTCTTTGTAATCACTTTTTTATATCTAAGAATGTTGAATCCATCTTATTTTGCATGGTATATGGCTAAGATCTTGTAGTAGTAGTTAAATGTTACTTAGGTGTAGTCAAAATCATGTAACCGTTTAGTTGAGTAAATTTATGTTACTTTAACGTGTTGTTTGTCGAAATCCGATTGTGTTTATCGTTATTCTTGATATTATACTTGTATAGATAAACCAGAATACGAGGTTTGACACTTGGAAGAGGTAACCCCGAATTCAGACTAGGGTAAATACAACATGACGTTCTAACGACCCGAGAAGGCATTAGAACGTATGCAGCCCATAACGTTGGCTCAAAACTCACGCGACTTAGGGTCGAAAAGGCATTGAAGGGGACTTCTTCGTTGACACGAAGTCGTGTAATCCCTCATTTTACACTCGGAAGAGGTAGCGGAGGAGTTATTGATACAGAGGTTGTCGGATTAGAAAAAAACCGTTATAGCTAACTAAATGAAATCGATTATGCATTATATGAAAGAGATTTATATCTAAGTAATTAGTGTAATTAAAACTAACTTTATAGTTGTCATTTATCTTAGTATAGTAATTAGAAAACAAACAAAATTTGATTAGTCGAGATAATATGAAGCTATTGAAATCGTAATACTCACTTGAATTACCTGCCTGTCCCAGTGGAACGATATCCGATCCTAAAAGATCCATTATATTAAAACCAGACCTCGTATACTTGCGAGTAGTCCAACTACTGCGAGGAGGAAACACGTTTGAATCTGAGCGCGTAGCAACAGTCGGTTGACCGATTGACCCACAATCAGTTGACCGATTGTTTTAGAGAGTTTCTACTTTCCAGCCCTAGACCAGTCGGTTAACCGGTCCTCTCATGGTCGGTTAACCAATCGATGTAGGATCTCTCTAATTTTCTCTAAAACCTTACTATTTCAATCAGTTGACCCATCCTCCTCAGATCAGTTGACCGATCGATGCTGGTTGGTTACTTTCTTACTTATTTCAGCTCCAAAATTCATCGTTTAATCCCGTTAACCAATTGCTTTTCTCGGTTAACTCAATTGACTCTAAAATTAAATTTTGAACATTATTCTTACTTAGGTCAAATTTTTATTTTTCAATTTCACATAGGAGCATATATTTTAACACTAATTAGCATCCTAAATTTCATCAAATTAAACACACAAAAATGCAATTCATTTAATAGTATCGTGTGTGATCCTAATTCAGGTTATATTAAGAGTATAAATGTTATTGAGTTGTTTTCACCTAATTTCTTCTGGATCTTAAATATTCTTCATTTCTTCAATATTCGTCTTTGTACCCTTGATAATTTCTTCATGATTCAACCTTTAAATGAAACTCTTTTACTGAAACACTCAACAAATACATTAGTTCCACAAAAAATATCAACATTTAACTATCCATCAAAACCTTAGGATCAACAGCAGAATAATCAATCAAATTTAAAATAATCAAAGTAAATAATAAGGGATAGAGATAATCAAATTGCAAGACACGAGAGATTTATAGTAGTTCAGCAAAACCTTTTTGCCTACTCTACTCCTCCGCACTCCCGACAGAGAGTTCTAATTCACTAATCCTTAATCTTCTTACGGGTGAAGGTTAAATCTTATACAATCTTGTTACAGGTGAAGATCAAACATTTTACAACCTTCGGATCTTCTTACAGGTGAAGATCATACCTTTCACAATCTTGTTACGGGTGAAGACTACACCTATCACAATCTTCTTATGGGTGAAGATTAAACCGTTTACTTGATCTTCTTTCCAGCGAGATTGGCTTGTCACAACCAAAGGCTCCTCCTTTGGTCTCTTCAACTTATTCACAAGTTGATCTTTGATGTGGTGATGGTCTTGATGATCTTCTTGCTTGGATGTTTCTATGAAATACAATCTCTCAAAACAACACTCTAATGATTTTGTAATCTAACTTACAAAAATCGACCTTGGAGCTCTAAACACTCTCTATAAAGATTATAATATTTTGACTCACTAGTGTTTAGTGCTTCTCACATATATCACTCAAGAATATGAATAGAATTTAAGTACAAGAGTGATCAGATAAGAAATGTAATAAAAAGAATCAAAGAGATGGTGATGAAGAATATTACTTGAATGCTTGAAGATATTTGGATAGAATTCTTTGTAATCACTTGTGTTAGATCTTTTTTATCCCAATTGTTTGTCCCTTATTTATATAGTTAAAGATGGTATAAAATTAGCCAAGAATGATGGTGAAAGTCCTCATAGTCATTTCCTCTTATCCCTTAGAACATTATAGCAAAGAGACTCATTGACACTAAGTCTTCTCAGCAAATTTCAAAATATGCTGCAATTTGTTTCTTGATAAAATTGATCATCTCTTCCATATAATACAAGTATGACCGATATACATTTATTATGGTTTTAAAGTTCTTTGAATAATATTTCCAACTATATGTGGTGTACTTGATTTGGACAAGATTTGAGAGAGATATGCTATTTTGAATAGACAAAGGTCCAGTCCAGCTCAGATTGTTACTTGTAGCTACTGCTTTTGCTTGAATTATAGAGCATTTTAACCAGATCTTTCAGTTTCAATATGTTCATATCAAGCACAGTTATAACGAGTATTGAATTATATTTCAAATGGCTCAAGAATCAACTCATTTGGATATAAAATGAGTGAGATATGGTTATTTAAGTAAAGAAAGGTCCAGGCTACGTTTTTCAAACCAGCTACTATTTTCTGAGAAAACATTCAAATTAAGATAATCCAACCAACTTATACCGACATGAAATTAATATGGTGTGAAATATATTTGAATTATATTTCCAACCATATAAGATTCATTAATTTTGGACAAGTATTGAGAGAGTTAAGCCATTTTGAATACACAATGGTCAAGATCTACATTTTCTAATGGAAATTTGAATAAAGAGTGTAAGGCCATTATAATTATCATAAATACAACCTATGATTTATCTAAAGTCTAGAAAACTAGTAGGTGGAGTAATAAATATTATATATTGAAGAAATTTGGCTCTATGCCATTAATGAGAATTATTATAAAAGTCAAATAAGGTTGCTAAATCAAGATTTGTTTATACTCTCATGAAATCTCATATATATATATATATATATATATAATGTATGTACAAATTTCATGTATAACATTTAAATACCATGTATATGAGTCATATTATACATATATATCATCACATAAATCATTTGCATAAGACATAATAGAATCAAATATATGGTGTAGTAGATTTCATGCAAAACTATGATTTTTCATGCAATATAGTAAAAATGCCAATTAATCATCAATCCAATATTATCAACATGATAATATATATATATATATATATATATATATATTCATATTGGACTTGTTGAACATATTATATAATGATGAAAACATATATTGAGCAGTTTTAGCATGTTGGATGAGGTAGTGCATGTAATGTATCTTATGATCACATAGAAATTAAGTTTAAGCAATTTAAGTATATTTGTGATCAAAATATAAATTTCACATATATGCATGTATTGATCAAAGAGATGACACGTATTGTGATATATAAGTATATTGGACATAATAGAATCGAGACACAAATGTATACATATAGTGATAATATTATCTTGATACACATATTGAGCATATTGAAAACATAATTTTTTACTTTAGGCATATTGTATCAATATGTGAATTTTCCAAATAATCATATGTTGAATAATCTAATCATATGTATCATGATATAATCAAATAATGATCATGTTTAAATCATAATATCATGAATGTATGCACCCTCGGTGTGTGTGTGGGTGTGTGCACATCCTAATGAGCCAAAGTATATAATATCTTCAAGAGTAACATTCTATAGACTTAACCTTATAAACTTAATATTACCTAAGTCTTGTGCTCTTGATATTGAAATTATACCTGCATTTCACACTTAAAAATTTTGTGGTCGTTAGCACACATAATGTATAATTGAATCTTAATACATGCACTTAAGATATCATTTTAGTTACTACACTCAAGGTATGATTCAATCAAAATACGTTAGAACATATAATTTGTGTCTAATAATATCAACGTGATATCATTATATCTCTAATATTGACATCATCAAAATACATTATAGCAACAATGGTTTTTTGGATTGTTTCTTGGTAGTATTTGATCTAATATAAACAAATGAAACAAATGTTTTGGGTATTAAAATGATGAAACCAGTGATGGTAAACGTCTCAGGGTCAAAGTAGATAATCAAGGTAAATTAGTGAAATATACTATAATTGAAGGGTAATGAGTAATTTTTATTCATACTAAAGTTGATTTAGTAAAAATCAATATTTAATAATATCATTTTAAACCCCCTTAAATTGCAATATTTTCGAGGTTGGCCTGAAACTTTTACTAAGCTGAATTCAGTCCAATTTAACTGTTTTTGTGTTTTCTTATGTTTTTTTGGTATTTTTTTATATTATATAGTGTGATCCAAAGTGGAAATTTATTTCCTTTAAATCTCAGTTTAAAGTTTATTTGAACTTGTACTCGCTGACTTGATAGGACAAAATGTGGTGTCTACAACAATAGGATGAGAAATAGATAGATAGATAAAGAGATCCGAGCGTCGAACGTTTCTAACACTGGTGAATGGGATGTTATATAACTTGAAGAGAGAAAAATATTGGAAGAAAGGAATCTTGATGAGGCCGATAGAGGCTGATGCACTGAAGAAAACAACCAACATATTCAATTATGCATATATGCATATAAAAGTTAATCTTTCGAAGAAATATAAAACAAAACCAAAACCTAAATCAAATATATTAATAATCGATTTCTGGAAAAAGAACATAGCCTTAGGAAGAACGATTTTTGGTCACGAATGATTTTTGGTAACAAACAATTTCGGGAAAAATAACAAGAATTGCTCCAGTGTGTTCCCTTGCTCCGGTGTGCTATCTCTCTCGTTTGATCCCGATGTGCTCAGCCAATCTTCTTACGATGCTCAATCGATTGTAGAATCATTCAATCGATTTGTGTATCCTTCACTCAATCTTCGCTCTTCTTGTATTCTTCATCGCTCAGTAGAAAGTGCAACTGTTTATGTGTTATAACAGCTTTTGGTTTTTATATTAAAAAATTAGGGTTACACTTTTAGCTACAAACTTTAATTCATCAGCATCAAAACTATGTCGTTTTGCTAGTAGAATGAATGACAAAGTGATTGGTGATGAAACTATATCGTCGCCAATAGTTAAAAATATTAGCGATGAATTAGCGACGAACGTTTTTTGTCGCCAATATGCTTGGCGAATTTTTTTGGCTCCTTTTGTTTTGGCACCAAGAATGAAAGTCAAAAATAGCGACGAATTCCAAAATTTCGTTGCCTAAACATCATATATGGCTACGTAATTGGGGTTCGTTATCAAAAGGTACTCACATTAGGCTACGACTTTTAATTTTGTAGCCAATGGACTCATTTAGCTATGATTATTATGTCGTCGCCAAAACATTAGTAGTCAATCCTCTTTTTTCTTATAGTGCAATACAAATAACAAAACTAAACAACTTGTACAACCTAAAAATATACAAATAATAACAAATTCAAAATAACTTAACAAATTCAAAAATTATAAAATAAAATTACCAATTCAAAAAACTAATTAACAAATTACGGAATAATAATAATAATTAAAAAAAAAACTATCAAGAGGAAGGCTTGTGGCAGAGGTAGTGGAGCTTGCTGGCAATGGAACACGTCTTAATAAAGTAAAGCTCGTGGAGACAAGTGGTAGAGAGGGTGGAGGTTGGGTAAATCAATGGTCTAGGGAGAATTAAACATGAATAAGATGAATAAGAAGAAGAAATGGCACGAGGATCTCTAGGACACGAAATTTGAAGAAAAGAAGAGGAAAAATAAGAGAAGAAAATATATAAACCCTAATAGACACAATAACAAAGAAACAAAAATGTCACCCCTGCTTTCAAAGAAACAGGGTATCATCCCTATCTTTATTTTTCCGTTTATCTATGGTGTATAAATAGGATCATACTGTAATTTTATATTATTATTTTTAGGTCACATGGAAACGGGGTGATATCTTCATTTACGATTATAGTGTAATTTTCTCAAATTATACTAAATTATAATTATTATTTTTTATTACATTTATCAGGTGAACTCGTGGGTATAATTATCCTTAAATTTAATTTTTGGGTTTATGTCACTTATCATTTTATTCTAAACCAGATACATCCCCTGTAATTTTACAAATTCCAGTCAATTTCCTTATCATTTTGGTCAAATACCACTTACCTTCCTTATAAATAAAAAATTAATAAAAAAAATTATTTCTAATGATAATTCTACCCTTACCTATTTAAAAATAATTAAATAATTTAAAATTAAAATACATAAATAACTCTTCTAATTTATTATATATATATATATATATATATATATATTTCTCTTTTATTTTTTACAATAATACCCCTTATTACATCCCTAAAATCTAACCCTAATGAAGAAAAAAATTCACCCCTCCTCTCATCCTCCTTCCTCTTCTCTCTCTCTCTCTCCCTCACTCCATTCGCCTCTACTGTCGAAATTTTCCCCCGCTGCCAAAATTTCTCTCTCCTCCCTCTATCTCTCTCTCTCTCCCTCTCTCTCTCTCTCTCTTGCAGATCCAGCCGACACGCCGGATCTGCGAGAGAGTGAGGGAGGAAGAGAAATAAGGGGATGAGGAAAGAGGAGTTCCATGAATTTTCTTGATGTTCATGACATTTCTTGGTGATAGTCTTTGATGTTGTAGATGTTATTTAATTGTATCTCCATGACATTTCTTAATGTTCAAAAGGTGAGGATTCCGGCGGCAGTGGGATGGGGGATGGGGATGGAATAATGAAATTACTTAAACAATAGGGGTTAAAAGTATATTTTTAAAAATAAGAATTTTAGTGAATTTAATATATATATATAATAGAATTAAAAATAAATGGTATTTATGTCTTTTTACAAGAAACATGTGGTCAAATGAGTGTATTGGTATTGGTAAAATGACATGGGAGGTATTTGATTTAGGACAAAATAAAAGGGGAAGTAAGGGGTATAAACCTTTTAATTTTTCGCATAACAAAATTATACCTGACCCGGTTCTCTACCTTTCCTACCATTTCCCTCACTCCAAACACGCAACAATTTCCCTCCAAGAAAAGTACGGATGCCACAAAAAACCGAACCGATAGGTAACCACGAGAAACCGATCCAAATAGTTTCGGTGGCCATTTGGAGATCCGTATTGTATTACCCTTGGTGAACTTCCTGGAGCTCCCTATAGATCATCTCCCGAGTGACATTATCGCGAGCTTCCGATGACCCCGCATCTTCCTCCACAGACCTTTCCTCTTCAACAGCTTCTTGGTCGGCCATCCCTTGTGCTCCGGCTTTCCATATTCTATTAATCATCACAAGATCAAGCGGAACAATTTGGGGGGTAAGGGCTATCCCTAGTTACCGATACACCAGCTCGTCGGAATAAGTCAGTTATGAGTGATGGAAATGGGACACCAGCCTTCGTCGTGTTGACTGCATGGAGAATTGAAGAGTAGATCAAATAGCCAACATTGATCGGCTTTCAAATCTGGATTGAATATAGCAACATGGACCGGTCTTTGGAGACATCCGAGAAGTGAGACAACGGGAGAAGACTTCCATACACAAAATGGTCCTAGGGATTGGATTGAGAAATTTTTCCTGGAATGTGGCGAGACCCAGCCTAGTGTGTTCCCACTGGACATTTTCGGAAGTGATGCCTCTGATTACTGTATCCAAGCTCGGGTCTCGACCCCCATAAGGTTCGTCAGTGCATGGTTCCGGGGTCGCCAATCCCAAAATCTCATTGATGAACTCAGGACTAAAAAATATGGGCCAAGTGCGGACCCTTGTCCGATAGTCAACGGCTTCGATGACATTGGCATCAAACTCCTGTACTAGGGCCACCTCCCCTCCAGTGGTGATTTACATAACTGTTCCCAACCGCGATTTCGAAAAACTTATTGAAAGTCCACCAGGAGACTATCTAATGATCCAAATCCTCTTTGTGGGATACAAGTTCATGTATGATCAAAACAGTGGAAATGTTCCTCCACTTGTTTGGAAACAAAGCGGGTAGAATCGTAGTCCACGACAGTACCCCCGGTTCGAGAACTTGAACCTTCACCCCATGCCTTCTTTGAAGCAGCTCTCTTATTCATAGTTCCTATCAATAAAAATCACAAAACATGGCAACCCAATCATATATGAACAATAAAAAATAATCCCCTGAATCAACACCGTCAAAAACGAATCACAATCTCAATACGCACACTCCAATCACAACGGTTTCAACAAAATTTCAAAAATGTAGCATGCAATTTTGTTTAACACAATTTAACAATCCATATAAATGTAGTGTATCACCAAAAATGAAAGCAAAATCCCATAGAGAGTGAAAATCGCGAAAATGGGGGGTTAAGGGTTTAGGGCACAATCCAAATACAATGATTTTAAGATATAAACATGCAAATCAATCAAAGATTTAAACAAATAGATGAAATGTAGGATCCTAAACACTTGTTGAAAAATGTCAGTCCAAACAATTGAAAATGGAGAAATCGCACCGTTCATCCCTTAAACCCTAAGTTTTCGAAAATGGGGTGGAAATCTGATTTTTTTTTAAGATGATTCGTGGTGGAAATCACAAATTTTGTAAATGGAATGATGAATTTGAGCATATGAAATGGTTTGGAAGGATGGGAATAGAGATATTTTTTAGTTTTTAGAGGTTGTGGTGTTTTTGTATGAGCCGGACGGTTTTAATCAAACAGAGGCCTGACGACCACGGCGGTGGAGCGCCTTTTTTAAAACCTCAACATTCTGTCATTTCACCACCCCGGTAGTGAAGTGCCTTTTTAAAAACTTAACACTCTGTTGTTTCATTGCCTCGGCGGTGAAGCATTATGCTGAAAACTTGACATCCTGCACTTTTACTACCTTGGCGGTGAGTCTGCTACTGTTTTTTCATTATTTCTTCAAGCTTTTGCACAAAGGCTCCACACCATGCTCTTCCACTTCTATTGTTCATTGAATTTAAGTTCAAAACACGTCTCCGAGTATCCTCACTCCTTAATTCACCTCCAAACACGCTCTGAGACTATTTCGGCCTCCAAAAAGTAAATAGTAGAAAAGAAAAAAAGGGGCAAAACTTGATATCAAAAAAATGCGCTTGATTTACCATCCCTAAATGGACTTAGTAAATTGCAAGATTAGTCATCAAAGCGAGAGATACTTTCCACAACTTGTTTTTCATTTACGATATAGCGCTTGATCATCTCCTCTTCACCTTCCAGTTCGACTCAACCGAAGGGAAATTTGCTTGATCCGAAATGGTACAGATCATCCGCAAAAGGTGTGCCGACTTTTGGTATGGCTTTAGGTATGACTTTTGGTATGGCGTTCGGTATAACTTCCACAGATAGGACGTAGTCCATAACACCTTCCTACATGGTTGAGCATTTTTCACCAAAATCCCCCATAGACAAGGAATTTGGGATAGTATGCACCATTGGAGCTTGATTCATGGTATTGAAGTTGACCTCTTCTCTCTCTCCTTATCCTTTTCAGCGTACGTTCGATCTCGAGATCAAGAGTCAAGAATTGCAAACTTCTTCTTCGTTACACGGACTGCTTGATCACAACAAATAAAATAAAGTAAAAAAATAATTTGAAAGAAAATAAAACAAAAGAATTGTCAGGATTAATATTCAACCACTTAATCACAATATCAATCCATTTCAAGACACACAATCCCCGGCAATGATGCCAAAAACTAGTACAAAAACATTTTTACGTTCACGTCTAACTTACTTGTAAGTGCACAAGGTCAAATTTTAGTATAATGGATCTTTAAGATCGGATATCGTTCCACGAGGAAAGTGTTTGAATAATTGAATATCGCAATTTTCATAATCTTATATTATCCCAATGGTTCAAGAAATGTTTTAAATTAAACTAATTAAAATCTAAGTTAAACTAAAAACTATTGGGTTAGCTCTAACTAAGTTGATTACCTAAGGATTGATTTCATTCACTTAATACATGTTTGACTTTGTTTAGTTAACAATAACTATGTTTATCTTATTCGACAATTTCTATATCTTAAACTCATTCACTCCCTCTCCCGAGTGTTTAGTGAATGAATATGTGACTTTGCGTTGATACCGAAGTCTCCCTAGAATGTCTTTTCAAACACATAGTCACATGAGTCTTGACCTAACGTCATGGGTTGCACACTTTCTAACACTCTCCCGGGTTTTTAGAACGTCACATTATGTTTACCCTAGTTCGAATCAAGGGTTACCTCTCCCGAGTATCAAACCTCTTATTCTCAAAACGAACCTTAATATCTTGACAAGCATATTAAAATTGTAATAGAATGGTAACCACAATAGGATTTAGACAAACAACCATTAAATAAACATATATTCAATCAAACATGTATTTACATGAACTACATCGATCCCTAGATAATATTTATCTAACCTACCATGATCTTATACATTGAAACTATAAAACAAGAGGGATTCATCATCATTCACAATAGAGTTACAAAGATAGAAATAAAGAAAGAAAGATCAAATCTTAAAGTGGAGTGATCCATAGTTGCCAACGATCGATCCGAAAGTGTTTCCTCTTCTTCGATATGTGAATCTCCTCTTTGAGCTCTTCAAGAATGGCCCAAGATCACTTCTCTAATGTTAGGGTCGTTAAGAACCACACTTGACAAATGGGGGAGAAAGGGGATTAAATAGAAGGTTTCAAAATATCTAAAAATTATATAGTTTCTGCACAGAGTCACCACCGCGGTAGTGGATTCACCGCTGAGGCAGTAAGTCGGTTCACATTACTGATGAGGTGGTGACAGACCGCTGCAGTGGTGAGCTGAAATCTGAACTCTCTGGACTTTCACCACCTAGGCAGTATGACTGGCTTTAAGCACTGGACTTTCATCGCCTTGGCGATCGCTGGGGGGGTGCCAATTTTTCCTTTTCTCCATGCATCTCCCCCGCCTCGGTGGTGGATTGTTGTCCTGAAAACCTTGCTTCATCACAATTTATTTACCGTTTCTCCACCAATTCGCTTGTTTATCACTTTGTTTCGTCCCTACACCTAGTTTACTAAAACACTCGAAAACTACCAAGTTCAGCTTTAGAAGTAGATAAGTATTTTCAACCTATCACCATACCTTGTACGAAATGTCGTCTTCAATACATCACTATCTTTGACTTTCAACTGATAATATCCTGATCGAATATCTATTTTGAAAAATAACCTGGCCTTCTGCAACTGATCAAATAATTCATCAGTTCTAGGCAATGGGTATTTTTTCAAATTGTCACCTTATTCAGTTTCCTGTAATCGATGCACATCCTTAGAGTGCCATCATTCTTCCTTAAGAATAATACTAGAGCTCCCCATGGAGAAATACTAGGTCTGATAAACCCGCTGTCTAACAGATCTTACAAGTGAATCTTCAGTTTTTTTTAGCTCGGTAGGTGTTAGGAGAAATACCCAAAGTGTAATTCGACAGTGAATTCAATTTCCCTATCCACTGGAAGCCTTGGAAATTCTTCTGAAAATACATCAGGATAATCCTCAATTACTGGGATATTTGCCACCTATACCTCATTCAATCACATGCACGACGTATCCCTGGCATCCTTTCTTTAATAATTTCCTAGCCTCTAGAACAGAAATCAAACTGACAAGGGTAATGATTATATCCCCTGAAAAAATAAACTCTAACTCGCCTTGGATTCGAAAAGTAACTTTCATTTTAAAACAATCGACTATGGCATGATAGCTAGATAGAAAATCCGTACCTAGTGTCACATCAAAATCGTGAATACTCAGGGGTAATAGATCCACTGACAATTCTCTATCACCAATACGAACAAACTATTTTCATACACACTATCTATCAATATTGACTTACCCACAAGGGTAGAGATAATAATACCATATGACAGAGAATTAGGAAATTTTTCTAAATGCATCGTAAAGGTTGCCGAAATAAATGAATGAGTAGAACCTGGATCGATAAGTATACGTACATCTCTATCATATAAAGATATGGTACATGTAACCACATCTAAGGTAGCCTGGGCATCCTGTTGAGTAGTAACAAATACACGACCTCGAGCTGGAGGTTTATCGGCTGATAGGTGTGAAAAACCTATCTATTTCTAAATCGAATTTGTTAGTTTTCAAGTGTTTTAGTTATATTTAATTATGTTTTAGTATGTTTTAGTGTAGAACAGGGAAAAGACATCAAAGGGCGAGAAACAAGTGAAAACGGTGGAGAAACGGTGAACAAAATATATAAAACAGGGTTTTCGTGAATGAAGATCACCGCCTAGATGGAAGTTCCACCGCCTAGATGGAAAAGAGGAAGAATGTTGGAGTGCTGAAGGGCTGAACCACCGCCTAGGCGAGAAAAGATCAGAATGATATGCTAGCAGCCACCGCTTAGGCGGAGAAACCACCGCCTAGGCAAAGATCCGACAGAGACTTTACCGACTTAAAGCCACCGCCTAAGCGGTGAACCACCGCTTAGGCAGTGACACTCTACATAGAAATATCTATTTTTAGATATTTTGAAGATATTTTCCAAATCCCTCCTTTTAACCCCTTTCTCCACCAAACCTTAGGGACTCTTAGACCCCTTAGACCCTTACCTTAGACGTGGGAGAGGGATTGGTTGTTCTTGAGAGCTCTCTTCCACATTAGTTAGATTACATTAGTTTAGGAGGTGTTCTTTGATAATCCTTGAAGAGTTAGAAGAGGAAGTTCATCAACGGAGAAGAGGAAGCTCGGGAGGATTGTTCTTTGGCAAAAGTGGACTACTCCACTTTGAGATTTGGATTTTCTTCCCTTGTTTCCATCTTTGTATTTAATATTTATTGTTGATAATGATGATATCCTCTTGATTTAATGTTGTATTGGCTAAGAACATGTTAGTGTAATTTAGAGATTAGTTAGGGAAAGGTGTAATTGTTTAAATACTCGTTTGGTTTAATATACGTTTCTTTAATGGTTGTTGCTTTTAAGTCTGATTGTGTTTATCATTTGATGAAAATATTAATATGCTTGTAATGGTATTGGGGTTAGATTTGAGAATCTAGGGTTTGACACTTGGGAGAGGTAACCCTGGATTCGGACTAGGGTTAACACAACACGACCATCTAATGACCCGGGAGGGCGTTAGAAAGTGTGCAATCGATGACGTTGGGGCGAGACTCATGTGACCTAGAGTTGTTAAGACATTAAGGGAGACTTCGGCGTTGACACGAAGTCACGTATTCTCTCGTCTTACACTCGGAAGGGGTGGCGAGGGAGTTTACGAACCCAGATTGTCGGATACACCCAAACTCCGTTATTGTTAACTGAACGAAATCAAACGTGTATTAAGTGAACGAAATCAATCCCTAATTAATAAACTTAATTAGGATTAACCCACTAATTGTAGTTCAGCTTAATTTAATTTCAATTCATGTCTTCCGTCGTCAGGATAACACGAGATTACGTCAATTGCGGTATTCAATTCAATTATTCACACTTTTCTCTGTGGGAACGATATCCGATCTTCAAAGATCCACTATATTAAAACTTTAGACATCGTATACTTGCGAGCATAAGTAGGCATGCATATTTCGTGCCCCTACTATCGGCCAATCATCTTTTTCACCCCTGAACACTGCTACAACCAACACTGTCCACACTGCTCGCAGAAGGTGTAGGTGTAGCAGTAAATTTCGGACAATATGGAGATATGTGGCCTAACTCATGATAACAGAAACATATTGGACCTTCCATATGACGGTCTCTAATGAAATGATCTGGTGATCCACATTAATAACATATGGCTATTCCAACTCGGCTAAACGTATGGCTCCTACCTTGCCCTTGCTGGCTAGAATTCTATCCAAATGCATTCTATCGTCGCCCATAATATGATTGTCATGGGATTAAACTTTTAGCCGACTAATCGGTTGTCTGGGCCTGAGAAAGTTGTAGTTGAGGGCTAGATCCTTGAGAGGTGCCACCAAAATATTTGCTAGATGGCTTGAATCTACTTTTCTTGTACTGTTCACGATTTTAAGCGGCTTCCTACACATCTTTGTCTATAAATTTCTCCATGTTCACCAATTCCGCTCAACTTTTGTTCCGCCTGCCACTCAACCTTGAACGTATTTGTAAATCTAGTCTTTTTTGAAATCTTTTACATTTCGTTTCCTCAGTCTTCCCCAAATCAAGAGCAAATTGGGATAAGGCATCAAATTTGGTTTCATACTATAGAACTGACATCTTACCATGTTTCAGTAGTATGAATTTTTCCTTTATCTCAAACTGATAGGATTTAGGAAAATATTTTTCATTATTTACTACAACAAATTGATTCCAGGTGGTCTCTTGGTCTAGAATTGAAATTAGTCTCTTCATTTCTTTTCACCAATGTTTGGAATCTCCTTTCATTTGGAAGGTGACGAGGGGAACTCGACTTTTATCAGTAATGCCCATTGCCTCAAATAAGTGCCCTATGTTTCACTTCCAATTTTCAGCATCAGTAGGACTCGCAGTTCCTGTAAATGTTGGAGGATCCAAGTCCTTGAATCTTTTCAATAACACATCTTGAGGATTGGTTGTTTTAGTTTGCTCTGGCATTCCATCATATTTACCTGCTGCTTACTCAGTTGTGCAGCAACCTGTAATATTTGCTCGACGGCATCCAAGCTTTCCTGCGCATAATTATCAAATACCACTTTTCGAAACATAATATAAATATAGTCGCACAATAAGCCGAAATAAAATTCCATAGCTATCATCATAATAAAACAAATGCATTTTAACTAACTAGTAAAATTACTTTGACATATATAATAAAATACCGCACACATACTTCCCTACTAGTCATAGGATCGTTTTACCTCATGATCGAGAGTTATGACAGTACCGTAACTTGTGCAACTGTACAATTTAAGTTTTCCATCAGTGTTAGAGTCATTTAATATCTCCAATTGTAGGAGCCAACACGTGGTATAAACTACTATATCATGATGATAATCATTATCGTTAACAATAACAAGAACAACAACCACCTGTAGGACTTGTCCTCCTGTCAGGTCACAACACAACGTCCTAGATGATATGCCCTTCCTGTTAGGACCAATAACATTCCACATGACATGCTCTCCTGTTGGGATGACACTATGACATAGTCGGATAATAATAAAAATCACTTTCCATAATCACTTTTACTTGATCTGCCTAAAGTTATAAAACTGTTCATTTTAATAAATCTTTTCTTTTTTACAATTTAGTACGAAAGCATAATTTGAACCTAACAACGATAGGGCCTAAACTAAGAATTTATTTAAATAAATCTAATATGCAATGCGTGAAATTAAAATACAATTTTTCTCATTCCCACATAAATGCCCAATTTCTTAAATCAATATTAACTATACAAAAATATTATTATCACAAATTACAAAAAATTCTTGTTAATAATTTAATCTATAGAAGAATATTAATCAACTACTAATAATATTATTAGTCAACGTAATACCAAAACTTTTCATTTTAATAAAATTTATAATCTTTATTTTAAATTGTATTCTTTACAAATTAGATATATCTATGTATAAATATACCCATTATATTTCCTAACCCCCCCCCCCCCCCCCCCCACATATATATATATTACCATATATACGTGTCAAATGTATACAAATGCATATATATAACTTTCAAGTGTTGTTGACAACAAATCTCAACTATTTTTATTTATTTATTTACACTAATTATCCCTCTTAAAATAAAATAAAAATATATTAATTATACTCCAAAATTTTTAAAATTATATTTTAAATAATTTAATAATCCCTAAACTTTTAAAAGTCAAAATTAAAATTAATATATTAACCCCTAGAGTTTTTAAAATCAAACTTTTAAATACCCTAACAACCCATAAAAGTTCTAAGGTAAAATTTAAATATCACAATAAACTCCATTGTTTTTCTAAATATTTTAAAATGCAACTAGAAATATGCATACGCAAAAATTAAGTTTTACCTCTCTCTCAATTGGTTGATAAAAAGTAAAGGGCCACACCATTGACTCTCTCTCTTTCTCTCTCTCTCTCTCTCTCTCTCTCTCTCACACACACACACACACAGATATATTCAACTGACTAAAGGCAGGTGGGCGCCACGGTTCTCCCTTCTCTCTCTCTCTCTCTCTCTCTCTTCATTATCTCTCGGTCAAATTAGTGGGCCACACCTTGTTTCCTATTCTCTCTCTCTCTCTCTTTCCTTCCCCAAATTCCTCTTATTTCTTTTTCCATTTCTATTTTCTATTTTTTTTTTAATTTTCTCATAATAAAATAAAATAAACTAAAAAATAAAACATAATTTTTTTTTTCGGGACGATCAAAATGCCCGGCCTACATCTATATCATTGAGATGAATCTATTACTAATTATTTTGAGAAACCAATTACTGCCTTCACTGACCCACAAAGCATACATTCTCTCATGAAAACCCTAATGTTCACGGGGAAGTCGCAGTGGCAAGCATGACGAAGTTGCAATAGAGAAACAAAACACGACCAAGACCATCGTCTCGCTCCTCTTTCATTGATGAAGAACGCTGTCTCGCTCCCCTTCTCCTTCGCCTCATTCTATTAGGTCTATAAATTTCACCACCAATTCAGATCTTTAATTTTCTAGATCTGAGAAAGCGACGACTAAGGAATTCAAAAATTGAAAAAGTAACGAAGACATAATTAGAACTTTATCCAGTTGAAGATGAAATCGGAGACTTATGTTCTTATTCAAACCCTCGAAGCTTCGATTTTGTCTAGAGTTGATCGTCTTTCAAATCGAGCCATTGAAGTAGCGCATTGGGCTATAAATACAACGAACATTCACTATCGTCACTGCCACCACCATAATAAATATTCGTTATCACTATCACCTTCATAGAAAATATTCACTATTACTCCTACCACCACAATAAATATTCACTATCCCCGCCGCCACCACAATAAATATTCACGATCACTACCGCAACTGCCACCACCACAACGAACAATAATAAAAAATAGCAACACATCTTAAAAAATCACAACCAAATATTGCAATAAATTTCAGCAAATTAAAATTAAAAATGCAACAAATTTCGACAAAATCAACATTTAAGTAAATTTTAGATCTTGAATTTTTAGATCTTAATAGTTCAATAAATATGTTGCCACTACTCAAAACATCAACAGAGAAAAAATCAAATACAATGAATTTATTTCAATCATTCAAATAATAAATAACAAAAATCAAACTCAATAAATTTGCTACCATTATACAAATAATCAACAACAAAAACCATATTTAAAACTTTTTAAATATGTAATGTTTCACATAGACTTCACACACACACAAAAAAAAAAAAAATAGATTTTGATTTTTTTTTTAGAAATGAGAGAGAGATAAAGGGGAATATAGTGATAGATCTATGGAGGCAACGTGAAGGACAGAGTTAAAAGGCGATAACAATGAATGCGGTGGCTCATAACAATTTTGGATCTAGATGTCTACTACTAGATCATACACAACCATGACTAGATATGATGGTGGAAATCGTGTTATGGATATATATGTGTGTGTGTGTGGAGAGAGAGAGAGAGAGATCAGTGGTGGTTTCGGTAAGAAGGTGGATTGGGTTTATCGAGGTAGTGGCCATGGCGGTTTGTTCGTTGTCTTGGTGGCTGCATGAGGAAAAAAATAGACAATAAGGTGGAGGCTCAACGATGGTGCTTCATTATTGTGGTCGGATCTAGAAGATCCAGACAAGATCTGGTCCGGCCACCACCGCCGACAATCTGGTGGGAACCGGAGAGAGAGAAAAAGTCTGGCTACTTTTCAACTCTAAGTGGTGCAACTACTGTAAAATTTTTAGTAGATTGCCAGGGATAGTAATGTGGATCTCTCTGAATGCCTGAAACTGTACATTGAAATAGGAAATTCTCTAGTATGCACAAAGATCTTTTTCGGATCTACTAAATAGGTCAGGTTTGTGGGATTAATTTTTTGGGTTTGTTGGATCAGTTTGGTGAATTTGATCTCTTTTTGTCCATAAATTTTAGAATTTCAATATGGTGGTGGGATTAATATTTTTTAATTAAACAATTGTATTTATATTTTATGTGATTTAGGTTTAATTATTATTGTAAAAAAAATATAGACAATAAGAGTCTATATTTTATTATTGTTGATATATTAATAGTAGATCACATTCATTTTTCAAAAAAATTACCCTGGCGAAAATAGAGAGTTGAAATTTAATTTTTTAGGGGAAATTTCTCCTCCAAACAATTCTCAATCCTAGTACAAAAGAACGATTATTTCATATTTTAATTTTGAAAACACTAATTGTCTTACCCTAAAAATTTTAAAGGTCATTCAGTATGGGGTCTAAGTTTCATACTGTATATTAAGGAATTTTTTATTTTTATAACTTTTTTTTTTACAAAAAAAAAAAAAAACAAAAAAAAAAACACCATTTTACAAAGAAAATATTATATTTGATAAAATTGTATTCAATTTGTTCACGTCACAATAAATATTTACCTCCATCTTAATCACCGCCAACCAACACAACAAACATTCACCACCACCTCCGAACACCACAATAAAAATCACCACCATCGTGACCACTGCTTGCCACCATCGTTGCAAGAATAAACATTCTCCAAGACAAATAACATTCACTGTCAACTACCATAACAAATATTTACCATCTTTGAACACCAC
This sequence comes from Eucommia ulmoides, assembly GCA_016647705.1. NCBI lineage: Eukaryota > Viridiplantae > Streptophyta > Magnoliopsida > Garryales > Eucommiaceae > Eucommia > Eucommia ulmoides. Next base: position 28,713,890 of record CM028339.1, read on the forward strand.
TTCCAGCGTAACAAAAGTCACCAAACAGACACCGATCTGTAATTTAAAAATAATAATAATAATAATAATAATGGTAATAAATATGAAATTATTTTGAACTGAAACGTAGAGGGACAAAGAGTGATCAAACAAAATCAAAACAATAAATTTTCAAATTTGAAATAAATGTCAACAAAAAATATATAAACATGTAGCAAGTTTCTAAAAAAATTATATAAATCTGTAAGATTTAAAAAAATAATAATAATGATAATAATATTTTTTTTTAAACTTTCTTCTAATCAAAATATGCAAAAAAATAAAAATAGATATAGAATTTTCTAGGTGTGAAATGGAGGGATAGAGAGTGAGGTAAAAAAAAAAAATCAAAACAAAATTAAATTTATAGAATTTATGTATTCTTCAGTATAACTATTCAATTATAAATATGAAGATGATTAAAATACTTCAAATTAAGCATTCATAAAACTCGAGTATAGCGTTGGTATAAACCTAGTTTTTTCCTTAAATTTGGACTAGCTCCAAGTATTTCTATATCAAATTTTACTTGCTTTTAGTTCTACATTAAACTAAAAACATCACGCTTAGTACATAAAATTTTATCACGGTTTTTTAGTAAACTATAATTTTAAAATTATAAATGAAATATAATCTCGCTTCAAAGTTATTCTATTTTTAATCTTATTGTTTCTTAAATTATTTTAATCATAATTTTCCTTATGCCGAGATAGTAACAAGTTCTTATAGCAAGACTCTAAGTAAATGGTCTCGCATTTTGGTTATCATCACAGTTTTTTTAATATCATTTTTAACAGTTGGTAAACATGATGATAAGTATTGTACTTTCTATCACACCTCCATCTATCACGGTCAGTTTATGAACAAAAATAGTGATAAAAATCATTTATCACTGTTTTTAACCTTGATAGATATTATTTTTTCTTGTAGTGCTAATTTCATTTTTAAGATTTTAATTTTGTATTACCAAACGCCACCTTATTGTATTGTGAACTCATTTAATCTAAAACTCTATCGAGTTTTGAATAAATGATTCTTGTTATAGAGTGATGAGGGTGTTTTTTGGTGTCAGCGAGTCAGCACCAGAGCTTTAGCCACGTGTCCACCATCACTATGATGTGACCACCTTCCAGAATCCAAAGTGTCACACAGTAGCACACGCCGACTAAGGCTCCTTCCTGGAATATCCTTTATACCCAGGAAGGAGCAATATGTTTTACAGGGACGCTGCCGCCCAAAACTTTGTGCTGTATCTCTGGACTGCTAACTTCAAGGACTTAACCGTTTGTCTCAACCGGTACACCATTTCAGTCCGTTTTTCTTCCAAAACTCCACATATCTCCAAACTTCTCTACCGGCTCGTCAACACAAGCCTGACACAGGCCCACAAGCTTTTCCTAATCGGTCTAAAAGCACAAGCCCAGTTATTATCTCCTAAACGCCTTGAATTATCGACTAAACAAATGATTTCATCTAATTAACCATGTTTAGGCCCAATTAGGTAAAGTTAATCATCTCCAATTCCTATAAATACCAAAGGCAATGCAAGCCCAAGGTAACCCTAATGCTCAAAGCTTATTTAAATACTTGACGCATTTCTATACCTCTTTCTCTCTAAGCTCTTACTCTCACGCCAAAAAGGTTTTGCCAGGACAAATCCTGGTCGGGCCTTGAGCAGGTACAGCTCCCTGAAGGGCAGGACTCTCGACTCTAGCTAGCTAGTCCCTAAGTAGTCAGTTACAACCCACATGAAGAATTTTTTATTCCAGCTCTGACTTAGTAACTCCATCTCAGCATGAGGACCCATCTGTCACCTGATCGGACCATACTGCTGGTACTTTCTAATTCTTAACACAAACAATTTGGAAAGTGCACACAAAATCGTCTTTTAATCGTTACCTCCCTGAAAGGCTAAGACTTAATGATCACAAGGTCTGGTTAAATAATCAGACAATGAGTTCAACTTCCTATAGTGGATAGAAACCTAAACGGTCAACTCTCCAGAGATATGCCGAAAGCTCCAGGGCCACACCCCTTATCTCCCACCAATGAGGATAACTAACCTCCTAGGACCAAGCAGGGCCATCTACCTTACCCTCCGGGGCTTATGTAGGACAAACTTCGATAGTTATAGAAGCATATCGGATTGATCTTCTAGAGCACCAGATGAGCGAGTTCAAGTCATGTGTGTTGCTCCTCCTCGTGCGCCTGTTGCTACTCCCCATCTAGGGGACCAACTCTCCAAACCACAAGGCCCGAAGAGTAACCCAAGACCACGACGCTTGTGGGGCATCTTCGAAGAGCTATGCACTCGAGGATCGCCCTCCACCTTGCGAACACAAGTCTAAAGGACCAGAGAGGGCCTCTTGGGCAATGTCAAAATCCCATTTTTTAGGAAGACATGGTGCCATGGACCGACTAGGGTTACCCTTGGGTTTAGCTCCTAACCATGCAGCAAAGACTGACCTAAGGGCCCATCATGGAAAAGGGACTGGCACTTATTTGCCACCCTCGCACCACCACAGCATCCGAGCAACAGTCGATTATGTGCGAAAAAAGCCTAGGAGGGAAGTCGTTATAGAACATCACCTTGCAAATATGGAAGTGCTCATGTAAGAGATATAAAGTAGAGGAGGAACATCGAGGTGAGGTCTCCTTTCATGGATGAGGTCCTAGGTGAAGTAGTGCCTAGACATTTTACAAACCCCGCAGATGAACCCCTACAATAGAACCCTTCTATCATTCTACCCCTACTTACGAAATACCAAGGGAAAGACCCTTGGGTATTCATCCAGGCTCCAATCTATCGAGCTTATGGTGAGCTCAACACTCTATTTTCCTTCCAACCATCTAGGCTAAAGATTTCTTTTTCACAACAATCCAACTCCATGAAGATTTGTGAAAACTTCCTTGGCAATAACCAAGTGTTGGGTTTTACCACAACTGAAGATAGGCCACAGATGAGTATTTTGAGTCGAGGAGCGAGCGCAAGTCAAAGGCTGAGCCGAGCAGCCTTTCGTTATACTAGAGACGGGGACAAGCTGCCCTCCAGTCTATCTCCAAGCGGAGCTCGAAGGCGGAGATGAGCAACCCTCTGTCTTACTAGTGGTAGAGATAAGTGCCCTACAGCCTATCTCCAAGAAGAGCTCAAAGGCAGAGACGAGCGCCCTCCAGCCTATCTCCAAGCAAGGTTTAGAGGTGGAGACGAGTAGCCCTCCGTCCCACCAGAGGTAGGGACGAGCATTCTCTAGCCTATCTCTAAGCGAGGCTTAGAAGTGGAGATGAGTAGCCCTCTATCTCACCAGCAATGGGAACGAGCAGTCCTCTAGCCTATCTGTAAGCACAGCCCGATAGTAGAGTCCTTCTACCCCAAACCAAATAAAGCTAAGTTTCTATCAATACTCAATGTAGGACCAACTGTTGTACTATGATCAATCTCTAGAAGAAATGACATCCTGACCCTTAGAGTCGCGGATGATTTTCTAACAACGACATCCCGACCCTCAGAGTTGCAGATGATTCTCTAAGATAAAATTCTGACCCTCAAAGTTGAGGATAATTCTCTAGAATAGCGTTCAAACCCTTAAAGCTGTGGATGATTCTATAAAACAACATCCCAATGCTCAACGTTACTGGTGATTCTCCATAAGAAGCGACATCCTGGCACTTAGCGTCAAGGGTGATAATCGAACTCTCTTCATAGGTTGATAGTCTATACCCAAAGAAAGACTATAGTTATCTAACAAGAGCAGGGCATCGATCGAGTCTGAGGGCCTACGACTACGTGTCTATCCCCCCAGTCAACAATAAGTCTGGCATTTTGAAGGGGAATGTGCTCCTACATGGACTAAATTGGGATAACCTGAAAAAGTTCAGGAATGAACCTGAAAAGGTTCAGAGAACCTACCAAGGACTGGCCACGAGGGACCAATCGTCATGTTGTACCCCTAGAGACCGAGAGGATTAGGCACCATAGGAAACCCTCTTCCTGAATCCACGACACGATTTCTTTACAATCAACTCATGTCACGAAATGGAGGGCTAGTAGTCCATCACCTTGGGCAGCGATGAGAAAATTTTCAAAAATTTACAACTCTAAAGACGTTACCAAGCAAAGAGTAACTTGGCAAAAATGTCGGGAAAAAGGGACAAACACTGAAATACCATGGCTATGTCTCTCAGAAGCTTACACACTTGGGCATGAAAAAGTAGGAATAAATAAAAAATTGCTTGAATTGATATATTCAAAAAAAGGTTTATATGCGGGTGATAGGTATGAAAAACCTATCTATTTCTAAACCGAATTTGTTAGTTTTCAATCGTTTTAGTTATATTTAATTGTGTTTTAGTTTGTTTTAGTGTAAAACAAGGAAAGGACGTTAAAGGGAGATAAACAAGTGAAAACGGTGGAGAAACGGTGAACAAAATGTACAAAACAGGGTTTCGGTGAATGAAGATCACCGCCTAGGCGGAAGTTACACCGCCTAGGCGGAAAAGAGGCAAAATATTGGAGTACTAAAGGGCTGAACCACCGCCTAGGCGAGAAAACCACCACCTAGGTGAGAAAAGATCAGAATGATATGCCAGCAGCCACCGCCTAGGCGAAATTACCAACAGAAGCTTAACCGACTTAAAGCTACCGCCTAAGCGGTGAACCATCGCTTAGGCGGTGACACTCTCCACAAAAATATCTATTTTTAGATATTTTGAAGATATTTTCCAAATCCCTCCTTTTAACCCCCTTTCTCCACTAAACCTCAGGGACTCTTAGACCCCTTAGACCCTTACCTTAGACGTGGGAGAGGGCTTGGTTATGCTTGAGAGCTCTCTTATACCTTAGTTATATTAGATTAGTTTTAGGAGGTGTTCTTGGCCAATCCTTGAAGAGCTAAAAGAGGAAGTTCATCAACGGAGAAGAGGGAGCTCGGGAGGATTGTTCTTTAGCGAAAGTGGACTAGTCCACTTTGAGATTTGGCCTTTCTTTCCTAGTTTCCATCTTTGTATTAAATGTTTATTGTTGATAATGATGATATCCTCTTGATTTATTGTTGTATTGGCAAAGAACATGCTAGTGTAAATTAGAGATTAGTTTGGAAAATGTGTAGTTGTGTAAATACTCGTTTGGTTTAATATATGTTTCTTTAACGATTATTGCTTTTAAGTCCGATTGTGTTTATCATTTTATGAAGATCTTAGTATGATTTTTATGGTGTTAGGGTTGGATTTTAGAATCTAGGGTTTGACACTCGGGAGAGGTAACCATGGATTCGGACTACGGTAAACACATCGTTACGACCTAACGACCCGGGAGGGCGTTAGTTAGTGTGCAATCAATGACGTTGGGTCAAGACTCACATGGCCTAGAGTCGTTAAGACATTGAGGGGGACCTCTTCGTCGACACGAAGTCGCATATTCCCTCGTCTTACAATCGGAAGAGGTGGTGGAGGAGTTTACGAACCGATATTTTCGGATACCTAAACTCCATTATTGTCAACTAAATGAAATCAAACATGTATTAAGTGAATGAAATCAATCCATAATTAATAAACCTAGTTAGAATTAACCCACTAATTATAGTTTAGCTTAGTTTAATTTCAATTCACGTCTTCTGTCGTCAGGATAACATGAGACTACGTCAATTGCGGTATTCAATTCAATTATTCACATTTTTATCTGTGGGAACGATATCCGATCTTCAAGATCCACTATATTAAAACTTTAGACCTCGTATACTTGTGAGCGTAAGTAGGCGTGCACATTTCGCGCCCCTACCAAGTTTTTGGCGCCGTTGTCGGGGATTAGTTTGAATTTTAATTGAATATTGCAAAAGAAACGCGATAATGGCTCAGAACTTAAGTTTTAAATAGGAAAAGCAAATGTATCGTATCCTAGTTCCGTAAACACACCAAGTTTTTGGTGCTGTTGACGTGGGATTAGTATGAATTCTAAGTTGATATTACGACTAAGTAGTCGAGTATTAATCCTGACATTTAGTTTTGTTTTGTTTTGTTTTTAATTTTTATTTTTGTTTCATTGTGTTCATGAGATCAAGCTGTGCGAGAAACAATGAAGAAGATTCGAATTCTTAATTTTCAATCCTGAGATTGACCTTATTGAAAATGTTAAGGACTGAGAGGAGAAGCCGACTTCAAGCCATGATCTTGATCCGACTGAGCATTTGAGCTCAAATTCCTTGTCTATGGGGAATTTTGGTGAAAAATACTTAGTGACACAAACGTCCAGCTGGGGATGGTAACTCAAGCACTATTTTTTTTTTGAAATGAAACTTAGGGTACAAATTACCCGATTTTTGTTACTATTTATTTGATTATTTATTCTTTTTGGAAGCTGGCATGGCTTTGGAACATGTTCGAAAGTGAATTTAGGAATGTGGACGCTTGGGGAAGTATTTTATGTTTAAAAACGTTGAACAAGTGAAGTGAAAACATATGGGGTAGAGCCGTATTTTGAAAATTTGAGAAAAACATGAAAGTGGAAGCTGCAGGCCCACCGCCTAGGCGGTAAAAATACAGGATGCACCAAATTTTCAAAATACGCTCCACCGCTTAAGCGGATAAACGACCGCCCAGGCGGATTAGCAACAGAACAAAATGTTTTCACACTGGTGTAATTTTGCTTAGGCGAAAAAACCACCGCCTAGGTGAAATTTTGTCAGAAGGTTTGATTTTAAAGAAAAGAGTTTTACTGCCTAAGTGGTGCACCTTCTGCAGTTAAAAAGAACCTGTTCGTTCAAAAATTGAAATCGCAAGGTTCCCTCCCAAAATCCTCCACCTTCTCTCTAAAACCTCACTTCCAAACCGTTACAATACTCAAAAATCATCCTTCCATTACCAAAAGTAGTTATTTCCATCACGATTCAACCACCACGAATCGGATATCCAACCCTATTTCTGAAAATTTAGGGTTTTGCGTGAAAGGTGCGATTTCTTCATTATCTTTCGATTGGACCATTAATTCTAAATAAGTAAGTTTCTTTTACATTAAATTTAGTATAGTTATTGAAATTATTGGTTGGTTTGCATGATTATATCAAAGAAATCATTGGATTTTGAAATTTTGCCCAAAACCCCTTAACCCTATTTTCTCGATTCCGAAGTTCAATGGGTTTTTGATTTGATTCTTGGTGATACACATGTTTAATTGGATTGGTTGAGTGTGTGAACTAAGATTGGATGTCACATTTGTGAAATTAATTTGAAAAATTCAAATGGGTGTTCGTTTTCGGATGTATGTGTTCTTGACAAAGTAATTAGGGAGGTTTATATTTTTAAATTGTTCATATATGATGAGGTTGTATTGGGTTTTTGTGATTGTGATTGTAGGAAATACCAAAAAGAGCAGCAAAGAAGAGGGCCAGAGGAGAAGGGTCAAGTTCACACCCTAGGGTGCCGACCGACGCTGACTATGATGCCACCCGCTTTGTGTTAAAACAAGCGGAAGAGCACTTTAAAGAACACGAAAAATATCGTGCCTGCATACGTCAACGGAGTTTCGGTCCGATTGAGGATCTCATGGTGGAATTTCAAAATGAAATCCGAAGCCGCCACTGGGAGCAATTCTGTAAATCGCCACCCCCAGGCGAGATTGCTTTGGTCAAAGAATTATATGCTAATGCTACAGAGGCCATAGATGACCAAGCAAGGGTTCGGAATCAACCTATCATCTTCAGCCCTGACTTTATCAACCATCTATTTGGACTGTCAAAACCGGAGTCCCTTGAAAGCCAAGACCCTACTTTGCATAGGGTCATTCAAAAGATCACATCTAGCAAAGTAAAGTGGAAACACCAAGGGCCGAACATCGCTACCTTTTCGGTGAAATGCCTCAAGCCAATTCCAAAAATCTGGCACCACTTCATTTGCGGAAGCCTCCTACCGACGTCACATCTGTCAGACGTCTCAAAGGACAGGACCTTTTTTATCTATAAAATTCAAACCAAGAAACCAATCAACATTGGATTTTTGATTTATTCATCAATCATACATGCTACGAAGACGGTAAAGGCTGGGCTCCCGTTTCCATCACTATTGACCCATATTTTCAGATTAGCAGACGTGACAGTATCCTGGGGAAGCCTGTGTGACCCTATCACTCCACTTAATCTGTCAGCGATAAATTGGTTGTGGAAGACTGGGGCGCAAGAGGCAGCTGAGCCTAAGCCTGAGGAAGGGGAAGAGCAAGCAGACGAGATGGTTGGACCTTTTGGAGCCCGAGATGAAAATTCCCAAGAGAGGATAAATAACAAGCTTCAGACCATCCTCCAGAACCAATATGAGATTGCTTCTTTCCTGGACCAATTTTAGAGGCAACAAGATCGAGTCCAACGGAAAATTTGGGATGGCCTTAGCCTTGAGCTGGACGATTACCCTTCGATGCCATCTGTGCCACCACATCTCCTCCAGAGACCACACTCTCCTTCCCAAAGTGATGATGGTGATGATTCGTCTTCAGGTGAACAGTAGGGAATAAGTCTTATTCCCTAGGTATGTGTTCAATCCATTTTGTGTGTAAACATGCTATATGTTTATCGGGTTCGCTGATGTTGGAACACTGACATGTTCAGGCCTAGATGGTATGGAATAGATGATAGTTTAGTGGATGTTCATCCATTTTGTTTTTTTTTGTTTTTTTATAGAAAATTATGAACAATTATTATTTTTTGAACAAAATGCAAATTTTTTTATGTGCAAACCTATATTTATGTATATATTTTATTATGAATGTTTTAGTTTTTAAATTTTTAGTTTAGTTTAGTTTAATTTTTGTTTTTACATGTTTAGTGTTAGATTAATTTATGTAAGTTAGTATTAGATTTAGTTTAGTGTTGTGTATGTATAAAGTTGTATTTGCATGTTAGATGTGAGTTCATTTGGGCCAAGTCCCGATGATGAGAATTATCCCCAAATTGCATATTGAGGTCGGGGGTAATACCTTCCTTGTGTGTTTTGTGTGCTTAACATGTCGATTGGATAAAAATTATCTCGATCCAAAAATTGCACGACATTTGAACTCAATGTATAATTATCTGAACGATTAGACGTTGATTATTCGATATTGAGCTCATGATAGAAAATTAGGAAACTAGAACTTGATTTGGGAAAAACTTGAGGCAGAATCGTAGGTAAGGTAATTCCGGAGACGTGATTTAGGCCGTCAATTTTTTGATTGAACCGTTATAGCTAACCTAAAAATGTTAATTCCTTATTTCCCCTATCGAAGCCGATAACGTAATCAATTCTGAAAACATTCAAATACTCCTTTCAATTAAATTTTTCCTAACCCAATGTCGCTAAGCCTAATTTTCAAAATTTAGGGAAATCAAGTGAACGGTCGGGTTTTTGACAAATTTTTATTGATTCGGTATTAGTGTATTCGCTGGTCACTTTTGTATTTCTTTTTGCACGCTCCAAAAATAAGTTTGGGGGTGTGTTTCTATCATTTCTTTTTACATATTCCTAAAACATTTATAAATTCGGATAAGTTTGGGGGAGTGTTTCTCTAACTTCTTTTTGCACTCTTCTTAAACTGTAATCATTCGAATTAATTTAGGAATATGTTAAAAAAAAAAAAAAAAAAAAAAAAAAAAACAACAACAACAACGTGAATATAGTTTTCATTTTCTTCCCTTTCGACAAGTGAATACCAGGATTTTCATTTCTTATTCAGAGTTGTATTCTAAGAATGTGGGGTTATGAGAGAGGATAGCGACAAGCGATTTTACCTCGGGTATCGATCGATTAAACCGAATTGCTATTTTTATTTCAGTGATACCTGTGGTCGTTCTCCAAAGCCAAACCAAGCCCTATTGATCTCTGTGAATATCCAAGCCTACATTAGTGGATACTAGACTCAAATCAAGCGTATGGTTGTCCTGAATCCTTCAACGATTTAAGTTATGAGCTTAACGATTGAATAATCGAATCCGATATTTAACTAGTTATACATTTGACTAATCACACACACACTTCAAATGGATCTAGAATGGTTTTTGTTGATATTGATCGTTGAAATTCTAGAACACCACTTGATGTGGGTTACTTCCCGAACTTGATCCAATTTAGAGATGTTAAGGGAGGAAACAAATTGGTCATTTCGACTAAACTTTATATTTACATGCATATACTTCTTTCTTGTTAGTTTAATTTTTCATTTTTTGTTGGTTAGTTCGTTAGTTAGTTTAGTTTAGTGTTAGTGTTTTGCTCGAGGACTAGCAAAATTCTAAGTTTGGGGGTATTGATAGGTGTGAAAAATCTATTTATTTCTAAACTGAATTTGTTAGTTTTCAAGCATTTTAGTTATATTTGATTGTGTTATAGTTTGTTTTAGTGTAAAACAGGAAAAGGATGTTAAAGGGCGATAAACAAGTGAAAACGATGGAGAAACGGTGAACAAAATGTGCAAAACGGGGTTTCGATGAATGAAGATCACCGCCTAGGCGGAAGTTCCACCGCCTAGGTGAAAAAAAGGAAGAATGTTGGAGTACTGAAGGGCTGAACCACTTTCTAGGCGAGAAAAGATTAGAATGATATGCCAGCAGCCACCGCCTAGGCAAAAAAACCATCGCCTAGGCGAAGTTACCGACAGAAGCTTAACCGACTTAAAGCCACCGCCTAAGTGGTGAACCACCACTTAGGCAGTGACACTCTGCACAGAAATATCTATTTTTAGATATTTTGAAGATATTTTCCAAATCCCTCCTTTTAACCCCTTTCTCCACCAAACCTCAGGGACTCTTAGACCCCTTAGACCCTTACCTTAGACGTGGGAGAGGGCTTGGTTGTTCTTGAGATATATCTTCCACCTTAGTTAGATTAGATTAGTTTTAGGAGGTGTTCTTGGCCAATCCTTGAAGAGCTAAAAGAGGAAGTTCACCAACGGAGAAGAGGGAGCTTGGGAGGATTGTTCTTTATCGAAAGTGGACTACTCCACTTTGAGATTTAGCTTTTCTTCCCTTGTTTCCATCTCTGTATTAAATGTTTATTGTTGATAATGATGATATCCTCTTGATTTATTGTTGTATTGGCTAAGAACATGCTAATGTAAATTAGAGATTAGTTAGGGAAAGGTGTAGTTGTGTAAATACTCGTTTGGTTTAATATATGTTTCTTTAACGGTTGTTGCTTTTAAGTCCGATTGTGTTTATCATTTGATGAAGATCTTAGTATTCTTGTTATGGTATTAGGGTTGGATTTGAGAATCTAGGGTTTGACACTCGGGAGAGGTAACTGTGGATTCGGACTAGGGTAAACACATCGTTACGACCTAACGACCCGGGAGGGCATTAGTTAGTGTGCAATCGATGACGTTGGGTCAAGACTCACGTGGCCTAGATTCGTTAAGACATTGAGGGGGACCTATTCATCAACACAAAGTCACGTATTCCCTCGTCTTACCCTTGGAAGAGGTGACGGAGGAGTTTACGAACCGAGATTGTCGGATACCTAAACTCCATTATTATTAACTAAACGAAATCAAACGTGTATTAAGTGAACGAAATCAATTCCTAATTAATAAACCTAGTTAGAATTAACCCACTAATTGTAGTTTAGCTTAGTTTAATTTCAATTCACGTCTTCCGTCGTTAGGATACATGAGACTACATCAATTGCGGTATTCAATTCAATTATTCACTTTTTTCTCTGTAGGAACGATATCTGATCTTCAAGATCCACTTTATTAAAACTTTATACCTCGTATACTTGCGAGCGTAAGTAGGCGTGCACATTTCGCACCCCTACCAGTGGGGTTCATCAGCCCATTACAAGTCAACACGAAGAATAGTGAAAAAAGGTTATACAATCCTAAGTATTGAAGAAGTGACAGCCCAGAGCACAGTCCTCCCAATCCTCATCCTGGGGGGCGTCCGCGGGAGGAAGAACGTTAATCTTACCCTCCTCAGTGCCCTCCTCGTCAGCACTATCATCTCTATATTTTTCTATCCGGTACTTTCATGCTCGGTGTCGTCCTTTTGGTCTGGGAACTCCATCTCCACATGACTGATGGAGAAATCAGGATACATGTGATGAATAACCTTCAGTGTGGCCTAGTTTCTTGCCTCCAAAAAGTCATTAGCCATTTTTTCTTGGAGATCTATATATCCAGTGCCCTTCTTCTACTGCTCCACTGCCTTTAATTTGGTCTTCTCCCTAACCTAGTTAGCGACATCCCGCCACTTCTACTCTCAGCCCTTTACGCTCTACTTGTAGTTGGCAAATTCAATCTCGATCATTTCAACCAGGGATTTGAGATCCTGGTAGTCATCTTTGAGACCGAGGTTCTCGATTTGAATAGCAGATAGGTCAGCTCTGAGACTTGCCTCAACTTTGACACTCTTCTGAACTGTGGTTTGTAAGAATCCAACTCGACGAGAAGTCCGTTCTCTAAGAAAAACTAATTCACTAGCCCATTGAACCAAAAGACGATCTGTAAACAAAAATAGGTAGGGAGAGAAGGCGGACGTTCAGAAAGTAAAAAAATATTCTCAAAGAATCTAAATATTGAGAAAGAGCATGGTACCCACTCCCATAAGGTCTCTGAAAACGTCCCCGCCAAGCCACTTAGGGGCAATACCGCCAATTTTCTTTATGTCGACTGGTGGTATCACTCGATCCAGGAACTTCGACATCAGTACCCAGTTATCCAACAGTCAGATGTCGACTGGTGGTAGAATATTACGTTACCACTTTCATCGCAAGTGTACGGGGAAAGTTTAATAGAGTGGGAAGAGTTAGGGTTATCGTTTCCACAAGGATTGGTTGAGAATATTGCCGAATACCATGACTATGATAACCTAATTTTATCTAACCCAAAGAAAATGAAGTTTTATAATTAATAAAATACTAATACTAAAATACTAATTTATCTAATTAAACTATATTACTATTTTGAGACGATTAAGGTATTGGATTGTCTAGGGATTTACTTCATTTACAAATACGCATTTTATCTCGTTTGACTTACGTTAATGATGTTTGACTTATCTGACAATCTCTGTATCGTAAACTCATTCACTCTCTCTCCCGAGTAACAAGTGAATAAATATGTGACTTCGCGTTAACGCGAAGTCCCCCTCTAGCATTTTTTAGAACACATAGTCACATGAGTCTTGCCCCCAACGTCATTGATTGCACATTTTCTTACTCTCTCCCGAGTTATTAGATCATCGCATTGTGTTTATCCTAGTCCGAATTCGGGGTTACCTCTATTATAGTATTCCCTAGACAAAAATGGAAAACACAATCAAATAACGAAGAACAACTATTAATGAAACATCGATTTCAAAATCACATATTCATAAATTATAGTATTCCCTAGATAATATCCGTTTTGCTAACGGCTATAACCGTATATACAATGATAAATGAGCTAAACATGCTGAAACCATAGTCCAAAGTTAAGAAATATATAAATAAACATGAGAAACTAGCTGTAGTCCAAAGATTTGGTGCTAAAACCATTTCGAGATCGCTTCTCCTTCTTCGCCTTGTAATATTCTCCTTCGGATTTGGTGGAGCATTCCCCAAAAACCTCCCAACCCTATTTTAACCCTTAGGAGCTCTCTTCTAGCTGAAATAGAGAAGAAAGGAATATATAGGGCTCCAAAATATCTAAATAAATATCTAAACTATATGCAGAGTCACCGCCGCGGTGGTGGGTATGTCGGTTAAGATCACGGCCTCGGCAGTAGACTTAGCGGTTGGAGCAGAGACCTCTATGTTGTTTCACCATCTCAACGGTGGGCTTTCAAGAAGAAAAGGCCTTCTTTGCCTATTAACCGCCGTGACGGTGGTCTGGACGCTGAGGCAGTGGACTACTTTTCAGAATTTTGCCTCTATGCTTGTTTTCCCATCGTTCTTGATCTGATTTGATCATTTATGATCTATTTTCATCCATTTTCACCCCCACATGCCTATTTTAATACAAAAAGAATACAAACATATTAAAATGTATTAAAATACTATAATAACACTCGAAAACTAACAGGTACGGTTTGAAAATAGATAGATAAATTACACCTATCAAATACCCCCAAACTTAGAATTTGTCTAGTCCTCGAGCAAAACACTCACAATAAAATGAAAAACACAACTAAATTAAATGACATGAACAACCTAAACACAAACAATCTAAATACAAGGATATGCGAGTTTCGAATTCTTCTATCGACCAAGTCATTTTTCCCTCAACAACCCCCAATCATATCAAGTTCAGGAGGTAAAACGCACCATGCGGTGTTCTAGAATTTCGACATTCAATAATGGTAAATGCCATTCTAGATCCTTTCAACGTGTGTGTGCGAGACTCAATAATATAACCATCAAAGACCGGATTGGATTATTGGTAGCTCGTAATTACGTCGCTACTTACACTGCAAGTATACAAGTTAAGTTTTAGTATAGATGGGGAGAGTAAGGGTATTGTGTCCATAGGGATTGGTTGAGATTATTATCGATTACCGCGATTATCATAACCTAATTTTATCTAGGCGCTAAAAATATATTTTATAATTAATAATTACTAATACTAAAATACTAAATAAACTATACTAATACTAATATGAGATGTTTAGGTAAAATATTTCCTAGGGATTAACTTTGTTTACAAAAATGTCTCTAGTCTCGTTTTAGTTTACGTTGACGGCGGTCGACTTATCCAACAATCTCAGTTCGTAAACTCACTTGCCAACTCTCCCGAGTGTAAGATGAGGGAATATGCGACTTCGTGTCAATGAAAAAGTCCCTCTCAATGTCTTAACGACCCTAGGTCACGTGAGTCTTTCCCCAACGTCATTAATTGCACACTTTCCAACTCCTTCCTGGGTTATTGGATCATCACGTTGTGTTTACCCTAGTCCGAATCCAGGGTTACCTCTCCCGAGTGTCAAACTCCTTATTCTAACTATATCTAAACAAGCATAATAAACATAAAAACATGGAAAACACAATCAAAATAGCAAAGAACAATCGTTAAACGAAACACAAACTCAAACAAACAACAATTTCATAAATTATATTAATCCCTAGACAAAATCCATTTAGCTCATGGCCATAACCATTTATACCAGATAAATGAAGTTAAACGTGCTCAACTAACTACCGAAGTTAAGAAAATAAAGAAGAAACAAAAGAAACTTGGATTTTGCCCCGAATTTCCCCCAGATCAAGTTCTAAAATTCCTATTGTCATGAATTTGAGTGAAGGATAATCGTTATCAAATTGATTAGATAGTGTTATATTGAGTTTACGTGCTTGTGCATTTAGGATCTACAATAACTTTTACTAAAATGATACGTCAAGCACACAGAACATACATGAATGAGCTTTACGCTTGACCTCAACAAACAATCAGGGGACAGACTCATCACCAAGTAATAACCTAGATGAAGTCAAAACTCAGCACATAACAATAACTACCCTAAACAATCAGGCACACGATAAAAACAGTAAAACATAAACAACAACTAAAACATATACTAAAACATACTACACATTACCACCAACTTAACACAGGTACTGCCCAAAATGACCCATCAGCAATCCCAATGACAATATATAGCAAGATAATGAAGACGGGGGTTTAAAACACGTACCTGGGAGGCGAGAGAAACTCACCTCCGACTCAAGTCGACGGAGATGGATCTAACGTTTTTTCTTTCTTTGGGTTGCCTCCCAAGAAGTGCTTGGTTTATGGTTGTCAGCCTGACACACCAAAGTGCTAGTTAAAAAGCGGCTTCCGCCCATAGTACGTGCCAAATAACACCACGTACGGGTCTTGGTTTAAAAAGCCCTCAAGACTGACGAGATATTGCTCTGGATGGATCGATCTTTTAACATCATACCTCACCAGCTCATGTACTTGGTGGGCATGAAAGGACATTGCTAATGACGATGAAAGACAAGTGAGCCACATCAAATCTTCATAGATGTGATTATCTTTGATCGACTGCGGTATCACTAGCTGGAATTCAAACGATGAAAATTCACAATGATTAATATGTGAATTTTCATCGATCTCACCCAAGTATTTCCCATTTATCTCTGGTTCCTTATGGTGGTTTCGATAAATGTGGCTTGTGTATCTCCTAGTGCCACCACATCTGACTTAGCCTCAATCAAGCAGATGATCTGACCTATTTGCATCTACAAAGACGTTACGGTCACATCGATGTCAGCGTAGACCGTCTGGATATAATCAAGACGATCATCGTGCTCGTTGATCCGGTCATTTGTTTCCCTCAAGACTCTATGAGTCTTCCCCATGACAGTAGCGAATATTTCTACCAGATTAGGGGAAGAATCCTCATCGTGGTCCAGCGTGTCAATCCATTGCACCGTAGTATTGAAACTCTGATAATCAAAGGCCTCCATGTCTTCCAGCAATCAATAGGCTTTGCCCGCGGTTATTTAGTAAAAAGAGGTGCTAGCATTTCCTCCTCCCACCCACATTCTGGTTGCTGCTAGTAACCCATCGAGGAAGTTCAGTAGTTGACACTCCCTCGGGAAATGATGGTTCGGAAATTGGAATAGCAATTCCTTGTAACGATCCCAAGCACTATGAAACGGCTCAAAATCTTATTGAAAGAATTGCATCAATACTTGTCGATCTAACATCTTCAAGTACCTTGCAAGACAAATAAAAACAAAACTAGAAAACAAAAATTATACACAAAAGAAATGCCTAAAGTAAAATTGGATCATTTACTCACAATATCTATAATAATAAAAAAACACAATCTCCAGCAATAGCGCCAAACACTTGGTAGCGCGTAATTACGACGCTACTTACACCGCAAATATACGGGTCAAGTTTTAGTATAGATATGGAGAGTAAGGGTATCGTGTCCATAGGGATTGGTTGATATTATTATCGATTACCGCGACTTTCATAACCTAATTTTATCTAGGCGCTAAAAATGTATTTTATAATTAATAATTACTAATACTAAAATACTAAATAAACTATACTAATACTAATGTGAGATGTTTAGGGAAAATATTGACCAGGGATTAACTTTGTTTACAAAAATATGTTTGGTCTCGTTTTAGTTTATGTTAACGGCGTTCGACTTATCCGACAATCTCTGTTCGTAAACTCACTCGCCACATCTCTTGAGTGTAAGACGAAGGAATATGCGATTTCGCGTCAACGAATAAGTCATCCTCAATGTCTTAACGACCCTAGGTCACGTGAGTCTTGCCCCAACGTCATTGATTGCATACTTTCCAACTCCCTCCTGGGTTATTGGATTGTCGCGTTGTGTTTACCCTAATCTGAATACAGGTTTACCTCTCCCGTGTGTCAAATCTCGTATTATCACTATATCTAAACAAGCATAATAAACATAACAACACGGCAAACACAATCAAAATAGCGAAGAACAACCATTAAATGAAACACAAACTCAAACAAACAATAATTTCATAAATTATATTAATCCCTAGACAAAATCTGTTTAGCTCATGGCCATAACCGTTTACACAAGATAAAAGGAGCTAAACATGCTTAACTAACTACCAAAGTTAATAAAATAAAGAAGAAACAAAAGAAACTTAGCCGTAATCCGAAGATTTGCCGCTAAAAACACTTCGGGACTTCTCCTTCTTCGCAACGTGTTCTTCTCCTTCAAAATTGGTTACACACTCCCAAAACCTCTCTCTAAAATATCCTAACCTTAATGGAGCTCTCATGGCCGAAAGAGAGGAGAAGAAAAGAAATAGTGTACCAAAATATCCTAAAAATATCTAAAATCTGGTACAGAGTGACTGCCTAGGCAGTAGGTATGTCAGTTTGATCTTCGCCGCATCGGTGGAGGAGGCGGTGGAATCAGAAACCTCTCTGCAGTTTCACCACCTAGGTGGTGAGCTTCCAGCAGATTTAGGTGCCTCTCTGCAGTTTCACCACCTAGGCGGTGGGCTGCTGTTCTGAATATTGCCTTTGTGCAAGTTTTCCCACCGTTCTTCCACCGTTCTTGATCCGATTTTATCGTTATTGATCTGTTTTCATACCTTTTCACCTCAAACACCTGATTTATACAAAAAAACACATAAAACACATTAAAACGTAATAAACATACTCGAAAACTATCAATGTTTGGTTTGGAAATACAAAGGTAATTTACACCTATCAATTATCCACCAACGAAACTCACGACTTAGGTCGTAAAGGACTAGGATATCTATATACCTTATTGGGTTTCACTCTCCACTAATGTAGGCTTGGAAGTTCATAAGGATCAGAAGGACTTGGTTCGATTTTCGAATATTTGGCCAAGGGTATTTCAGAATAGAAAATAGGTTAACGTTGTTAACTTAACATTACCCAAGGCTCAACGTTTGGCACACTCACTCTCGAACCTCCATAGATAAATTGGAAACAATCCCAAACAATCATTTAAGATCAATGTACTAACTTGTCAAAAGAAACAAAATTTAACGATATTTACATATTGTTTTTTTTTTTTTTTCAAATTACCACACCCCCAAACTTATTCGATTATTAGAATTTCATGGTTGTGGTTGAAACGAAAGAAAAACGACGAGTGAGTAATCGAATACCGAACCAATCAGAAGTTCACGCTAAACCCAACCCCTCACTTCCAGTAGCATATACAAATGCTACTTGATTCACTCAAATTTATGCCTTCAGTTCAACGATATAGGTTTGGAAAAAGTTCAATTGGCCATGGTATTAGTTAAGTGTTCAAAATTCAAATGGTTTTTAGGCTTCGACATGGTAACAAGGGATAAACATTTAACAAGGTAAGCTTAAAAGGCTCAAGCGATAAAATGAATGCCTAAATCATATCTCCTGAACTACCTCGCCTGGGATTTCGCCTCAAGCTTCCCCTTAATCTGGTTCTAGAATCCTTAAATTGTCGTGAGTTTAGCTAATTGATAATCTACCTCAAATTAATTGAATAGAAATATATTGAGTCTACGTGCTCGTTCAAATTAGGATCCACAATAACTTTCACCAAAACGCATTGTCAAGTTGTCAAGCACACAGAAAACACATGCATGGGTATTACCCTTGACCTTGAAAACAACCAGGGGGTAATATCATCATCAGGTAACGGCCCAGATGAACGCAAAACTCAGCATACAACAACAACAACAACAACACAAAAATATTCTACACTAAACAAACATACAATACGGTAAATCAGTAAAACATACTAACATCCTAACCATCACTGCCAAACTTAAAATGGATAATGTCCTCAGCGACCTAATCATCAATCTCAACATTTGAAATTAACGTATGCTGACGAAAAGGGTTTAGAACACGTACCTCGGAGGCAAGAGAATCTCGCCTCCAAATTAAGTCGGTTGTGAGGGATTTAACTTATTTTTTACCTTGGGTTTCCTTCCAAGAAGTGATTTGTTTATTGTCCTCGGCCTGACATGAAGAACGGCTCGTCAAATAGTAACTTCTGCCCTTAGTACGTGTTATACAACACCACGTACGGGTCTTGATTTAATACGCCCTCAAGACTGGCGAGATATGGCTCTATTCAGCTCAGGCTTTCAACTCAATTTTCATCCGCCTCATGTGCTTGGGAAGCATAAATGTACTGAGCTGGAAACAGGGTAGGATAGGTGAGCCACATTGGATCCTCGTAGATGCGATCGTCTTGGATCGAGTGTGATATTACCAACTGGAATTCAAATGGTAAAAACTCACAACAATTAATATGTGAATCTCCATCGCCAATGCACACTTGGGTTCTTTCCCAATTAGCTTGATCGTCTTAGATCTCACCGAGGTACTTTCCGTTTGTATTCGGTTCCTCACGGTGGCTTTCACATTTGGATGTGATTTGTTCATCTCTCAATGCCACCGCGTTTGGCTCGGACTCAACATAGCAAAGAATATGACTGATTTGCATCTGTAGAGACGTTACAATCACATCAATGTCAGCGCAGCCCGTCTCAATATAATCAAGACGATCCTTATGCTCGTTAAGCGGGTCATGCGTCTCCCTAAAAAATGTCTAAGTCTCTCCCATAACTGTAGCGAACACGTCTTCCAAGGCAAGGGAAGACTCCACATATTGGTCAGGTGTGTCAATCCATGGCACCGTGGTGGTGAAACTATCCCCTAAGCTTTGGTGACTTGGTGAATAATTCTAATAGTGATAATCATAGGCCGCCGCTTTCTCCAACGACCAAAGGGCTTCGTCCGCGGTTAGGTCGTAGAAAGAGGAGGTACCATTTTCTCCTTCCACCCATGTTCTAGTTACAGCTTGTAACTCGTCAAGGAAATTTAGGAGTTGGCACTCTCTCAGGAAACCATGATTTGGGAACCAAAATATCAGCTCATTGTAACGATCCCAAGTGCAATAAAATGACTCAGAATCTTGTTGAAAGAAACAAATGAAGACCTGTCGATGATCCATCTTCAAGTACCTCGTAAAACAAAACTAAACTAAAAAGAAAAATTATAAACAATATATTAAATTAAAATCAAGTTATTTACTTACAATATCAACAATAATCTAAAAACCAATCCCCGGCAACGGCGCCAAAAACTCGGTGGCAGAATATTACGTCGCCACTTTCACCGCAAGTGTACGGGTCAAGTTTTAGTAGAGTGGGAAGAATAAGGGTTATCGTTTCCACAAGGATTGGATGAGAATATTGTCGAATATCGTAATTATCATAACCTAATTTTATCTAGGCGATAGAAAATGAACTTTTATAATTAATAATATACTAATACTAAAATACTAATTTATCTAATTAAACTATATTACTATTAACGTTTAAGGGAATGAATTATCTAGGGATTAACTTCGTTTAGAAATACGTGTTTGATCTCGTTTGACTTACGTTAATGGTGTTCGACTTATCTGACAATCTCTATATCATAAACTCATTCACTGCCTCTCCTGAGTGACAAGTGAATGAATATGTGATTTCATGTTAATGTTAAAGTTCCCCTATAGCATTTTTTAGAACACATAGTCACATGAGTCTTGCCCCAACGTCATTGATTGCACACTTTCTAACTTTCTCCCGGGTTATTAGATCGTTGTGTTGCGTTTACCCTAGTCTGAATTCAGAGTTACACCGATTTCAAAATCACATATTCATAAATTATAGTAATCCCTAGACAATATATGTTTAGCTAACGACCATAACCGTATATACAATGATAAACGAGCTAAACATACTCAAACTATAATTCGAAATCAAGAAATAAATAAAGAAACAAGAGAAACTAGCTGTAGTCTGAAGATTTGGCACTAAAATCATTCCGAGATCACATCTCCTTCTTCGCCTTGCAATCTTCTCCTTCGAATTTGGTGGAGCATTCCCCAAAAACCTCTCAACCCTATTCTAACACTTAGGAGCTATCTTCTAGCCGAAATAGAGGAGAAAATGAAGATATAGGGCTCAAAAATATCTAAATAAATATCTAAACTGTGTGCAGAGTCGCCACCGCGGCGGTGGATATGTCGGTTAAGGTCATGGCCTCAGCGGTGGACTCAACAGTGAGAGCAGAGACCTCTCTATTGTTTTACTACCTCGGCGGTAGACTTTCAACAAGAAAATGCCTTCTCTATATATTGACCGCTGCGGCGGTGGGCTGTTTTTCAGAATTTTACCTCTACTCTTGTTTTTCCACCATCCTTGATCCGATTTGATCATTTACGATCCGTTTTCGTCACTTTTCACTCCACACATCTGTTTTAATACAAAAATAATAAAAACATATTAAAACGTATTAAAATACTATAATAACACTCGAAAACTAACAAGTACGATTTGGAAATAGATAGTTAAATTACACCTATCATCGACCTCCACGCTAGTATTCCTGACTCTAAAGAAATCAGGATTGGGACCCAGAGAAACAGGAGCAGCATTCGTCAACTTAGAGGGACGCTTATTTTTATTTTTTTTGCTTTGTGGAGCCGACTCCCCAGCGGGTTGATTTTCCCTCTCTTGCTGAGTTGCCAACGTAGGCTCTAGATTCTGTGCACTGAGACTGGAGTCCCCGATCGTCACCACTGTGTGAGTTAAAGGCCGTAGCCCCAGCCTTCCTTTTGGAAACGACTCTCCTTAGTAGAGAAGCATTGTCTATTCCTACCAGGAGGTCATAATTCAGAATGTCGAGCCAAGTCATGAAAAATTAGTGATCAGAAAAAAATTAACTCACTGTTCGTTGGTCTTAACAAAAGCTCAGTAAGGGTTAGAGATGGAGCTCGATAAAAGTGAATGTCGTACAGAGTCGAACTCAAGAGCTCAATCACCTAGTGAAAGGGTATCCTCAAGACCTTCTCATTTAGTACAACAATTTTTGAACGGAGTTCCTTCACCTTCTTCATCGACTTCTCACTTGGCTTCTCGCTCTCTACAAAAACGAAACAGGAACCCGGTGAGTATAAATTGCTGAAGTATCGTTCACGGCCACCCTCAAGATCTCCTCACCAATTCTTCCCCAGAATCACTGGACAGGAGTTGAGTGATCCATCTCGTCAAGACCGAACTCTCTAGGCACTAATGCGTCGTCCATCATTCTCTAAAGTAGGGGAGGTTTGCTCCGGCATGCTAAAACTTGAGCTTCTCCCAGAAAAATATTAGAAGTAGAGGTACAGGAAATATTTCTAAGTGATGAAAAAGTACCGGGCAAAAAAATCTCTCAGAGAAAACACCTAGAAGACATGAAAGTATTTGAATGAGGCTCCTCACATCTCTATTTATGAGAAGAATAAGCATGTATTACGAAGCAAGATCTTGGTACGCACAGGGCATCATGAAAAGACATTCACACCTCGAGAAAAAGGGCACTAAATAGCACATCGGCGCGACCCACGCCGCCAAGCGCACCAGCGCGCTAGATAGCATTACTCTTTCCAACTGGCCAACGTGCTAGCACCCCTAATGATTGTGCCTGTTCGATTCCCAAGCCTCGTCCATCGTTTGTACCCTCCTGAAATTTGTTTCTCCCTCATTCTCGGCGATTAAGGCCAAGCCATGCCCAGGATTCGCTAATGGTTAGAAATGTTCCATTCAGAATTCTGCCTGTTTAAAGTTTGTCGCTCAAAATTTTTTCTCTTAGAAAATCATTCGCTAACGGTTTGAAAAGTGTCATTCGGAATTCTGCCCATTAGAAGTTTGCCGCCCAGAATTTCTTTGTTCAGAAAATTGTTCGCTAACTGTTTGAAAATTGCCATTTAGAATTCTGCCTGCAGGTGATTGTCGCCTAGAATTCCTTCTCTTAGAAGAATGTTTCCTAACAGTTCGAAAAATGTCGTTCAGAATTCTGTCTACTAAGGGTTGTCACCGAAAATTTCTTCGCGTAGAAGATCGTTGACCTTGAGCCCAGTAAAAGTTGAAAACATTCTCCACCGATTTGACGTGATGCCTCTGCCTAGCAAGGAGCACATGAAGGCCCTCTTCAAATTGATCCACCAGGGAATAACCGTATTGTGGTCCATCGTCCAGATGTTTGCTATTCAGAAAAATGCCATCCAAAGAACTGCTCTCCAAGGGTCTGCCCTCTGGGGAACAGTCGCTCAGGATTTTGTTTGTCAGGAGATCATAGCTCAAAATTTTGTTGCTTTGGAAATTATCGACCGTGAGCCCGACAAAAATTGAAAAATTCTCCAACAGGCTGACGTGCTGCCTCTGCCTAGTAGGGGGCACATGAGAACCCTCTTCAAAAAGGTCGCCCAAAAGATGGTCACTTGAAATACCGTCGCACAGAAGACCGCCGGTCCCCTACGGTCGTCTTTCATGTGTCAAAGCCTCTGGGACGCCTGTTCCTGCCAGAAGTTGGTATCCCTGACTTTCTAGCTTCTCTCGTCGACTAAGGTTAGGGGCAACTAATGAGGGTGGTTTTGGGCATCATCGAGTCAACACTAGGGCCTCGGTCACGTGTCCACCATTACTGTGACGTGGCTACCTTCCGAAATCCAAAGTGCCATGCAAGAGAACACGCCAACCAAAGCTGTAATACCCTGTAAATTTGTATTTTTAGAAATATTATTTTAATAGTTTTGGGACCGTTTTGTAAATTTATGATATAAATGTTATTTGATAATTTTTGGGGTTGAATGTTAATTTTAAATTAACTTTTAAAAATTTTGGGACTATGATGTTTTTAAAATATATTTTTAAGAGTTTTGAGGATATATTTAATATTTTCTTTTATCTTAAGAGGGGTGTTTGTGGAATTGAGTAAATAAATAAATAATTAGATGGATGAGAATGGTTTTCTTCTTAACCAAGGAAACCAAACTCATATATATATATATATATATATGAAAATATATGGGTTGTGTGGTACCCACGTCTAGAGGTTAAAAAAAATTGACAATAAATAATAATAATAATAATAATAATAATAATAATAAGTGATCAGGATATGCACCAGAGATATTGTTATATATATATATATATAGAGGTTGCAAGTTGGGGATTTTGGAGAAAACTATACATATATATTTATGGTTTATGTAATGATAGCCTATCTAGTAGTTATTCAATTGGCGGTTTTATTATCACGAAAAAAGAAAAAAAGAAGAAAAAAAATATCGTCTTCAATTTGGATTTCAGAGAGAATTTCTAACTATTCTAATATATGTATTTAATTTCTCTATTATGAGATTTAGATTATTATTGTTGTCGAATTATAGCTATTAATTCTCATGAAATAATTATGATTATGTGAAAATTATGTAAAAATCATGTCAATGTGTTTTATTTGTCATGTTAATTAAATGCACGTATTAGATGGGTTGTAATTTTACTAAGCGTTGGCTCACAACTCCACAGTCTATGATTGCAAGGCCAGCGAGAGGAAAACGGCAATAAAAAATTTAGTTAAATTTTTATTTGTAAAAGTCGTATTTATTATTTATCGTTGTAATCGGTGAATTCAGCAAATTATAAATGTGTTCATAAATAATATTTTATATAAATGAATAATATTTGGAATATTTAATATTAGAAGGGTGAAATTATAACGTATAGCAAAATATTGACATTATCCCATAAAGATCAATATGGCTAATATATTGATGATATTACCGAACATTATCTATAAATAATAGTTCTAATTATGAGTAAACTTTTGAGTGAATAAAGCATAGTCATAAAACAGTGAACAAACAAAGTTAAAGTTAGTGATATTATTAGATAATTATTAATTTAAACTGATAATTGTAAAATCTATTGTATAAAGTTATACAAATATTAACAGTTAAACTGTTAATGTTATATTAATAGTTTATAATCTTATTAATTAAAATAATTAATATTGGATTAGTTATTATATTAGAATTTCCATTTGTAAGAATTGTAGTTAATATTTAACGTTGTAAAAAAATTGATTCGATAAAAATCGACAAATTATAATTGTCGCTGTCGCATTATAAAAACCAAATTCTCAGATTTATGTAATGAAATATGAATCGTTCGATTTTAGCGTTAATTCTCTAAGGGGAGAAACCGAGTAGCGACCCTGAAAAATCGGATCGTTACAGGTGGTATTAGAGCTTTAGTTGTTTCCAGAATTTCTTTGTTCGATCGAATGCTTTATCACGCCTGAGCTATTTTAAGGCATACGTTACCTTTATTTTACTAATGGTTGTAAGTGATAATTTGACATGTTCATCTATGTAGGAAAATGGCTAATTGGTATATGTAGGACTACATCTATATTCTCTCTCTCTCTCTTCTCTCTCTCTCTCTCTCTCTCTCTCGTGTCTAAGCATGTTTGTTGTGAGTCATTGTTTCTCATTGTCCAGTCCTTGCGCTTGAAGGTAGAGTATTATACGCCAATGCGTGGGGAAGTTGCACCTCACCAACCTTTTTTATTTTATCATTTGACACATTCTACCGCTAATGTTGATGTTATGTCAAAGACTCAATACCCTTATGCATGAGGCATATGACATAACCTAACTATTGCATCTTCTTTTTGACATATTTTTTTTCTAATGGAAGAATCACTAACATTGAATGGTAATCATAAAGGAAGTATGGGGATTTTTAGAAACAATATTGCCTTTATAAAAATGCTAGTTTTGGCCGATACTAGAATCAATTATGGATTTTATCCTCTTAAATAACCATATTTCTGGTTTAGGCAAATCCATCAGAACTGTTCATTATATGTATCAAAAGTTTTAATTGATTTAAGTTGATTTTGAATTGCCAAATAGGCCAAGTATAAGTCATTGCCATATGGAAATGCCATGATTGTTTTTTAGGCAACAATGAATACCTTGCTTCCAACTCTAGTAGAATATATATGTTCAGCAAAGGGAAGTTACTAAGCATGATTGGAAGGTGGAGATATGATTGCAATTTTATTATTAATAGTAAAAACAATTACCTTAAAAACAATAGTGTTTTTAATTGCTAATATTAAGGTATTTTATTGATAGTTATTTTATCGATATTGTTTATAGTTAAGGTAATTAAGGTATCTTACCTATAGTGAATAAGTTGAGACTGGGTGAGTGTCGCATTAACCATGGACTATAGCAATTGTCAATGAATTGAAAGTATTAATTTAAAGGTGTTTACTGTCTTCTATATAAATTATCAAATTATATTTTAGTATTAAATTGTGAAAAAAAAATGTTGATCCTAAGATTTTAATGAACAATTAAATGTTGATATTTTTTGTAGAACTAACGGTTTAATTGAGTGTTTCAATTTACTAGTTCCAATGATGAAGATATGATGACAAGTAATGAATGGATGCTAAAAGATGATGAAAGATTAAGAGGTTGGAGAATTTGAAGAACCTAAAGAAAACAACTCAAGTTAAATTTCAACGCTTAATATTCCTATTAGGATCACACACGACACAAAGAGTTTTTTAAATGAGTTTTATAAATATGTGTGTTTTTTATAGGATCTTAATCAGTTAAATTATTTGCTCCTATGTATAATTGAAAAATAAATATTGATAATTAATTAAAATTGAACTTAAGTATTTAGTGGAGCTAACCAAGAAAAAAATTAGTTAAATGGGCAAAAACGTCGATGAGAATGAATTCAAAACGAATTAAGGAGAGGATTCCAGCATTGGTAAGTTGACAGGTAAGTCGATTGATGCATAGAATATGAAGTTGTTGAATCTCTCGGTTGACAGGTAGGTCGACCTGAGCTTCAATAGTGAACTCTCTAAATCGATAAGTCAACAGGAAGGTCGACCTGTGACTAAAAATGAAACTCTCTGAATCTCTAGGTCGAAAGATAGGTTGACCGATGGACAATTGATTTTCGGCTTGGCTACATCCTGAATCGAGCGATCGATCAGTGACCCTTGGTCAGTCAACTTATGGCACTGTTTTAGAATTTTGTGAAATTCCGGATTTTATTCTAAACGTAACCGTTACTAGCCGTTTTATGGTTAAGATCTGAGAGATATCTTAGGGATTTCATGTTATTTGAGATATGCAACATATATCATGATATCCCTATAAATATGGTTCATTAAGTTTAAATATTTCTCAATTTGGTAGATGTAATTCTTGTATCCTATTTAATTGTGATTGAGAAATATTTAGGGGACTTAATTGAGATGTTTAAAAACCATAATTAAGTGATTTGAACTAGAATAAAGTCTTAATGATATAAGTGGTCTATAAGAGCAATTAAATGTCATAACAAGTAGGAACTAACCGTTGGAGAGCTTGTTTTATTCCCTTTTATATGGACCTGCATTTTTTCACATTAAATAGTGACACATCAAGAGAATTATTGTGAGTTATTCAACCTTTGAACTTTCTAAGAGTATTCATATTGATTGAGTTGTGAGATCTTTTCTGAGAGTTATTCTTGAAGAATATTTGTTGTGGATAATTGCTATTACCGATCTGAAGTTTCATTGCTATCTCTAATCATTATTTTTTTTTGGTCGATTTTGGGTGAGATCTTTCTAAATTACTTTCTATTAATTATTACATGGTTACATTTGGAATTTGATCTTTGAAATTGTTTTCCAATTTTTTATTGAAAAATATTTTTGAAACAATTTCTTGTAGAAATCTGATTACGTGCTCAATTACATGCTACCCATTTTTTTATTTTTTTATTTTCTTTTTTGTTTAAAATCAGATTTTCAATATCTCACTTTTCTATCACTAGTTTTGGGATATTAATTGAGTTCTAATTTATCTGGGGTAGTAGAAGTTCCGAGTGAGAAAAACCACTTATTAATTTATAATTGGTGAGTTGAGTGACGGATTAAATACTATTTAGAGTATTCAATCAAAGGGTAGCTGGTTTCAGTCTCTTCCTATAAAGAGATTGAGGTAGTAATTCTTCCTGAATTGAATTGATTTGTGAGCAATTTGTAACAGTTCAATCCTTACCATGTAAAAAGATATTTGGAGTGTTTGTGAGGTTTTGATTCTTTAGCCGAAGTTACAAAAAGAATTAGGTTATTCTTGAGCTTGTAAAAGTAGGGGTTATTCCTGAGTCTGTGAAAAAAAAATTGTAAAGGTTGATTCTGAGCCTGTGAAAATAATCTTTGTGAAGATTTGATTCCAACCTTTAAAGGAATTTTGAGTTTAGTATGTACGACTCTTCGTAGAGCTCGGGGGACTGGATTAGTCAAGAGTAGCTTGGTTAACCAGTATAAATTTCTGGTATGCTGCTATTTTTCACTATTTATTTTTGTTACTTGGTGTGTACCTAGTTGATATTATATTTCCGCTGTTATATAAAAATAATACTTAATTTAGGATTAAAATTAATTATTTGAATTTTTGAAGTATTTTCTCTGATAATTTTTTAGCTATCCAATTCACCCACCCTCTTAGGTAGCTTACTAGGCCAACAATTGGCATTAGAGCTAGTTTAGCTCGACACAATTAACTAACAAAGATCACATGGTACACATAATAGGCACACTAGCTGAGGGGCAGTCTATGCACCCATTACCGTTGTTTGCAGGTGAAAATTATTCGTTCTGAAAATATAGGATGATAACCTTCTTTCAGGCAACAAATTACAATATGTGGCTAACAATTGAGGATGGTCCGTTTGTTCCAATGGAAAAACGAGTCGAGAAGAAAAATGAATAACTAACTACTTTTGATAAGCATAAACTCTCTATAAACTCTCAGACTATTAACATTATATTTTTCTCGTTAGATGCTAATGAATATTCTAGAGTTCAGGTTGTAAATCTACAAAGGTTTGTAAATTCACTTTGTATGATAGTAAACTAATCGTGTGTCATTCCTGTGCACTTTCAGATTGAAGACATATCATTTTCGGTCGTGAAGTCCCTCAAGACGCAAATTAGTCAACTTGTTAGCTAAATTGAGGCAATGTCAGGAACGGTGGCACTGAGAGACACACAAGCCACATTCATATGTGAAATCCACCATAAGGAACCGAATACAAGTAGGAGGAACTTGGGTTTGTTCAATGACAATGATTTGAATGAGGAGGAGACCCAAGAATTGATCAATGATGAAGAATAACAAGATGACACTTGTGAGTCTCCAACTCTAGAGATCCATGTTGTGATGCCACCACCAATCAAAGACGAGTACATCTATAAAGATCCGATGTGACTCACTTGTCCTCCTCTACCTTTAACACCATTTATTCACGCCCACCAAGCACATATGCCGGAGCCGAGTCAAGTTGAGAGTACGTGACTAACGTTTCCACATCTCGCCAAGTTTGAGGGCGTTCAAAACCAAGACCCATTTATTGTGTTGTATGATACATATTATGGGTGAAAATTGTTCTTTGATGAGCACTTCTCCGTTGTCAAGCTGAGGACATTAAACTAAACGCTTTTTGGGAGGCAACCCAAGTTTTCAAATAATTGAGCTTAAGGATGCAAGCTATAAAAAAAAAAAAAAAAAAAAACCACACCGGTCACCATGCCTAGAGCATCACCGCTGACCACACTAGGAGGCAAGATTGTCTTACCTCCCCGGTACATATTCTTATTCTCTTATGCCTAATTTTAATACATGTTTAACTATGAGTTTGGGGGTGAGACACATGTTGGCTTATGTTTGTTGAGTTTAGAAAATGTTTGTGTGTATCACCAATACTTCTGCTCCATTCCTATTTCCGACAGTCCCCCTTCCGACTATCCTCTTCTCCCCCTTAATCTGTTCCAAGGCTCCAGCGAAAATTCGGCCGCCGAAAATAAGTTTCTGTTCCAGCTTCTGCTACTGCACAGTCTGCACCACCTCCTTTCACTTCTTTCATGCTCCAATTTCTTACGCCCCGGCGATGACGCCTCTCAAACCACTATCTCTACATCTAGATCCACCCATCTCCTCCGATCTCATAGTCATTCGCATGTCTTTTGCATAAGAAAAACCCATGGCAACGCCGGTGATGACCCCAAGTCCTCTCTTTCTCCGATCCATCGCCATCCCACCTCCGTTTCTCGTCGTCCGGTGGGTGTATCTCCGAACAACCGCCCTAAACCTCATCTCCTAATCTCTCTCTCCGCTTTCTCTCTCTAAAATGCTCTCCGGATTTCTCAGTCACTAAAACTCTTGGCGATTCTCCTTCCAGTTTATCCCTCATTTTCACTCTAAAAAAAATAAAAAAAGAACCAGATTTTGTAACCCATATCCAGAATCGAAACCAGATCTAGATTTAATTACTATCCTGATTTAAATTGGCAGAGTGGTTCGCGATATGAATTTAGGTGATTTAAAAAGTTTAGGGGTTAAATTGTAAATTTTATAAATATAATTAAGAATGGGTTCCATTAAAATCTTAACCAAAAAGAGAGGGAGGATTATGTAAATCACACACACACACATATATATATATATATATACATAGAAAATTGGGAGAAGGGTCGAGAAATAATCAGAACAAAATCGAAGAGAGAGAGAACGAGGAAGAAGAAGAAAGAGAGAGAATTGGGAACAAAGGGGTTCGCCGGCGATGGGTGTTCGGCCGTCGAGGTGGTTTGCATGTTCGACGTATGTGTGTGGGCTATTATGGGTCTGTGTGTGTGTGATGATGATGAGTATGTTTGCATATGTGGGTTTAATCATCGGCAACAATGACGAAGAGATAGACAGATCGGTCCGGCAGTATAGTGCGGTTCGTCGATGGTGAGGTGCAGCGGTCGGCGATGTGTGTAAGTAATCTCTGACGGTGTGTGTGTGTTCGGTGTTCGGTCAGTCTTCGATGGTGGGGGTGCTCAGTCGGCAATGAGCAGTTGGACAATGGGGTGATCGTTCGGTGGTTGCTCTTTAGGGGTGCCTGCTCGTTGTTGTTCTCCATTGTTTTGTTGATTGCCGGCGGCGTGGATGCAATCGTCTGGCGAATTGCATGTGTGTGTAAAGTCATCGGTAAAGTATGGTCGTCACCGGTAAGTAGGTGTATGTTCAACTAGGTTCTGGTAGGTATGCATGTGTCCCATCTTTCTGTTTTCGTGGGGTGATAATGAGGGGTGTTGGGTGTGTTGTATATGCTGTGATGGTGGGGACTTCGCCGTAGCAGTGGCGTGCTGATCAGAAACAGTAAACAGAAATGGGAAAAAGAAGCAGGAAGAAAAAAGAAAGAAAAAGAAAGAAGGAAAAAGGGAAAAAAAAAATATAAATCAAATCTCGCGGCCGGTAAAAAATTTGGGGGAAGTAGAACTCCATACTTCTTTGATAAATACATTTAATTGTCTCAATATAAAATACATGTTATCATTATCGTTGAATTTAGCATTATATGTTCGCATGAAAAATGTTGAGATAGCGATAAGAAATAGTGAGACCGTCCGCAAAAATAAATTCAATATAGTAAATAGTAATAGAGCAATATTAGTTAAAGAGACATAATTTATAATAAAAGAAGGGGAATATGAAATTATGGAAAAATTAGGGCCTACATGGTTCGAATAGAGTATTTTTTTATATTGAATATTAATTTAGGCTTTGTCACTAATAGGTTCGCAGGCATCGAAGTACCGGTAGAGAATAGGTGGTCAAAGTCTTCGAAAACGGGTAATCAAGTGAATGTACTGTCTTCTTACCAAACTATTTTTTCTATGTATATATATGATGAAATATGTGTTACTTAAACGATACGAATTTATAAATGATATGGATCAAGCAGGATTTGGGTGAGTTGGTAAATTAGATTTTCGGAAGATTTCAATGGTTTTCGAAAAGAAGTTGAAAATGAATTTTTGGTTGGATTTGGTGAAATCAGACGGTGTTTTTAAAAGAGAATAAAAAACATCTATTTTTCTAAAAATGTCTGGTTTTCTAAAAATAAAGGGTGGAAAAGTGATTTTGATAAAATCAGACGTTTTCTTTAAAAGAAAGTGTAAAATATGGTTTTTGGATTTAAAAGTTGGTTTTGAGGAAAAGAGATAGATGTGGTGATTTGACGATATTGAGTAGACGATATTTGTTGAGTTGTGATTCGATGATGCTGTATGTAATTTGACGATGCCATAGTATTTATCCGCTTCGGCAGAGTGATGTTATCCGCTTCGACGGAGTGATGTTTATCTGCTTTGGCGGAGTGATGTTAGACGTTTATATTGCGCAGTGATTATCTGCTTCGGTAGAGTGATAGGTGTTTGTAGGAAGGCATATCCTACGGATGGTACGGTACCGTTGCAAACTCCCGATCGTGAGGTTAAAACGATCACTAGGGCTGACCAGCGTGTGTGTGTTTGAGATGATGTTTTGAGATGTGGTGCTTTACTTATACTGGGTAATTTATTATTTATTATGGTGATTGGCATGATTTTTATACTAAATGATTTTGAATGGAAGTTATAGATAGTGCTTTATTATCACTGCTAATATTATGAAAACTTTTACGAGCTATGTGACGTTTACATATTTAAGCTTGATCCATTTAGATGTTGTAGAATACATTATTATTATTATAAAAATATTTTTACTAAGAAGGCAGTACACTCGCAGGTGAAATGGTTAGGAGTCGGTCAGTCCCCTACTGGCGCTAGATAGAGTTATGCGGATCTCGCGATAGAGTCAATTGAGAAAACTTTTGAGACAAGGTGTCAGAGATGAATCTAAGTGAGATTCATGGGATTAGTTTGGTTGTTCTTATAATTGGGATGGTGTATCCCTATTAGATAAATTATGTATATGTGGTATAGATGAAAAATTTATATATTGTCGTATTGTGGTTGGTTAGTCAGATAGGTGATGTCATATCGACGTCACGCCGACCCCACATAAAGGGTATCCAGGGTAGGGTGTGACCGCAAATAGCAAGAGGAAAACCTTGGCGCTAAAAGCTCAGAAAATGGAAGAGGATGATGAGAGTAATGTTGAAAGTCTTGACAGTGAGCAAGAGAAAGATGTGACACTTCTCACAAAGAATTTTAGAATAAGGACTCGAAGCACATTCTGCGGGAGAAGAAACCTCAACATGACTAAAGTGGAATGTTACAACTGTCATAAGACCGGTCACTTTCAAAATGATTGTCTCGAACAGAAGAAAAAAAAAAGCAAATAAGAATAAGAAGAAATCCATGAAGGTTACTTGGGATGATATTGAATCAAGTAGCTCAGAAAAATCAGATAGTGAATATATGTCCATGTTTGTATTGATGGCCACTGGTGGTAGGTAACTAAATGTTCAAGTTCTTATCCTTTAGATTTTGATGAATTATTTTATATTTATCAAGAACTTTCTCATGATTATAAAAACTAGTGTTCTAAAATAAATGTCCTTCAAAGTATAATTAATACATTAAACAAGCAAGTGATGGTCTAAGAATCTGAAAACAATGAATTGAAATCCAACTTGATGGATTTGCATTCAATTGTTCTCAAATTCACAGGCGGTAAAATTAACTCGAAAATGCTTTTGGGAAGTTCACGTAGAATTTTTTATAAAGCCAGTATTGGATTTCAGAAAAATCTTAAATAAAAATATTTTCATAAATTCTTTTCTGAAACCAAGGATCTTGTTAAATGTTTTAAATGTAATGCTGTAGGGCATACTATTCGTAGATGTTTTGCTAAAATATCTAACTGTAGACAAGTTTGGATTCCAAAAGGAACTAAAATTGTCCCGACTAACAAGATCGGACCCACTTAGACTGTGTACTACTTAGGAACTATTTGAGGTACTCCTTGCAGGTTATTCTAAAAACTTAAATAAGTAAGGACTAATGGTTCCTAGATAGTAGTTGTTCTCGACACATAACGGGAGACAAAGGAAAATTTACATCTTTAACACCTAAAGATGGAGGTCATGTGACTTTTGGAGACAACACAAAGGGTAAAATTATCGGTATGGATAATATCGACAATGGTACTACTATTATTAAAGATGTGTTACTAGTTGATAG
Source organism: Eucommia ulmoides (assembly GCA_016647705.1). Taxonomy (NCBI): domain Eukaryota; kingdom Viridiplantae; phylum Streptophyta; class Magnoliopsida; order Garryales; family Eucommiaceae; genus Eucommia; species Eucommia ulmoides. The sequence goes on from CM028339.1 coordinate 28,748,229, forward strand.
ACTTAAACATAATTTGCTTAGTATTAGTTAACTATGTGACAAAGGCTAAAATGTATATTTGATCATGATAAGTGCATTATTAAGAATAGTCATGATAGTAGTATTTTGTCAATTAAATCACATTTTGAGAATGTTTATACTTGCTAATTTGATGATTTTAATTCTCAAAATTTATCTTGTTTGAATGCTTTGTCTGAAAATAGTTGGTTATGGCATAGCAGACTTGGGCATGCTAGTATGGAGTTAATCTCTAATTTATCTAAGAAGAGTCTTGCGCATGGTCTACCTGATTTGAAATTTGTGAAAAATAAAGTATGTGATGCATGTCAATTAGGTAAGCAAGTTATATTATCATTTAAGAAAAAGATGCACACGTCTACGTCTAGATGTCTTGAATTGTTGCATCTTGATTTGTTTGGTCCATACTCTATTGCTAGTCTTGGTGATAAGTTTTACACTTTCGTTATAGTTGATGATTATTCTAGACTTTTCTAGGTATTTTTTCTTGCTAAGAAAAGTGAGGTTACTTCTGTTCTTGCTAAATTTTGTAAACATGTTCAAAATGAGAAGCAATATTCCATTATTAACATTCGAAGTGACAGATGAAGAGAGCTTAAAAATGATGATGTGGTAAGTTACTATGATGAGCATGGTTATGCTTATAACTTTTCTGTACCAAGATCACCACAACAAAATGGTGTAATGAAAATGAAGAATAGGACGCTTCAAGAGATGGGCAGAACGATGTTTAATGAAAATCGCTTACTAACCTATTTCTGGGATAAAGTAGTAAGTACAACTTACCATATAGTGAATCAAGTCTCGATTCGTAGAGGGTTCAACAAAACCCCATATTAAATCTAGAATGGTAAGACTCATAATATTTCTTATTTTAAAGTATTTGGATGTAAGTGTTTTATTTTGAATGACAAGGATAATCTTGGTAAATTTGATGTTAAATCTGATAAAGGGATTTTCCTCGGATATGCTACTAACAGTAAAACTTATAGAGTTTATAATAAACGTACGTTAGTAGTAGAAGAAACTATGCATGTTTTTTTTTTTTTTTTTTTTTTTTTTTGAGGAAGCTGATCCATTCTTGTCTAGAAAGGTTTTAGATGATGATGATGCAGTAACCAAAACAAAGGTGATAATGTACCTAAGGAGTCCCAACAAGAAGAGGAACCTAAGAAAAAACATTCGACTTTACCATGAGCTATAAAGACAGTACCAAAACATTTGGTAAAACAAATCATCAGCAATTTTGAAAGAGGAGTAAGTATTCGTTCTTCTCTTAGGGATATAATTAATCTTGATTTCCTATCTCAAATTGAGCCTAAGAATGTAGATAAGGCGTTAATTAATGAATCTTGGATTTCCACAATGCAAGATGAGTTAGTTCAATTTGAGCGGAATAAAGTATGGTGTCTTGTTCCAAGACCGGATTTTTATCCAGTTATTGGTACTAAATGGGTTTTTAGAAATAAAAAGGATGAATCTGGCATGGTAATTAGAAACAAAATAAGATTAGTAACACAGTGCTATAATCAAGAGGAATGAATTGATTATGATGAAACCTATACTCTTGTTGCTAGACTAGAAGCAATTAGAATATTACTCGCTTCTGCATATTCACGTAATTCTAAGTTATATCAAATGGATGTTAAGAGTGAATTTCTAAATGACTTTCTAGCAGAATAAGTTTATGTGGAGAAATCCTTGGGATTTGAAAGTGATAAATTTTCCGATCACGTATTTAAACTTCGCAAGGTTTTGTATGGGCTCATACAAGCTCCTAGAGCTTGGTATGAGAGACTTAACCGATATTTGATTGAAAATATTTTTCAAATGGGTATTTGTGATATAACAGTATTTGTGAAGCAAACTGATTTTGATATCCTATTAGTATAAGTGTATGTTGACGATATTATTTTTGGATCTACTAATGAGGATCTTTTCCAAGAGTTTGCTAAGATAATGCAGGTCGAATTTAAAATGAGCATAATGGGAGAGTTGAATTTCTTTCTTGGATTGCAAATTAAGCAAACCAAATAATGGATATTTATAAACCAAGCTAAGTACACCAAGGAGTTGTTAAAGAAGTATGGCTTGGATGGCGCTAAAGAGTACAAAACTCCCATGACAACGGCTAAGAAGATAGACAAAGACGATACGGGCAAAAGTGTTAATGAAAAAATATATCGAGGTATGATTGATAGTCTGTTGTATTTAAATACTAGTAGACCTGACATTATGTATAGTGTTTGTCTTTAAGATTTCAGTCTTATCCTAAAGAATCGCACTTGACTGCAGTTAATTTAATTTTTTGATACTTAAAGTGGACAACTAACCTAGGATTATAGTATCCTAGGGGAAGTGATTTTAAATTGATAAGTTACTCCGATACTGATTTTCCCAGTTGTAAAGTTGAGCGAAAAAACACCAGTTAGTTAATATTTTTATCAAACCACTAGAGGAAGATCAGCTTGTGAAAATCATTCACGGTTTGGGTATGACTAGGCGTAATAATGTTTGCCTATAGTAGTGTTTCCTTGTGTTCCCTCTTCCTCAATTTTTTTTTTAGATGACAAAATGAGAGAATTGGTTGATGTTTTAATGAATATCTTAAGAGAGAGTATATTGAAATTTGTTCTTTGATTGAAAATCTTATTTCTTTGCTTTAACAAGTTAAAGAACCCGTCATCAGATTTAGGAGGAGCGTGGTTACATTATTATTTTGAAGAAAATATCAAAGTTAATTGTCATCGTCAAAAAGGGGGAGATTGTTGATCCTAAGATTTTGATGAACAATTAAATGTTGATATTTTTGGTGAAACTAACGGTTTAATTGAGTGTTTCAGTTTATTAGTTCCAATGATGAAGATATGATGACAAGTAATGCATGGATGCTAAAATATGGTGACAAAGATGATGAAGGATTAAGAGGTTGAATAATTTAAAGAACCTAGGGAAAACAACTCAGGTTAAATTTTAACCCTTAATATCCCAATTAGGATCATACACAACATAAAAAGTTTTTTAAATAATTTTTATAAATATGTGTGTTTTTTTATAGGATCCTAATTAATTAAATTATTTGCTCCTATGTGTAATTGAAAAATAAATATTGATGATTAATTAAAATTGAACTTAAGTATTTAGTGGAGCTAACCGTGAAAAACATTTGGTTAAAGGGGCAAAAACGTCGATGAAAATGAATTCAAAATGAATTAAGGAGAGGATTTCATTATTGGTAAGTCGACCGATGTATAGAATATGAAGTTGTTGAATCTCTTGGTCAACAAGTAGGTCGACCTGAGCTTAAATGGTGAACTTTGTAATTCGATAAGTTGACAAGGAGATTGACCTGTAACTAGAAATGAAACTCTCTGAATCTCTAGGTTGACAAATAGGTCGACCGAAGGGCAATGGATATTTGGCTTGGCTACATCCTGAATCGAGCAGTCCACCGATAACCCTTGGTTAGTCAACTTATGGCACTGTTTCAGGATTTTGTGGAATTCTGAATTTTATTCTAAAAATAGATGTTACTACCCGTTTTATGGTTAAGATCTGAGAGATATCATAGGGATTTGATGTTATTTGATATATAAAACATATATCATGATATCCCTATAGATATGGTTCATTAAATTTGAATATTTATCAATTTGGTACATGTAATTCTTTTTATCCTATTTAATTGTGATTGAGAAATATTTGGGGGACTTAACTGAGATGTTTAAAAGTCATAATTAAGTGATTTGAACCAAAATGAAGTGTCAATGATATAAGGGGTCTATAAGAGTAATTAAATGTTATAACAAGTAGGAACTAGCCGTCAGAGAGCTTGTTTTATTTCCTTTTATATAGACCTGCGTTTTTTCATATTAAATAGTGACACATCAAGAGAATTATTGCGAGTTATTCAACCTTTGATCTTTCTAAGAGTAATCATATTGATTGAGTTGTGAGATCTTTTATGAGAGTTATTCTTGAAGAATATTTGTTGTGGATAATTGCTACTACCGATCTGAAGTTTCATTGCTATCTCTAATCATTATTTTTTTGGTGGATTTTGGGTGAGATCTTTCCAAATTACTTTCTATTACTTGTTAGTTGTTTATATTTGGAATTTGATCTTTGAAATTGTTTTCTAACTTTTTATTGAAAAATATTTTTGAAACAATTTTTTGAAGAAATCTGATTACGTGCTCAATTACGTGCTACCCATTTTATTTTATTTTTTGTTTAAAATTAGATTTTGTATATTTCACTTTTATATCGCTAGTTTTAGGATATTAATTAAGTTCTAATTTATCTGGGGTGGTAGAAATTCTGAGTGAGAAAAATCACTTATCAATTTGTAATTGGTGAGTTGAGTGACGGATTGAATACTATTGGCAGTATTTAATCAAAGTGTAGCTGGTTTCAGTCTCTTCTTGTAAATAGATTGAGGTAGTAATTCTTCCTGAATTAAATTGATTTGTGAGCAATTTTGTAACGGTTCAATCCTTACTAGGTGAAAGGATATTTGAAGTGTTGGTGAGGTTTTGATTGTTTAGCCTGAGTTACAAAAAGAATTAGGTTATTCTTGAGCTTGTAAAAAGTAGCGGTTATTCCTAAACCTATGAAAGGAAATTTGTAAATGTTGATTCTGATCTTGTGAAAAAAATCTTTGTGAGTGTTTGGCTCCTACGTTTAAAGGAATCTTGAGTTTAGTGGGTGCGACTAGAGACTGGATGGGCCAAGACTAGCTTAGTGAACCAGTATAAATTTCTAGTGTGCTGCTATTTTTCACTAGTTATTTTTGTTGTTTGGTGTGCACCTAGTTAATATTATATTTTCACTTTTATATAAAAATAATAATTAATTTGGGATTAAAATTAATTATTTGGATTTTTGAAGTATTTTCTCTGATAATTTTTATCTACCCAATTCATCCCCCTCTTGGGTAGCTCACTAGGCCAACAAAAATGTTAATGAAAATTGACAGTTTTATAATGATTAATGGATCAAGAAAAAAAAATTCAAAAAAAGGTAGAGATTGATTTTTTAATTATCCTGCTATGCCATAGTTGTCTTCTCATCAGGAGGGCATGTCCTGCGAGATGTGGATATATGTTGTTACCTGTCAGGCAAGTTGTAAGACCCTAACTTTTGTGTATGCATATTCATTAGCCGCATTTTAGAACATTTAGAAAATAACGGGGTAGAATGTGTCATTCTTAATTTAAATTAAAATTTTAGGGATAAATTTATAATTTTAGAAAATATTAAATTTGGAATTGGGTTTAAATAATAACTTAAAGATAATTTAGGGGGAGATTTATGTAATTTAAGAAAACTAAAACAATAACAAACAAATGGATAAGTGACGTGATCATTCACCCCCATTGTGTATATATATATACATCCATCCATACACACACGAAGGCAGGGGAGTCTCAAAAGAAGAACAATCACGACGTAGCAATTCAAGGGATCAAGGAACAGCACTATAATCATGCATATATAGACATCCATGCAAATTGTGATCATAAACCTGAAAAGAATAAATTAGAAAACAGAGAAGAGAGATAGAGAGGATCGAAGGTAAGGTGTTTGGTCGGTCCGGTGTGTGTCGTTGAAGCTATTTGTGATCGCCGTTGAATTGCTTGTGCGTGTTGTCGTCGCTGATGTGCGTCGTTGTTCGTCCGGTGGCGTGGAGGTGTCATTGATGGTGGATGTGTGTTGTCGATTATCGTCAGCGATGTGTGTGGGCATGATTTGCAGTGTGTGTGTGTGTTGTCTTGTTGTCCGGCGGTGTGTGTGTGTGATTATCGCCGTTATTTGGTAAGTGTGTGTTTTGTTCTGTGTTCGCTCAGTGTGTATGTATGTATGTGTGTGTTGTCGTCCGTGGTGTGGTTGTTCCGGTGTGCATGTGTGTGGGTGTCCGTCTGTTCAACCGATGCGTATGTATGTGACCGTCGACCTGTGTATGTGTTGCCGTCGTTATGTGGGGGTAAGGTCGTCGGAGTTGGTGAGGAGAGAGAGAGGTTCGGCTGGTGGGTTCGACGAGTGGGTAATCAACGGGGTGGCGGTGGTGTGAGTTGATTGTTGAGGAGGGTCGGCGGTGAAGGTTGGCATGAAAAAGAAAGCGGATGTCGGCTGAGCTAAAGCAGAAACCCAGAAATATGGGTGATAGAGCGTTGGTAGAACCGAAAACAAAAACCCAGAAGTTGTCGCCCCAGCGATGGGTTCTGTCACCTCGGTGGTAAAGATCCAGTAAGCAGAATATGGGGGAAAATGGCGTTTATCGCGGCGGTGAGATCCGTTTCCGCGACAGTGAGGCCCAGTGACCAAAAACGGAAAACAGGAGAGAAAATCAAATCAAAATCAAAATCCAAATTATAACTTCTCGGCTTGCGAGCGATTCGGAAACATGTAAAATTTTAATCATATATTATTTTTGTTAAATTAAATTGTTAGTATTAAAAGTTTTGCAATCGTATTAGTAATTTTTGTAATCGTAATAATATTTTATTAATCGCTAATCTAAATAAAATGGTACAGTAAATAATAACGTAGCGAAATGAACGAAATAATAATTTTTCATAATGAAATTTGGGAAATGGGGAATTATGAAATTTAGGGCCTGCATTGCATGTTAGGTTATCTTAAATAAAATATTAATTTAGGCCCTATCGCTATTAGGTTCGCAGGCTTCAGCTTCCTGATAGATTTTGGACGGTGATAGTTTTGCAATGCGAAAAACGAGGTGAGTGTACTGTCTTCTATATAAATTTATAAATCTTATTTTTGTATAAATTGTGAAAAATGTGTTTATTTCAAATGGACGATTTTGCAACTTATATGGATCAAGTTGGTTTTGATTTTAAAGATGGAAAATGATTTTTAGATCAAGTTGGTTTCAAAGGTGGAAAATGATTTTTGGATCAAGTGGGTTTTAAAGGTGATTTTTGTCCAACTATGTCATAGTTTTCTTCTTGTTAGGAGGATATGACCTACGAGATGTGGATTTTCTTCTCGTCAGGCGGATATGACCTGCGAGATATAGATTTCTTCTCATCAGGAAAATATGACCTGCGAGATGTGAATTTTTTCTCGTCAGGAGGATATGTTCTGCGAGATGTGGATTACCTGCTAGACAAATCCTGTAGGGTGGATTGACTCACCAGAAGTACAAATCCTGAGGGCGGTACCCCTACCATTGGGGTAAATAAATAGCCCTAGCACTAATAGTCACTTTAGATGGCACAGTTGTACAAGTTACGGTACCGTTGTAACTCCCGATCGTGAAGTAAAAACGATCATATGGCTAGTAGGAGAGAAGGTGTGGTGTACTTTATTATACGATTAAAATATTTGGATTGGTTGGTTTAAAATATTGGATTGGTGGATTTAAGATATTTGAATTGGTTAACTTTAAATATTTGAGTAGGGTGTTAATTATATTACTTCATTTCATTGGTAGTAGTAGAACTATTTTTTAACATAGTATGTTGTTATATTATTATATTTTAAAACCTGGTGTTTAATACTTCTACTTGTTTTAAACATATTAGTATCATTACACTGGTGGCAATGAAACTGAATTCTCAACCTGATATGTGATTATAAAATATTATATTTTGAAAGGTGATATTTAACAATTGTACTTGATCCATTAAATATTTTTTTATTATGAAGACAGTACACCGATAAAAATATTTTATTTTAGATACCGTGGCTAGGAGTTGATCCACTACTGGTACTAGGTAAAGTTCGAAGGTAGTATCGTTTTGGAGGTGAGCTGGTCGAATGTGTGTATATATATATATATATATATATATATATATATATATATATATATATATATATATATATATATATATATATATATTTGGGATAAACTTTATGGTAGCGTGAGTATGTAGGTATATATACAAGGATAGATATTCGTGGATGAGTCAAGTAACGTCAGGTTGACGTCACGCCGGCCTCGGGTGACGGGTGCCCAGGGTGGGATATAACACAAGTCTTGCAGGGTGGATATATTATTACCTATTAAAGAAATCCTACAGGGTGGATATATTATCACCTGTTAAGCAAGTCTTATAGGGTAGATATATTATATATGTTGTTACCTGTCAGGTAAGTCCTGCTGGGTGGATATATTATTACTTATCAGGCAAGTCCTACAGGGTGGATATATTATTACCTGTCAGGTGGATTTTTTATTACCTATCAGGTAAGTCCTTTAGGGCGGATATGATAACTCCCGATCATGAAGTAAAATGATCATATGGCTAGTAAGGAAGTATGCTATTTTATTATATACAAGTGAGTTGACCAATTGATTTAAATTCGGTTGTTCTGTTACGATGATATTTTTGTTGGGATTTGGATACTGCCGGTGTGGCCATATTTTATTGAAAAGTAAATTTTGAAAAAAAAAAAAAAACATTTGATCCATAAATGGTTTCCGTATTATGAAGACAGTACACTGACAAAAATAACACAAATAGATATTGGTCCACTACTAGCGTTAGGTGGGGTCGGAGTGTGAGGTCATTATGAGACTACAGGGAGCCAATTTTTACCTGGAGATGTTAATTTGAATTATTGAGCTTGATTGGTATTTTAAAATTTTGATTGGGGGCTTTATGTAATATTTGTTTTGTATAGCTTACATGAGGATTCAATTCAGTATTGAATTCGTTATGTTACGTGGCTTTGGAGATTTAATTATGTGATTTGTGATGTATTTGATTTTCATAGTTTGACACGTATTTATATAATTGAGACGAATTTACGTGGTTAAGACAGATTTATGTGTTTTGGGATATATTTATACGGTTAAAATGAATTTACGTGGTTGAGACATAATTACGTGTTGGTGACATATTTACGTATTTTCAGATATTTATGTAGTTGGATTATATTTATGTATTTCGAGATGTATTTATATAATTCATATGTATTCATGAGTTTCGATACGTATTTATGTGGTTTGAAACATAATTATGGGATTTGAAATATATTGGTGTGTTGGGACGTATTTATGTGATTAAGGGGTATTTATGTATTTTCAGATATGTTTAAGAAAATATGTTATTTGAGGTTTAGATTGGGTTGATAAATTTACGAGATTATTGAAATTTTATTGTGAATATTGGGATGATTGTTTTAGTCTCATGGGACAGTTCACAAGGAATTAGGCTATCTATTGGATAAGATGTTGGTTTGTGAATGTTAGATGAAATTTGAAACATGCTGGTTATGGGATATGAAAGTGGACTTGAAAAGTCATGCCAAATGAAAAAATTATTGAGGTTGTAGATCTGCTGAAATTGAGATAACCCAATCCAGTGAAACTACCGTAATATTTTAAAGATATATTGTTATTTACTGCTACTTATTTCAGAATAGCACAGTGGGAGCGTGGTAGTGACTTTCGGTTATTATTATTTAACCGAGAGTGACTAGTAGGATGTGATTCTGAATTTTTATTGCTTGAAAGAAATTTCGATAACAAAATTTATTTAAGGGGAGTAGATTGTAATACCCCGTAAATTTATATTTTTAGAAATATTATTTTAATATTTTTGGGACCGTTTTGTAAATTTATGGTATAAATATTATTTAATATTTTTTGGGGTTGAATGTTAATTTTAAATTAACTTTTAAAAGTTTTGAGACTATTATGTTTTTAAAATATACTTTTAAGAATTTTGAAAATATAATTAATATTTTTTTTTATTTTAAGAGGGTATTTGTGTAATTGAGTAAATAAATAAATAATTAGATGGATGAGAATGATTTCCTACTTAATGAAGGAAACCAAACTCATATATATATATATATATATGGGTTGCATGGTGCCCACATTTAGAGGTTAAAAAATTTGATAATAATAATAATAATAGATCAGGATATGAACCAAAGATATTATTATATATTCATATGGAGGTTGCAGGTTGGGGGTTTTGGGAAAAACTATACATATATATTTATGGATTATGTAAAGGTAGCCTATCTAGTGGTATTTAATTGGCGGTTTTTTTATCATGGGAAAAAAAAAAAAAAGAATTTCGATTTCGGTTCAGATTTCGGTTTTGGATTTCAGGTAAAATTTCTAATTCTTCTAATATCTGTATTTAATTTTTCTATTGTGAGATTTAGATTATTATTGTTGTCAAATTGCAACTGTTAATTCCTATAAAATAATTATGATTATATGAAAATTATGGGAAAATCATGCCAATATGTTTTATTTGTTATGTTAGTTAAATGCACGTATTAGAGATGTTGGAATTCTACTGAGCGTTGGCTCACAACTTCACAATCTTGATTGCAAGGTCGGCGAGATGGAAATGACAACATAAATTTTAGTTAAATTCTATTTGTAAAAGTCGTATTTATTATTTATTGTTGTAATCGGTGAATTCAACAAATTATAATTGTGTTCATAAATAATATATTATATAAATTAATAATATTTGGAATATTTAATATTAGAGAGGTGAAATTATAACATATATCAAAATATTGACATTATC